>DF938582.1:1200000-1930349 GCA_000836255.1 Dothideomycetidae sp. 11243
CCTTTCCGAACATGTTCATCATGCTCGGCCCCAATGCCGCGATCGGCTCAGGCAGTCTGACGCTAATGATCGAGTCAACAGGCGACTACATCGTGAAATGCATCCGCAAGCTGCAGAAGGAAAACATCAAGTCCATGGCCGTCAAGCCCCGCCGCGTGCATGATTTCCTGGCATATGCCGATGCGTACTTCGCCACTACTGTCTTCACGGACGATTGTAGGAGCTGGTACCGCACTGGGGATAAAATCACCGGTCTCTGGCCGGGATCTACGCTGCACTGCATTGAGACGTTACGGTCGCCCAGGTGGGAGGATTACGAGTATGAGTACCGCGATGAAGCGCAAGGGAACCAGCTCGCTTGGTTAGGGAATGGGTTCTCGGAGCTGCAGATTGAAAAGGATAGGGATATGGCGTTTTATCTCAGGAAGGAGTTCGCGGATCCGCCGAGGGATCCGCGGCCGGAGGAGGCTGAGCTTTATGGCGTGAGGACTTGGAGTTATTAGCCGTGTGGGAAGGTGTTTCTGTTGGCACCAGCTGGTGGCAGCTGGCAGTCTGCAGTGGGAATGATATGTGCACAGGTTTAGCCATCCTTACGAGAACATGCAATGAATCGCGTTGTCATCTCTTGCTCTGTGAAAAGTATAACATCAGACGCTGCTGCTAGGCATTCTATTCTGCGCCTCGCGCGAAAAGGCAATGAGCTATACAATTCGACTACAAAGCATCCTTGAGCAGCTTGTTCATCTTTGCCATCTTGCTCGCAACGCTCAGATCGATGGTCCTGTCGCCGACCTCTACAATGAGTCCGCCCTTGATTTCCGGGTTGACCTGTCGTATTGTTAGCATATTCCTCCAGGAAAGGATGCTCTGTTTGTGTACGCACCTTAGGCACAACCTTCAGCTTCTTTCCCTGACCGACAAATGACGACTTGGACACGCTAGTCTCGAGCTGACGGAGCACCTTGCTGTCAAGCGGCGTAGCGGAGGTGATGGTGAGTTCGATCTCGCCCTTGTGAGCCGACATGAGTTTTAAGTATCCGTCGCAAACGCCCTCGAGTAGCCCCAGACGGTTGTTCTCGGCCAAGGTGGAGAAGAAGTTCTTGATGGTATCCGCGCCGGCGCCGGATGAAGCGCCAGACGTCTTGAGCAGCTCTTGCACAATGCTCTGCTTGTCTGAAGCCGAAAGCATGGGGGAGTGAAGAATGCCCGCGAGTCCGGTGTCTTTCTTTAGCGCTGCGTGGGTCGAGTCGAGGATCTTAGCCACCGGCTCGAGGGTGTCGCTCTTGGCTGCCGCTGTGTACTGCTGTGCGTCAGCTACTTTGTCCAGCTACCATTCGTCCTATTACGGTGTGATGAGACCGCGATCGGATCAATTGGACACATACCAGGGCGCTAGCATAGGTGCCGTCAACGCCGAAGAGGGCGACAGGCGGCTTGGAGTTGGCCGCGGCGGCATAGGTGCGCGTAGCGATCGAGGGGACGAATTGAGCCCTGGGTGTCGACATGCGTGCCGCGCGGGCGACCAGACGGTTGGAGAGCATATTGGAGAGGCGAAAGGGGAGATTCAGCAGGTGTGCGTCGACGGAGACGAGGAATTGCGAGCGGTGGAAGTGCTGGATGCTCGCCTATCGGCCTTGTTCAATGTTCAGTGATGGGAGGTTGAAGAACTGCAACGGGGCCCGTGCACAGTAAAGTCACGTGCGTCGTTTGCCTTTACGAAAACTGCCGATCAATGCTTTTCGTCCACTCGTCCACTCAGAAAAAACCATATATTGAACACACGCTCCGTTGATGTACTTTATTCATTCGCTTTTATGGCTGACTGCTTCTATTCCGACGAGAACGAAAAATACTGTCACATAATATGCCCCTCAGGTTCATGATGGAGGGCCGCGTGCAGTTCTGACACATTCATTCTTGGGAACCAAGTCGCTCTTACTGCATATAGGAGCTCCATCCATAAGAGCACAAGATGAGTGCGACGCCTTCTTCAGCAGTGTAGTGTTCGGACGCATCTCGAACCACATTGCGGAATCGTGACGTGAAACCAAGGTCGATCAGCAGCTGTGTCCAGGCAATGCTGTCCTGCTTGAACCCAGCGCTGTCCATGACTTCCCTGAACCACACCATATCCTTGTGGTAGTCAAAGATAACGAGCTGTCCACGCAGATAGGACAGCTGTCTCGCGTTAAAAGTCTGAGATTGCGGGTTTCGGAAAGCCTGAAGTGCCAGAGATGCTTGATGGACCGGAACGATTTGAGGCATCGTGCTAGCATGAGATTGATGTGCATGTTGATTGCCGGATGCACCGACTCTATTGCGAGACTTTCCCCCACCACTTGCGTCCTTATGATCTGGAGCTGAGTCTTCGGTCTCGTGATCACTGTACTCATCCATGCTCTTACCTTGTTTGCCAGAGATTTCGAAGCGGCTTTCGATGCCGTGAATGTTCTTCTGTTGGTCAGCTTCTGGGACTGAACGATATTCCTCGGTACCAACTTCATCAGGTCCTCCACAAAGATTTCCACGGAGGTTTTCATTGCTAACGTCGGAAACATTTTCGTCTTCGTTTTCGTCGTCGGCATCATGGTCGGTCTCGTAACCACCAGTCTCGCAATACTCTTCGTGGCCACGGTCAAACTGCGTAGCACCCACCGTGAACTCATTTCTGGAGGTGAGGACGAGGCGGTCGACTTCATCAGCGGTGATGACCCCAATTTCGGCCGCTGTCAGTCCGGCTTCCATTCCGTTGCTTGCGAGTTCTTGCAGAGCATCACGGTAGGCTAGCTTTTTGTCGAGAACCCTGTAATGACGGAATCTTGCCTCTTCAAATCTGTCCTCATTGGGTGCCGAAGTTCTATCAACAATGTCAGTCAGACGTTGGTGATGTGCCCAATCTCTCGGGAATCAAGCTTACGATCCGAAATTATCAGCGGCCATGCGCATAGCCTGCATTGCAAGGTCTGGGTATGAAGTGTCAGACATGGATCCATCCGAGTCAGAGTCGTCTGTAGACGTATTACCTGAAGGGGTGTTTGCGCGGGTGGCTGGAAAGTGGTTTATAGACGGATAGTCGTAAGAGTCTCCTGGCATGCAGAGCTCAGTGTTGTCGAGAAGTTCTTCCAAAGCATCGGTGGCGGAAGCAAAACCATCAGGGTGCTCGCTCGTCAGGTTCGGGCTCAGCCAGGTGGAGTGGGGACGAATATTTTCAGTGTCACTCTCACCCGACGAGGCGCTGGAAGTCTCGCGGCTGACGGTGCTTGACGGAGGGCAAGGCGGGGGATCTCTTCTCGCGCGACGACGTCGACGAGCGGCTGCAGCAGCCATGGTGTTTGATGGACCGGACTTCTTTGGCATCGCTTTTGGTACATGGACCAAGGCTTTGGACATTTCCTCCTTGACCTTCTTAGAAGGAGAGTCGTCCATGTCAGTGGCTCTTTTCTTAGACGCTCGAGGGGTAGACGAGGGGCTCTGCCCATGAACTGAGTGCCTGGAACATCATATCAGCAATTGTTTGAGCCACGTGAGGTCGTTGTTACCAATCGTCAGACACGACAATGTCAGGGTGGTCGCCTTCCTTCTTATGTACCGTACGAACATGACGGCGCAAGAACCAGGGAAACTTCCACTCGTGTTCGGCACCTTCTCCGGTGCAGAAAGCGCAGAAGCGTTCGCACTTTTGAATGACCAATTCGCCTTCGTCAGGCCACACGTGGACGTGATCGGGGTTGCGACAAGGCATGGCAAACGACTGTGAGAGATATATTGCTCTGGAACGAATTGCTTATGATTGCACGAGGAAATCTAAGGGCTGAAATAGAAAACGGTGAAGTGATGGTTCAATGTGAAGCCTCATAAAATGGGGGAGAAGCAAACAAAGGGCCAGAACGGGTAGGAGGCGGGCCTATGGTCACGTCCTCGACTGAATGACTAAGGAGTCCATGACAACAGCACATCGAGCTCGAGCGTACAAGACGCGGCTTGTGTTTCACAATCCACATGGCGCGTCGATCCAGTGTGAGTGTATACCAGTGCCGCATTGGCGGACGGCACGGCCAGAGCGGGACGGCATCGACGAAGCTTGTGGAACATTGCCTTAATCCTGTTCTTAGCATTTTGAGCCGCAGCTGACGAATAGCAGAGCGTCATGGTCGATAGAGCTGGACTCGAAGACAGATCTCGAGGGTTGCCAGGCAACAGTGGTGTTTATCTTGCACTACATCTTGCGATAGCGCTGACTTCAATGATAACAAGACACACTCTCCATCGTTCATCCAACATAAGCGATGCAGAGGAAGGCATAGAAGAGAAGCAAGGTACTTGTCTGTTGGCACATACCGAGGGTACATGTGTGGCCGAGACCATGCATCGCACCCTGACTCGCAGCATGTCCGTCGAAGCAGAAATGCATGTGACACTCGACTAGGTCGAGACAGCTATAAGCCTGGGCGCCCAAGTGAAGGTGATGGTGAAGTCAGTGATTCAGCGAGAGGAAGAAGTGA
Source organism: Dothideomycetidae sp. 11243 (assembly GCA_000836255.1). Classification (NCBI taxonomy): domain Eukaryota; kingdom Fungi; phylum Ascomycota; class Dothideomycetes; species Dothideomycetidae sp. 11243. Next base: position 1,204,503 of record DF938582.1, read on the forward strand.
AGGAGGAAGTGAAGGGGAGGGCAGAAAAGTGATGTTGTCCCGCCCCGCGTTTTGCACCACCAGCGCCACCACCGCGACTTCGAGCATCAACCTCACTTTGCCTTGTTTTCCACATGGAGGCTCACCTCTGGCTAGCTCTTCAGCCACTGGCCCTAGTCTTGCTCTATATACCGTCCTCTTTCCACGACAGATACCTTCAATGTCAGATTTCCGCGGAGGCTAACGTCCTTTCCTTTTCGCTGTCTCGCCTATCAGCCTGAAGCAGCAGCAGCCACCACCGCGATCAGCCATAGCCTGAGACTCAGGGAAAGCCACCATGCACCAATCCTCGTCGTCAACTAGATACGCTCCTACCTCACCTTTCACCCGTCTGCCGTCGCCCCCACGCATCGCTGTGCCCTCGCCAATCCTCCATCAGCAAGGAAGTAAAGTCGAGGAAATACCCTACGTCGACCGGCCATCAGAGACCCTTCGGATCCCGGCCAGTGCTAGCGCCGACTGGAAATATTCAGCGCGTCACACAGCGCAGCAAATCGTACCTACGCTAATGCTTGGACCGACCCGCTTAGCAAAAGATCCTGAATTCCTCAAGCAGCACGGCGTGACCATCACCGTCGGTCTTCGCCCCGCAGGCGAGCCCTACTCTTACGCCATCCACGGAGCCGCATCAGAAGTGGCCGAAAAGCTCGGTATCGATGCAGTATCGATCGAAGCGACCACAAACCAAGACCTGATCGCCGAGTTCGAGGCAGTCAACTTCGTCATCAAAAACCACCTCGAGACACGCACCCGTCGTGAACCGGAACGAAACGTGCTTCTGCACTGCGAGACGGGCAATGAGCGCTCCGCCTGTGCCGCAGCGGCGTACCTCATGTATACGCTACAAAATACCGACCATCTGCGCGCTATGCAACTGGTGCAGTCGCAGCGCTTTTCTGCGAACTTTGACGAGGACCGCAAACGCCTGCTACAAGGGTACTGGGACGTAGTGCAGGCTGAGCGTGACGTGCGCAAAAACCAAAGCCTCAATCCGACGGGTTTGAAGAAGCGCGGCAGGTCTGCTGCCGAAGCAGATAGCACTTCAGGGGCGGAGGCGCTTACTGAAGGTGGAATCCAGGACGCCGACGATGTAGAGCGCTTCGATGGCCGTGCTGCGGCGCCGTATGTTGACCAGTCGCTTGGTCGGCAGCATGGTTAAATGGTATCACGATCCGGGGGACATGCACATATCCTACGATACTCGCGCTGCTTTCTTTGCTTCAGATGCTCTATACCACATATTTTCGAGCCCAACCACGGTATTTTTCGAGGCGACGTATAAAGTCAATAGCAGTCGACAGACTATCGCACTTACACGCACCAAAGGTAGTGTCAGTACATAAAAGCATTATAATTGGCGGGACCGTTTGCGAAAGACTTTAGTAGAGTGTATATCTAGGATGATCCCGTAGATGAGTAGGGAGACGGTTTCGGGGAACGACTCGCAGGCATACTCGAGGGACGACTAGGGAGATCATTATGGAGGTGAAGAGGCAGACGATCGAGGAGACGACCGCCGGGGCTACTCGGCAGACGATCAGGGAGACCAGTCCTTGAACGACTGACTGGACGACTCAGGGATCAACGCAGATGGCGACTTGTCCAGCGAATTGGGGCACAGAATCATCTAAACAGTCACTGCGCACATTCTTGATCGATGCACATATAATACCATTTCATTCTCAACTTTTGGATTGAAGAGAGAGACTAAAAAGAGAGAGGTGTATCAAAAGTGAAAAGTAGAGTTCCTGTACTCTTTCGTGCATCCATGAACAGATAGAAGGGATAGACATGCTCACCCCCAAGCTCAAGAGCTCCTCCGGCTGCGCTGGAAACACTTGCTGCATAGTCAACGTCTTATATAGCACTCGTCGCTATAGATGGAGGCGTTTCAAAGTGAATAAAAGCATACACTACTGCTTCATGGATAATGAAAGGACTATTTCAATCACTGTCAAACAAGCGATGGGCATCATCGCTATAAAGCGGCACCGTTGGCAACTCTCTTCTTCGTAAAGGTTGAATCTTCCCAGAGCATCCCAATAAGACTCATCCCCGCTACGATCGGGCGGGGTTGTTGCGACAACAGACATATTCAAATTTTTCCACTAGGACTCGGCAGCCGTTGCCCTAGATGCCGGCGTAGCGCTCGTCACTCCGTTAGTGTGCTGCGCTCCATTGCCGTTGGCGGACACTGATTCACCAGGACTATTGCGCTTGCTTTCACCCTTCACTGATGAACCCTTTTTCTCCTCGTCCCCGCTGTCATCGTAATTTTCGTCCATATCCATCTTTCGGGCGGCCGGCTCAAGTTGCTGTTGCTGTTGCTGTTGCTGTTGCTGAGGCGGAGGCGGAGGCGGTTGTGTCGCACTCTGACCTGGATGCTGACCCGGATGCTGCGACTTTGCAGTTGGAGACCCTTGATATTGCGTTTGCGGCGATGCGCGGACTGCATTCGCTGGTGTGGGTGTCGGCTGTTCACGGCGCTCTTCAACGGGAGCTGCTGAGCGAGGAGAAGGCTCTTGACTCTGAGAGATTGGTGGCAGTGGCTGATGGTGGGCAGCCTCGGACGGATGATATCCATCATTTGGTGGAAGGCGAAGCTCTTCTGCCCTGCGCGCCTCAGAAGGACCCCTTTGCGGTGAAGACGGGATCTTATCTGGTGGTGAGGGTCTTCGGCTATTTGCGTCTTCCTGCCTTGAGCGTGCCTCATCGTTGGCGTGCCGCTTGGATGAATTGTCTTCTTCCCACTCGCGATGCCGTTTCGGTGCGGTCGCGGGTGGACGCTCTTCTCGTTCACGGGCAGCAGCTTCGGCAGCGTGGACGGCTGCGAGAGGAGGTGGAGCGCCCCCAGTTATGCTCGGCAGACCTTGCTGGCCGTATGGTTGGTAAGACTGTCTTTGATAAGAACCATTTGGCGACGGTGCCACTCCAGCATCATTGATTGGTCGCACCTCTGGGGCTGGACTTGCGATCCTGCCCGCACCATAAGGAGGGCCAGCGAGATGAGGTGGCGGCGCAGACATGGCACCTGACAGTGGTCCCTGAGGTGGATAATTAGGGTTGGCCACCCGGTTTGGCGTCTGGTTTTGGTGCTGAGGCGGCAACTGGGGAGGTGGAGGCTGTTCGCCAATCGGGTAGGAAGCAGGTGCATTGAAGGGTAATTTTGGTGAAGGAGAGAGTCCTCGATGGGATGGTGGAGGAGGCCGCTGCATCTCCTGATATGCTTGTCGCGGAGGCTCCTGCCGGGGCGGTGAAGGCTGCCTGCCAGAAGGCATGTGTGGCGGCAGTCGTTCTCTGCCTTCATACGGACCCAAAGTCTGAGGCGGCTGTCCAGGAACCTGTATATCGGCAAGGCGCCTATTTCCCCAATCGACAGGACCGCCTAGGCTTGGGGGCGGCGGACCAGCAGGAGGTACTTGATTGGCTGCCGTTCCAAGGAATTGAGGACCAGGTGGAGCGCCGAGAGCCCCGGGCTGATACGCTTGGGGGTGCACATCCTGAGGGAGTGGTGCAGCAGCTGCCGGCATGCCATCAGTGGGCTGGCCCTTGAGAAGAGCTAACCTCGCCTTTATGTGCACATTAGTGGGATCTAGCTCTGCAGCACGGTTGTATGCATCGAGTGCGTCATTCGTCTGATTGTTACAAGATTCGTACTTGATACTGTCAGCTTCTGCTGACAGAGGCATTAACGATCCTAAACTCACCAGTGTTCCCAAATCGTACCAGACTTCAGAAATATTGGGATTGAGTCGTATCGCACGGGAGTATGCATCTAGCGCGTCACGATACTGGTTTATTTGGTAGTATAAAACGCCGATGGAGCACCAGAACGTAGGGTTGCGTCCATCGCGGTAAACAGCTTGCTGATACGCTTCGTAGGCCTTGGGGTACTTTTGCTGAGACATGTAGCAGCGACCGAGAAGGTACCAGCTCTGTGCATCGGTTTGATCTGCAGAAAATGAGCATATGAACTTGTGGCTCTCATGGACGTGGTATACGCTTACCAGCATTGACAGATTTTTCGAGGTACTCGATTGCTTGCTCTTGGCTGTTGAAGCTCGTGCTCTGTTGGTGATGCAGCCAACCAAGCTGCTGCAGCACTTTGGCGTGATTTGGGTCCCGATCAAGTACTCGAGCGTACGCGGCCTTTGCAGCATCATACTATTATTGGTTAGTTTTGCGGCAGCAAATGCGTCTGAGTAGTTATTTAACGCACTTCTTTCTGCTGTTCGTGCACATGGCCGATCTGGAACCAGATGTCCTCTTCCGTCAATGGGCGGGGAGGGTCCGCGACAATATATCTGAAGCACTACGATTTGTGTCAGCTTCGAAGTCAGGGCAAATGGGCGAGCACTATATTCGTACCTCAAGACTTTGCGAGAACTTCTGCTGCTGCTTGTAGATGATGCCAAGTCTGAAGTAGATCTCATTGGCTTTTTCGAAATTGGGCTCCATGCGCATGACTTGAGAGAAGGCTTCCTCGGCATGCTCGAGGGAACCGTACCGATCATACAAAATGCCGATGCCATACCAGAGTTTAGGCTCCTAGTGGGAATGTCAGCAAGCTCATTTATGGCAAGTGATACTAGGAGGATTACCCTGGGGTTTGACAGGTGATACAGAGCTTGCTGGTAAGCCGAGTAGGCTTGTTGCAAATCATCCATCATGAGGTAGCAGTGTCCTTGAGGGATTATCAGAATGCTGTCTCAGTCTTGCAAAGTGTGCGCCGAACATACCGAGGCTGCTCCATGCATCACCATTGGCCGAATCTATCCTAAGTATCGACCGGAGATAATCTACCGCAGCAGGGAACTGATCTTTCGAGCGCAAGATGCAGGAAATGGCGATCATGGCGGGGATGGAGTTGGGGTTGTGATGAAGGGCACGTTCGTATGATTGGACTGCGCTATCAAGCTCGCCCATGAGCTCGGAGAGGCTGCCTGCAGAATGGTGAGAAGCTGATCGCCGAGTATTATGCAGCATGTTGCAGCTTACCGAGGGACAACCATATTGTCTCATTCTGTTGCGCCATATATTGCGGCGACGTCCACTGAGCACGAGGGCCATGGCCATTGAGTTGGGGAGGCGGACGATTTTGCGACATCTGATGAGGGCGGATTGTAGCGGTCGGCGAGGTCTGAGCCGCCATGCTCGCTGCTCACTGGCGCAGAAGCGGAGCACGGGACCGCAAAGAGAAGATGGGAGATTTCGATGCCGGCAGAGTCGCGCGCGTGGCACAATTAGATGCAGGCCAAAGCTGAAGTCGCGCGCCGATGATGCTATGGTCGCGAGAACGTGCGGTGATATAATTGATTGCAAGAAGCTTACGAGTGTCGGATGCAAGGTATCTGTCCGGGGGATGAGACTTGAGTGATGGTGGTAGCAGTAATATATATAATGCGACGGTGCAATTGCAAATTGCAGAAGTGATGAATATCTGAGAGGCTTTGAGGCCGCCAAAGAGAGTGAGGAAGATGGATCTGAGATGGAAGAGGCCAAAAGCGGAGGTAGAGCAAGAAGAGAAGCAAGAGAGATGCAAAGAGAGACGCAAGAGCAAAGCCAAATGCGGCGGCAGCCACAGGGAAAGGCGGGCGAGATAGAGGCGAACTAAGGAACGAGAGGAGCGGGAGATGAGCGCGACACACACCAGCACACGGTTCGACGCATCGGTGGACCTTGAGCCAGGCGAAAACGGGATCGAATCGCATCGCATCGCATCGGCCGGGGGGGCGTAGGAGGGAGATGTCAACCCTTACCCAGATGTCAAGCTAGACAAGGACAACTTCCAGGTTGAGTTTGGGATTTCGGGTTTGAGTTGGGGCCCGCTCGTGCCCGCCCACGCTCCGCCTGCGCCGCACGCCGCCCGCCGCCCGCCGGCAGCCCTCAGCCCCTCAAGCCTCACCCGCCCACATGGCGCCAAGACGGCAGCCAGGCGGGCAGACGGCCAGGCAGGCAAGAAAAAAACGAGCGGGCGAGCGCCGCTGCAGCGTAGGGCCGCCCGCACGCGCGAGGTGTCTCTTCTCCCCACCACCCACCACCCATCACCCACACCTCCCTGCGCCGCTACGAGCGCCGCTGGGACCCGCTTTGTGCGCCGGCGCTAATGCACCAGGGCTGCCACCTGCCACCTGCGAGCATCCGCGCGAGCACAACATGTCTCCCCAGTTCATCATTCATCATGGCGAGCGAATGTGAGTGCGTACTTGCTGCTCCATCGGTCTCGGCAGGCGGACTGACGAACCACCGGCTTTTCTTTTTCGCCCCGCCCACGCTTTAGGCAGCTGCCAGACATGCATGCGCGACAGGACAGCCAACCACCCCGCCTCTGTTCGCTATTCAGCCCTTTTCCAGCAGCTTGACTCAGGCGAACAGGTGCAGTCGATCCGCCGTCCGCCGTTTTCGGCGCAGCGGCGGCAACGCACGCACCGGCGTGGCATGGTAAGCTGTCTGCGACATGTGCGACGTTGTGCAGGAGAGAATTCGAAGTGGCAGCGGGTGTTGGTGACCGTTTGCAAGCCCAGCAATCTGCCAGGGATGTATGTGGTGCTTTGGGCGGTAACAGGCGACTGATCAACTGCACAACGTGTCGTGGTACGACATTGGCCTACGATACTTTGCTGATGACATCTGCGTCCAATGGATTGATCCCGGAAAATCGCTATGCCTGTGAATCGGCAAACTCCATACAGGAACGAGAATGAGTCAGCGAGGGGTTCAATCAAGCACAGTCGGCGAAGGGCTATGGCAGGCTGGCGTGGCGCTGGACGAGGGCGTTGATTATGGGCCGTATCGCCGCTAAGTTGAGGCGAATCCCGCCAATTTTTGCATAACAGCCTCGCCTTCTTTCCAGGCACCAGGACACTTGCACATGTGGAACGTGCGCCGTCCGAGGCTATTCGACAAAATGACAAGGAACGTAGGCCTAAATGCCAAGTATCTTTCGAGACTGTCTGCGACTGAGCTATAGGCAAATAAAGTCACGCCGAGGTGACGGCGAAGTGTGTCACATCAAGCCCGAGCAGGCCGCTGATACAATGGTGCGAGGTGCTCTGTTTGTGCTTTATTTTCCCTGTCGGGCCATGATGCCCCCGCGAGTCAGCACCAATGCTGGCAGAGTCTATTTGATCGCCAATTGGAAGGGATCCGGAGGGCTGGTCCCGCTGGACATCTGACACCTGACGTCTCCGGCAGCTGCTGAATGCAAGTTGGTTGTCAGCAGCAGTCTTATGATGTTGGTGCAAGGGAGACCAACAGCGGCTTGATGTGCGGTGTTGGACGTGTCCTCATTCCGGGTGCGATCGTCCAGGGTTTCTACCATGCTCCACTACTAATGCAATGGTTCCTCCCGCCCCCGAGCCATCTCCCACCCTACACCCCAATCGCGTCAGTCTGGCTCTGGCCGTTGAGCGCAGTCATATCCGGCCCCCGTGGCACTATGATTGCATCATTAATGTCGCTGACTCTGTTGTTGTGGCTGCTGCCCGGATTTGCGTACGCCCCACTAAAATCCGTACATTGACCGATTTGAGACGCCAATGAATAAGCATGATTACACGACAACGTAGCCTTCACTAGATGCTTAGAGACGCCATGTCTGGCTCTCGTCGAACCCTCGAAACGGCCAGTGGCCAGCTATTGTGCGACCAACAACCTTGTAGAGAAGAATGCCCACGACGTCGCGCTCTCAGCCGGGTGTGGCTAGCTGAGGTCTGGAAACTGTCTGGCTCCGGCGCCTGTAAACTACTAAGCTTCCGGCGCGCCAGCGAGAGAACGCCTTCCCGATAATTTCAATATCGCGTGACGCGAGCAGCCTGCAGCCCCTGAAGCGCTGCACACCCTACAATCTCACCCGAGCAGGCCCCTAGCCTCTGGTATGCCTTTTATGCAAAGGGCGCCGAGAGGAAAACACGTGCTAATCTCTCGCAAATTTTCCACCCTCTTCGCCGTGACCAAGCCAAACCTTACGCACGTGCTCTGTGAGGTGGTGGTGCCTTGTCTACGGCTGCATTTGCTCCGACTGGTCCCTGCTCAGCTCAACCATGCATTATACCTCGCTCTGTGCCTGGTGCGCTTTTAGCTCGGCAACTGCTCGGCTTCCCCGCACTGCTGGCAGTCTGCGCTTCGGAGACTCGACTACGCAACGCTGCAACCGTCGATACCGTCTTGCCGAGCCGACGTGTGGTTCATAACCTTGCTGGCCCACCGAGCCCCCTCCCTTTCGGCGGCTATCGAGCCCCTTCCAACTGTCGCGTACGCCGGTCAATCGTTGTGGAACGCATTCTTGGACGCTGCCGTTGTTACCGTCGCGAGCTGTTTTTAGTGCTGGTCGCTTCGCGTCGCCTCAGTCTCTCGCCGCGTCGGAAATGTATGGCACTCCGTGGTCAAGGCATTGCCCACTTGTAGTCATACGTGCCGAGAGTGCTTTCGCTTTGAGCAATGATGGTTGTCGCCAAAGAGTTTCGGTCATAACCATTTGAGCATGGGCTATAGTCTTCATGCTGCCAACACAACATGTTCAAATCAATGCGACGTTCTTATATAATAGAAAGAAGTCTCATAGTGTTGTCTTCACTCTGTAGCAATACAAACATGGCTTCGACGAACAGTATCAATGCCGGCATAGAGGTGCCAAAAGCGAGCCTGACGTCACCCCGAGCTTCACCAGCTTCCCTTGCTCCGTGGGACGAAAGATGGCACGCATTGGTGGGGACTACTTCAGCCGCGGAATAGGAGGAAAATAACGTACATGGATACAAAAAGTGCCTGGCATTTTTCCGATTTTCCTATTTGACCCTTGAGAGGATTCGACGCTATCATGCCACCTTCAGGTCTCGCAATTCTGCTAGGAGCAGGCCCCACTACAGTATACCTCACTTTGTCGTCCTTTCTTGTAGGGCAGTCCCGCTGACTCCATCAGGGCGCTGGCATAGCGCGGATTCTCGCATCTCCCGAGCATGGCAACCTCGCCGTGGCTCTCCTGGCCCGGCGCGAAGAGTCGCTCGCCGAAATCAAGTCTGGGCTGCAGTCGCGAGTACCCTCAGCCGTGATCGAGACCTTCCGCAGCGACACCTCTCCCGAAGCGCTGTCCGCAGCCTTTGAAGCGATCAAGTCGCACAAATCGTTCGCCGACCTCAAGCTCAACGTAGCCATTTTCAGCATCAAGCACTCGTCCAAGAAGCCCTTTCTAGAAGAGACCCACGACGCCTTCACCCAGTCTCTGGACACCTATGTCGGCGGCGCATTCGCCTTCTCACAGCTGTGCGTGAAGCGCTTCTTCGCCGACCACGGCGACGCCGACCTCGCCTCCGGCGCACCGAAGAAAGGCACACTGATCTTCACCGGCACACTGGGTGCGCTGCGCTGCAACGCAGAGTTCGCGGCTTATGGCGCCGGCCGCGCGGGTGTGCGCCAGCTCGCTCAATCGCTGGCCCGCGAACTGTCCCATCGCGGCGTGCATGTCGTGCATGCTATCGCCAACGGCTCGATCCGCGACGACAATTCGGCTGACCAGGCGCAAGGGAAGAAGATGAGTGCTGAGGCGGTGGGCAAGACGTATCTTTGGCTGCATCAGCAGGGCCCAGAGCTGTGGACGCATGAGCTGGATTTGAGGCCGGCGCAAGAGAAGTTCTAGGCTTTGGACACTTCGGTGTGACGATGCGAGGGAGCATCATATGGTATGGAGTAAGGGCTGTGAAAGAATCAGTGGTAGAAACCGCGCGACGGACAAGGACGGTGGCGTTCTCCAGATGTAGTTCCTGCCCCTCGCCGATCAATTGTACAAGAAGACGTGCAGCACCTCGCCCGCAAGACAGGTCACACGAATGTTCGTTAAGAAGGTGCCAGTCACAAGACACGCGAAATTTTGACCAAGAATCGACATTAATCATTAACTATCCTTTCTCAACCATATCATAACCATCATGTCGTGTCCCAAAAGCACCAAAACTGATAAGCTTCCTCCTCCGCATCAAGTAGATCGTTTTTGATTATCCGGCCATGACGTTCTACGCCGTCTAGCACAGGTTGAGGGTAAAGGTGGCCCCATCCTCGCAAGTGCGGGTACGAGAGTCAGCACTGGCAACGCCGCTGCAGCTATTGTCCGAGACGACGAGACCAAAGCCCAGAGAGCCGAAGGGGTTGCCGTCGACGGTGCTGACCGAGTAGTACAGTGTCGGGCTGACGTCGGAAAAGCCCCAGATGAGTTTTGGAGTGTTGGGGCTGTAGTAATCTGAGCTGAGGGTGACGCCGAAGCTATTGCCCTGACCGGAGATGGTCTCGCTGTAAGAGATGCCGGACTGGATATCGTAGGTCTGCGAGGTCTGGTCCGAGCGGGTGATGGTAAGGAAGACGTCTTGGGAGCATTTGTTGGTGACCACTGCGGTGCCAGCAAAGGCGGTAGCCGAAAGGGCGGAGATGAGAGCGAGAGTCTGAAGCTGCATTTTGAGGATTGTAGAAAAGATTATAGAATTAGTCTTAATGTAGTGTATGATGTTGTTATAGAGAGGATCAGATGTAGAGCTGAGGTGAATGCTGAGGATGAGAATGGCAACTACCTGATGGACTGGAAGACGAAGGGATATATATACCCTCAGAAGACCGGACTTACTAGAGTGCATTGCTCACCTTTGCTTCCGTGACGGCCCGAATGTGTCGACCACGGAGGTTGTTGAAATGCTTTGCGAGGTACATCACTGCGGACAGTATACGAGGGGCCTGCCAGGATCGACAATGAGAGATGGGAGCACAGCCGAGCAGACGCAATGCACACGAATGGGCAGGCAGAGATCAGCGGTGAATGGTCAGACGGACATAGCCTCCGTCGGACGAGGGCTGGGCGAAGGTTGTTCGTATAGCTGCAGGTTGGTAGATGGAGGCTAGTTCTTACGAGATGGGGACCGTGACATCGCGCGTGCAGCTGTGGTATGATGTAGGACATTTCTAGGCACAGGAAGCCAGAGCCGCACTAGCGGGCTGGGGGATCAGCAGAGAGTGCCGTAGCGAGCGACTCAAGGCGGAATAGACAGGTCCGGTGGCTGGCCGGCAGGAGAAATCATTACACCTCTGACAACCCCTGCCGAGTCGTAGCCAATTTCCAGAGGCGAACGTGCCGAACAGACGTGTTGAGCAGCAGACACTAATTTTGCATAAATAATAAAAGTGGCTAGTTGTTCGGGTGGTTGGAGGGCGAACCGGAGAAGAAAAGGAAGGCGCGGGAAAGGAAGACGGACAGGGGAGGAGCAGGGAAACATGGAAACAAACGGGGGTGCACAGGCCAGGCCACTGAAATCAAGTCCGTCACCGCTGCTTTCGACTTCACCTCCTTCTGCTACATAATAGTCCTGTCTGCACGTGTGTCTCTTCGGCAGTTGATCTCTCCAACAGTTTCGGAATATGTGAGCCGCTGCCAAGATTCCCTTGTAACGCTTTCGCTCTCAGGGCTCACAGACAAGCGAGCGATTGAACTCGGCTTCAATCCTGCCCGTTAGGTCCCTTTCTGCGTTGCTGTCTAGCGCAGCGAGTGAAATCTAACACGACCAAAGGCACACGAACGGCGAAAGAGCCGTCGAACAACATGCGAACAGCATGCAGAGTGCGCTCTCCCATAAGATTGATGTCTTCTCACCATGAGGTCTGCTAGTTACACGTAGGTTTTGATTCTCTTCTACTTTCCTCTTCCGTGCAGACGTCAATCGCCATTATCAACCACAATGGGTCCAGTCTTCTCAGTCACTTGCCCCCAGTTCGGCAATGGGCTCAACACGCTCTACACAGGCATGGCCGTCACCTCCATTACCTGGAGCACCTACTTCATGGCCGCTTCGACCGATTCTGGCTCGCTCGGATTTTGGGCGACAATCGATGCTGACATCAGCCCTGGCGTGCCTGTGCTCGCTTATACTAACAAAGGTGGTGCGACAACCAATGCAACTTGCATCGTGTCGAACTCTGCCGTAAATGGACCCATCACCACTGCTAGCATCCAGTGTCCAGTTGCAAATACAGCATTCGCGACAGGCACGGTCGACATGGCTTTCCCAAACTACCCGTTCGTGAGCTACAAGTTCTACGTCGGAGAAACCACCGTCACCACTGATGAAGGCGTGACTACCACTACGGCATATGCGCCTGGTCAAACTGTCTATATCACAACAGACACATCTACCACCTACGAGGCAACTATCACGACGACCCCGACCGTCACCTTGACTGGGAGTGCCTGCTCCACTCACAAACCCTCAAAGACCTGCACTAATGGCGCCGTGTATCAGACTTTGGCAAACTGTCGCGGGGTTGCCGAGCACCTTTGCAGTGATCTACTCACCAAGCCCAAGCACAGCTCCTTTCCGTCCACCGCTGCGCTCTGGCCAGCTGCCACGCTTTCGAGCGCATGTTCCTGCTATGAAAAGACTGTCGAGTCACCCAACCTTGCCAGACGTGGGTCGGACGCTGTCTACGACTTCTTCACTGCATATAATGTCTCATCGACGGTGGGCGCGTATAATTCCACGGTCATCGCTACGGAGTAAGTCTTCCACCATCTCATGTCTGTGCCAGACCTGACACTCTGTAGCGTCGCCCCCCTGACTGCCAGCGCAACGACGACTTACGTTGATGGAGGTAACACTACCGTCAACGCTGGCACCACTGTGACAACCTGCGCTGTTTCTGATGTGGCACGCAACAAGGAGCGGCGGATGTCTCGCGACTCCACCTGCGGATCAGACGAGTTGCTTGGCGCCTATCTCTACATCGAGATGGCAGATCCTATTTCATTCTGCAAATTCTATCTGAGCGAGCCGCGTTCTCATAGCCCGTTGTTCGGGGTCTCTGCGGGCGAGCTTAAGGACGGATGTGCCTCAGTGCTGACGCATGCGAAGCAGTCTGTACCCACCAAGAGCAACAAACATCCTGTTCCAGCATCGGGTCATCACGCTTGCAACGGAAAGTTCGCTGCGGAAATCAAGGCAGCGTTCAATCAGTACAAATTGTTTTGCATTTTTTGGAATGATTCGAAGATCAGAGACTTGACACCGATCCCACATGCAAGCGCGGCCGACATCTCTGCAGGATGCCAATGCATCTCGTAGCGTCGACGTAGAGGTTCGGAGTCTAGCTGGATCTTTCACTGCATCACTTCCTTCTTTCTTGTATATTCTGTATTTAGTCCTTTGATGATATGTGGTTCATAGAAACATTGGTACAGGACCAGTTAATTACACTTTGTCGTGGTTGCCTTTTCGATGTCCTTGCGTCAAAGTCATGACAGATTCGGCCCCTTCGCTTTCTGCCCCCTGCCATTAATGTAACTTCACGCTGATATCGATGCAACTGCACATGCAGATGCAGACGCACCGTCTCGTATTCGAGCGGGGCGCCGCAGACGCATGATCACGACAGACTCGATATACTCGCCGAGCAAGATTATTTGCTTCAAAGTCGTCACAAGAGCACGTAAACGTGGTCGAGAGAAAGAGACTGATGTAAGACGAACGAAGGATACGAGGTGATGTACGGCGTTTGTTGCTGTTTCCGAGCTCTCTTCTCCGCACCACTCTCCGTGCCAAGACGTCACTCCGCGGAAGCCCGATTTTCTATTCTCGGAATAGCGACAGTCAAGCTTGCTCGGGGGAAAAAAAAAGAGCAACATTGATTTGTGTCATCGGCACTCTTTTCTTTGCCTCATGAATCGCCCGGTATGCTCCGTACGGGCCATCGAGGCATTCGTACGCCAGAGTGTGGGCTGTGATGCGGCCTGCGCTGCTATTCGCTCTTCCGGCGCAAACTTCCGGCCTAGGTCGCTTAGATCTCTCAGCACGCGGTCATGTCTGCCGTTCCAACAGACCTCGTCTCTGCAGTCAGGACACTTAGCATCGGCCACGACACTGCCGTCCGATGACACTTTCATTCCATTCGTTTTCGGCCCGCCAAATGCCCTGACGCCGCCTCTGGATCGAAGGACGACCGTAGAATGGCCTCTGCCACAAAGGAAATTAGGGAGGGAAGCTGTCCAGGTTGAGCCTGAGCTTTCTATCGTTGAGGATGTGCTACAACACTCAACTTTTGAACAAATAGGCGAGGTTTTGGTGGATGACATCCACGTATCGCAGCAAAGCTTAGAAGAGCAAAATTACAGATCAGAACATGCATCCACGATCGACCAGGTCTTGCTTCCATCACTGCACCTCATTGGCCCAGAGATGCGCAATCTCGCTTCGCACATGGATCAGCTGCGGTTAGACATCATCCCACCGATGAGGACGAGGGTAGACCGACGAAAAGATCGAAAGCTGAGACGGACGCGAGCGAAAGAGGCGACCGAGGCAGCGGCCCACTCAACCTCCCCAGCCTCGAAGCGAGAGCTCAACAGGAGCGCCAAAGCGCTCGACGTTGAGGCTGATCAAGTCAAGTCGATATTCGAAGAAGTGCGACATGCACAGACTCGAACAGCAGAACGGAAGCGTGCTAGAGCATTGGCTCCGAAAAAGGTTAAGGATGAAAACTCGACGTTCAAAAGGATAGACCTCAAAAATTTGCAGTCACAGCGCAGCACTCCACAAGAGGCATGGCAGGTCCAAAAAGCCGCTCTCAAATCCAAATTTGGCGAACAGGCATGGAACCCCAGGAAACGAATCTCTCCAGATGCCATCGCCGGGGTAAGATCTCTGCATTCCAGCGACCCGACCGTATATAGCACGGAGAGACTCGCAGAATACTTTCAGATCTCCCCGGATGCCATACGCCGGATCCTTAGGAGCAAATGGCAACCGACTGAAGCGGAGGCAGCGGAGCGCAGGGAACGATGGGAGAAGCGCGGCGAGAAGAAGTGGGCAGAAATGGCTTCGCAAGGTGTCAGGCCGCCTAAGAAATGGCGCGAGCGCGGCATTGGAAAGGATACGGACGGCGAAGCACCGTCGTGGAGGAAAGATGGAGGAGCAATCGGAGCAGGAGGTGGGGAGCGATGGATTGAACATCGAGCACCAGAGGAACTGTTTGCCAGGGCCGCCCAAGCGGAAGCCGAAGCTGAAGCTGCGAAACCCCGACCCCGTTCACCACCAAGGCCGGCCTTGCGTATGTCGCACAGATTCTTGTAGATCTCGGATCGCGAGTCTTAGAAACAGTAGAAAGAGTCTTACGACGTATGTAGCTTATGTGCTCTACACCATAATCTTTAACTCAGATGATTGTGCCAGCTAGTATCGTTCTAGCATTATCCTCTAGTGTAGTTCCTTTGTATGGGCTTGGCGTTCTGACACGCTTCGAGAAGCCGTCATGCCTCCAGACGCTCGATCCGTACCTTCGGGGCCTCTCTGTGGACTGCCCGGTGCTGGAACCTCGACAAGCTCGCTCCAGTCTCCCAACATGCCGCTTGGGCCTTGGAAAACGCGATTAACACCCTTGGCAACATGAGAAGCGCCGCGGAGCTGCCGCCTCGAGCTATTGAGCTCACTCTATCTCTATCGCCGACATGCCTTCGCACCTCCGCACCTACGTCCAGTGGAGGGATCACTCGGTCTTTGCGGGCGAAGATATCGAATGCGTCATAACCTTCAAGAACGTCGCTCGCACTCCCCAGCAGCGAGACAGAGACGCGGCGCAGCCACGGCCTCGCTCCAGGCTTGACCCTTTACAGCCTATACTGGAGCGTCAGAGGAACACGACCCTCTCCACAACCTTTACGAAGACCACCCTCGCGCGATTACCCTCCGTTGCCAGCGCCTCGACTGCTCCTCAACGACCCGGTCATCGAGCCACTTTGTCACTTGGTGTAGAGCCTAGCACTCCTCCTACCGATCATGCTTTCATACAGCGACGCCCCAAGGCCCACGGTCGTTCCCTCTCTATATTGTCAATTGGTACGGGAAATGGAAGTCCTGCAGGGTCGAGGAACAGTCCCGCTAGCCCAGGGCGGCCAGGATGTCATGCAAGATCAGCCAGTTTGCAGATGACACCACGAGGCTCGGCGTATGGCAGTCCGAGAATGGGTATGAGACAACGAGCGTCTTTGTTCGAAGATGGCCTGCTTACATCGTCAAGTCGGCTTTAGCAACCCTAATAGTCCAGCTCTACGGCAAGACGCCAATGGCGCAGCTTTTGGTGGTCTACGATCTCAACAGCCCCGCTCGACTCCCAACACAGCTCCGACCACTCCTGCACTGCCGCAAGGTGAGCGCAGCCGCTCCGGGACTATGACTGCAGAATACAGGTTTCCTCGCGAAGAGCCAGGGCGCAGCGGTCCTGAATACACACCTCCCACAGCCCAGACTGCTCCGGTCAGAAGCCGCAAGCCGTCACAAGTCTTGACGCCGGAAATGCCTGAACGTCCATCCGGCTTGGGTATAGCATCGATCAATTCTATGTCTCGAGTGCTCTCAGATCCCAGCGCAAATGGCACGTCCAGGACAAGTAGTGACATCTATACCATGAGCAACGTATCCGAGGAGACGATCAATTCCGAGTTCCCGTCCCAGCCTTCCAATAATAATCTCATGTCGCGTCCACCGCTCTCACGTCAGTCATCTCAGCGCAAGAATCCACGCAAAGCAGACCAGCCAGAGCATCTCATGATGGGTTACGTGCAGACGAAAGGTTCTTTCAGCGTAGATGGGTCGCTGGTCAACCAAGGGCCCTTCGAGGAGGTCAAACGACGAGGCGTCGTCAGTAGCCAAGCGGGAGGGGGCGTTGTCGGCGTCGAAAGATCGAAACGACAGAGCGGACTACTAGGAGCCTTCGGCTGGAGCAACATTGGCGAAAGCTTGACTGGTCTATTGGGCATGGACGAAATGAGCAGTATGCGCGAGATGAAGAATGCGGCCAGCATGAAGAATGTTCCCTTACTGAGCACGCCTCAGTCTATTCTTTTCGTGGATCTCCGTCTTGCACCGGGCGAGAGCAGGAGTTATACATACAGGTTCAAGATCCCAAAAGGACTTCCTCCAACGCACAAGGGTAGAGCAATCAAGGTCGCCTATCACCTGCGAATAGCGGTCCAGCGATCTGGCTCTGCTGAGAGCAGAAACATCACGGATGTCGAGATACCCTTTCGAATACTCGGCAGCGTAAATCGTGAGTAGTGAACGCAGGTTGATCGTTGACAAATTTGCTGAAAACATAAAGGTGATGGCGAGATACTTGGACACGATCTGATGTCTCCGTACATACTGTTGCAGGATACAGCGAGGACGGCTTCGTTGTCTAAATCCCAAGATGCGGCTCAGTATTTTCCCGCAATCGAGCGGAGGAAAAATTCCGAGACAAGTGATGGAACCATGGATGACTTCCTGCAATATACGCAGCAATTGATGGAAGAACGACCCGCTGGTGCACCTCTAATTTCTCCAACAGCAATCACACATAACAGACGCTTCTCAACGGATCTTCCACAAGCGCGGACGATGAAAGAGCGCATCGATCTGGCGATTCTACGATCGAACCAGACCTTAGGACCGCACAATGATGTCTCGGCGCCTTCTACAAATCGCTTCACCATCGCAAGATCGGGACAGCACGTCGGCGTTCTCACCATTGTTCGCCCTGCTTTTCGACTCGGTGAGACCGTGCATGTCAAGATCGATTTTCATCCCCCCGAAAGCACACCACTCGACCAACATACTTATCTAGTAACTATCTCTCTTGAGTCATTGGAGAAGATTGACAGTTCTCTCGCCCTTCGTGGACCGGCATCCGTCTTGCGAGCAACACGTAAAGCTCACGCTGCAGTTACCCGGACTGTGTTTTTCGCTCGTCAAGTCGGTGTCGGATTGGAAATACCGACCGCAGCCACGCCATCATTTGATACATCTGGCGTGCAGCTCCAGTGGCGCATACGTGTCGAGTTCACGACTTCCGTTCTACAAGACCCATCGCATCTACAATTGACCGCCAACGACGACGAACAGCCAGCCGATGAGGACGAAGAGGAAGCAGAAGACGAGAATCTGGACTTGGTGAATCACAGCCTTGCTGCTACCACGTTTGGCGCTCCGAATCGTACGCTGTCTAGAGAAGACATGTTCCTTGCAGCGGACGGCTTGCTCGAGCCCTTCTCGACCGATGACAGAGGCCAGATCCTGGTTGCGCGCGAAAGACTCGCTGCAGATTCGTGGGAAGTAAACGTGCCTATCCGCGTATTTGGTCAAGCGGACGGCCTCTCTGCTGCCGCTCACGGTGCTGAGGGGGTGTCAGTCGGCGGCTACAGCGAGGTGTTTGAAATCTGACGACTGGACGCCGAGACGACGAGAAATTATGGA
This sequence comes from Dothideomycetidae sp. 11243, assembly GCA_000836255.1. Lineage (NCBI taxonomy): Eukaryota > Fungi > Ascomycota > Dothideomycetes > Dothideomycetidae sp. 11243. Next base: position 1,222,793 of record DF938582.1, read on the forward strand.
TATTGAATAGGTCATACCGGCGCTCTATATAGGTGGTGATAATGGTATGCGTTTGGCGAGACAGAAGCCAGACAGTGACGATGTCATGCAGTGGCTATCGAAGCATAGACCGTGTAGGATTTAGGAGAAAGATACCTTAGAGCATGATTCGTGAATAATGCCAAATCACCTACCAATTTGATGTGTCTAAAACAATTTTCCCCACAACCATGATGAAGGCGAGCAGTAGCCGGCTTGTACAGATATGTACAGAAATGAGAGAAAAAATTGTCAGAGTGAATAACAGAATATCATGAAGACCGGAAAACGCATCTCATTCTCATCAAACAAAAGAAAAAGAAACCATAGGTGTATGGAAGGTGGTGCAAAAATTGAAGGGAAAAAAGAATAGAACCTCCACTTCGAGGGTTCGAACCTCGGACCTCCCGGTTGCGGAATTATTAACAGCCGGACGCTCTAACCAACTGAGCTAAAGAGGATCTTGTTATCTGCTTGAGATGACTTGGTGAGTGACATGTACGTATATATACTTCATCATAAAAATAAAATTTTGTGGTGATTGCGATATGAATTAGTCCATGGGCATGGCTGTCGTTACTCTCAAATTACTTTCGTTTTCTGGTTGGGGGCGTATCTGCATTGCAGCAATATGGCAGATGAACTTGGGAATTCTAAACTTTCGGAGCGATTGAACGCGCAAGTAACACTTATCATTCGCACCATTCTTTTCCACTTTGCTCCACGATTGTATACAGATACTCGTACTCAGCTATCCATGGTGTCGCTACTCTGTACCCCGCAGACTTGTTACTGGTCATTGGTCGATCATGAGACTTTTACCTCACTATCTACACACATTTGCACCATGACGAATAGCAGTACTGTGAGGTTGCGCAGATGATCTGTGGAATTTAGAGAGCACCCTTGTCGGAGCGGATTCAAGCTTGATTGCACTTGCCCGATCATTCGGCTTGCTATATTGATCATCGTACAGCGCCACAACATAAAAGTTCCTTGTCCAAAATCTAGCATCTAGAAATTTTCTTGAAAGAGATCGATGATATTTTTTGCACAAATTCAAGTCGCACAACCATCACCTCGCCCGCGAAAATATTTCACAGGGAACAGCGCGCAGAAAATAGTCCAAAGCCCAAGGGCAAGATTTGCCGGGCTCGACTACGCCTTCGTAGCCCTTCCCCTCGAACACCATTCTCGATCAACCACAAGGACATCTGCCAGCGCTGCCGAGCTCATCGCTTCTGTGATCGCACCATGGTGCCCGCGCCAATCATGGAGATCCATGAAAATGGGCTCTACGGTGGCTTAGGGCCACACCCGTCGTTCGTAGAGGTCGCAAAGCCCTTCATCTTCGAACAGACGGTTCAAAAATGTCTCCAACAGAATGGCGCCAATGAGGCCCGCGAGAACACCAACAGACTGCAAGGAGTCTTATGGATTGACAATGTACGCAAAGCGCTCAACTTGTAAGTTAACGGCTTCAGTATGCATCAAATCTAGCATCGTCCTGACGGCAAAGCAGACCAGTCAGAACTTTTATGACCGCCGTGGTCTATTATCATCGATTTCGACTGGCACACGCGGAGGCCGACTTTATGAACGTGGTATGTATGATCAGTCTCGTCACAACCGTGGACACTGAGTAATTCGTGATACTAGGATACCGCAGCTGCTGCCTTATTCACGGCATGCAAGATCGAAGACACCCTCAAGAAGTCCCGGGACATACTCTGCGCCGCCTACAACCTGAAAGTATCACTCTCCGAATACCTTGCTCCTGATGATTCGGTATGTACCTTTCCTCCTTTGCATTAACATTTGCTGACCATTAATCCTCCAGATGTTCGAAGAGCCTGCAAAACGTTTACTCGGGATTGAGCGTTTGATGCTAGAATCCTCGAGCTTCGACTTCCGCAACCGAAATCCGCAAGAGTGGGTGATTAAATTCACTCGGCTTGGGCAATTTGACCGTGACACCGTAGGTAAGACAGCGTACCGCATCTGCCTTGATCTCTATCGCACCTATGCACCCCTTAAACAAGCCTCTTCTACGCTTGGACTTGCTTGTGTCGAACTTGCAGCAAGACTATTTGGAGCATCTATGGAGCGCCTTGAGGCTGTGGTAGGAAATCATGAAACCATGACGGACAAGTGGGGTACCAGCAGGGCCGAGGTGATGGAGTCCTTGTTGGACTTGCTGGAGCTGTATACGCACAATCGCAACGCAACCTCTGTGGGCCCGGACCATGCGATCGACGCCTTTATTGCAATTCGTATTGCGTTGAACAAAGAAGCGACCGCTGGAAATTTGCCGCGCTTTACAGAGTTCGAGGAAGCCGCAATGGACGAGCCCGTACCAAATGGAAACGCTACGAATGGAGTCAAACCGTCACCAGTGTCGCCGGCGAACCCGTTGACGGCGCCTTCGACAGTACAGCAATCACCAGCACAGCAGGATAGCACTACAGCGTCACCCGGTGTTGGCAGTAATACCAGAAATCGCACAACTGATCGTAAGGATGGCACTATCCGATATATGCTGGACATAGAACGCTGCACGGAGGAGAAAGACATGGTGGCAAGCTACTTCAAGGAGGAATGGGAAGAGTACGAAGAAGTCATCGAGCGCCCTGCTCGACCCACCAACAGTACTACGGCACGGTCTGTGGCTGCAGAGTTGGACAGGGATTTGGACCGAGACAGCAGCACGGAGGGACACGGGGAGGGACGGCGGGCCAAGGACGAAGCGCGGGAGAAAGGGCACGACAGGAAACGAGAACGATCAGCCGACGGAGAGAGAAACAGGAAGTGGAGCCGTGATCGGCACCGAGATTATGATCGAGAAGAAAGAAGGAGAGAGCGGCCAGAAGGTCATGGTCAGCGCCACCGCGAAAGCACACGCACGTGGGATCGTGACGCGGAAAGAGAGCGGCCGAGCCATCGTCACCGCGATGATCGCACTCGAGATGATCACCACAGTCACAAGCATCGAGAGAGGGATATTGAGAGAGAGCGTGTGAGAGATCCGCATCGGGATCGGGAAAGGGAGCGAGACAGGGAATGGGATAGAGAGCGAGAACACGCCAGACACAGGACTGACGATCGAGACCGAGAAAGGGACAGTAGAGACAAGTACCGGCGACGATAGTCTTGCTGACAAGAGACTGTAAAATCCTGTAATAAAGTTGGCGCAATATCAGACAGACAGATGAGGTTGAGCGAGGAAATAGTGATTCATGATGGCAGGTTTTGGCGATCCCCCACAAGTTTGACGGATATTGTCGGCTTTGGTGAATGTGGAGCAAGTCATGCATACTCGAGTATCGACCTCCAATTCCAGACTGCCCGCTCCCTCATTCTCATTAAAGTCAGTCACACCCCTCCGCCGATACCATTCTCCACCGATAACATGAAGCTGCTTCTCCCGCGCACAGCGCCACGAAGCCTGTCTCTGCGGGCCCACGCCCTTCACCAACGGAGAGCATTCTCCTCGCCGAGAACGAATGGAGACTTTGTCAGGATCATCGAGGTCGGGCCGCGAGATGGGTTGCAGAATGAGAAAAAGAGCATACCGCTGGACACAAAATTCGAGCTGGTCAGGAGACTGGCGACGACCGGTTTGCAGACGATCGAGGCAGGGAGCTTCGTGTCTCCGAAATGGGTACCTCAGATGGCTAGCTCGGACGAGATCATGAAGCGTCTATACACCTCTCCACCGCCTTCTCCTTCTTCAATCACCTACCAATGGCTGCTACCCAATATACGCGGCCTCGAGACGTTCAATTCAATCTATCAATCGCCGGACTCGACGAATGACAATGGTCCCGCGCTGAACACTTCATCGGCCGACGCCAATGCCATGCCCACCAGCAAGTCCTCGTCCGCTTCAGGCAGTCCGACCCATGAGATCTCGATCTTCCTTGCGGCAACAGAGTCCTTCTCCAAGCGAAACACGAATTGCACCATAGCCGAGTCTCTCGAACGCTTCCGGCCACTGATATCCACCGCGCGCGCCGCCTCGGTCCGGGTCAGAGCCTACATCTCTGTGGCACTGGGCTGTCCCTTCGAAGGCCCAGATACCGATCCACATGTCGTAGCATCGCTTGCCGCGTCACTTCTCGAAATGGGTGCGGACGAGATTTCTGTCGCGGACACAACAGGCATGGCCACACCTCCTAAGACTCGCACCCTCCTACGCACCCTCAGCAGCGCCGGTGTGCGCTCAGAAGACATTGCCCTGCACTTTCACGACACGTTCGGTCAGGCACTGGTCAACGTCCTCGTCGGTCTCGAGCACGGCGTCCGCGCTTTCGATTCGGCAGTCGGAGGCCTGGGCGGATGTCCGTTCTCGCCTGGCGCGACGGGAAATGTGGCCACCGAAGACTTGGTGTACACTCTACATGCACTAGGGGCCGAGACAGGCGTTGACATTGATGAGGTGTCGAGGATAGGAGCGTGGATCACCTCTGAAGTCGGTAAGCCTAACGAGTCGCGCGCGGGAAAGGGAACACTGGCTCGGCTGAGGAAGGAAGCTGGGTCCAAGGATGCGGCGGCCGCGACTGCTTAGATGATTGAGGATTGGTACGAAAACAGTGGTGTGTGTACATAAATTGAAGTTTGACACAATAGCATATCGATTGTTCAAAGAATTGTCGAGCTGGTGAGGTACTTGTGGTACCGTAGTCACCGAAAAGTTTCCCACCATTAGACTGGACGTTCAGTCATCCGTGCGATGGTGACATTCGTAGCCTCGATTGTAGCTGGCACTGTGCAGTCAAGCTTCTCAGACTGAAGCATTCTCGAGATAGTGACTCGTCGACTGGAAATCGGGCCATTCACTGGTCCAAGATCGAGTCCATCAAACTTCCAATCTGCTGCTTGGCCCTGTGAGGGCAAGCCGAGTAGCGGTATCTCCTTGCAGGCGACGCGAACGTAAAGACGTGGCGACTCCTCGTCAACTTCAGGCAGAAAGGTTGTCGGTCCGCCGGCCACAGAGTGCTGGAATCATGGACGGTGTGCCGCTGATCTCAACTTCAACGGCATGATGTTGTACAGAAGTTTCTGGGACAAAGAGTTCTGCAGCAGCGATCAGTGACGCTTCTTACCAAATCCCATCCAATACTCACCGACCAAGACAGGTCAGAACTCCCCGCCTATCACCTTTCACTCCCCCTCCCCAAACCTCAACCCAACAAGTCTCACAAACTCCGCCACCGCGCCGTCCTCGCCATCATCCGTCCTCAGTCTTCCCAACCGCTCCAGCGCCTCAGCGTCGCCCTTCGCAGGCGTCCAGTGCTGCTGTCCGCCCATACCGCCGCGGAAACCGCCTCTGCCCCTATAGCCGGGGCGGAAACCGCCTTTCGCAGCAGCAGGTGGGAGCGGCTCGAGCGTAAGTCCGTACACGCTCTGGAGCTTGATTCGCAGCGAGGGGTTCTTCCGCATCAGGTCCGCGAGTATGGGGTCTGATTCGAGGACGGAAAAGTCTGGCTTGGCCGCTTTGTGGCGACGGGGTTTGGGAGCGGGGATATCTGCTATGCTTGTTGTGGAGGTTGCTGTTAGAGGACTTGCTGCAACGGGAGCTGGTGCGGTTGTGTCGGCGTGGATCTGCTTGTGCGTCTTGTAGCATGGGATCGAGCAGCTGGGATCCGTTTATTAGTAGTGGTATGGATTAGGGATGGAGGAGAGACGGACTAGCGGATCGAACAGGTCGGGCATTTGTATTTTGATGCTGCCGAGAGGCACACAGCACAATCTGATGACATTTCAGAGCGTGTCTGTTTCGAAATAAGAAATTCTAGTGGTTACATTGTCTTCTGCTCGGCGATATGAAAAAGATTCAATGCTCCCAGAAGCAACCCTTGACTATTGAAAGGCTTAGTCATCACACTTTTCTTCCCGTAGCGTCGACTTCATGTGGTAAAGGACTCGACTTGATATTACCACCGTTCACAAGTATACGCAGACATGACTCTACCAAGTCGACCGTTCCGGCGGCTGCTCCATTCGCAGTCTCTGCGCCCATCTCAATGGACGTGCTCCACCTGCCGTCCTGCTCGTCCCTCACTCTCAATCCGCTCCATGCACCAACAGGCCTCGCCACCGTCCATGGCGCAGCTCCGCGCCTCGTATGCTTCCCGCAACAGAAACATCATGTACTACTCGCTGAGCATAATCCTCGGCACCGTCGCTCTATCGTACGGTAGCGTGCCCATGTACAAGATGATCTGCCAACAGACCGGCTGGGGCGGCACACCGATCAATATCCACTCGACGTCCGGCAGCGTGGCCGACCGCCTCGTGCCGCAGACGCACGCCCAGCGTCTACGCATCACCTTCGCCGGCGCCACCTCCGACGTGCTGCCGTGGAAATTCACACCTCAGCAGCGCGAAGTGCGTGTTTTACCAGGCGAGACGGCGCTGGCGTTCTACACCGCGACGAACCTGGCGGACGAGGATGTCATCGGCGTCGCGACTTATAGCGTCACGCCGGCCCAGGTGGCGCCGTATTTCTCAAAGATCCAGTGTTTCTGCTTCGAGGAGCAGAGACTTGCGAAGGGGGAGACGGTCGATATGCCCGTGTTTTTCTACATTGACCCGGAGTTCTTGAAGGATGGCAATATGAAGGGTATCGAGACTATCACGCTCAACTATACCTTTTTCAGTACGTCGAGTTTCGATTGATGGCACGAGACACAAGGACTGACCAGTCGTTACAGAGGCAAAATACGACAAGAACGGCCATCTATCTCCCATCCCAACGCCGTATTGATCGTCATCTTACACAACATCTCGACGCACTCCGCTCAAGTGCTGACGGATACGCGTTCGAGCAGCATATTCATAGACAAACACTCCACTATCATCCAATTTCAATGTAACAAATATTGCGACCGTTGTACGAGTCGACTCTATATGTATATGTACAAGCCGCCCACCAATTTTGTTACACGGCGGCAAGATCTCAATTTCTGCTCTACCAGCCGTCTCCTACTCAGTACGCTTTCTCGATTCTCGCAATGTAACATAACTTTCAAATCTGCATGCTCAAATGCTGTCGTGCCCTCTATTGATGCCGGATAATGTCAATCATGATCCCTATGCCCGCGCTGGGTTCAGGGCGTATACCAAAACGGGCCAATGCGGCCCCAAGATGGCTTGCCGATCTTGCTTCAAAGACAAATGAAAAATTCCCGCGACTCCAATGCGATGCCCATCCATGAGGCATATAACCCACGAACTTTGTGCCGAAATAATGCGACTCACTCTTTGAAAACATGAGCTCCGGATCATCAACCATTGCAGCGACCATTCTGGCAGTTCCAAAGACCTCTACGCTTCTTGGAAGCTGCAGGCTCCGCGCTGCTGGAGCACTGATTGACAAAAGCATTTTGTGGCCGGCTGTAACCCGCACCAGCCCTAATCATTGGTCAGTGACACAATAAGACTTGCGTTGCTAAATCACAAACTTACCATGTCGTCTTGTTGGGATTGAAGTAAGCTTCAGGATGATCGTTGATGTATTCGGTGGTGGGATAGCCCACAGGGTCGCACGTCAATTCGCCGTCGCCGTCCTGGTAGATACGAATGTAATCGAATCGCATCGTAGCGGGAAGAAGTGGCTTGATGTTGGCGAAATCGACAAACGCAAACCCCTCAGCCATGCCGAAATTGCTCACTATTGCCATCGGCTCCTCTGGCATGACGCGCTGTCCAATGTTGCCATTCGGTCCAAGCGATCTCGCGTCGACGGTCCAGGTGGGTTGATCGGCTATGTAGAAGCTCACATAGCCTTCAGCGCCGGGTTGATACTCAAAAGCATACGTTTGATAAGCAGTTCCGTTATACCACTCGTTATTGAGATTGGTCAGACCAGAAAGCGCCTGCTGGAACACACCACCTTGGTAGGCGTTCAGGGTCGTGACTTCATGATCGTAGATCTCCTGGAAATTGGTATCGGGCCGCCAGTATCTGTCAAATGGAGCGACCTGGAAACTCTGAGATGCAGATCCAAAGCTGCCCAAGGGCGTGTTAGTGTTGACACTAGCTTCAATGGCATCAATTTCAGGAGCGGATCGTGATTTGCCGGGACTAGGATGATCCTCGCCGTCGCAGGTGCACGCGGGCAACCTCATGCCAGGCAAGTTATTCAATCCATCGGGATCGCTCTGATTTGCAGTGATGCCGGCATCGCATACGTCGTCGTAGGAATATGGCCACATGCCATCAGTGGTAGCTGCATACCCTGGTCGACCCAGGTTTCCGAGAGCCCAGAAACCAGGCCAGAAACCAGAGACATCACCGCGACCAGGAAGTGATATCGAGGCCTCTAGACGACCACCTTTGAAACAAAGCTGATTCCAACTCTGCAGCATGCCTGATCGGTAGGCTAAGCCGTGGTTTTCGAAAGCATCAAATCGAATTGTCAAAGTGCCATCCGCGGTGGTGATAGCGTCCGGATCGTACCACTCCAGATCTTGCGTTACGCCGTACCATAGATTCACACCGGAAAAGTATGGATCATCGCCGGGATAGAACGTGCGTCCATCATCCTCGAATTCATCCGAAAACACCAAGTTCAACGTTGAGCCCGTGTGCGAAGTTTTTGTCAGCGCGCTTTTTGGAGTGAGAGGATCGATGGGACCAGATCTGATATTTTTAAGCAGCGGATAGTTCTGTTTCAAGCACAGAGGATTGCTGGCGCATGCATCTCTGCCATCTGCCGGGTTTATTATGCGCCGGATGAAGGTTCTAGAGAGGTTCAGTATATCTGACGAGGAATCATGTCGGGCGGTGTAAAAACATACAGGACCGGGTAACCAATGAACAGCATCAAGATGCCAATGGTGAGGAACATGAGACCGCCAAGATTGACGATGCCGCGCTTGGAAAAGAGCTCGGCACAACGCACGCCATCCTTGTCGTTGGGATCAGGATTGTGCATGTAATCATCCTTCTCAACGTCCTCCGGGTATAGCAGAAGTCCGGCGGAGGGAAGAATGTTATATTTTTCCGACACCGTTTGTGTGTTTACTCCTTCATCATCGCTACCAGCTCTTGAGGGGGCACGAGAATCGTCAAATGGAGTGGCAAATGGGCCCATGCGACTGTCCCGACTGCTTGCAGAATCCGAACTCCAACTCGTCCTCCTCGAATCAAATCCTTGCGAACTAGGCGACCGCGAGGGCGTCCGCGATGGCGTCTCATCGCGGAAGCGTCGTGGTCTCGAGCGGGAAGGGGGAAGGAGCAATTCCGAAGGGTCTACGGGGGACATTTGATTGAACAGCTGGCCTTGCGATGATGGCGACCTCAAAGCTCCAACCCTGCCGCCGGTCAATGATCGAGAAGAAGGTAGTCGGGCGCTGCCGTCAGCAGACGATGCTGAATCGGAGTCCAGAAGGTCGCCGCCGCTGCCAGAATTGAGCCTCAAGCGAGGCGGCATGGGCTGCCTCGAAGCCCCAGGAGCTGACATTGTGTGCGAACGGCCCAGACGTGGTCAAGGGCGAGGAGTCGAGGTCGATTGTCCTATTATCACAGCAAAGATGAGGGTAGAGCCAACGAGAGAAAGGAGGATGAGAGTTCTGAGTACCTGCCTCGTCCCTCTCTGACCGAGCCTTAGATCCGGAGTGGCCGCCCTATGTCTGATGACACATGCGTGAAGTGACTTCCAAAGGGGAAAGAAAGTGTCTGCACTGGAGGAGCGAAGAGAGCGAAAGGTCGGAAGTGCGATGGAGAGTGATGCAGCAGTCGAGATGAAGGTTGATTGAAGAAATTGAGAGGTTGTGGAGTACGGAAAAGGAAGGGAGATCGTATGGGCGATGATGTCGACGAGTTTGGAAATGTCAGAGGCGTGAGATCGTGTGAGAGTTGGAACGTTGCATGAGGCGTATTAGTGTTGGTGCTAGAAGCCGGCAAGAGAAAAAGGGACGGGCGGCGCGACGGGGCCTTTGATGGAGGGCCGCGGCGGCGGTAGCGGCTAGACGGCCGGGCGGAAGACGGGATGGTTTGGGGGGCGCTGCTAAGGGTGAAGAGGGTGCAAAGGGTGCAGAGGGGCGAATGAGAGGAGCAACAGCGAACGAAGCGCACACGAAGCAGTGCGCTAAGCACTGTGCACCAACACCACTGAGCACAGCAGGAGCCCTGGACTGCACCGCACCGCAGATTTGCAGCCAGGGACGAAGCGCCCAACGACAAGTCGCTAAAGACGGAAAAGACCAAGCACGCGTATGAATGTTTACAGGCTCAAAAGAGAGCTCGAGCTCGACCGTTTTCAGGGCTTCGCATCGCGTCGAGCGCACAGCTAATTCTGTCCTGGCGGTACCTACAATGTGACATGGACAATCATGTCGATTGTAGACCTCGCATAGGAAAAACGTCATGCATTAGCCAGCAAGCGATGGTCGGGACCCAAAACAACGGACAAGCCCCAAGGACCGGTGGAGCAGCAAACGGGGTCATGACGCGAAGCACGGCCGGTGGCTGAGGGCTTGATTGCGATATCAATTGATAATGACGACGGCCCGCAGCATCGCTCCGAAGACGAGCCGATGGCACGGCCGCCGGTCGCTTGCACATATTACGACAAAGCTCGCTGAAGTATGCAAAGAATGTACTGACATTACACGCGAAGTTGGCTGTATTTCGACATCTGCTTCAAGGTCCACATGAGGAAAACGCTGTGTCGACCAGCCGAACCACAGCTTGCAAAAGCGTCGATGTGCTAACGCCATGGGCCCAACTCAGCCGAGCAACGATTACTGACTAGAAGGGGTCGCATAAAGATCAAAATGCTTGCTTTCTGTCATCTCTAGGGTTCCGGTCTACATTGCCATGATAGACAGGCACCGGTCTATAGCTGGTGTGCTAATATGGCACTAAAATGTCTAGGATCTGGTTCCTGCAGGGTCCTCGACTCTGCGTTCCTGGTGCTTGTCCTCCCTTCCTACTTGCTCGTGGATGATGTGGCGGATCCGCCCTGGTCCTACCGCGCTGTTCACCCCACCACATTTGCAGACCCACAAAAAAATCAGTAGACCAATTTCCCGGGGTTTACTGCTCCGTCTCATCACACAGCCCCAATGCGTTACTCGCCCCTGGCGCCTGCAAGATATCGCAAACTCTTTACTCCTCTGGACCTGTCGACAAAGCCTGATATTGCCGGATTCGTCGCATTCACAGGCCGTAGGTCTTCCAGGAACAACTTTCGCAGATCCTTTCTAATGTCCTCTTACAATTCACTGCCACTGACGACGCTGATGGCCCGCCTGACTGCGCAAATGAGCGATCGGCGCTGATCCCAATGCTAGAAGTGTGCGCCTATCGGGCGCCCACCAAAGATCCCTTGACTATGAGACCAGACTAGAAGATGCATGGAATACGGAAAATACAGACTGCTGTAGGACCCAATATCTTTGCTACAATAGGCGACCAACCTCGTGACCCTTGAAGCATGGCTATCATTGAACGTACCGTGGAGCCATGACACGTTTCAGGCATGCTTGGCCGGCTAGCAAACGTACTGCGCACAATCCTTTGCCACGTGCCTTCAAACCTCTCCAGTGTCGTTCACAACAGAAGGCTATCAATCATAAATAGAACAAGACATCTCGATTCCGATCGCCGAGCCTTTTGCCCGCCGTTTCGCAGTAAACGGTGCGGCATACGAGGACGATGGGGCTGCTCGTATCTGATTGCGCAGCGGAGCAAACGAGATGGCAGACATTCCTAGCAGCAAACAGCCTCTGTCTACCAATTATCCACCGTGAGCAGGTGCACCATAATGATTGATACCAACGGTGCATTGGTTATGGTCAATTATTTGCATGCTCAGCTCTCTACAGCCTTCGCCTTGAGCCCAACAACGTTCCCGTCCTTGTCGATGGTCACGAGGTAGTATTCGCATCTCGAACCTCCGTGGTCTACACGGAACACCTTGACGACATGGGTCCCATCAGAGCATTTTGAGACCGCATCTACCACATCGTCGTACTTTCCCTTGGGATTGAAGTGTTTGATATCGGACGGCTCCACCTCGCCGTCATGTCCTATCAATTTTCCAAAGCTCGCTGAAAGTCAATCAGTCACTTGATCCACTTCTCAATAGTCTCAACTTACATTTGTTCAGGTCCTTTCCGTTGTGCTTGAGCGAGACCGGCTCGAAGGGCTCATCCGTGTCGCTAGTGTAGTAGGCATCTAGCTTCTTCAGGTGAGATGGAACTTCTGTGTCAGAGTCCACGGCTTTTGTAGATGCAAACTTGTTGTCCTTGTTGCTGTCGTTCTTCGACTTGGACGCACCAGTATCCTGATTCGCCTTGTCCAGAAAATTCGAGTAATCGTCGTCGGTAGACATGTTTGATCGTCCGATTCTACTTATTGTGCTTGTGAATACGGGCCCTCTGGTGATCGCTCTCGGATTTCTTGGTGGAAGACGTCGGCTGTGTATAAAGGCTGCACGCATGCGGTAATGAGTGAGGGCACTGGCAGATCACTTCGATTAAGCACTGCTCACAATCGACCAGGGAATTATAGAATCGAGTATGCGCGTGACCTTCTCGCACGAACCGACCAGATTCAAGAACGAGGACTGCCATGACGTAGCACCTATGCTACGGACCCTGACCCTAACCCTGATAGATATCACGTGACTTTAAAATGATCTTTCTCTTTCTGCGTATTGATAATTAGGTCATCACGACAGCGATAGGATCAATTCAATAAGCGATACTCAAGAACCATTCGCCTCTCGGGTAAGTGAATTCAAACCTCTCGCCTTCTCTTATCTTGTGTGTCGGACATCGGCTGCCCTCATCTCGGAGCCGAACATAAGGCCTGCTGTAGGAATAAAAGAATCAAGCAGCCAATAAGGACACGTGCTTGCCACGCGGCTGTCTCTTAACTCTGCAGCAGAGATATCAGCCCTGACAGATAATTATAGTCTCACTACTGGTGTCAACGACAAGAGTAAAAAGAGCGTCGCTGATAGATATGTTCAATAATGCGAAGGCCCCGATGCCGGCACGAGGGTTCGGCGCTTGCCCAGATACGGGCAAGACATCCGAGTAGCGCTGGATCCCGCCCGGAGTCTCGACGAGTCTCGTGTGAGTCGCGCCCCAGGACCCCACGACCTTCGCCCTATCACCGACCAATGAACTGGGTTAGCGAGCGCCAGCTTCAGCTTTTCGGCGATCTCCTGGGTTGCCTCCGAACTGCATTTGCTATCTTTCCCGGCTCGCTATGGCTTGCTTGGCTGGCTGCGCGACAGCGGCCTCCGATAGGGCCCCCGCGCTGGCTTGCTTGAATCAATCCCCTTTCGCTTTCCCGTACGCTCGGTAAGTTATATGAAGTCTATTCGTCGCCGCAATTCCAGGCTGCTTCCGATTGGCTTCGTACCTCTTCCCTTTGTTATTGTTCGTCATATTGCAACATGAAGAAACCCGGCTTTTTGGGCCCGTCCTCGAACGCCCAGGAAGATGAGGGTGTACTAGCTGAACAGGGTTACAAGCAAGAGCTTAACAGAAGCTGGGGATTGCTACAGAACTTTGGTGTATCCTTCTCAATCATCGTATGACTCCGACCGATTACTGGCTAATTTCATGCTTCGGTCCCTAATATGTCGAACAGAGTGTCGTTACTGGTATCACTACTCTCTTCCAATATGGACTCACTACAGGTGGACCAGGCGTTATCTCTGTCGGCTGGCTTATCGTGTGCTTCTTCACCTTCTTCGTCGGCCTCGGTATGGCTGAGATTACCTCTGCTCACCCAACCTCTGGCGGTCCCTACTTCTGGGCTGCTATGCTCGCCCCCAACGACCAACTAGCTGCATTCTTTTCATGGATAACCGGTTGGTTCAATTTTCTGGGACAAGTCGCGGTGACCACAGGTATTACATTCGGATGTGCTGGTCTTATCTCGACCCTCGCCACTGTAAAGTCTGATTATGTGCCAACACCGGGCAAAACGATTGGAATCTACGCTGCTCTATTGACTTCTCACGGTCTGATCAACACCTTCGGCGTCAAGATCCTCAAGTATCTCAACAACTCGTCCATAGTTCTCCACAGTGCCGGAGTCTTCTCCGTGGCTGTCGCAATAGTCGCCAAAGCTCCCACGCATCGGTCCGCCTCGGAGGTGTTTGGATTCTTTCACGACGGCACAGGTCCGGACGGTGCTCCTGGCTGGTCAATCCGCGCATCGCCCGCATATGTCGCATGTGTCGGAATCCTGCTTGCACAATAGTACGTTCCGTTGTCTTTCCGACCTGTCTTTGAAAATCAACTAACATCATGCAGCACCATCACCGGATTCGATGCAAGTGCGCATCTGTCTGAAGAAACGCGGAAGGCGCAATGGTCTGCCCCCTTGGGTGTCTTGACGTCAATCTTCGTCTCGTTTCTATTCGGATTTTTCTACATCCTGTGCTTGTTGTTCTCGATTCAGGACTTCGAGGGAGTTATCGGAAGTTCGACTGGCCAACCTGTGTTACAGATTCTCTTGGACATCTTCTCCGAGGACGGCGCTATCGTGCTATTCACGGTTATCATCATCTGCGTCTGGCACTGCGGCTTGTTCTCACTCACCTCCAACAGCAGAATGATGTTCGCCTTCTCCCGCGACCGAGGCATCCCTAAATTCTTCCATCACGTAGATGCACGGTTCCACTCACCCGTCCGCACCGTGTGGCTGGCGGCCTTTTTGGCATTCTGCCTGGCTCTGCCCTCTCTAGGCTCTTCCGTCGCCTTCTCCGCCGCGACTTCCATAGCTACAATCGGCCTCTACGTCTCCTACGGTATACCAATCCTAGTCGGTCTGATCTGGCCCCGCCACTTCAAGAAAGGCCCTTTCAATCTCGGAAAAGCATCGCGGCCCGTAGCCGTGATCGCATGTCTCTGGATCGCCTTTATCACCATCATTTTCTGTCTCCCGGAATTGACACCCGTTACATCACAAACGCTCAACTACACACCAGTCGCCGTGGGTATTGTCAGTCTTGGCGCGTTCGGATCCTGGATCTGGGCTCGCACTTGGTTCACGGGACCGATCAGACAGATCGAACTGGAGGCACATGGCGTGGATATCACGGATCCGGAGGTTGCAGAGGGTGTGGACCAAGGACCCAATAAGGAGGCGCAGATGGGCTTTTGATATTGATGTAGTAGCTACGAGTACTTGTTCTACTATTGTTACTGGCCTTTACCGTCGCTCGCCTTTTCTTGTACTCTTTGTTGCTATCAGATATCCATCGGTGTTCACTCGAATCAAGGGCCTAGCCTGGGCAGAGTTTTTCGGATTTCATGATCATTGTGTTACATGACTAGGATGGCATCATAGCATTGCCGGGAAGTTGACACTATTGTTGCTCGAGACAGACTGTCCAATGACACAATGGTTTTAACACAAAATCGATCTTTCACCGAGATGCTATAAAAGTGTTGTGAATGTCACCTCGTGGTCACTGCGATCTGTCCTGAAACATAACGTGTTGCGGCATGCCTTGCGGGGAGCAAATTGGCGGGGTCACGTCGAGATATTCTCCGGGCTTGGCAGACCTCATCTCATCTGGTGGCCCGCATGGAAACCTTGGCCTTGGTCTTGGCCGTGGCCGTGGCCGGACCTCTGTTTGCGACGGCCAACTTCCTTTTGGCGACGGGTTGGAGCTTATATGTTCCCATTGGCCGGATTCTGCGTAGAATACTCTGATTGCGCCCCCTGAGACCAGTTCGCGACTCTTCCACCGTCATTCCTTGCACCTGCACAACCACTTGCCGAGCGCGACTGTGCTGTACCATCCCACATTCGGCCCCGCATCTCGTTTCCGCCGGTGATATCTGCGACTTGACCCGACTCGCGTGACCGCTGCCCAATGGTCGGGCACACAGACGATCACTCGCCGGAGGCGGAGGCTGAGAGGCATCGATTGAACAAGGAGAAGGCGAAAGACGTGCTCAAGCACCCCATAGCTGGTCTAAGAGAAGCTCTAAGAGACACAAAGCTGCACGAGTTCAAGATCGAGGCCGAGAACTTCAAGCACCGGATTGGAAAGGTCCAGAACCTCTTCAATGCAAACCATCGCCACGACGAAGAACACGAGAAAGCCACCGACGAGCATCGTACCCGAATCGCCGACAGTCACCGCTTCCTGAGCTTCGCTCCCGAGCGCGATGGCAATCAGATCAAGTGGTACGTCGACGGCCGCGACTACTTCCACGCTGTCAGCGTCGCTCTCGAGCAGGCCAAAGAGCTCATATACATTGCCGATTGGTGGCTGTCCCCCGAGCTGTTTCTGCGGCGGCCACCACAGGACAATCGGGACTGGAGACTCGATCAGATCATCAAGAGAGCCGCCGAGCGCGGAGTCCAGATTTACATCATAGTCTATAAGGAAGTCACGCAGGCATTAACTTGTAATTCTGCTCACACAAAGCGGGCTCTGCAGTCCATGTGTCCCGAGGGCAGCCCTGGTCACGGCAACATCCATATTATGCGACATCCGGATCACAATTTCTTTGAGAATGCTGGCGACATGACCTTTTACTGGGCTCATCACGAGAAATTCATTGTCATAGACTACAACATGGCATTCATCGGGGGTCTAGACGCTTGTTTCGGCCGCTGGGATTTGCGGCAACACCCGCTTGCCGATGTGCATCCCACTGGAGCTCACAATGAAGTGTGGCCCGGTCAGGACTTCAACAATAACAGAATCCTGGACTTCCAAGCCGTAGAGAATTGGGAGGACAACAAACTCAGCAAAGCCGAGAATGGTCGAATGCCGTGGCACGACGTGAGCATGGGCCTGATTGGACCTTGCGTCTACGATATTGCGGAGCATTTTGTGTTGCGGTGGAACTTTGTCAAGCGAGACAAGTACAAACGAGACGCCAGGCATGACTGGTTGACCCTAGAGGGCCGATTAGGCGGGGACAATGAGAAACTTGTTGGCGTTCAGCGGCCTAAGCATCCGGTGGGCGAATACATCCAGCATCCCCTTTCAAGCCTAGCGGGGAAGACTGGACGTCCAGACGAAAACAACATTCAAGGATCCGTCCACGCTCAGGTCGTACGCTCTAGTGCGGACTGGTCAAGCGGTATCTTGACAGAGCATTCCATTCAGAATGCCTACGTCGAGATTATCCGCAATGCGCAGCATTATGTCTACATTGAGAATCAATTCTTCAGTAAGTGAACCTGGCTAGGCTAAAGCTGATATGCTGAACATATACAGTCACTTCGACGGGAGAGCACCAGTCTCCGATCCACAACACGATAGGTGCTGCTATAGCTGAGGCTTGCATCAGGGCTGGCAAAGAAGGAAGGAAGTTCCGGGTAATCATCATGATTCCAGCCGTACCCGGTTTTGCCGGTGATTTGCGAGAGGATGCAGCCATGGGCACGCGCGCCATTATGGACTACCAGTACAAGTCCATTCACCGCGGAGAGTATTCAATCATGGGTCGCATCCGTGCCGCAGGTGTTAACCCCGAGAACCATCTGTTCGTGTTCAATTTGCGGTCTTACGACCGATTGAATAAGATACCAGCCCTGAAGAAACAAGAAGAAAAATCGGGTGTTTCATATGCAGATATACAGAGTGCCAACGCCGAAGATGTCATGTCTGGTGGTGGTCAGGCGATCAAGAAGAACCGTACCGACTCGGATCAAGACACCAAGAAGGAAACGATGGGTAACAAAGAGAAACAACACCTAGAAGAACAAAAGCGGAAGTTTGAGGCTGCAGGGAAGGAAGTCGGCTTGGACAAGGACGAAGTTCGGACGGCGACCAGTATTGCTAAAGATGCCATGCTTGGCGAACCGAAACCCAGCGAAGAGGTCTGGGACCATGCGGAGCCGGATCAAGAGAAAGAAAACTTTGTGCAGGAAGAGCTGTATATCCACTCGAAGCTGTGCATCGTCGATGATCGGACAGTCATTTGCGGAAGTTCAAACATTAACGACCGAGTAAGTCTGTCAGGTTGGGCATTGCTACCACAGCCACTAACACTCTAGCAGTCTCAACTCGGCTATCACGATTCCGAGCTATCAATTGTCATGCGTGACACGAACACGATCAAATCGAAGATGGACGGACAAGATTACGCGGCAGGACACCATGCTGCCTCGCTCCGTCGCTTCCTCTGGCGCGAGCACATGGGTCTCCTCCCCGCACAGGAACTCGATGCTTCGAAGGATCCCAACGCACAGCCGCCTGGACAAGGGGACAACGACTATCAAGCAGGCGACGAGTACGACGCCCTGGTCGCCGACCCACTCTCCGACGAGGTATGGAATCACTGGACGCAAACGGCAACGACCAACACGGAAGTCTTCAGACATCTCTTCCACGCCGATCCGGACAATAACATCAAAACTTTCGAGGACTACCAAGATTTCTTGCCAAAGGGCAGCAATCATAAACAGGGCCATCTGTACAACATGTACATGCCGATCGAGGACGTGAGACGGAATCTGGATAAGATCAGGGGCCATCTGGTGTGGATGCCGCTGGACTTTTTGAAGGACGCGGAGATGGCGGAGAAGGGCCTCACGCTGAACGCGTATACCGAGAGTATTTATACTTGAGGAGGGTGTGTGTGGGGGAAGGGGGGGGCGTCAGAAGGAGTGCTGTGGTCGGCTTGGGTGGGCGAAGAGTGATACCCATTTTGTTTCTTCCTTATCCCTGCGCAGGCTTTCCTTTCCACAGTCGCACTCGGTATCGTGAGATATCCCTATCCATTATGCCTGTGCATCACCAGTGTGCTTTCTGAGTGACAGGCCTCTGATGTATCATTCACAACCCTTTTGGGGCATCTTGGTAAGGCAGCGCAAGGAAGCTGATAGCCTCCCACAGTGCTCGTCCTGTCTGCCATGAATCCGGGAGTATATTCACGGATCTAGACGCTTGAGCCTGACGGCCGAACGATCCAGTCCAAGGACTGTCCCCACTTCCATCGACACACAGGAATCGTATATGGCTCCTTTTTGGTCGCCTCCTTTTCTGCCTTTGTCACAGCTTTGTGGTCGCTATCAGGGTGTTTTCCGATACACCACCAAAATTCGGAGACTGCTGCGTTCTCGCCTGATAAATCACACCCACCAATGGGACAAATGCCATGAGCGGATCAAATATTCGAGCCGCGAGGCGTATACTTCTCCATGGCGATCTCGTCCTGCGTGCCATGTACATTGTGTATATGAGTATTTGACGTATGTTTGCTTGTGATGACAATCTCGTAATGGTGCTCCTCTTCGGAGGTTCATCTTGTTGGACAAATTCTATGAGTCCTTGCAGTGGGCCCTCAGAATGACTATGCAATGTAGCAAAGCTTTGTTTCAGTCTCGGGACAAGCTCAGCTCTTGTAATGCCGTTGTAATGCCGTCAAAGACCACCACGGATGCTCAGTGTGATCTTTTCAAAGTGGAGTTCGAATTGTAGGTCTTCTCGTACTGCCCTCGTTGGCATTGAAATGAGCTTTGCTCTTTAATATACGCTGCAAGCGTTCCTGGCCTATAGAATATCTCACGTGTCCAAGTACCTGAGATGGTCGTTGTGATCTATTCGCAATCGACGATTTGACGGTGACGATCCTCGCACGAGGTCGGATTGTCTTGCGACTCGCAACAATCAACAGACTTCGAAATTCGGCTCATAGAGCGCGCCTATATCCGCGACACACCAAGACGATCTTGACATAGGAGACGACATTACTCTTGAAGTATGCTTCGTTAAAAGGATGAGCGTCGGAGCTCTCGATCCAATTTGTGATTCTATTCCGCCTGTTCAAGAGAGCATTTGATTGCTGAGTCCATCAGCAGTTTGTTCGTGCATTGGTGACACTTTGGCAGCTACATCTTTCTCATGCAAGAGTTTTGGCTTGACTTTGCCCAGATTGGAACTGCTGTCAGGCGAGGCGCTAGCTCCTGTCGTTGTAGATGAATTGTATCCTTGATTTGACGCAGGCTTGTCTCTTCTTGATCCCAAGAGTCCTGTTTTTCCTTCCCATGTTTTGATCTTGAAGTTCTGTCTGAAGATCTGTCCTTGCTGTCAAAAGGTGGGATGCAGGTAGGCTTAAGAAGAAGCTCGCGAGAAAACCAATGGGTAGGCCTACAACAAAGCCTGCTAGGAGCCTCCTGAGTGGCACGCAAAGTAAACCCCTGCACAGCCCTCCGTGCAGGACTCCAAGGAGCCTCCCGATTAGCTCCACGAATAATTCCCCGAGTAGTCCCCAGAGTAGTCCCCCGAGCAACCCTCCGAGTAGCCCCTCGAATAGTCCCCCGAGTAGCCCCCCGAGTACCTCTCAGGAAGATCTCTCTGAAATGTCTCGCGAGGTGTCTCCTGAAGTGTTTCCCGAATCCATTCGCGAAGCGGCTCGCGAATGTTTTTCGTCAAGTCAACCCATTTTGGCGTCTGTATGCCGCGCGAGGTGTTGATAAGCGTCGTCTTGCCATTTGATGAAGTCCTCCATGTACGGATGTGAGATGGAAAGAGGACAAGCTGCATCGGACCTCACTATGAGATCAAGCTATTCAGCGATATCGCAAAGAGTCTCTTCATCAATGTGATCTTGCTAATCATCTCCGTACTTCTCTTTCGTCTCCTTGAGTGTATTTGGTCTGATCTCAATTCAAGCGATCTTGAAACCGGATGTGTTGATCCTGTTGAGGACTTGTGTCTGCTGCGGTAGAGGAAGACCGGGTTTCGATTTTTCGTTGTGTTTGAAAACCAATAGGAGTATAGAATCTTTTCCATAGGCTGACATGTTGACATGGTTCAGTTCTGTGGTGAAGCGTCCTTTATCGACCCCATTGAGGCTCTGATCCACTTCAGGCCAGTCAGCAAGACTAGTCGGAAAGAGATGCTTGCCTTTTGGATTCAAGTAGACCATGTTGGCGGCCATTGCGTCGATCTGTGCTGCTGCTTGTAGTAATGCGTTCAGCTGGTGACGGTTCAGTTGAAGGATCACTATTTGGTCGCTTTCGACCGTGTGTCGCTCTCAACTCGCTGTGGTTGACAGGAAGTCCCAGTGAAGGATGTGCAAATGAAATTGCTGTTGAAGTCGAAGGCGGAGGTGAAGGTGAAGGTGAATGATGCGCTACTGTGTCGGGATCTAATGCGTCGGACAAAGGGGCCAGCGAGTCGAGAAAACGCCAGATGTCCAGAGTGACGAGTGTTTGCTCGAAGGTGGGAGCAGGCTCCTTTGTTGACCTGATGCGAAATGAGTCGAGTTGCTTGGTATCTTGACTGCCTCAAAGGGCACTAGAGAGTGGTTTGGCTTGCGCGAGGAAATAGGAAGAAGGAAGTAGAAAGACGAAAGCAGAAAGCAGCGTTGAAGGTGTAAGTATTCTTTGAGCATCGAGCGCGTAGCGAGGTGCTGTGCAGAAGAGAAGAGAGAAGAAATTTTCTCACCAGAATTGAATAGGTGATACAAGGCGTTATCAATTGGCGGCACAAGTCAAAACATGTGATGTGCGCTAAAGAACTGCCAGAAAACACTGTCGCAATGACTGCTTTGTCAATTTGATCGAATGAGAGCTGTATCATAGATTAAAGGATGAAGCGGGCTTACCTATAGCTATTATTGCTGCATTTCAAGTCTAAACAAAGAACACGATGAGTCGACGTATAGTTGAAGATTCAGTCAGGCGCTCTGTTCCTCCGCGATTCCTCGATTTGTTCAATCCATCGAGAAAATACTGTTCAACAGGTGCTTCGGCGCCGAGACTCCATCCATTGCCTTGACAAACATGACAGCACTTCTAGATGTGTTTTGTCAATATATTTGACCGATGACGATCGGCAACAATGTGTCTTGTAGTACATCGCATTCTTTACTCGGCATGACAGACCAAGGCAGTGGAATCTCCTTCATGTGCTTGGTTTGACGAGGATAAACAGCTGAAGGCCAGTATTTCATATAACGCATCCTAAAGTAGATTCGAGTGTCTGATACTTTGTTTCTGCTTGAACATCAGGATTGGACTCGAAGAATTACAGTGGCACTCTATTCTTTGGCAAAACTAGGCAAAGCAGTACTGAGGATGTGTTGATAGATGTTACATGTGGTAATATTGTGAGCAGTGCGACGAATGAAGGTTTGGTGAAACAGCGCTGGTGCTGAAAGTATTGGTGCTTTGATGCAACAGAAGTCGGAGCTGATTAGCGAGTGGTGCCGAAAGTATTGCGGTTACCCAAGCTCTTTGAGTGGGGATGATTAGGACCGCGTCTCTGAATACATCAAGCGCTCGATTGCGGCTGATCCAGCAGAATGATTGCTCAATGTCCGCATACTAGCACAACGTCTGATGCGTAGGCGTAGACTTGGTTGTGTAGCTTTTGATGTGGGGACTTACTTTGCTGACATGCCAGGAGTTTCGATTTGCTGCCGGATGCTTGCACTTTTAGTCGTCGATGGGTTTGACTTGCTAGCAGGCACTTTTATTCAGGTGAGCAAAAATATATTCCTGGCCGGCACTTTCACTTTTATAAGTCAAAGCTTTGGCTAATAGGCGGTCACTTTTGTCTGACTGGTAGTGGTTCTGATTTGCGATTTGGAGAAGGACAGGTTTGGCTAGCTGAAGCTTTCTCATCTGCGGGCGGACACTTCTGTCCTGCCGCTGGAGGGAAAGTCTGATTTGCTGGCTAGCGCTCCTGGGCTGGGGGAGCTTTGGGGTAGAGGCATTTCGTCGGTCACTGAGGTGCTTGAAAGACCGCTGTCAGTAAGGCCCCTCCGCATCGGATTCGACTTGGGTTGAGATGGAAAAAGCAGCATTTCCACTATACGATGTCATCCAATACCGCACAGCATGTTGCAGTAAACAAAGTCAAATTTCCGCCTGAACTATGCAAGGGGAGAGCATGACAGGCGCGGAGGGCATGAAAGATCAGGCGCTGTGCATATATCGCCGTGAAACACTAGAAATGCCGATCGAATCGAGGAGCAAGGTTGGGTGATGGGCGGGATCGCGGCGCAGATTATTCCGTTGAGACAGATAAGGTACTGCAAGAGAGGCTATGTGGAAGACAGCCATAAAAGCATGGAGTACGAGGCCGAGTCCGAGACACACGTGCGGAGTGTGAGACTTTAAGACCTTAGGACAGCCGTTGGTGCTTCTTTTTTTTTCCAATGGGCTGTTTACTGCATCGGGGAATAACAGAAACATGATGGTGGTGGCGGTCTATCACCATTGCAACGGACCGCCACAAACGCGATGCGACCTTGACATATTTTGTGCGAGGCTTGAATGGGTGTGCAAAGGCAACGGGGCTGGTGGGCCTAGTGCGGGCAGAGTTTGAAGCCTCTGAGGCCCCACTGTGCACTAGCGCGAGGTGCAAGTGCAGCACCGGCTTTTCCGAGGATAAAGATCGAGATCTGCTAGGGGCGTAAGAGTTGGCAAAGCTGGGTGAGCGCCACGGACGCTTCCGCCTCGGGTGCGTTGCAACGAGGAAGGCCGCTCACGACAGGCCGCTCACGACAGGCCTCCCACCCCCCCAACAAAACCGGGAAAAGTGGCTGCAGGTGTGGCTGCTGCCATGTTTTTAGAGTCGACGGCAAGACTGAGAAACCAGATTGCAGCCATCCGGTGATCGATAGGGATCCGCGGCTCGGCGCAGCACGGCAGTCGAACAACAGCCTCTCAATGGGGACGCAAATGATTGGGCGTGTGCAGCAAGAGGAGCAGCAGCAGCAGCAGGCATTTGCACGATCCGTCATCTCATCATGGGTTTCCGTTGTGCATGGTGTTTCTGCGCGCCCCAGTGTTGGCGCTCGGACGCGGGCCGGTGGGCGAGCTAAGTCAATCAACATCCATCGTCCATCGCCCATCGCCCATCGACCCATCGACCACATGCACACTCTGCTTCGTCCGTCGTCCGATATGGTACAGCCCGCAGCCGGATACGGTGCTAATCGAGGTGGTGGCCCGGCAGCCTTTCTTCCTGCGTCTGGCAACTGACGTGGTCCCGGTCCTGTTCCTGTTTACCCGCCGTCCTCTCTCTGCCTTTCACTTCTTGTGTGACGTCTTTTTCGTTATTGTCTTTTCCTCGCCTCTTCTCAGCTTCCTGGCCGAACGTATCGCAACTGACGTGCTTCCTGCCAACCTACACTCGCTTGCTCCCCACCTGTCGTGCTGCGCTCAATCCCTCTTTCTTGTTTCGGGCCCCACCAATCGACACCTCTGCTCGTTGGGTTGCTGGTACTGAACTCGCCCACGCACGTATATCTCTTGCTCCAGCCTAGAACCGCTCCGCTCCCCGCTCGTTACACACATAGTGCGACTTGCACAGGCCTCGCCACCGACTTCGTATCACTGGTAACTTGCCCTCCTCACGGTGCAGCCGCTTATCTCCGACTCGATCTTTCCTCTTCAGAGTTCTGCAATTCTACAGCAGACTTATCTCAACATCAGTCTGTCGGGTCCCGCCTCACAACCTCCCAAGTAATCAAACACTTTTATTCGCGGCAAGAATCTTCGGAGGTGTACACTTGGATGGGCCTTCTGGTTGTGCACTGCGTTTTTATGATGTCCTATTGACGCTGTCGCTTTTTTGAAGAGCTCTCGCTTCGGCCGGCCAGCATATCACACAATCGACCATGACACCTTCTCCACTCTCGCCGCTCAAGAAGAGCTCTAATCGGGGTTCGCTCGAGGACGAGCCAGAGCAGTCTGGCAGGTCATCGACGGCACTTCATGCACATGCCTCGTCGGCTTCGCTCTCGCGGAGTTCGACATCGTCCAAGTCTGACAAGCCGATCGCCCCATCGTTACGACCAGGCTCCGCCGCCTCAAATTCTTCTCAGAAGGAAACGGACATACTCCCGCCTTCAATCTCGCCGACCGAGTCGGCGACTAGCGGCCCGCCCTTGGTGACGACGTCGTCATCTGAAAGCACAAGCAAGACCTCCAGCAATGCCCGCTCCTCCAAAGATATAACGCGCGGTCCGGCAGCTGTCGGCGGGGCAGCTGCAGCGGCCGCAATTGCAAGTGCAGCAAACCTCCCTCTTCCGCCTCGAATGCCTGGTGCAAGGCGGAGTGAAGCGTCTTCTCGACGATCATCGACTAGCATAGGGAGAGGCAGCACGCCGCGATCCCTACACGAGCTGGGGTCGGATTATACTCGCTACTACAATCCTTTTAGGAGTAACAACAGCTCCATGACCGACTTGCGACCAGCTCCACCTGTTCCTCCCTTAACGAAAAGTTCTCATCCTTTGAACACAAACGAGAAGCGCCATTCGAATCCCTTCGGCGATAATAAGAGAATGTCATCCAACCCCGAGGAAGAAGAAGAACAACAACCCCATGAGTCGAGCGAGAAGGCAGCCTTCATACCAGCAGGTGTAGCCGTCGCTAGCGGCGCAGGCTATCACGCTCTCGACCCGGAAAAGTCGTTTTTCCCCTACCTTGACGACCGTCTAGGTGCGCCCGGCGCCGATGCTGCAGGCTACACATTTCCCATGATGTGGGATGAGAAAGAGGACGATGATGACATGCACATGCCTATGGTGGACGACGATGTCCGGCTGAAGCCACGGTGGAAAGATCGCTTGTCACGCGAGAATATCTGCTCGTTGGTCGGAATTATCTTCATGCTCATAGGGGCTTTGTCGCTATTCATCATCCTCCCCGTACTCAGTGTGACGGGTGTCAGCATGATAGATTACGCATATGACACTCCCGCAAACGAGTTCCCTAATGACGGTCCTGGACCTGCTTGGGCTCATGTTAACGATCGCAAATACCCGCTGTTGAAGAACGTTAGATCCGGCTTGATCGATCCAGACACGCCCAAAAGTGCGATGACCAAGAAGTCACTGGTCCATGGCGATACACTAAACTTGGTTTTCAGCGACGAGTTCAACGCGAACAACAGGACGTTTTACCCTGGGGACGATCCTTTCTTTTTCGGCTTCGACGGCTGGTATGGTGCGACTCAAGATCTCGAGTGGTACGATCCAGATGCTATTTCGACTGTGGACGGTGTTTTGACCTTGCAACTCGACTCATTTGACAGTCACGACCTCAAATATCGCTCTGGCATGCTGAATTCTTGGAATCAGCTGTGCTTCAAAGGCGGTATTTGGGAGGTGTCCGTGTCATTGCCTGGTCCTGCAGGTGTTCATGCGTTGTGGCCAGGCGTATGGTCCATGGGCAACCTTGGCCGACCTGGCTATCTGGCAACTACCGATGGTCTCTGGCCATACACGTACAACGAATGCGACTCGGGCATAACGCCTAATCAAAGCATGACCGATGGTACGAGTAAATTGCCTGGTCAAAGGCTACCGTCCTGCACTTGTCCCGGGGCCGACCATCCCACTCCCGGCCAAGGGCGAGGTGCACCTGAGATTGATATCGTCGAAGTAGCTGCAGATTATGGCAACATGGGCTGGGCGACCGCGACACAATCATACCAGGTCGCGCCTTTCGACATCTGGTACTATCCAAACTATGAATACTTTTATACGCCGGACTACAACCTCTCATTCGTTAACAGCTATACGGGCGGACCATACCAACAAGCAGTCTCTACGACCACGGTCTTGAATAATGACTGGTTTGATGGCAAGGCATACCAGCGATACTCATACGAATACGAGCCTGGATCCGACGAGCATTCGTACATCGCATGGGCGGTTGGTGACGAGATAATGGCCGGATTTGACGCGCGGGCTATTGGTCCTAACGGCAATGTCGGCCAACGCATCATCAGCGAGGAGCCAATGAGTATGGTGCTCAATCTCGGTATCAGTGATGCGTGGACCACAATTGACTGGGCAAAACTTGCTGGTCATTTCCCTACCATCATGAGAATTGACTACGTGCGAGTCTACCAACGTGAAGGGGAGGAGAGCATCACCTGCGATCCGCCGGGTTTTGAGACCACCGAATATATTGCCAAACACCCGGAGGCGTATAACAACCCTAATTACACAGTAAGTTCATCCACTTTCTATTGGCACAGATTAAGCAAGGGCTAACGCGAGATGGCAGAAATGGAATGATATCCCAGGCTACAGCACGCCCAGTAATTCTTATATGCACCAGTGTTAGCGAAATCGATTACGCACCACGGTGACATATTACACCCTTCGATAGATTCGACATTGGCTTTGAATCGCGCATAGACGCACATTGACTCCAGGATAACACATCGTCTGGCGAGCTCTCCAGCGGGGTACGACCCGGCTTCGGACCGTACCACTTAATGTATATGTACAAGGATGTATCTGTACAAGAACCTCACGGCTTGCATTTGAGAGCGGGTGATCGAAAAGGAAAGATCCTCGTCTGATTGGCGTATCTTCTCTTGCACATATTCTTTTCTTCATTACATATTGATACCAGCATAGCGTATGAAGAAGACCGAACGGCCCCTCATTGTCACGAAAAGTATAGATGTACATATAATAGATAGCGAGCGAAAACACTAGTATGCCCGAGTTGGGCAGAAGTCTTCAAAAAACTTGTGATGCACTACAGTCCTTGTTCCGTGTCCCTGTCTTCCACATTTCGAGACTATTAATTTGAGAGCACAAGAGACATCATGTTGTATTGAGGGCGAGAAAAAAGGAAAGCAGTCTGTCTCCCAAACGTGGGCTTGAACCACGGACCTCCCGGTTTTTGTTGATGATTGTGATCAGAGTAACAGCCGGACGCTCTAGCCAACTGAGCTACCTGGGAAAATCCAGCGACGGAGCCGGGGCCGCGTCAAGGGTGAATATATAGACATTTCCTTTGTGCGGGATGGTATGTGCGCTGTCCATGGGGCTGTAGAGGTCAGCAATGGTCGGGTGTGGGGGGAAGGAGGAGGATTTCTGGCATCTCGCGTGAAGCCGTTATTTCAAAGACTTGAGATTTCATTGCAGTGTCGGTGCTGCTCTTGCCATCTGCGTAGGAGCTGTGTTGTTGAATTGATTCTCGGATATGGGTCAATCAAACAATTCATCGCTTGAGTGAAGTTGTGTATTGCCGCCCTCGGCCACTCGGATTATTACCTTGGGTTTGAATTCACAGTCTGCAAGTTCTGCATTCCATGTTAAATTTACGCCCTAAAGCTATCTCGCATCGCTATGGTGAACACCTGCGCCATGCACGAAATATGTACAGCCCCAGTTCTTCCGCCACGGCAAAATTACACCTATAGCATCGCGTGGCAAAGTGATCATCATCATTATCGATCCCACGCGTTCCTTTCCTCGTGGAAGCTGCCATAATCGTGACTGCGCGTATCCGATTCGGCGAAGCGCCTGCGATCCCAAGGCTGATGCCGTCCAAGTTCGTCTGTCGAATCGTCCGACTGTTGTCCGCCATCTTCATCGTCGTCGCCGACCGCAAATGGCGCGTCCAAGTTGTGGGTCTGGTCATCATCCTGCGGTTGTGTTCTGTCCGGATTGAACCCTGCTCGTACCACTTCTTCGGCTTCGTCTCCATAAGTGTTTCTGCAACACGTTAGTCACTTATGAGCTCGTTGCTCATGTTGAGGTACCACTTACACAAAATGCTTGTTATCCACCATATTCCAGCCTGGGCCCCCTTCTTTGCGCGCTCGCACACGCTCCACCTGTTCCGCTTCGTGGTCCTCGACCACAATATCCACTAGCTGGCTATTGGCGGATCCCGAGGATTCGCTCGATGCCGTCTTCTTCACTTGAGGTCGATCAGAACTTTTGTTATCCGAGTCGTTACTCGTTGACGCTTCGCCATTGCTTGTTCGCCGTTGCTTGCCTTTCGACACGCTTTGACGGAGGCCTTCCACTCGAGCTTTCCGACGTTGCTGATTCGCCTTGGTCGGATAGAGCAAGTGCCGATTCGTCGACCCCGTAAGAATATTCGGCTGCGCGTGCAGTCGATCTTCTTCCGTGGCAAAGTGCGTGTTAATGACCGGGTAATTCCAGTCGCCGAACTCCAGTGTTCGCGCGCTTCGATATAACGATTCTTCCTCGGGATCAAGGGACGAGTCGCCCAGGTCGTCACGCTCCGGGGAGTCTTGATCCGCATGATTGGTGTGGGTAAGCGCCTTATGCGCCCCAGGACTCATGCCTCGCGCTCGACTCGACGCTAACTTTGGAAGCAAGGGTGTCTTCGCATCTGCACGCGAAGTTCCTGGTAGCCAATACTTTCCTCTGCCGCCCCTCTCATACCGCATGCCTTCACGCATACGAGCTTCCCTAGATCTAGAATCTTCGTGTGTGATGACATTGTCTTCGGCATCAAAGTTTCTGTACTCATACTTGGTCCCGTAGAACGTTTCCTTAGCGTCTTCAATGAGATCTCGTGGCCCAAAGGCATCTCGCAACGCATACTTGACAGGCATCCTTGCATCTGAGATGGTCCTATCCGCATAGTCATGCCAGGAGAAAGCATACCAGTGAGCGATTGCGAACAAGGGCATTTCGAAGCATATTAATGCATCCTGAATTGCCGCAGCAAGGTTGTCGGCGGAATAATCCGAGTTGATATCGGGTATGGCGCCGAGCCATACTAAAATTGACAGAAAGAATCCTTGCCAGTAAGAAGCGAAGATGATGCCTTTGATACAAAGAAATTTGGGCATAGGACGGAATGGCTGCAGGTCTTGCGACATGCAAACCCAAAAGAGCGCTAACGCATAAAGACTAATCGTGATGCTGACGTTATAGACAATCCCGGTCCAGAGATAGCCGGAAGTGAGTCCAATATAACCCTCTTGATATGTGCCGGTGGCCTTCAGAGCAATTGTAGCCACAGCGAGCACAGGCTTGATCCAAGCGTACTGCAAAATCCCCCTCTTAACTGCCAAGAAAGTATGTGGGTCGGAAATATCAACCTTGGGAAGACAGTGATTCATGGGCCAGAGGTGCGACACAGGAGCGCGGCCATGCATCATGATGATGAGAGACCGCTCACCACCAATAAAATTGATCAACAGCTGGAAGAATGCATAGAGTGTGAAAGCCTGTGCCGATGGTCAGAAGCGGAATGTCGAGGTCTGTTCATGAGCTGCGTACCTCATAGACGTCTCTGAACGGGTCGATCCAGAAAGCGACCTTCAAAGAGGTCAAGCTAGCCCAAGACGCGGCCGAATATACCGGAACCCTGTTCAACGTGAGCATAGCCCAGCTCTGAGAGAGGGGGACTTACATGAGCAAGATACGGATCACGTAGCGCTGCAGTAAAGGTTTCCTATAGTTCTTGCTGAGGAGACGGTCAGGTCTGATTGTCATGTTTCAAGTCTCATTGAATGCGCTGTACCTCTGAAGCCATACCGATCTGTCGGGCGATGTCAATAGAGCACCAGATTTTCATGCTGATCAGACTTACACAAAAGTCAGAAGAGTTGCTACCAACGCAGACACCCCGGCAAGGATGGTGACTATGGTTGCGAACCGGCTGCCAGTGCCGCCGCCGCTAGAGTTTTGTTCCCCCATGCCTGGCATTCGAGGCTGCAAAGACCCACACGACCAGATCGATATGCAAACTCAAGTATGGATCGGTTCAGTATTGATCATGGCTGCTGATAGAGCGCATCGCCAGGCGCATGAAGGCCATGAACGTCACGAGGGGTGTTTTGTCGACACGGAAGCTGCAGCCTGGACGTGGCGGGCTGTCGTGGGCGAGGCGATCCCCTTCCCCACAAAGCTTGGACCACACCTTAATTCTTGTGTTGCATGCTTCATCGCTAACCAGCGCCCTGCTCCATACCGTCCGCACGTCTTCCCTACACATCCGCTCATTTCCTGTGCGTGGCACGACGCTTGCGCTGTCCGGAGCATCCGGACCCAAATGGAATACGAGCTTTCTAGGGCCTGACGCAGCACTATCAGACTTTTCTGTTGCTGTCAATATGAAAGCTTCGGTCGCGAGGTCGATACCGCAAAGCCATGGCAAGCGGAGACCTGATCGCCCAGCCGCTCGGCTCGGGCGGCGGCTTCAACTGGGTCTTCTTAATTGAGCTCGCGCTTTGTGGTATTCTGTGAGATACCCATTGTATGGCTACCTTCGATCTCGCTGACTACCTGTAGGTCGGTTTTCTTTCTCTTCTACTTTAATCGAGTCTTTGCGACTTTCATCTCCTACGCAATCCGAACCTATACGTGGCATAAGTATAAGGCACATGTGGATATCACGTCGCTTCAGATATCGCTGCTGGGAGGCCGCCTTTTCTTCAAAAGCATTCGATACCAGGCCCATAATGAAACCATCTTTGTACATGATGGCCGCATCACATGGCGATATTGGCTGCGTAGAGTCCAAACAGCAGACGTCTATCGCACCTCACAGAACAAGATATCTGCGAGCATTGGCTCCGACAACGAATCGCTGTCAGAACTTCCCACGCCGGACACCCAAGATGACAGTCAACAGGAAATTGGGCGCATGCCATCGCAGACAAATTTGCCATGCCGGTTTCATGTCCGAGTTTCAGGTGTGGAGGCGTTTCTCTACAACCACAGTCCTTCATACGACCACTTGATGTCCGAATTCGAAGCTGCCAAAGCTAGACGGTCTGAACAACGACCGAACTCTCCGAAGTCTACCTCTGCCGGGTCACCAGAGAGTGAATCTGATTTCAACGAGAAGAAGCATTCGGGAATCGAGAAACCACTCGAGGAACAAGTCAAGGCTGAAAGTAACGGGCTGGAAAGTGTCCCGACGACTCGTTCTGATCATCACCAAAGTGCGGAACATCTACCGGGTTATCTCAAAATCTTCCCTATACAGGTGGAATGTCTCAAGGCTGCTGCAGCAGTCGGGAACGAACACACTCGAAGTGTCATTGTGGCCAAGACCCAGGTAGCCAAGGGGCGCATTGATGCGTCTCCTGCAGGTCCATTAGACATCTTCAAATTGGTCTTCCTTTTCAATGCTGAAAACGTCCACGTTTCGCTGAGACAAAATGAAGATTTCAAAGAAGTCCAACTTGCGGCGGCATCTCGTTCAAACGACCATGAAGATCAGGCGCGACGTCGAAAGCGCCGCTGGTCTTTCATTGTTCGACCCATACGCTTGTTGTTGAGACGATTTAGAAGAGATGTCCCGTGGCGACGGTCCAGCTCTGGCTCTGTACGAGCCGCTTCAGTTGTTGAGAACTCCGCCAGTTCCGAAGCGCAAGATCCTCTCTTCGTCCCAGAGCCTTGGCACGGGTTGGCTCGATACATGGATACTCATGATCAATCCCAAACTAACGAATGGGATGACTTTGAGTATGCAAGGCTATCATCTCTTGCCGACTTCGACAACATCGGTCTCAAGTTCTTCTGGGATGTCGCTGGCCGAGTGAGAGATAATCCTGACCCTTTTTCGAATGTCCCGTTATCTTCGAAGGATGCAAATGGGTCCCAGCCGCCAGATTATGGTCTTGAACTGGTGTTTGGTAACGGCATAGTGAATTATGGTCCTTGGACAGATCGTGAGCGTTTAGTCTTGCAATCGGTCTTCTTTCCAGTATCTCTGGTCGATGCCCAACCTTTGGAACCTCTCAAGACTGGCCAGACTCGTCTCTCCACAGTTTTCAAGATGACTTTCCTTGTAGATGGCAGTATTACTGTCCGAATTCCGACCAGGGAGCCATCGAAGGACTGGAAGCATCAATCCGGCCCTTATTCGGCAGAGACGATTAAGACAATGACGGGGCTGAAACACCGCGTTTCCAATTCGCGTTCGAAGAATAAGAATGGACCAAAATCTCGACAAGAACCTGTAGCAAAAGACAAAAGACCATTCGGCTGGATGGATATCACTGTCGCTAAGGACACTGTCGTCCGATACACCATGGATATGTATGCCAGACTTGACGGCTACCATAATTCTCTGAATGTACATGTCAAAGCCCCTCAAATCTCCACGAGCGTCAATCACGACATCCTTTGGAAATCAGGTGATATTCTGGTCAGTGGAAATTTATCGAACCCACTTCAATGGACCGCGCTACGAACTTGGATGTTCGACATCTCCTGCGATGATCTCGACCTCTACATCTTGCGAGATCACATGTTTCTCCTTACAGACCTCATCACTGATTGGACCTCTGGCCCTGCGCCCCATTTCCATACCTTTGTACCATATAGATATATGCTTGCAGCAGACTTTCAAAGGTTCGACTTGATCCTTGGCGCAAACGATGCAAATCTCATCAATCGGCCCACGGATCCGGATGACAATAGTTTTCTGGTTCTGAAAGGCGAAATGCTTCACGTTGATTTCTCAATTCCGTTAGAATTCTATCGGTCAGCGACCAGCACATTCAGCTTCGACGTCTTCACCCGAAACTTGACTCTAGATCTTACTCATCCAGCTCGGCTAACACTCGACGAGCTTCTACAGCCTAAAAGGGTTGGCTTCCTACCACATCTGACATTGAAAGGGCGGATGACTGCGAATGCTGAGCAGTCTCCGGAACTTACAGATGTTCTTCAGATGGAGATCTGCGGAACTGATCTCGATCTGCTTGTTCACGGCTATCTCATTCGTTATTTCGTCAATTTCAAGGATAATTACTTCGGCCATTTTCTGCACTTTCGAACCCATGAAGAATATCAGACGACGAAGGGCGACTCTTCCTTCGCCATCAATGAAGAAATCCGGAAATACCGATTCCGCAGAAGTAACGATCTGGATGTGATTCTCAGCATTATCGTGGAACGTCCCACGCTGAAGCTTCCAGCCAATCTTTACTCTGCCGAAAATTATCTCAAAGTTGACTTACCAATCGCCGAAGTAGATCTGCGAGTCACAAATTACTACCTGGATCTGCAGGTCGACATCAGTCCAGTGAGTTTTTCCTATGTCCTTGACGACCGGGGTGAATGCCTGCCGTCTCGGGAGCAAATGCGCATAGAAAACGTCGTGGTTACCGGCCATCGTTTGTTTGGTCTACCTCCAGCAGAGCCTGCGTACGTAAGCACATGGGACATTGGCGCTGGCCAAATACATGGCAGATGCACGACGGACTTCATTCATCAAGCAATCAAAGCCGGACAATCCTTTGCGTTTGCAATCCAGGATAACGAGAATGCACTACCAGACTGCGAAGCAGTTGACGTGAAAGACATGATCTTTCTGCAGGTCCATACCGATACAGTGCAGGTTGCCATGGATGTGGCAAGCACTGTTCTGTCCCTGCAGTTCGATCCTATTGCACTGCGCTTCGACGATGCCGCAGATCGCCGTTTCTCTTCTCGGCTCTCTACGAGAGTGCCCAATTTAAGAGTGGCTTGCACGAGTACGGACGCTTCTGAGCGGGTCCATGCAACTGAGACGTCTGGCTCTAAAGAGCTATTGTTCCTGCAAACTACCGTAGACTTGTGTTTGGTCGCTCGCAAAAAGGACTTTCAGAGAGAGCGCATCGCCCAGCAAAAGCATCTAATTAGACACGATGTCCGGACTGGGAGAGCTCGGTTCCTGGTCGATGATTCCCACGCGAACCTCTCTCTACATTCCGATGATCTCCCGGTGGAGGACCCAGCGATGACGGCTCCTGATCTGCCATTACCTGCAAGGCGTCAGTCAGGACCAATTCCTGCATTAAAGGGAGGGTCATCTCGCTCAGCAAAACACGGGAAACATCCTTCACGAAAGCGTCCCGCTCTCGTCCCCGACCGGGGGCCTTTATTGAGCGCATATCTCGGTCCTCCGGTACCCGATGTTGCCACAGCTGGTGATCTGACTGACGTTCCAAAATTCCTGACTCAAGACCTGCAAGACGTTTTCGAGTCTCCATCACTTGCAGAGGGCGACGATCAAGCTTACTCTGTGGACCAAGGTGAGGCACAACAAAGCCTTCTGATTCGATTCACTCCCGGAATCAGAGCTCTCATGCGGCCAGAATTCCTCGAAGTCGCAACTCGAATGACTGATTCCTTTGTGCCCAGTGCCGATATTGATGTCATGGATTCAATCCACTTATCAGTTTTGAAGTTAGTGCAAGACACTTCTGCAAATAGACAGGGACATAACAGCACGTTCAATGTACAGCTAGTGGTGCCATCCCTCAATCTTCGGATGGTTGTCGAGACACAACAACCTCTCAAGTCAACATGGTCTAAGCACTTGTTGGATCTGACCTTCCATCGTCTTACAATATCGTTAAGAATTCGCGATGTGGCGGAAAGCAACCTGGCACGCAAAGCGATTGTGCTTCACAACAGCCTTGAAAACATATCGTTGGAGCTTTTTACCAATGCCACATCTCGGGAATTGCGTGGTGCACCTGATATTCACCTCGAGCTTGAAGACATCCTTGCGTGGGCAGATCTGGCCGAGGTGCACACCGTAGACTTATCTTTCAAAGTCCTGGCTGTGTCGGTGTCAGCATACGAGCTCCGAGACACCACTCTGGCCTTGATCGAAATTCTTGAGCAGATACTGTTGATGTATGCGGTCGTATCGAGGATCGATGAGACTTACAACATTCGAGTGCGCCAAATGCTCAGATTCATAAGCAGACATCACAATGGCGCGCCAGATCCACTGTATCTTTCACGCATGACGTATGTGCTACGGGCCTTCCCAGATCATCTTCGAAATCAGGATTCCTGGAAAATGTTGGCGCGAATCCGCCATATACATGCGACGCTCTCGAGCGATCAAAAGGAAGAGTTGAGATCCATCTTGCGAAGACCTTGCGAGTCACGTCAGCGGAAGAGCAGCATTCCTATGGATGATCTCCTGAGCTGGTGTGCGTGGGATATTCCTGCACCTCAGGAGACAGCCATGTATTGTTACGTTTCCGGAGATCCTGATGTGGTGGAAGATGCCACTCAAAGACTTCCGCTAAAATTGTTCTTGAAATCAGCTTTGATTCGCTTACAAGTCGGGCCGTCCACCAGAGGCAGTGAGTTCTCGATTGCAGACCTAAATATTGACATTGATGTTCAGCCGCCCTCTGAGCCTGCCGGCTTGATGCTCGTGGAAGAAAATCTCAGGACACTAGTGATTGTCCTTTCACGCTCGTCCGCGATATTCCTTCGGTTGAAATGGGATCTCGTGGAAGCTGTCATGCCAATCCTTGATGCTTTGGAGCAAAGTCAAAAGGTTGCTCGTAAAGAGAGACCGAGGCCGACAATTCAACGCCGTCAGTCATTTGATCTGCCAGGGACGCGTGATGACTTTCATTTCCTGTTTTCGACCAACGATGGGACTGTGATAATTGATACCATTAATCTGCAGCATATCTCTGCCGTCCGAGACCTGCAACTGTCCATGATTGGGACATCACGTGTACCTCCCAAGTATGGCAACTGCTTCTGTCTCCTGGTAGGCTCCGATCAAGCTACCACGGAGCTACATAATCATGGCCTTCATCGGCATCGAATCTGGCGGACAACCTTGACGAAGCCAAGTATCTACACGGATGTGCGCCAGCGCCTGGAATCTAGGACAGTGGAGCTAAATGTCGGCGGGACTTACGGTGAGATGGCAATAACCGTTGAACAGGAACCCATTGGAATCTTGGCGACAGTCGATAGGATTCTGATTGATGAGGCAATTCAAATACGCGCGATTAAAGACAGAGTATCCGCCATGTTCGGCTCGTCGACTTCCGAATCTACATCGACACCGAGATTCACCGATTCGCTGGCATTGGAAATTAATGCCGCTTTGCTTGCTGGCGCTTTCAATGTGAACGTTGCAGTTTTGCAATCCTTGGTCATCAATATACAAGGCAAGGTCGCCAATTTAAGAGTAAAACCAAGAGGTCATGATCGTACAACGTTGGATATCGAGGTCGATGTTGGGCCAGTCCGATACGCAGCATTGAGCAAAGAATCTGGTTTAGTGGGCGAGCAAGCACTGTTCCATACCCCTTCTGCCGGAACATCTATTGAAGTCGATCTGGCTCCCGCGGGAAGTCATTTGAAGATTTCAAGCACTTTGCAAGAGATGTTCATTGAAGCCTCCGCTGTTCAGAACATCATCAATCTGCTAAGACGCCCAGAAATTCAAGGAGTGTTCGAAGCTCTCGACAATGGTATATCTGATCTGAAGATACGCTTTGCAGATATGGTGGGCACCCCGAAAATCGAAAAGGGACCATCGGCCATGAGCAAGCCGTCCCTCAAATATAATATTGATGTTACCCTGGCCGGGTTCCGCATCAGCGCCACAGCACCGGTCCTAGAAGCGAGCGAACATAGTGCAGAGCTGGTCTTTGGCCTCGGGCTCATACAATGTGCGGTCAAGAACGACTCTGATGATCGCACCACGAATGCGAAATTCCCCGAGATTCTCGCACGGGTGAGCAGCATTTTCGCGACTCTGGACCTTATTGCAGGCAACGATCGAACGCAATGTGGACATGTCAGCGTCGGGCTCATTCTTCGGACGAAGCAAGGGTCGGAGTCGAGTAAATCCCTACTTGGAGACGTTTTAATCATGAGCGACCGCATGGATGTGGAAGTGTCTGCCGACACAGCGTCCACTGTCGTTGATATTATTACCCACATCCAACAAAAGCTGGTAGATCTTGATCTCACTAAGGAGGTGGAGTATCTCAAACGGTTGCGACCTTCGCAACGTCAAGCCGTGCAGAAAGAAATCGATGCCCATTCCCAAGCAACCGATATCTCGATCGAGACCATTGCCTCGTTAGCCCCATCGAATCTTGTCATCAGACTGAATCATATTCGATTTGCATGGATGATTGCGCAAACACCCAACCCCAGATCCGATTGGCAGCCCGAAGATCTGGAACTAAGTTTAGCACAAGTGGAATTTTCTGTAAAGCAACGCAACCTGGCGCAATTGAAGATCGATAGCCTGCTCTTGCAGATGGTGCCTAAGAAACACGTTGGCTCGTCTCGGTCACCTAATTCGGCATTACTGCCGGAGATGATCTTCATCGTGAGATTCGACAATCCGTCGGAAGGGCTCTGTCTTGCTTTTCGAGCAGTAGGACAAGCTTTAGATGTCAATCTAGACTCCGAATTTGCCGGACCTCTTGGCCTTCTAGTGAAATCTGGATCCGTCGCTCTTGACAAATACCGCGAGGCATCCAAGAACTGGTTGATCAATGCTAAGAAGGACAGTGTCGGACCTGACAAACGCCAGAATCCGTTTGGTTCGACCAGACTTGCATCCCTACTCATGGACTTGAGTTTTGCTGGTGTCTTGATACATCTTCGCGGAAAGCCAGTCGTCATTGCGACCGACGGAAGTGAAGCCAGAATCTTGAGTTTACCGAGCAGCCACCAGCGCAATATGGTAAAGGCAGACTTTAGAGCTCCTGGCTTCGCAATGAAATTGGAGTACCTCTCTGATGAGCGCCGCTCGGTCGAGCCATCATTAACTGGCGAGATCAAAGTTGACGCATCGACCAACACAGTATATCCTGATCTGGTGCCGATAGTCCTCCAGATATCAGAAAGAGCCCAAGTTGCCATGCAGGCCGCCGAGGCCTCTGGTAGGGACGAGAATGAGGTTACCAAGGCAGAGAAACAGGCTCAGCGCACTACTGTGCTCAGCCTGCCGGATGAAAACCTGTTGACGTCTAATGAGCTCTTGGCTAAAACGCGAATCAGCATCGGACTTCGGATCTGTTCACAGGAATTTGGTCTTAGCTGCCAGCCGTTTGCAAAGGTGAATGCTACAGCGAAATTCGACTCGATCTACATGACATTCAACACTATCGACCCAGAGGCGAACAAACGCTTCCTGGCGATATCGTCAAACCTCACGAATCTGAGAGCATCAGTGCAACACATATATTCTCGCGAGTCGACCTTCAGCTTCGAAATGCAATCTGTCAATCTGTCGGTAATGAATTGCAAGAACAAGATTGACTCAATGAATGGTGTTTCGGCGATTGTCCAACTTGCACCAATGAAGACTATGGTCAATGCGCGCCAGTTGCAAGACTTGTTGCTCTTCAGGGAGATCTGGCTACCTGAACAGATCAGGGTGCAACAAGATCCCTCGCCTCAGCCGTCCGCTACTGAATCCTCAGACGATTTCTTAGTAGAGCGATACCGCCAAGTGGCAGCGGCAGCAGCTTTCCCCTGGAACGCTACAGTGTCACTCAGCGAGATAGACCTCGACATTGATTTCGGACAGAGCATCGGCAAGAGCTCGATCAACCTCAGGAATGCATGGGCTACATCCACGAAGACCTCTGGTTGGAAGCAAGAGCTGTGCGTGGGAATCGATGATATCAGCGCAAAGAGTGTCGGCCGTATGGGAGGCTTCATAAATCTCTCCGACTTGAGATTGCGTACACTGATCGAGTGGCCGTTAGAGGAGAACGAAGCGCAGCGCACACCACTTATCCAAGCAGCAGTCGGATTCGGAGAGCTAAGTGTGAAGGCAGCCTTTGACTACCAGCCTTTTGCATTCGCAGAACTAAGCAAGCTGTCCTTTATCATGTTCAACGTGCGCGACAGCAAACATCAATCGACAGACAGATTGGTGGCAACCTTGGAATTAGGCACAGTCTACGCCTACTTTATTGCAACCAGTCCTGCTCAAGCATTCGGGCTTTATCAGGCTTTCGATAGACTAATCCAAGAAAAGCAGGCTGCTTTCAAGCAATCGATCGCCGATTTGCAGAGGCAATTGAAGAGACCATCTCTTGCATCACAACACACCTTGCAAAGGCTGAAACCGTTACTGGACAGACCTCCGATAACGGCAAAAGAAGCTGACGATTCCAAATTACGCACCGACGTTCTTGTTCGCGTTCAAGTCATCAACGTGGGGGTCTATCCCGGGACATTTTTCGATGGCCAAGTTCTTAAGCTGGAGGCTACTGATGGACAAGCCAGATTCCTGGTTGACGTGCACGATTCCAAAATGCACAGCAATTTGGGGCTAGTACTTGGTCAGTTGCAGGTGGCTCTTGCTTCCGCCAAACGAGTCCAAATCCCTAAGAACCTGGGCGATGTTCCCATTGAAGAAGTCATCCAGAACGGCGCAGCGGCCAAGGGAGGGATCATCCTACGAGTTCCGCGCCTCGTAGCGGCGATGCAGACTTGGCAAACACCAAAGACCAGGATCATCGATTACAAGTTCAAGAGCACGTTCGAAGGTAAAGTCGATGTTGGCTGGAATTATTCGCGCATCAGCTTCATCCGCACGATGTGGAGTACACACGCGCGGACTTTGGGAGCGAAGCTTGGAAAACCATTGCCCGAGTCTGCCGTCCGAATTACGGCAGGGCCGGCCCCGAGAGACGAAGGAAAGTCGGCAGACACCACCGAGTTGCTGGACGACCAAGGGAAGATCACTGCGGTGGTCAACATGCCCCTATCAAGATACGAATACAATGCACTGGAGCCTCCCATCATCGACACCCCGCAATTGCGCGACATGGGCGAAGCGACGCCTCCGCTGGAATGGATCGGGCTGCAGAGGGACAAGCTGCCTCATGTGATACATCAGGTGGTGATTGTGACGCTGCTGGAATTGGCAAAGGAGGTGGAAGATGCGTATGGAAGGATCTTGGGCTCTTCATAGTATTTCTAATATTTCATGACAACCTTTTGTTAATAGGCGCGGCGGGGTCGCTTACATAATACACGTGATTTCGACTGCTTACGATGGAGAAGCGCGAAATCTGGTTGGCATCCCGAGCCCGAACCCCACCAAGCTGCGCAAAATCCACAATCCCTTCCCGACCGCCTCACAATCTTTTCCCACGATACCCTTGACCTCTCTCCTTCCACCTCTTCCCCCTTTCACCATCCATCGCCTCTTCAGGTCTGTACAGTCTGGATAATTCCTGGACCGTCGTCGGCTGACTCTCATCAAGGCTCTCGCATCTCCCAAAGCCTTCTCTGCGAGCGGGCGCCTTCGAAGAAACCTGAAGCGGGGTCAAGCGCTTTTTTCACCGACACTTTCATCAAAACCACATACCGTAAAAACAGACAAACACCGCCAAGATGGTCAAGTAAGTCATCTCCGTCAGATGCGATGCAGGACAAGCCACGGGATACCCCCTAGCTTCCTTAGCCGCATAGAAGGCATCCTGCATGCTCGCCCTGAATATATAAGGAGATGGAACAGTGGCTGACATTTCCTTCACAGGTTTACCGTCGAAGAGGTACGTTTGGACGCTCACATCGGCCATAACACCGGCGCTTTGAAGCGATAAGTATCCTGTGCAAGTAACTGACACTTCCAAAGATCCGTGGTCTCATGGACAACCCGGCCAATATCCGTAACATGTCCGTTATTGCCCATGGTTGGTCTCACAGGTTGCGCGATCATCATTCCTTGTACTAACGCTTTTGCAGTCGATCACGGCAAATCCACCCTCACCGATTCGCTCGTGCAGCGCGCTGGTATCATCTCCCAGGCCAAGGCCGGAGAAGCTCGTTTCACAGACACTCGTGCCGATGAGCAAGAGCGTGGTGTGACAATCAAGTCGACGGCCATCTCTCTTTACGCGACTCTCGGAGATCCCGAGGATCTTAAGGATATTCCCGTCAAGACCGAGAAGAACGACTTCTTGATCAATTTGATCGATTCGCCCGGTCACGTTGACTTTTCGTCAGAAGTTACTGCCGCTCTCCGTGTCACTGATGGTGCCCTCGTCGTTGTCGACACCATCGAAGGTGTCTGCGTTCAGACTGAGACTGTCCTGCGTCAGGCTCTTGGTGAGCGTATCAAG
Source organism: Dothideomycetidae sp. 11243 (assembly GCA_000836255.1). Lineage (NCBI taxonomy): Eukaryota > Fungi > Ascomycota > Dothideomycetes > Dothideomycetidae sp. 11243. Next base: position 1,264,389 of record DF938582.1, read on the forward strand.
CCCGTCGTTATCATCAACAAGGTCGACCGCGCTCTGCTCGAGCTTCAGCTGTCCAAGGAGGATCTGTACCAGAACTTCTCTCGTGTCATCGAGTCCGTCAACGTCGTCATCGCCACATACTACGACAAGGCTCTCGGTGATGTGCAGGTGTATCCGGAGAAGGGCACCATCGCTTTCGGTTCCGGTCTTCACGGCTGGGCCTTCACCATCCGCCAATTCGCTGCCAGATATGCCAAGAAGTTTGGCGTTGACAAGACCAAGATGATGGAGAGGCTCTGGGTAAGTTATTGAATTTCTCAAAGATTTGGAAATCAATATCTAATAAGCTTCTAGGGAGACAACTACTTCAACCCCAAGACCAAGAAATGGACCAAGGTCGGCGAGCACGAGGGTCAGCAGCTTGAGCGTGCTTTCAACCAGTTCTGCTTGGACCCCATCTTCCGCATTTTCAACGCCGTCATGAACTTCAAGACCGACGAGATCCCCAAGCTCCTCGAGAAGCTCGAGATCAAGCTGTCTGGCGACGAGAAGGACCTTACCGGCAAGCAGCTCCTCAAGGTTGTCATGAGGAAGTTCCTTCCCGCTGCCGATGCTCTTTTGGAGATGATGATTCTCCACCTGCCTTCGCCTCTCGTGGCTCAGAGGTACCGTATGGAGACCCTGTACGAGGGTCCTCACGACGATGAGGCCGCTATTGCCATCCGTGATTGCGATGCCAAGGGAACTCTCATGCTGTACGTCTCCAAGATGGTGCCGACTTCGGACAAGGGTCGTTTCTACGCCTTCGGCCGTGTTTTCGCCGGTACCGTCCGCTCCGGTTTGAAGGTCCGCATTCAGGGCCCCAATTACACCCCTGGCAAGAAGGAGGATCTGTTCATCAAGTCGATCCAGCGCACTATCCTGATGATGGGTCGTTACACCGAGCCCATCGAGGATGTGCCCGCCGGTAACATCTTGGGTCTTGTCGGTGTCGATCAGTTCTTGCTCAAGTCCGGTACTCTCACTACTTCGGAAACCGCACACAACCTGAAGGTCATGAAGTTCTCCGTCTCTCCTGTTGTCCAGCGCTCTGTCGAGGTCAAGAACGCCAACGATCTGCCCAAGCTTGTCGAAGGTCTCAAGCGTCTGTCCAAATCGGATCCTTGCGTCCTGACCATGATTACCGAGTCTGGTGAGCACGTCGTCGCCGGTGCCGGTGAGCTGCACTTGGAGATTTGCTTGAAGGATCTCGAGGAGGACCACGCCGGTGTTCCCCTCCGCATTTCCGACCCCGTCGTATCTTACCGTGAGACTGTTGGTGGCGACTCCAGCATGACTGCTCTGTCCAAGTCCCCCAACAAGCACAACCGTCTGTATGTCACTGCGGCCCCTCTTTCCGAGGAGGTTTGCAAGGACATTGAGAGCGGCAAGATTTCTCCCCGCGACGATTTCAAGCTTCGTGCCAGAGTCCTCGCCGACGACCACGGTTGGGATGTCACCGATGCTCGCAAGATTTGGTGCTTCGGTCCCGAGACCACTGGTGCCAACTTGCTAGTTGACCAGACCAAGGCTGTTCAGTACTTGAACGAAATCAAGGATTCGGTCGTGTCCGGTTTCCAGTGGGCCACCAAGGAAGGTCCCATTGCTGAGGAGCCCATGCGTGCTGTCCGATTCAACATCATGGATGTTACCCTGCACGCTGATGCCATTCATCGTGGTGGTGGTCAGATCATTCCCACCGCCCGTCGTGTGCTGTATGCCGCGACTCTGTTGGCCGAGCCTGGTATTCAGGAGCCTGTCTTCTTGGTTGAGATCCAGGTGCCTGAGCAGGCCATGGGTGGTATCTACTCGGTGCTGACCAGGAGAAGAGGTCACGTCTTTGAGGAGGCCCAGCGTCCCGGTACTCCTCTGTTCAACATCAAGGCCTACCTGCCCGTCAATGAGTCTTTCGGTTTCAACGCCGATCTGCGCTCGAACACTGGTGGCCAGGCTTTCCCTCAAATGGTGTTCGACCATTGGCAGATCCTCCCGGGTGGCTCGCCTATGGACAAGACCACTATGACCGGCAAGATCGTCGAGGAGATGCGCAAGAGGAAGGGTCTCAAGCCCGATGTGCCCGGCTACGACAACGTAAGTTTTGCCAATTCTGATTGTTAAGATCACACGCTGACATGTTTCGCAGTACTACGACAAGCTCTAAGCAGGTTCGCCTCTATAACAGCATCGACGCTACTTGGGCATCTGCCTCGCACGCGTCTCGAGCATTATGGTCGCGCGTGGAAAACCATAGACGACGCCGTTTCTGGTGTCGATGATATCCGGACAAAAGGCCGAAGAGATTTATTTAGTTCAGCTTTCCTTGAAATGAATATGGTGTTAAGACAATGTTTTAGCTTGTGTCGATTTTGTTCCTATCCGGGAATCGAGACATGTGCATTGTGAGCTGCATGCCATGTGTGAATTGAGCTCCGCAATTTTGCGGGCAATTTATTTGAGTGGACCTCCAACCTCACTTTCGAAAGGCACATCACTCACCAAAACCCCAGTGAAATCCTCACATCAGCTTTGTCGTCGATGATGGAAGCCGTTTCTCTCTTCTAAAGTACTTGACTCACCATTCTCCCCTGCGAGTCGACATGCAGCTCTCCGAAGAGACACTCACGTTGCTGCGACCCTACGTCGCAAAGCAGCTCGAGTCCGTGTCGGACGCGGAAAACGATGTGCTCGCCGACTATGTGATAGAGCTCATCAAATCCGAAGGCGACGAAGCAGCAGTACAGAGAAATGCCAAAGAGCAGCTCAGCGAGTTTCTCGACGGCGGAGATGTGTTTGTGGACCAGATCTTTCAGGCCATTCACACAAAAGCCTACGATCCGAACGCCGCGCATCCGATACCTAGTGTAGCGTCGCAGCAACGATCCGGGAATGGATTGGACGCACAGGATGGCGGGTCCAAGAAAAGATCGTTCAGAGACGACGACGATGTTGCAATGCAGGACTATGGCGCTAGGGGACGCGATAGGCCCATGAAGGCCGCTCGGCGAGGACGAGGCGACCACCTCTATGGACGCGGCGGAAGAGGAGGCGGTGGTGGTCGCGGTGGCTTCCAACAACAACAGCAGCAGACGCCCATGTCCATGCCGGGTTTCAACTTTGACCCGTCCGCTGATCCCATGGCTGCATTCATGGCACTTCAGCAAGCAATGCTGAGTAACGGAATGCCTTTCCCACAACAAGACCAGCAGCAGAAAAAGACAGGGAAGCGGTGCCGGGACTACGATAACAAGGGCGTCTGCATGCGTGGGGCCAATTGTCCTTACGATCACGGGAATGACTTTGATGTGTACAACAGTTCACAGCAGGGCGAGCACTACAGCAGCCGTGGTCGGGGCAGAGGAAGAGGAGACCGTGGCCGCGGCGGGCGTGGAGGCAGAGCTGACTTTTCATCGGCAGGTCCAAATCACGATCGAAACAATACTAGCGTCGTGGTGGAGAACATTCCGGATGACAGCCTCAACGAAGACGCAGTACGTGCATTCTTCGGAGACTTTGGCACGATCGAAGATATTTCACTGCAGGAGCAAAGGAAGTTGGCCGTCATCCGATTCCTGGATCATGATACCGCTCAACGCGCATACGACAGTCCCAAGGTCATATTCGATAATCGCTTCGTCAAAGTCTACTGGTATAAATCCGACTCAGCTGACGCCAGTCGTGGTGGTCACTGGCGTGGAGGACGCGGAGGGCGTGGTGGCCACAGAGGGGGTCACTCCACAGGCGCCGGAGATGTTGACATGTCCGACGAGACCTCTGATGCCCCTCCTATCGACCTGGAGGCGTTCAATGCCCAACAAGCTGCAGCACAGGAGCGCTTCGAGAGCCAGAAGGCCGCTCGCGCTGCGCGAGAAGAGCTCGAGGCCAAGATCAAAGCCCAGGCAGAGGAGCAGGCTGCGCTACGAAAGCGTCTGGCAGAGAAGACAAAGACCGGGACCGAGACAGATGGAGCAACCGCCGAAGCAATGTCAACCAACAACACAGCAAGTAGCGAGAAAACTGCGGCGACAGAAGCACTGAAAGCGAAGCTTGCCGCGCTGGAGGCAGAAGCCTTGTCCATCGGCCTCAACCCAAACGGTCCAAACCAGTCATTCGCCCCACGCGGAAGAGGCAGAGGCCGAGGCTCCTTCGCCCCTCGAGGAAGAGGATGGCATCGCGGTGGCGGCGCCATGGCCGCAGGAGGTGCAGTGAAGCGCCTCGACAACCGACCCCGCGGCGTCTCAGTATCCTTCAGCGGCGCGACAGACGAAGACAGAAAATGGGACGCAGGCAAGGAGGAAGCTCTGAGACAGTTCCTGCTCTTCGTACGTACTCCCTTTCTCTCCGAGAGTAAAATCTTGCTGACCAGAGTTGCAGAACAATACCATCCAATACGCACGCGTCTCGGCCCATCCGTCAAGACCGGATGCGGCACTGGTGGTCTTCACCGAGCGGTTCCGAGCGGAATTGTTCGTCACCGCGGTCGCGACGGCCGGCGGCGCAGTGCCGCATTTGGGCAAAGTCGATGTCGGCTGGGTGGCTAACGCTGATGTGCCGAGTGGTGCGTTCCCGGATGCGCAGAAGCAGGGCGAAGACGCGGCGGCTGTGAACGGGACTTGGGACCAACCTGGTGATGAGGCGCAGTCTCAAATGCAGGTCGAGGCGCCGCAGGGCAGGGAGGAGCCGCGTAGGGGCGAGGTGGATTATGATGTTGCGGATGATGATTCGAGGTGGATGGTTGAGTAGGTGTTGCATGCTTGGTCACGGGCACAGACAGTGGACGCTGTCATATGACAAGTGGGAGAGGGCTGCTTTGGTTTGGGGAATATCTACATGTTATACAGACGATGGTATGACAGATCTTTGCGCCCCTGCCGCCCGGCTATGCCTTCGCTCTTCAGCTCTTCGAGTTTTCTTGTGGCTACTTATTGAGATACATGAGTGATTTGGGTATATCGCTGACATCAATCGACCCATGAAGAACGACTCGATTGTCAGCACTGCTACACTGCCATGGAACCTTTCTTTGAAAGATCTTTCAAAAAGGGATCGCCAACATGATCCTGAGTTCAAGTGACAATCTCGCCGTTGTCGATGAATTGCGGCTTCCACCTCTTTCCCTTCTTCTCCTGTTCCGACTGCTCACTCGGAAGGCAGATCTGCTCTGCCGGCGGGCTGTAAAGGTACCAACTGCGCAACGCCTGTGCAGCAGCTCGTGCCCTACCCTCGCTCAGAGAGGCACCTGCATCTTCGCCCAACTTGTCATGACCGCTGAAGACGCCGACGACAAATACGGGGGATCGCGACTTGCGGCCTGTCTCGGAGATCAGACGTGCCACTGGTGGCTCGAGACCTTCCCTGTCACATAGCCTCGCGAGGTCCATTATGGGGTTTTTGAAGTTGAATAAGGTGTGGAGAGGGAGATGCCGCGACAGTATGTGCGCCTTGTGGAAAGACTGCATGCTGTTCTGCCCGGAGTACAAGTAAAGCGCACCGAAAACTGCGCGTATGAATGATGCGGAGGCGTCCTCAAGTGTCACTCCACCTTGTTTGAGCTGATTTTGCGAGGTGCCTCTCAGATCTTCTGCAATATCCGCACTCAGACCGAGTGCAGTGTCATGCACAGCGATGCCCGATCTCAAATCGCCAAATTCATCGTCATAGACGATCCGCGATGACATGCCTCTCCGATGATGGAATTCCTCTCTAGGTCTACCGGTTCCAGATTGGCCAGAAGCGCCTTGGACATGCTTCACTCGGTGCATCATATTGTCCGCCATGGCATTGCCAGGCTGTACACGCTGAAACTGTAAGTATCCAGGATCCACCTCTTCGCCAGGAGCATCTGCAGCTTCCACACCCCACTCCCGAGTCATCTGAGTAAGCGTTTTTCCACCAGAATAGGCGTACTGTGCTGCGTAAAGGACGGGCATAGGTAGTCGAGGATAGTTGCAAATCAGCCATTCGGCTGTGTAGTATGCGATTAGTTCTTGGCCTAGCAAAGCCAGAGAGGAGTTGTTGTGGTTCGAGTCCGGGTCAGCAGAAGGGTGTGTGAGGCACCGGGCGAGGGTCGACATGGAAAATCGAGCTGGTAAGGAAAGTCGCGCGTGCAATGCGGCCAACTTTGCGGACTGTAGATTCCTGGTTCGTCGCTCTTGGGGTTTGAGGTAGGGCTCTTCATCTTGATCGTGAAATCTGGTCGTGACAGCGTCCTGCCTACAGCAGCATGACGCATGGAAGCCCCTGCGCAGCCATTGGGGATTTGAAAACCGGCGGACGAGGCGAATTTGCTGGGGTTGTCTCTCTGTAGCTGTAAGAGTGGAGGCAAGGAAAGCTGTCCGTGGATTGCGCGGTGGGAGGTATGCACCACTCCATCTGCCAACCTGAACGCGCCTCATAGAGGGCTGTGAGAAACGACAGCTCGCGGACAGATAGATGTGTGGCGAGAAGGGCACGTGGCGACTGGAATTGGGGGAGATGGAGGCGACAGCTGCTGTGCTGGAAAAATCCGAAAAGTCGATGAAGCACACGATCTTGTGGGGAAACACGTGATTTCATTCTGGCAAAGATATCATTTCGTGGAGCATTCATGCAAATGATCTTCCCCGATGATAATTTCCGTAGTAGAAAATGTCAATGAGTTCCTCTCATGGGAATGGACAGCAACAACCAGAGATTGGAAAATGGGTCATGAGTTTCATGCGACAAGCATTACAGCACAGTGTTAAGCCGAGCAAAGGTCGGCTTAGCTTCGTCGAAGGATCACCTAAATGCTCCGATACTGCGAGTCAAGAACCAATTCAGAACTATGCTAGACACGTCTTCCTATTACTGCTTGATTCAAATTGCACGTACGCGAGCATACATGATTGTCCAAGACAATTTGCGCCGTGGAGACCATCCATATTGAACATCACGCTGCACCAGTCTGACTGGTCCCTTCCTAATCCGGAAAGGCCGCACAGACCCCGGTAGGACCTCACTCTATGATCAAACCCGATCTCTTGACCAGTTCTCCATAACGCCAAAACCCGCACATCGCCATGTCAAAGATACCGTCAGCACCCTCATCCAGCTCAGTCTTATCGCTATTCTCTGACCATGTCATAGATACCCGAAACACGTCTGGTCACCGGCCGGTGGTTGGTACAGCCAGCCCGCAAACTGGAAGGGCAACACGGCCATCATGTCGGGCGTAGTTCTCGCCATCACAGCGTCCGCGTGGGTCTTGAGCGCAAATCTCGAACATCGCGATCGGTTCCCAGAGCGCGGCAGGTTCTACCCGAGCAGATAGTGGGTTGCCCACATGAGGATAAGAATTTGAACAACGTACTAATTGTGAAACAGCTGGTCGAGGGAGGTCAAAGAGCATGAGCGGCAGCAGAACTCGGGACAATGAGAAACGATATCCATACAATACTTGCACTGATCGGGAATTGGAAGGGCTGAGAAGGGCCTACAAAGGCATTGCCGATATCAAAGCAGAAGAGCAGGCCAAGTAATTAAAGACCGGCGTGCGCTCCAAACAATCCAATATCACATCGAACACGTTCTATTCTTAACGTTCTTCTCCCTTCATGTTGAATCGTGGGTCACCAATCTAACCTGGGATACAAAGATTGAACTCCTCTAGCCGTTGCATAACATCAATGCCGTTCCACATCTCCCGCACGGCCGAGTGGCTCTCAAGAACGGGGATGCCGACCTGCTCTATGCATAGACTGGCACTGACACTGCCCCATTTCGCTGCTTCTATTGCGTCTCCTGTCCTGATCAAACCCACACCGAACCCACCCAGAAAACCGTTGCCGCCTCCAGTAGGATCGACGACCTTGGATTGATCAAGATGATGGACCGCCGGTATCCATTTTGATATTCTTGGCTGACCGTTTGAGACGACATAGCAGCCTTCTTTTCCAGCACGCACCACAACTGTGAGGTGCCGCTGGGAAGCAGTAGCAACATCTAGCAGCTTCGCCGCGCAGTCCTCGACCACACTCGCAGCGAAACCATTCTGGTGGACTTCTGCCTTTCGGCCGAAGAGATTGGCGAGTTCCGAATGATTGGGACTGATGACGTCTATATGCTGTATCGCTTTGAAGGTGTTGTCTAATTGCGTCTCAATTGCATAGTCCGGAGTTGGCTCGTAAATGAAAATAGGGAGGCCCAGCTCAGGGTAGAGCGACTTGCGCCGGGCAATGATACCATGGACGACATCTAAACACCTCTCCTGCGTGCAAACCATATGGAATGATTTTGCTGCCAGCAGATCCGGTGAGAGATCGTCCGAGGTGAGACGGAGTTTAGGAGTAAGGAACTTGAAGTCTCTATGCTCGTTCTCGGAGTAGCCATTCCAGCCTTGGGTGGTAAGCCCGTCTCGTCGTCGAATCAAAACGCCCGTCTGCCAACTCTCGATGGTCCGCAAGAGTTTGGGAGGAAAGTCTGTACCCTGATCCACAATCCATCCAACTCTAGATGATAATGGCGGTGGGGACAGGACGCGGGCTCCGATGGCGCTATATGTGCCGGCTCCGCCAGGTATGCTCAACCATGGACCTTCACTTTGCACAGATGGCGGAGGATAGATGTCGTCTGCTCGAAACCATTAGGAACGGCTCGGAGCACGGAGGTATTCCTGCGGAAGGCGAATTCGTGATCAGAAGAAAGAGTCTATTGCACACCTACCGATGACGAACATTCCTAGCGTCACAAATTCCATGTCGATGCGTGTCGAATGACATGAATGGGTAGTCTAGTAGGTTGCACGCCAGAGACATTCTCTTCTACTTGGAACACAAGACTCGGAGCGCGGCAATCAGAGCAAATGTTGCGGGATCAAGGTCGGAACCGGGGATGGACGCTCAGTCCTCACTCTCGGAATGAATCGTCCACGTTTCAGCTCGGGAGTTGAAGGATCAGGCATGCCTTCCTGCAGTAGATCTAGAATCGTTATTTATTTTTGAAATACTCAAGGTCCAGTGCGACATCTGTTCACAGTTCAGGTCCCGTTTCCGCTCGATAGCTGGAAGCAAGGTTGCCTGCTTGCCCCCTGAGCTTTCAACGTGCCAAGCTGTTTGACCTGCTGGCGGCCGCAGAGCCACCACGCTCATCGAGCTCCCCGTCGCCATGATCAACAACTTTGCTACCCTCATTAAACGGTCAGTCAATTGAAGACCAGGTCGAGCGCCTGTCTTTGACCGCCTTGGCTTCCACCTCGTATTTCCCTTTCGATCTCATCTGCAATGGCCGACGCAGTCAGCTTTACCTCCCAAAGAGCCAGCCGGGTTCCTGAGAATGCGCTAACCCATCTCATCCGCAGGCTCGAAGCTGCTACATCACGTCTAGAGGACATTGCCCTCTCCGTCCCTGGCTTCGAAGGCCAGCCACTCGGCGCTGGCTCCGAAGCAGGTGTTATTGCAGGATCCCCATCAGATAAAGCTGGAGATGCTTCTACAGCTCCTTCGTTACCACCTGCTTTGGCCGACTTCCAGGCCTTGACCGATACCCACTTGCACAAATATGTCGAGTCCAGCAAGAATTTGGATCAGACCATCATGGACCAGACGGTCTCATTAGCTACCGCCTTTAAATCCCAAGAGCGATACTTGTTGATGGCGACGAAAGCGAAGAAGCCCGAGATCCCGTCTCCTCCCTTTGCTGAGCTCGTCAGCAGTCTACAACACGCATTGGGTGCTGTCAGTGATATCAAGGACAGTAATAGAGGGTCGCCCTACAAAGACCATTTGGCTATGGTAGCTGAGGGCACAGGCGCATTGTCTTGGTTGTTCGAAACCAAGCCTGCGGACTTTATTGGAGAGGTCATTGGCGGCGTTCAATTGTTTGGCAATCGGATACTCAAGCAGTACAAGGAAAGGCGAGTTCGTGTGACGCTGATAGGTCCAGGCTGATTCTGACCATTCTCAGTGATCCTAATCAAGTGGCCTACGTTCAGGCGTACGTTGGACTTTGGAAGGCGCTGCAAGAGTACACCAAGAAGCATTACCCGGCGGGTGTCACCTGGAATCCCAATGGTATCGACTTGGCGGACGCCCTGAAAGGCGGTGATGAGACACCAGCGACAAATGGTACACCTGCTCCTCCACCGCCTGCTCCCGGAGCAGCTGGCGGACCACCGCCTCCACCTCCACCACCCATGCCGGTGTTCGACAATGCAGGCCCTGCGCCGAAGGCAAAGGGTGGAAGCGACATGGGTGCCATTTTCGAGCAGCTCAACCGGGGCGAGTCGGTGACATCCGGGCTTAAGAAGGTCGATAAGAGTCAAATGACACACAAGAACCCCTCTCTGAGAGCGACAGGGCCCGTTCCGGAGAGACGGCCAAGCTCCGATAGCGTTAACAGTCAAAAGAGCAGAGGTCCCGGCACCAGGCCCAAGCCGGAGGCTATGCGGTCAAAACCTGGAGCGGCAAAGAAGGAAGGGCGGAAGGAGCTCGACGGGAACAAGTGGTTCATCGTATGTTTTATTAATCCTGCTAATATGCGAGATACTGATTACGATGCACAGGAGAACTTTGACAGTCCGTCAGCACCCTTGGAGATTGAAGTGACTATGGCTCATTCGATTCTCATCTCTCGCTGCAAGAATACCACTATTGTGCTCCGAGGAAAGGCGAATGCAGTCAGCATAGACAACTGCTCACGGACCAATCTTATCCTAGACAGCTTGGTCTCATCCGTCGATGTCGTCAAATGTCCGAACTTTGCCCTTCAGGTGACAGGTGCATTGCCGACGGTCATGATGGATCAGGTTGATGGGGCTTCCATATACCTGAGCGCGGAGAGTCTGCATACTGAGGTGTACACCAGCAAAAGCAGTGGCATTAATGTTGTACTACCGCCACTCAGGGAAGAAGATGATTCAAAGGAGTGTCCATTGCCGGAACAGATCCGAACTTTTGTCAAGAATGGCAAGCTCGTCAGTGAGATTGTGGAGCATGCAGGCTAAAGATCTGCAATGTCGGGTCGAAGCGGTGGTTGAGATCTTATTTGGAGCCGGTTTTGGTTGGAAAACAATTGTATATCACATCTAGAGGTCATAGCGAGTGCATTACCTGAAGCGTCCGATGTCGAACAGAGCGAGTTCATCCAAGGACAGTCTATGACTTCATATTTCAAGATTAAAGCCTCTGTTCATGGTGACGTAAATCCCTTGTTACAATTGATTATCGCTCTTCATGGCACAGCATCAATTTATCATCGTCGACAAACCACAGCTTCTCATAATGACTGTGACGCCGCTGTCTCAACTAAAGGTATCTCGCCACAAGATTCCGGCATGGAGCTTTACGCCGAACACGACCATAGTGAAGAAGCCACTGCTCATATACCACGGCGTCTTCACCGGTTCTAGCGCATCGGCATCCGCCATCGAGTTGCACTTTCGCAAGGTCGGGGCCGTGGTGCCACAATGGCGCTACACAATGTACTCGACATCGCACTTTCACAGTACAAGCCACGAGGTTCTGGGTATCGCAGCGGGCTCGGCACGACTTTGCTTCGGGCATGAGGATAATCCGCAACGTGTAGTCGAGACCATCAGGCGGGGCGATGTAGTACTCATTCCTGCAGGTACGGCACATCGACTATTAGAGGATCTAGAAGGCGGGTTTGAGATGGTGGGATGCTATCCTCCTGGATGTCAATGGGACATGTGCTATGGCACGGAGGACGAAGGCGACAAGGCTGCCAGCATAGAGCGGCTGGAATGGTTCGATAGAGATCCTGTCTATGGTGCGCAGGGTCCGGCGCTGGAATAACGTACATTCAGATAATGGAATCGGCATCGGTGAACATAAATAAAGGCCCATGATCAGAGAGAGCATGACACCTCGCGGCAACACGTGACGTGCTATGGCGTTGTGAGGGGCGGTGGCGGTCGGCGTCTGAGAGACTTTGCTCGTTGTCTGTGCTTGGGCCGCAGCCTTGAAGTGTCGAGGATGTGCGCGTTACGTCTGGGGTCCATGGCCCTCGTCTCTCCTTAGAGTGAGTGCACTATCACCACAGCTGTCGCATCACTCATTTCTGGTCCTGCTGTGAATACTTTTGATTCACTGGACTGCGACTGTTCTTTTGCACCTACTTCAACCATCATCGACCTCCCCTTTCCCCCCCTCTCACCTGCGCTTTTCCCGCCATCTCCCGTCCCCCATCGCGGTAATCTCACATCGAGTTGCGAAGCAAGAGCGCAAGTAGCTCCACGGCTTCCGGCGCGTCCGGTATTGCGTCTCTAGCAGCAACAGGTTGAGAACACTTGTGGTTTCAAGGCAACAGCATGTCGAGGGCGAAGGCGGAAGCGGCGCCCATGCCCGCTATGCCGCCAAAAGATGATATTGCCGGCACGTGAGTATATCCTTTTCCAAGCTCATCCATCTGTTGAATGTTTGTTCATTCTTTGCATCTCATACATATCATACACACATATTGGTCCAATATGCGTCGGCCCCGTAAACGCAAATGGTCTGCTAACCACTATCTACTCAGATGGTCTTTCCTTGAGAGCGGCGTGGACAAAATTATGAACCGTCTGCTCGATGGTATTGACATGAAGACGTACATGAGCTTGTACACAGCCATTCACAACTTCTGCACGGCACAAAAGGCAGTTACTAACACCACCCTCAATGCCAGTCACAGAGGAGGTACGTCTCCTTCTGGTCGCCATCCTACAACAGTGTTATTGACAATACCTCCCAGCATATCTTCTTGGTGAGGATCTATACAAGCACCTCAACGAATACCTGAAAGGCCATCTTGAGCAGGTCCACGAGCAGATGGTCAAGCATGCCGATGAGGCATTGCTAGCAGACTATATCAAAGAGTGGAATCGATACACAACCGCAGGCACCTATAACAACCATTTGTTCCGCTACCTAAATCGCCACTGGGTCAAGAGAGAGGTCGAGGAGGGCAAGAAGGATATCTACGATATTTACACGCTGCACCTGGTGCGATGGAAGGAGGACATGTTCGGTAGCACCCAGAACGCTGTCATGGGAGCTGTTCTGCGGCAGGTTGAGAAGCAGCGTAACGGCGAAACCATCGAGCAAGGTCAGATCAAGAGGGTCGTGGATTCTTTCGTGTCTCTCGGCATCGACGAGCAGGATAGCACAAAGTCTACGCTCGATGTGTATCGCCAGTACTTTGAAAAGCCATATCTGGAAGCCACGGAAAAGTTCTATTCGCAAGAATCACGGCAATTCTTGGCTGACAACTCGGTGGTCGAATATATGAAAAAGGCTGAGCTACGCCTCGAAGAAGAGAGAGAGCGCGTTGGCCTGTTCCTCTTGACAGAGATATTGGCCCCCCTTATGAAGACTTGCGACAAAGCGCTGATCGCCGACCATTGCACCATCCTCAGAGATGAGTTTCAAGTTCTACTCGATCATGACCGTGTCGACGACATGACTCGGATATACAAATTGCTCGCCAGAATTCCGGATGGCCTCGATCCGCTACGGCAGAGATTCGAGGCTCACGTGCTGAATGCAGGTCTTGCTGCTGTCGTCAAAGTTTCGTCGGCAACGGACATGGAACCACGCACTTATGTTGAAGCGCTCCTGGAAGTCCACTCCAAATATTCGGACCTCGTCAACACTGCGTTTGCGGGGGAGTCGGAATTTGTTCGTGCGCTTGACAATGCTTGCCGTAAGTACGTCAACAACAATGCTATTTGCAAATCTGGCTCTGCCAAATGCTCTGAGCTGCTATCCAAACACGCCGACAGCCTTCTCAAACGTTCATCGAAAAGTACCGAAGAGGATGACATGGAGAAGCACCTCAACAACATCATGACCATCTTCAAATACATCGAGGACAAGGACGTGTTCCACAAATTCTACTCCAAGACTCTGGCTAAGCGGTTGGTGCAAGGTACTTCTGCCTCCAACGATGCTGAGACTAGCATGATCTCCAAACTCAAGGATGCCAGCGGGTTCGAGTACACCAATAAGCTGCAGAGAATGTTCCAAGATATGCAGACGTCGAAAGATCTCAACTCGGCATTTGATGAATGGCAGCAACAGAATCTGGACGATGCCGACAGAAAGGGCGTTATTGATTCATACTACAACATCCTCGGCACCGGCTTCTGGCCCCTCCAACCCGCAACCACACCATTCGCGCCGCCAATGGAAATTCAAAGAACTTACGAGCGCTTCCAGACCTTCTACAATTCCAAGCACCAGGGCCGGAAGTTGACTTGGCTCTGGCATCTTTGCAAAGGCGAGGTGAGGGCGAACTATATTAAGATGAACAAGGTGCCCTATACCTTCCAAGTGTCGACATATCAGCTGGCCATACTCCTCATGTTCAACAAGGGCGATATTGTCAGCTACGATGAGATCGCCGAGGCAACAAAGTGCAACAAGGAGACCCTCGATCCGTCCATTGCCATCATGGTCAAGGCAAAGATCATTCTACCACAGCCAGATGGGGCCGGTCAAGATAGTGGAACGACCTACAAGCTCAATCACGGGTTCAAACACAAAAAGCTCAAAGTCAACCTCAATATTGCGATCAAGGCAGAGCAGAAGCAGGAGGCAGAAGATACGCACAAGACCATCGAAGAGGATCGCAAGATGCTCATGCAAGTAAGTGATTGTTGTGTCATTATTATCTTTCATGAGACTGACAAATGAAACCAGTCTGCGATTGTGCGTATCATGAAGTCGCGCAAGACCATGAAGCACAGCCAACTGGTCAGCGAGGTCATTAACCAGATAAAGAACCGCTTCGTGCCTAAGATCCCGGATATCAAGAAATGCATCGACATACTGCTGGAAAAGGAGTACCTGGAGCGATTGGAGGGTGACGAGCTGGGCTACCTTGCCTGATTTGCATGTACTCGCAAACGACGACTACGATGGCACAAGCAAGGCGTTTTTTTGGGATTCTCAGCGAGCATTCGTGTCGGGACGAAAGTCTTCTCGGAATGGCGGTCAGCTCCTCGTCGTGTATTTATCGACAGAGCACGATAGTAGCAACGACGAGCATGGCATATTGGCGTTCTTTTCCTGGCTTGGGCAATCGCGTGCAGATGCTTCTGCGGCAAAAGCTTGGGACTTTGGCACTACGCTGTTCATCAATGTAGATATCATAGAGTCATGGTAGAACATTTGTTGCCATTGGGCTTTGCCAATCTGTCGATGTGCTAGTACCATCCCAAAACCGAGCAGTGATTTGATATTGAGAGGACGTAGAGGCAGAGGCCGCCATAGACTGTGGCGGGTGCGGGCCCGGGCTCTGGCTCCGGGCCCGCCATTTGTGGCAGCCGCACACGACATCATCGCCAGTTGTGGGAGAGTGACCTGACATGCGACTGCTGCTGTGAATCACCTCCTCGCTGGCCCAAGATCACTTGGGCATGCGAAAATTTTCCACCTGCTCGAAGCCTGCATCCTGAAACTTTCAGCATTCGACCATCAGATGCCGGCTCCGTCTCTTCAGAGCCAGCACACCTTTCACATCCCCATGCTAGACCCTTGACAACCTCCGGCAGAGTGTGAACAGGTTCGTCCCACAAGGCGCACATGCTGTAGCTGATCAGCAGAAAGCCTCACATCATGGAGCGGCACAGGAAGCGTAAGCGCATATGCCTGTGTGTTTCTCTCGCTCTAAAATCTGTACTGACCGCATCTGCCAGGCGAATTGCGCGACCTCAATGAAAGAGCTTGGGATGGCGACAAAGGTAGACACGCTCACTCATCGTTGCCAGGAATGGGACTGACAGGAAACAAGATGTCTTGCCGGTGCAAAAGTCACTGGACTCAGCCATGAAGAAGAACACTGGCTTCATCAAGCGACTCCGTACTGGTATCACTCCACAAAGCCAAGCCATCTTTCTTCAAGAGATTCGCGCACTCTCGCTGCACAAATACCTCTCCGAAATCATCTCTGCCTGCTTCGAAGGCCTGTGTAAGCTCAAAACTCCTGGGGAAATCGCAGTGGGTGTAGAGATCGTGTCCGCGCTCCACCAACGGTTTGGTCCGGAAGAGTTCACATCATATCTTGGTTGGCATATTGGCCGAGGGTTGAGTTCACCAGACCGCGCACAATTAAAAGCGTTACCTCAGGAGGCCAGAGAGAAAGAGGAACGTGAACGGCTTCAAAGACAAAGAACTCTGTTACGTGTCGCGACGGAGCTCTGGCTGGTCAGGGTGCTCCGCAGCTTGGATGATGTGGCGCGGCCGGAGGAAGCTGCAAAGAACAAGGACATTGGAAAACTGGCAGATGGTCCGAAAACACGCTCGTCGGCTAGCCACAGTGCTCAAGCAGATCCGGAGCCATTCCCACTTGAGGCGCTCAAAGATCTTCTCGGCCACGATCGCGAGCACGTCAACCTACCGTTAGTCGCAGTCTTTGTCAAAGCCTTTAGCTGGGACATCCTCGGCTCCAAGCTCCAACTCGTAGGCGAGCGGCCCAAGGTTGGTGAGGATGGTGCAACTAACCGTCCGGCCCACGGTTCTGGAACGTCCACCGAAACTGAAGATGCAGGGCCAGATGACACTCCCTTGACAGAATCGTCGATGCAACAGCGCTTCCGAAATATCCTGAACCGCTACTTTGACGATGTCAAGGCACATCTCCTCCGCGATCAAAAGCATCTCACCACCCAGAGCCGTCGCAATGCTGAGGCATACGTAAAGTCTGGCGAGGTTCTTGAGGATCGTCAGGCGAACTTTGAGAAACAAACCAAGAATCAGGAGAAGCTCATATCCAATGCTCAGATATTGGCTTCCGCTATCGGCCAAGACATGCCCGACCTTGCTGACAGAGAGTCTGCTAATGCCGGAAATGATGGCGGCATTGGTTTGGTCAAAACGGGTGACTATCTAAGAGGACAAACCGACGGTGCTGGTATCTGGGAAGATGAAGAGGAGCGCCGCTTCTACGAAAACCTGATCGATTTGCGGGAGCGGGTTCCTGGCATCTTGCTGGATGATCCCAAAAAGAAGAGAGCAGGAGATGGTGAAGACGAGAAAAAGTCAGATGACAAGCCATCTGCAGTCCCCGAGAAGCGAGAGAAACCAGATGAGATGGACGTCGACAAGAAGCCTGACAACGATGATGAGCTGTCCACGGCGATCGCAAACAAGACTGTCGGTGCACAAGTGGACACTATTCTTTCCAGACTTCCAGACCTGGCCACTCGTGATCAAGTTGATCAAATGGCCATAGACTTCTGCTTCCTCAACTCAAAGGCATCGCGAAACCGGCTAGTCAAAGCGGCACAAGATATTCCGAAGGGCAGGATTGACCTGCTCTCGCTATATTCGCGCCTGATAGCGACTCTCGGTAAATGTCTGCCGGACATCTCACAAGGCATAGTAGCCCATCTCGACGATGAGTTTCGCAGTCTCCAGCGCCGCAAATCAAAAGACTTTCTTGGTCAAGTTCGCATGATCAATATCAGATATATTGCTGAGCTCACCAAGTTTGGTGTTGTTCCCGAGCATGTTCTGTTCCACTGTCTGAAAGTTTCCCTTGACGACTTCTCTCGGATGAATATTGAGATTATTGCGAATCTGCTCGAAAATTGTGGACGTTACCTTCTACGCAATCCGGAAACGTCTCCAAGGATGGCATCTTTCCTGGATATACTGCAAAGGAAAAAGACTGCACAGCATTTGGGCCAACAAGAGCGCATGCTATTGGAAAATGCAATGTACTATGTCAATCCGCCCGAACGCGCAGCGATACAGCAGAAAGAGCGTGACCCGCTGGATCTGTACATCCGAAAGCTCATTTACCTAGACTTGTCAAAGAAGACCTTGGAGAAGATTATCAAGCAAATACGCAAACTTCATTGGGAAGAGCCGGAGGTGCCCGAATTGCTCCGCAAAATATTCACCAAGCCCGGGAAGATAAAGTTCAGTAACGTCTATCTACTTGCTGTCATACTTGGAGCTTTGCACAGATACCATCAAGAATTTGCAGTCTCGGTGTTGGATGAGATCCTCGAGAAAATAACGGTCGGTCTCGAAACGAACGACTTTAAGCAAAACCAAAAACGCATCGCCGAGGTCAAATATCTCGGTGAGCTCTACACATATCGCTTGGTTGATTCGACTCTCATCTTTGATACACTCTACAAGTTACTCAACTATGGTCATCCAGGCGGGCATGCAAGACCAGGCACGATATGTGCACTCGATCTTCCCGACGACTTTTTCCGCATTCGTCTCGTGTCCGCACTGCTGGAAACATGTGGACAGTACTTTGACAAGGGCGCCGTAAAGAGGAAACTTGATTTTTTCCTGACCTTTCTGCAGGTAGGGTAATGCCCCCATTGTGATAATGTGCAATGCTTACAGAACAGTACTATGTCTTTACTAAAGAGCCTATGCCCATGGACATCGAGTTTGTGGTACAAGATCTCTTTGCTCTCCTGCGACCAAAGTGGACGATAGCCACGACTTTCGAGGATGCAAGCAAGAAATTTGCTGAAGCCTGCAAGTCAAACTTCCAGAATACAGCTTCCACTTCTCGAGAGCCCGAGATTGAAGAACCGGAAGAGCTCCCTACCTTTGACGACGGTCAAGACGATGGTGACGACGACTTTGACAATGTCAATGGGCGTTCTGCGTCCGAAAGCGAAGTTGAGGTAAGCATACGTATGCGCCCAGGTGAATTTTGACTAACAGGGTCTAGGACTCGGGACAACAAGAAGCGCCCGATGCCGAAGATTCGGAGGAAGAGCAGATTGTGGTCACGCGCCGTGAGCAACAGCGTGACCCCGAGGCCGAAGCAGAGTTTGATCGTGAGCTTGCCAAGCTCATGTCAGACAGCATGGAGTCTCGCAAGTTTGACCGGAAGCAAGTGTTTGATGTGCCTCTGCCCATGAGGCGTAACGTCCATAATGCTGTAGCCGCGACCGGCAACGAAAGCGAAGATTCCAGGCCAGAACCGCTCCCCATGAATGGAAACACCATGAAGTTTGCGCTACTTAGCAGACGTGGTAACAAGCAGCAGGTCAGTCTCTGATATTTCGTACGACCCGAAGTCTTCAAGCTAACAAATTCGTAAACAGACACGAGCGATTGACCTTCCAGCGGATTCGAATTTTGCCGTGGCCATGCGTACGCAGCAGGAAGCCGAACGAGCGGAGCAGCAGCGGATCAAGAACCTCGTCCTCAATTACGACTTGAATGCAGAGGACACATCGCACGATGGTACGAACAATACTGATCCTTTGCTTGAACCCAATTTGAATCATCGGCGGGCCCCTTTACGACGCCAGACCGTCGACTATGGCCCGACCGTACCGGATCTCAACAATCCGGAGCACATGCATTTGAGTTTTCAGCAGAAAGAAGACAAATTTCGTCGCGCAAGTGGAAGAGGACAGCAACAACCGGCCCAAGGTAATGACGGACGCGTATCTTACGCTCAGACGCTCCGAAACAGGGAGAATCGACGTCAGAACAAGCCGGGAAATGCACCTTTTCCACGTGTGCAGCAGGTCAATGACAGCGTTGCTATTTGAATTTTGGCAGAAGATCCTCTGCTCTTTGATTTCATGCGTTTGTTGCCCTCGACTCCATTCAAGCATGTTTTTCCTTTTCGATGAAATCACCGCTGACCTTTTTCGCGATGCAGCACTCGAGTCGACATATACTCAGCCGCGGTTCGACAAGGCTGGAGGAGGCAGGGGCACCCAACGAGCGAGGAAATTACAATTGAGCGATGTGGACTGGTGATGAAGGGAGATATCCTGGAACACCCGTAATTTACCAACATGTCCGGTCGGAGGGACGCGCTCTTATCAAGGCGCGCAGCGTAATAGGATACCCTGCATGCTCGGGGTCATTAGGCCATGCAAGCGAGGCGTCAAGACATCAAGCCGCTAGGCTAGGGACCAAGGATTGGTCACCGGGTCGTGGTATACTTGGGATGTCTCACCGACGAGGAGAGAGGGTTGCGTTTTTGGGGGGTTAGCATATCGAGTGAGAGGATGTCTGGGGTAGCAGTGGTCGTTGAATGAAGAGGAGAGGTGCCCGCAAGATGCGAGTGTGGGCGTGGCACCTGTTTACGGGAAGAGTTGTTCATGTTTCGGTGCCTTTGTCTGTGCCTGCATTGTGAATGTCCATACCTGGTTTCGGTCTTAAAATGGTCACGAAGGTCGACTATCGGACTCGCCAAACCAGGCAGCGTCTCACACCACACGATTGGCACTGACTGCGGCGAAGAATATGCTTTTGATTTCGTTCAGCTAGGTAGGAAAAGCCTCGTCAATTTCGTAGGATCCATGACCGTCGTCAGCGTATGAGAGATATTCCAGCTCCAACACAGGTCCTTCACAAGGCATCTAGTACCTCTAAGTCGCCGCCGCAGAAGTAGGGTGGTTGGACGAATACCCGCCCTTACTGACAGCTTCGGAGCTCAGCATGCGTTCCATCTGCGCGCGCTTCTGGTCCGTCTGCTTGAAACTCTGCTGGCGACCCAGCACGCCCAGAAGCGGTCTGTCTTCCGGCCCCGCATCGCTGGTCACCGGCCCTGTCGGACTGGACTGCGTCTGTGTCTGCTGCTGCTGTTGTTGCTGTGAGTCCCCTCTGTACGCCAGGCCAGAGGATATGACTGGCTTATTGCTGCTGGAGTCTGACTGCTCCGGACCGATGGAGGCGGTGAG
Source organism: Dothideomycetidae sp. 11243 (assembly GCA_000836255.1). Lineage (NCBI taxonomy): Eukaryota > Fungi > Ascomycota > Dothideomycetes > Dothideomycetidae sp. 11243. The sequence goes on from DF938582.1 coordinate 1,285,045, forward strand.
ACGGTCTGCGAGTGCGGACTCGTAGTTGTTGGTCTTGCGGCGGTGCAGTGTGCCGTATGGGGAGGTCGGGTCCGAGGGCGTGGCGGTGCCGGATTGGTGGGTTGAGGCTGGGTTCGAGTCGACCAGACTCCTGGTCGCGGCTGTGCTGCCGCGGGTGTAGGTGTACTGGTTCGGGCTCGCGGATGGAGGAGAGGTAACGGCGGACGACATATTGGCGGGTAAAATCTCGAGATAGAGTGAAGTGTGTGTGATGTAGAGTTTCAATTAATGACGGGCTGCTCAGGGTTCGGACGTTTGGGATGCCGTTGCAAGCGAAAAGCCTCTTGCGTATTGAAGTTTAAGCCGCAAATGTCGGTGGAGGAGGGAAGAGAAGCAGCTCTAGATGTCAAGAATAATTTGAGGGGGCTTTTTTGTGATCCTGTTGTGAGAGAGAAGAGGAGTTGTTGAACGTGTGCTTTTGAGTGAGGGGTATAAGAGCTGTGGTAGTGGGGCAAGCTTTGGCGTGTACAGAATGTGTAGCAAGTTCGTACTTGCCCTACGCAGTCGCATTTGCAGTTGCAGCTAAAGCTCGAGGTTGGGGACGGGGATTGAACGAGTGACGTAGCGCGGGGAAGCCGAGCCGTGTCGAGAGCATCGTTCTGCTTCGTTTAACCGTCTGGGCGCGCTAGTCGAATGCCAAACTCATAACTCGATAGGCCCGTTGCCAACGAACGCCTGCGTTCGCTCTGCCGCACTCGCTGCATTTGCTGTTCATCTGTGCCACAATGCTACGCTATCGTATTCATCATTCTTTGCATCCTCCGCCGCAGCTTCTGCGTCGTCATAAAAGAGTCTGCCATCATTGTGCCATTTCACGAAAGAGCAGCCGGGAACAATGGCGGCCGCCGAATATCAACTGCAGAAAGCCCTAAGTTAGTGGCGTCCGCCACCAGAACCGGTCGCTGCGGCCCGTCCAGGGCCCAAGATATGAACGGCTGTTCGAAACGGCCCGTCACTCGATCGCATTTTAACTTCAAGAACGCTCGTCATGCTTCCGCTGTTATCGATTTCCACTTCCCTATCCATGAACGCTGTCGTAGTGCAGGGCCCAAGTTGGGATGCCACCACCCGAAGCATGCGCAGCGTGTAGACTGCGGTCAAGTCGAGATTGTTAATGTGCACCGCAAGCCGTCCGTATTAGTGCCTGTACAGATGAACTGGTGGGACTGCTACGTGCTGCATTAGCTCCACAGCCTGCACTCACAAACATCACGACCATAAAGAGCTAATCACAAGAATAAGTGCAGAATCAGTTTTCCCTCATCTGGCTGGGTGCACAAGATTCAGCCGGCCTGCGTCCATATCAACTAAATGACGCCATGCTTCGAGCGGGATTCTCCATCTGGTGGCGTCCGTTCGTCCAGCAGCTCTATTCAACCCGTTGACCGTTGCACCACTTCCGCTTCCCCATTCTCCCGCGATAGGGAACCTGCTCAATCCCTGCAATGTGCACCTTCGGACGTGCCGTCTCGCTTGAGGCACGTGCCCTAACTTGCCGTGTCAGAATATCGAATGTGCTTCCACAAATCGTCACTAGGTTTGACTCAAAACGCCTCAGAACCGACTAGCAGCTATCTTTCAAATAAACTACAACGGCCTGGGGCTCGGAACAGCTCGCGCGAAGCATTCTTAACCATTACAAGACCCTCCTACCATCCTCCTGTCGATCTCCCACCGTGTCAGTCTGGCTCCCCTTCCTTCAACCATGACGCCCGGGTCATCCGCACCATTCATAGACCGGCTAGACTACAGCACACGCGAGTCCTACCTTGACGGCTACACCGCACAGCCATGCTATCCGATAGTGTTGAAAAGCCCGGATGAGTACATCTACAAGGACAAGCAAGTTCTCAATCGTAAGTCAGGCAGGTGTGACACTTTCTGGGCATCACGTACTGATAGCACTGCAGTGGTCTCCAAGAGGCTTGCGATGATGAATTCTTTTGCCACCAACGACTCGCAGCTGCCGGTATCTACAATCGTGCGGTATCTGGAGGCCTCACGGCTCAGTCTCAGGGCATTGGCCCTCACCTTCAACATCCTGGCCAACTACAGAGTCGACACCCCTTTCACTGTTCTCAAGCGTCAGGACTCACATCAGGGTCCGGAGTTGAGCACCGTCAAGAATGCACCTGCCCAAGGCGCGACCGATCTCGTCTTTATCGCCGCTTTGAGGCTGGCTGCCGGCTACTGGGAAGAGCGACCTATGGCAGCGTCGTGGTGGGCAGGCACAGTCACCAAGCACACGTTTGGCAGCGACGACATCGGCATTGTGTCGATGGACATGTACTCGTCTGTGGGGTGGCGGATCCCCATCTTCGCCATGCCTGACGCCATCGAGGGAGCCCTTGGGGTGTCCAAGACGCACAGGAGCATGTCGTTGCCGGACGTCAAGGCCGTCATGAAGGCTCGTGCTGGCGAGATGCTGACCCCGCCTGCCGAAGACGACTCGGTTCTCACCACTCGTGAGTCCTACTTTTGATAAACATCCTCGTCCAAGCGACGATTGTACTATTATTACCCGCACTCTGCTGGCAGGACCGGCGAGAGCTTGCACCATTCTTGTACTATAGGGTGGCCATTTGTTGTATATTATACTGTAAGAATACTGTAGTAGTAGTAGAATACCTAATCAATAGTAATCACATCAGACACAAGCGTAGACCAAATTATGTCGCATTCTTGTATAGCTGAACCACTATCTACGACCAATTGCATTTCTCGACCGACTAACTTGCGCTTCTGCAGTGCGTATCTGCTGTACCCGCGCCTTCCTTGACCTAGAGGCATTCCGGTGCCAAATCCGTTGCGCTTTGGAGCGGCTCATCTTCATCGCTTTCTTCGATCGCCAGACCAGACGGGCGAGCTGACTCTGACAACGATTCATGAGCCTCTTCGTCCTCGAGAGCAGGCGAGCGATGGGCCGATGAAGACCGTCCATGATCTTCTTCGTCTTTGCGAGCAGACGGGCGAGGCGACGTCGGAGGCGGAGGAGCGCGACCTTTCGATCGGGCTTGGGCTTGGGCTTGGGCTTGGGCTTGGGCTCGGGCTTGGATTTGGGCTTTTGTTCCGAACGACCGGGCTGAGGACCGCCACGTCGGAAGCAGTTTCCGTACTCTTCAGCAAATTCCTCGTTGGTTTCCCTATGGGTCGTCAGTATGACATTCCTGACATGGTATGGCGTGGAGAGCGTACGCTTCTTTTTCGAACTGCATCACGAATCGACCGATCAATCCATCCTTTGGTCCCATGCTAAACCTCAATTAGTGGATTGTAACCGAGTGGATGATCGAAAGCTTACTTTGGTTCGTGAAAGTATTCGGCCTCCTTCCAACCACCAGACAAGACCCAGAGCTTCAGCGCACTGAACAGTAAGTATATATTCGGCAAATGTCATACACTTGCGCTTACTTTTCGCCTTCAATGACTTCGGCAGAAGTCAGGTTTACACGGCTTCCTCGTTTGACTGAGGCCAAGTCAGTAGCGTACACCGGATATACCTTGACTTCACTTACAGCAACCAGGATGCTGGGTCCGAAGGTGACGACGAAACTTATTGTGTCAGATAGAGTCGCGTGGTCGACAATCGGAAACATACGGCAGGTTGTTGAGTGAATGTCATCCCACACATACGAGTATCGTCGAGAAGGACATCGCATCTGATCCTATCAGTACCATTTCTGAAGACATGTATGACATGACTTACATCAGACCATTTACGCCTGACAGCGTCAGCATAGGATTCGGAGCGCTGTCGTTCTCATCGACGGTGACATTAGGAACTTGGAGTAGTCAGCCAATGCCGTGTGCATTCACAATATCGGGCATGCAACCTTTCTCGTCATTTGCTTTGGCCAAGCGCTGACGATCAGGCAACCAGGAAGCATTCGGGTTCTGGATCGGTCCTGCGGAGGTTAGCATCGGATACGGATGGATCAGGGATACAATACCATGGTGCCAGCCGTATTCAGACGGATTCGTAGCACTCGAAATGCCCGGGGTGGCAGACATGATTGATCTCAGGTGGGTCAAGGTGAGAAGAGATTTTTTCCCGGACAGCGTCATGAGAAAAGAGCTTGTGATTCAATAAGGATGATTAAGCCGAAGTCGGACTTGGCTTCGAGCTATTTTCACCATATGCTGAAAGGAGATGGAAGATACCATGAACGATTGATTGATGGACGAGGGTCGAACCCACCATGCTGGCTGCGGGTAAACGCAACGGCATGATACTGCGAATGATAGCGGACTAGAGACTGAGTATGATGTCCATGTTGATGACTAGCATTGTGTCCGTCTTGCTGTTCGGCAGTCTATCCTCGACAGTATCTGACCTGTAATACCGCGTTAGGACCAACATGAATTTCACAGCAATCCCCGGAGGGATTTCGGCAGATTGTCCAGCACACTGCACCAGCACGGGCTGTCATGAAAATAACAATGAATGCTCGAAATTCTGAGAGACTCGGTTCGAGTGGATGATAAGGGAGAAGCTCATGATATGAATCAGAGGGACAGGCTGTGCAAGACGGAAAACCATGAAGGGAAAGTTCGGGCATTGGAATTTGCTGTTTGCTCACGTTCGCGCACCGCTAGTATATAATGATGTTGCAATATAGAATAAACAAACTCTTCAGACAAGTCAGTTGCCGAATCACTAACTCACATCGATCTCTGGGCACGATCGAACTCTTCACGAGTTGAGGTGATCGGTCAGGAAGTCTCCAACAAGCCGTAACACCTCGTCTTGCTTCTCGAACACACACGAATGACTGGCCCCGGCTATCGTCTTCCAGCGTACATCGGGTATACGCTCGAAAAAAGGCGTCTGGGCAACATCGTGGGAGGAGTCGTACTCGCCATTGTACACCAGCGTGGGTACAGCAATCCGATGCAGGCGCGGAACTACCGTCCATTCAGCTAATGAGCCAAGCGAGAGATGCACCGACGGGCCCAACCTAGTAAGCATCAGTGCTGGATCTCATCATACTCGAAGTTATTAGCAACACACATCGTCTTGTACACAGTGCCGTCATCTCTCTGATTATCCATCGATGCAAGAATCTCTTTCGGGATGGGGTCCAGCCGGCAGAGGAAGCGTCGGAGATATACTCCCATCGCATTGGCATACTCCTCCGTGTCAAACCTGCGCTGCTCCAGGCCGCGATTGATCACATCCTGCACGTCCTGCGCGAGTTCATTCACGCGCAGACCGATGCCGCGCGTAGCCAGCTCTCTGCTCGCGGCGCCGCTGGCCAGGACCAGTCTCTTCAGACCGCGAGGCTGCGATGTGGCGAAAGCTGAGCCCAGCATGGCGCCCCAGCTGGAGCCGAGGAGGAAGTACCCCGGTCCATTTGGGAGGTTGAAGAACTCTAGAAGATTATACAATTCGGCGACGAATAAAGATTCTTGCCAGAATGCCTCATCGCCGGCTTTGTGGCGGAGATGGGTCGAATGACCGCATCCGATCTGGTCGTACAGGATCACGGGGATCCCATAGCGCAGCCAGAGCTTAGTGTATGGCAGAAGGCCCGCATGGCCGCCGCCAGGTCCGCCGTGGAGACCGATCAGAGGTATTGCTCCGCAAGAAAGGTCGCCGAAGACTTTGTAGTAGGTATAGCAGGGTCTGTCGATGGAGGGAACGGTGAATGGAATTATGCCTGAAGCGGAAGAGGTGGGGTCGGCGTCATGGGGGGGAAGCATGCTGGTCTCAGAGCTTTGAGTACCGGCGAACAATCATGAACTCCGTCTTCATTATTGCTCGTGGAGAATTATTTTAGCAGTGGCAGGTTTGACAATAATTCTCGTCGCCTATAGTGCTAATCCCAATGTAGCAGGTGGCTGGTGGCGAAATGTGCAAAGCCAGACCCGCATTTTTTAAACATCACGTACAAAGGTTGAGATTCTGATGAGCTTGACCACGATTGGAAACGGAGATATCCATCGTGCCTAGAGCTAAGCTATTAGAACGACATGAGCTCATTAGCCAATGAAAGGTGTTGTTTCTCCTAAGTTACCATCCAATTCATGTGGAAGTCGGCGGGACTACCATCGGCGAGTCGGTAAGCTGTAATAACAAGGCTAGAGCCCGAGCTCAGTGCATTTGTGAGCCCCTGTCGAACCCCCAACCCCGCAGTAGTGTGCTTTGTGATGAGCTGATGCATCGAGAGCTGTCTGCTTGGTGTTGCTGCAGCTCCCTCGCCGTTTGAATCCACCCTCCCCGCCTCTCCCTCGCCTCGATCAGATCCTCGCAGCCCATCTTCCATCTCACAGCTCTCCCAGATCTTCTAGAAACCCTGCTCCCGTCGTTTTATACGTTTCCACGATACTTTGCGCCTGTCCCGCGGCACAATGGCCTCAACCACTGCCACCAGGGAGCGAAGGCCCTCATCCTCCGCCCCAATCTCGGACCTCAAGGGGCCAGTTGGTCCCGAAGGCATGACCAGACCCAAGCACAAACGCACAGTCACCGGGTTTGGCCCGTCAGAGATCAAGAGTGTTGAGGCTTCGATACCTCAGCCTCAGCGTGCCGCTTGGAAGAAGCATGAAGCTGCCCCCTTCAAGACCAAGGACCAATTCGAAGCTGAGGCGGTCAAGCACATCGAGACAACTCTTGCCCGCTCACTCTTCAATTGCGACGAGCATGCCGCCTACGGAGGAACAGCATTGGCCTTTCGAGATCGGTTGGTCATCGATTGGAACAAGACTCAACAGAGGCAGACCTTTGCCGATCAGAAGCGTATATACTATCTGTCTTTGGAATTCCTGATGGGCCGAGCCCTTGACAATGCCATGTTGAACGTTGGCATGAAGGACGTCGCTAAAGGTACCATCAAACCTTGCCCTTGAATCACTCATCAATGCTGAATCTTTCATAGATGGCCTCGCCGATCTCGGCTTCAGGATGGAAGACATCATTGATCAAGAAAGAGATGCCGCTCTGGGCAATGGTGGTCTGGGACGCCTCGCCGCTTGCTTCCTCGACAGCATGGCTAGTCTCAACTACCCGGCATGGGGTTACGGCCTCCGTTATAAATACGGAATCTTCAAACAGGAAATTGTAGATGGCTACCAAGTGGAAGTTCCCGATTACTGGCTCGATTTTAATCCTTGGGAGTTCCCAAGACACGATGTCACTGTTGACATTCAGTTCTATGGTAATGTTCGCAAGTATATGGACGACTCTGGCAAACAGGTCACCGTTTGGGAGAATGGTGAAGTTGTTACTGCTGTTGCGTACGATGTACCCATCCCTGGATATAAGACGCCCACCACAAATAATCTGCGCCTATGGTCCAGCAAAGCAGCAAGCGGAGAATTCGACTTTCAAAAATTCAACTCTGGCGAGTACGAACAATCCGTCAATGATCAGCAGCGGGCTGAGACCATCTCCGCCGTCCTCTATCCCAACGACAACCTGGAGCGCGGTAAAGAATTGCGACTGAAGCAGCAGTATTTCTGGTGTGCTGCCTCGCTCTACGACATTGTCCGTCGCTTCAAAAAGTCCAAGAAGGCTTGGAAGGAATTCCCTGCCAATGTTGCCATCCAGTTGAACGATACGCACCCTACCCTAGCCATCCCTGAGCTACAGCGCATCCTTGTTGACATCGAAGGTCTTGATTGGGACGAAGCATGGAGCATTGTCCAGGCTACTTTTGGCTACACCAATCACACTGTCATGGCCGAGGCCCTCGAAAAATGGTCCGTCCCTCTCATGCAGCATCTCTTGCCTCGCCACTTGAGCATTATCTACGATATCAACATGAACTTCCTTCAATACGTTGAACGCAATTTCCCCAAGGATCGTGATATGCTCAGCAGAGTCAGCATCATCGAGGAGAGTCAGCCGAAGATGGTCCGCATGGCCTACCTGGCAGTTATTGGCTCCCACAAGGTCAACGGTGTTGCTGAGCTCCATTCTGATCTGATCAAGACTACCATATTCAAGGATTTTGTCAAGATCTACGGGCCCGACAAGTTTACCAACGTGACCAACGGAATCACCCCTCGCCGCTGGTTGCACCAGGCAAACCCTAGGCTGTCTGAGCTTATCGCTTCGAAGCTTGGTGGCGAAGACTACCTGAAGGACTTGACCGCTTTGAATAAGCTCGAAGCTTTCGTAGACGACAAAACCTTCCGGAAAGAATTCCAAGAAATCAAGTACGCGAACAAGGTTCGCTTGGCCAAATACATTAAGGACACCATGGATATTTCGGTCAACCCGGCGTCTCTTTTCGACATACAAGTCAAGCGTATGCACGAGTACAAACGCCAACAGCTCAACATCTTTGGCGTCATCCATCGTTATTTGACCATCAAGAACATGTCCGCGGCCGAGAAGAAAAAGCTGACCCCAAGAGTGTCTATCTTTGGTGGAAAGGCTGCCCCTGGATATTGGATGGCTAAGACTGTGAGTGCGACTCGACTGAGGCTATACGGCCCTGCTTACTGATTCCATACAGATTATTCATCTCATCAACCAGGTTGGCCTAGTTGTCAACAACGATCCGGATGTTGGCGATCTTCTAAAGGTCCTCTTCCTTGAAGACTACAATGTGTCCAAAGCAGAAATCATTTGCCCAGCGTCAGATATCTCGGAGCACATTTCCACCGCTGGTACAGAGGCTTCGGGCACAAGCAACATGAAGTTTGTCCTCAACGGAGGTTTGATCATCGGAACTTGGTGAGTGCTGGCCCTTTGAATCCCTTCGGTGATCCTGCTGACTATTTGCAGTGACGGTGCCAATATCGAGGTATACCAGGCCAAACACCCAGCAGGGAATGCCCCTTGCATGATGATAGCTGACCGTAGCGTCCCCACAGATCACCCGCGAGATCGGCGAACAGAACATATTTTTGTTCGGCAACCTAGCAGAAGATGTTGAAGATCTTAGGTCTTGGCCTTGCTGACCCCTCACATTGTACAGAAAGCTGATTATATGTATAGACACGCCCACAATTACTCCAAGTTTGAACTCGACTCAAACCTGGTTAAGGTTTTCGATACCATCAAGAGCGGCAAATTCGGTGACGCCAATCAGTTCTCAGCTCTAGTCAATGGCATTGTGGATCACGGTGACTACTACCTGGTCTCGGATGACTTTAACAGCTACATTGAGACCCAAAATCTCATTGACGAAGCATATGCAAATCAGGAGGAATGGCTAACCAAGTGTATCACCGCTGTCAGCAGGATGGGATTTTTCACTTCCGAGTACGTTTCTGCCACCAGAGCTGTGAAGACTTACACTGACCGTTGACAGCCGATGCATTGATGAATATGCCGAGATGATTTGGAACATTGAGCCAGTGACTCCCAAAGTCAATGGTGCTTGATTGCATTTTTCAAACCGTTGTAGACAGGACCCATCGCTAGACAATATATTTGAATTAGCTATGTTGTGGTCCGAAGGCCCAAAAGCTCGGCATTTGAATTTTGAGACGTGCACCATAATATCATGTCACGAGGGCCCGAAGACTCCTGGGGCTACTACTTTCGTTGACCTGGGTGCATATAGTCTGACGATCTCGATGGCAACTAGACGGGCATTTTGTGGAATGAAACGCTGGCTTGATGGCGTGGCAAAGTGGCAGCCTGATTGTTTGACAGAAGGTGGGAGAAATTGTAAGACAATCAGTGGGATGATATCTGGAGGAGATCGGCCAACCATATCCGGTACAACCTCACATATTCCTGGGGTCCGTTCAGTGATGTTGATACAGGAGGGTTAGGGTTTTTCAGTTCTATCACCCCCACTTACGGCGGTCACGGCTTGGCAAACGCGTCTAGAAGAATAACATTCCGCCCTTGAATCAATACGGTCGATAAATAAATATGACTCAACTCCTTGATTAATTGTGTTCTGTAGCATGTTGAGCATGCGTCCCTAGAGCAGCCTGCTACATTCTCCACTAAGCCCTGTTGGTATTCTTTGCATCCGCACTGGAGAGTATGCATACCCCGCTGAGGGTCCGCAGTCGCAACTACAATCAGAGGCAAACACTGCTAAGCCAGCGGCATGAATTCAATCGCTCGACAGCGTGACACTCCTACCAGATCCCCTATTACGAGGACATCGCAGCCGCGGTCGCCGATCAAGACGCAACGTCCAGAAGTAGAATTGGATTTGGAACAGATCATAGGGACCACGTGCCACTCAGTGACGAGGTTCGACTCAAATCGATTCACAAATACCTTCGCCTATGTAGCTGGCGCAGCAGCAGTTCTCGCATTTGTCGATGGGAATCTCAAGGTCTCGCAGAGATTCTTTCGCGCGAACGCTTCTCAGACTGCGGTGCAAAGACCGACAACATCCAATGGAAGTTCGACCCCTTCGGCAGTCTCTCAAGACTTCAGGAGTAGGCTTGGACAGCGGGCCAGAGAGGGTTCGCCCTTTTCCTCAAGCAATGCAAACGACCACTCGGACTCTCCCGGCTCGAGTAGCGGGCATGCCAGAGATAAGGTTAAAGCCGCTACAGCGGTCACCCTTAGCAACAATGGCAAGTGGCTGGCGTATGGAGAGGTACCACATAGCTGATGTATGTTCTGTGATCGACCGCTGACATCTACTAGACTGGATACCGACCCCGTGTACTAGTCTTGCCAATCACAGAGAGAAGGTCAACAGATCAACCTTCCGCAATCATCTCAGAGCACAGCTTCGGCGTTCACGCCGTTGCATTTGATTCCGAAAGCAGATTGTTGGCGACGCTCGGCACGATTAACGATGGATTTCTCTATGTCTGGCGATTAGATGCAAAGACTGGGGGAACCAGTCTGATGGCGAGCAATAAATGTACCGCTACGATCAATCAGATTGCGTGGATAGGGAGGAATCTCGTGACTATCGGCGTCCGCTTCGTTAAAGTGTGGCGACCCGACGAGACCTCGCCGTCTTCTGGTGGTGTCGACAGCGATCAAGCATACAGTCTTTCAGGTCCAGGCTACAAGCCGCTAGTGGGACGAAATACACTATTGGGCGACATGCAAGATTGTACCTTTAGCGCACTGATCCCGCTCTCGGAAACAAAGGCCATTGTTTGCTCTGATGCAGGCGACATCTGCTTGTTGGACGATACAGATAAGCAACAACGACTGTCAAGGCTTGCAGTAGAGCCGTTCTGCATAACCACTGCATGCCTGCTTCGCGAAGGTGAGATTCTTGTGGCAGGATCAAATGGGGAAACCAAGGTCCTTCGGTTGCCGTCATTAGAGCGGCCAGACACTCCTATCGCTGCCAGATGCGCAACCCCTACTTCTCGTTCATTACTTCAGAAGATCCATGCTTTCCCAGTAGCAATCGGTGCTATCCCCAACGCTCTGGTCTTTGTGGACAACCACCACAACATACACTGTCTTGAGGCTGGCTCAGATCTCTCTTCGCTGCACATTACTCAAGATCCACCTATGATGGCCTCTCATGCTGACGCAATCCGCGGTATCAGGTCGATACCTACCAGATTCCCTATTCCTACAACATTCGCAACGTGGTCAAGTGACGGCTCTGTCATTGGTTGGACCGCGGATGGACACTCCACTTTCAAAGCCGCCGTTTCGCTAGAACAGGTCGACAGTGCACACGAGATGATCAACGAGCTGAAAACAGTCGCGTTCTTCCCAGATAGACCTCTCATTATCACGGGGGACCGCTACGGCGTGGTGAGGTGAGTGCGATTCATGGGCCACAAATTGGAACATTAATTCTGACCTGACGACCAGAGTCGTAGATCTGAAGTCAAATGCGAGTATCTTCGACATCAGAGCACACTCTGCTGAAATCACGGATATTGCTATATGCACGCTGGCGACCACAGTGTACGTCGGCACTGCCTCAAGAGACCGGACAATACAGATCTTCACTTGGAAACAGAGCCAATTGGAACTATCTCAGACCTTGGACGAACATGCAGGGGCCGTGATCAAGCTTGCCTTCACAGATGACAGCCGACAATTGATCTCATGCTCCTCTGACAGAACGGTCATTGTTCGTGATAGTCTCCAAACGGAAGCAGACAGCTCACTGCTCTACACTATTGCTCGAACCATTAATCTCAAGAGTGCTCCCACTGCAATGTGTTTCGCCGCTCAAGCTGAGCACATCTTGGTATCTGCTGCCGACCGGACAATCAACACTATAAATTTCCAGACTGGACGGCTGATTGCTTCAATGAAAGCAGGCGATAATGACGGCGGCGACTCCGTGGCACTGTCAAGTCTCGTCCACGTGGCCGTGGCCACAGGTGCACCTTTGATTGCAGCAGTCTCGAGCGCGGACAAGTCGGTTAGAGTCTATTCCGAAGACGGCATGCTGCTCGCGAGAGAATGGGGTCATACCGAGGGAGTCGCCGACATTGCTCTATTGTCCACAAAAGGTACGGTCAGCGATAGCGCAGAAGGTGGACCGCGTTTAGTGACAGCAGGCGTCGACGGGACGATGTTCATATGGAGCACGAGTCGTAAAGCAACAAGCACAACGACATCAAAGGCCGATGATCCTATGGCAGGCTTTTCAACCTCATCACCGCTCGCGCGTCCACCACTGAGGAAAGTCATATCCCACACTGAGCTTTCACGACTTCGTCGGTCAATGGCGTCTCCTAATGAGGACAGTGAACCAACGACACCGACAGGAATGAAGTCGCCGCCGGTCGGTGGACTAAGAAAGAAGCGATCACGATTGAGTATCGCACAAGGACCGAGATTCGAGACGGCACCCTCTTCTCCGATATCGAGAGTCCGAAGTGCATCGCCAGCACGAAACTATGCGCCTACAAGTCGGTCGCCTTCACGATCTCCAGAGAGGATGGTGCTTCCGGAAGCGGGACAGAGCCGGGTAAAAAGGCACTTGCCCCAACTTGGGGAGCAGACTGTACGACTGCCACACTCATCTGCAGACCGTGCAGCATTGTCGCGAGAGCCGTCGAAGGAGCCTGAGAGTTCTCTTGACCAAGAGCAGATGACAACGATCCAAAGTTGCGAATTTTTGGGGCAGCTCAAACTGTTCAGAGCCGATCTTGAGCAACACCACCACCGTGCAGAAAGACTCGATGAGGAGGACGAGCTGATCGTAGAGCTCGAAGCGCTTTTGCGCGCATTGAAGTTGCGAAGCAGGACCGCGGCAAATCGAGGGCAGGGGAAAGCATCAGTGGACACTGCTGGCGGTGGTGAGACAGTCAGACTTCCGGCAGATGCAGAGGTGAAGCTCGCGAAGGATGACGCGATGTGAACAGGCTCGACAGGCCGAGCGTCGTCCGAGAGACCCACTGCAGGCCAGGTTTTGACAAGAGCAGGGACGGGACCGCACGGCTCTGAGGTTTCATGGCAGACAACGTATTTGATTGGGTTGCGAAGTGGTTCGGCGCATGATAACTCTTTTTTTTTTCTTGATGTCGCAAGATACCCTGCTTCACTCAGTAGCTTACCGTGGATTCAAGAGGGGTTGACGAGTCGCTTGCTGTTCGATGTCAATGTTGGGCTTCACGAGTGCTCGATAATACTGCCGAGCATGTAGGCCTTGTGCGCCGACGAGTTTCACAAGTCATTCCACATTCTCAGGTCCAGGTACAAGTCGAGGGATCTATTCAAAGCAATCCCCATACCCCAAACCCCGTGTCTAGCCGTCGTCGAGACTGTGAGACTGATTGGCGGACCTGCATGCCATATCGGAGATGAGTACAAGAGTAGGAGAGACAGCAGCCGGCGCAATCGGTGGACCAGCCGATGTGGTCAGAGCGGGCGCCGGCTGAAGAGTGTGCCAACTGTGGGCCATTCGCTCGGTGCTGGTGAATTCTATTGGGCATCAGATAGAGCGAAAGAGGGGCAGCGGACCGTCGATCGTACTGTTCACGCGGGGCCCACTTTAAGCAGAATGTGAAACCCGTTCGCCGTCATCGCAGCCGGCAAAAACCCTCCTCGATCGATGCGAGGCGACTTCCGACCTTCTGGTCAGGATCCTGGTCAGAACCGTAGTGGAGACCGCGATTGGCATTGAGGGAGTTGGTGACCTAGGAGGGAAATCGATCTGCCGGTGCTGGGTCGGAGGGATGCCGAAGGTTGCGGCATGCTCGGTAGTTAATTGTTTAAACGTATAAGAGCTGCAAGGCACCGACCGCGTGCGGGGCCCGGTTAGTGTCAAAGCGCCCTCTGCCGCACGATGGCAAACAAAGGCCGCGTTATGGCCGTCAGTCGAGGCTGTTTGTCTATCTTGCTTCCCATATCTCATCAGGCCCCCACACAGCAGCAGCGGAAGGCGGAGGAGCAGGCACAGGCACAGGCACGGGCACAAGAACAAGAACAAGCACAAGTAACATATGACTGCATCGACGCCAAACATGTGTTGTGTCGCACTCCTTCACATGACATGACACGCAAACACTTGGTTGGAGCTTATTCTTCGCCAGTCTTGCTTTCCTGATTATTATCGCTCACAGCTGCTGTGTGCACCTTTCGTTCTTGCCACTTCTGCGATTTCCGTGGATTTGCCAATCTTTTTTTTCATTGGAAAATTAAGCCTGCATGCTTCGCTTGCACGCTTGCACGCTTGCACGCTTTCACGCTGGCTGCATAGCTCCCCCACGCACTCCCCCATTGCAACCCCAGAACGCGCCGCGAATCCAGCGGCCAATTTGACCGCGCTCCGCCTCGGCAGCTTTTTCCTGCCAGTCTCCAACGTGCCAGGACCAGCCAACCTCACCTCCTCCGATCGCGAAGCTCTCGCCGTCTTTACCGCCATCCTCTTCCTTCTTCCACTACGCCAACTGGAGACGACCCGCAATCTCCTCCCTGCCGCCTGTGCTCGGCGTGCGTGCGTGTGCACATGACAGACAACTCGCGCTTCTGGAGCACAACCCCGTGGCGGCCGCTGCCGGACATTGTTCATGCGGTCTGCGTCCGTCATTTCGATGCTGCTGGCTCGGATGACCTCACCCTGCAACTAGGCGACGAGGTATACATCACCGAGGTCAATGGCAGGGAGAATCAGTGGTGTCGCGGCTGGCTGCTCGCCCATGCGTCCATTGTCACTGGTCTCTCTGCCCCGCCGGGCTCGAGTCTGCGCCCACGAGCCTACGCAGGGATCTTCCCGCGCTGCTGTGTGAGCGTCCGCGAAGTCCTGACCGATCCGGAGCGATCGAAGGCCGGTCATAAGGCACGAAGACATTCGCGCAATGCAAGCGCTCCATCTGCGCCTCTGACCAACGGCACCATCGCACATTCGCGCTCTCCGTCCAATCCCACCAACAGGTCTGTCCATACCTCGCCCTCTAACGGAGTTCTGGCCGACTCTCCAGACCACTCTCCTTCGAACTCATTCAGCAAACCCCCGAAATCTACGCCGTCCCCTGCCAGTAGGCAGGACTCGCCTTTAGCACCCCTTGTGCCTCAAGATGTCCAGCCAAGACCGCAGGGAGCGCCCAAGGAACCTGCTCCGTTGCCTGCGCTCAGAATTGGTGACGGTGGTAGGGCGGATCGTGAACCACTCGTCGACGATATTTCCTCCACCATAAGAGAGTGGCACTCGGCCAGGCTACACAATCTGATGCTGCGGCGTGAATACAAAACCTTGGATGAGCTCTCCGTCCTGGTGGACAGGCTATCAGACGCACGGCGCCAGCTGGCTCACAATCTGTTGACTGAACAAGAGACGAGGAAGCTGAGGGAACAAGTTGTGTGGGATCTGGTCAAGGGCAACAAAATGGTCGATGGCGAGGTCATTGTTCGTAGCGCCGCGCAGCTTGGAAGGACCTTGACTGCTCAGGACAGTCTGCCCGAAATAGCCGACCTTCAGACCGTCATGAGCCTGCGAGATCGTCCCGTCCAGAGTGCTACTAAAGACACCCATCTTCATCATCTACTCATGCAGGTCAAAGCCGTGCCGCAGGAACTGCACGATCCCGCACTTTTGCACATGTGCCTTTACTCTGTCTCATCTTCGGGAAAGCCCAGACCCGTCTCTGAAGCTTTTGCTGTTGAGCTGGCTGTCGAAGAAGGATCTTCCAGGGTTGAGGTTGCCGATCGCTTCAGTAGTACGCTATTCGCAGAGCTGAACAAGGCTGACGTTGGCGGTGGAGACCAGTCCGACAGCCGACTCTACCTCATTTGTCGCCTCATTCATGACGAGCCAATGCACAAGGCTAAGCCAGCGACCCCGTCATTAGCCACCTCGCCGATCCCACAAAACGGCGAGTCTGAAGACCATCCAAACCGAGGACGGCTGAGCTTTGGCAGAGCCCGCTCCAGGAGAGGCTCAGACATCCATGATCCTAGCCGTTCTTCTACAAATGCAACTTCGAGATCCGCGCTTCAACTCAATGCCCCCTCTCACAAAGCCGGAACGTCCATTACTACGACCAGCTCAGACAGGCCAGATTCTGCCGTCAAGACACGACGCGTCGCGGGCTGGTGTGCTGTGAGTGTCAGTTCTTTGATCCTCAATTGTGCCTCTGAATGCCTTACTCTGTCTTTCTGGGTGCCAACCACCCCTAGTGACCAAGTCTCAGGCTCTCCGACACTTGGTGAAGCTGGGTGGGAGGACGTCATCAAATCCATGAGTCGAAGTGCGTCCGGATCCTTCAAGAGATCGAGTACCGTCGGAAGCTTAGTATTGGACCTCACCGCTTTTGCACACGACAAAGTCACTTCGCTTGTCCGTGCAAAACCGGCCCTGTTGAAGAACGTTCAATGCACGCCGGCTCTAAGCCTCAATGGCGCATCCAAACATCAGCGGAGCGACATATACATGACGCTTCGCGAGCCCATACTGCCTGCACGGGCCAGAAGCTATCACCCTCAGATCGGAAGTGTACCGATCGGCGTTGAGACAGACTTGACCAATCTCCAAGTCACACTTGAGGTTCGAACCAGCGATGGTCAACGCATTGACGATGCAATCCATCCCACTGCCAATCGTCGGCCTCACACAGCGTTCCGCTCGCCCGCCATCGAAAGGGGCGAGGCTTGGAATCAAACCATAAAGCTATCAATCAGCCCAAAAGATCTGCCAAATGCCCACGTCATCATGAGTATTGCCGATGGAGCCAATTTCCCGTTCGCCCTTGCTTGGGTACCCCTCTGGGACCGTGTTAATGGATTCCCACCGGATGGGCCACAAAGTCTGGCATTCTGGGATTACTGCGAATATACTGCTAACCTCATCGATGGAAGAGGCGCTTATCAATCACTCCCTTCTCGCGTGGCTGAGATGGCGGAGCATCAAGGCCCCCATATGGCCAGCATCACGGTCGAGACCCATCTTAGTAGCACAAAGGCTACCCAAAATGCAGACGTTTTGTCTTTGTCGAGCTTGGATCGTGCAAGCCTTGAAAGTACGACTGCTCTACTGGAGAGATTTTCATCCATTCCAGACGAAGAGATCGCCAAGTTCTTCGGGCCAATCCTCATGTCACTGAACGTTGTGCTAGAACAATACTCAAACACCGGGAGCGAGAGCACAGACGGCCATCAGGTTGGCAACCGAACGGTCGAGTTAGCCGTCAGATGCTTAGCCCATGCTGTGAGATTGATCCACGACAGGAGATATCCTCATCTCGAAGGTCTATTGGATGATTATAATTCGAGACGGGCCCCTTCAGTTGAGGCAAGACTGGGCGTTCTGCGCTCCCTTCGGTCTGTCTTGTCGAAACCATTCGATGCACGTGGCGGACGAGAGCTCAGAGCATCGTTGAAAGTGACAGACGTTCTTCTACGATTCGCACTCCGGCACAATCCGGCTAACGAAAAGGAACACCAAGCCATACTCGGCACAGTCCAGCAGGAAGTCATCGAACTTCTAGAGGATGTCATTGTTCTTCTCTCGAACACGAGCCATCTTGCTCTGCCGTCGCAGGTGATTATCGTGCAGAACATTCATGCCTGGATTCCGGAGATCCTGCTGGTCTGCTCGGGACAAGATGTCCTGCGCTTCGTGGCGGCTGCCGCAGATACATGTGCGCGCAACCATTCGCCTCTTTGGCTGCATCGCATCTCGATGATACACAATATCTTCAGTCTCGCCCCATTCCAACAAGAGCCTCTCCTCTCGGCCATTGTTGATATGACAGAATCATGGCTGCTACCTGTCTGGCCCGTCGAAACGGAAGTAGACGAGACATCAACTGCGGCTTTGCGACTCTCTGTAACGATCGTAAGAGAGCAACAGCCATACATGACTCACGCTCAATGCCAACGCTACATGTTGCGGCTGTTTTCTGCATTCTACATCATGCATCAATCCGAGTCGAACTCGGGTTCGACTTCAAAAACGAAGCAAAGTTCTACGCGGAGAAGGGCATTTTCTCCTCTTTTCCCGACGTCACACCCTTTCCGGACGGTGTCCACTACCTCGGATTTTGTACCTTCGGAAGTACTCCTGGAAGTCAGCACGGTCCTAGGGACCTTTTTCCAAGACGGGTTAACGGCTTCGTCTTTGAGCAAGCATGAATCGCCTCATACTCTATCCGCCGAACGCATTGACGAGCTATCCGCTGTGGATCTTGCAGAATCACTGTCAGTGATCCGAGCGCTCCAATCGTCCGCGGCGTTCCCACCGTCTTGGCTGAGTCTGTGTGTTTCCATGTCTCGGTGTACCGTGAATATGCTGGCGTGGGTATTGTCACACTTACGCGCCTCTCTGCCTATTGAAGCCGAGGACGACGGTGAAGCCATACTCGACTTCGACAGTACGCTATGGACCACATGGTTTGAGTCACTGATCACTCTTGTCACTAGCAATGTCGTGCGAATGGAGGAGCATTCAGAGCAAAAGCGACGGGCTGTATGGACCATTGGTGGCGATATTAGGGAGAGCGCTGCACTTCTACTCAAGCAGGCTTGGGACAGCCTGGGCTGGCTGAATGATGAACAGACCAAATTCATCTATGGTATATCATACATGGGCGGGTATCAAGTGCAATTCACGTCGGAGCTGATCCCAAGCATTGTCTCTCTGGGTCTGAGTCTCCACTTAGGATTGAGGACTGTTGCAGTGGAGATACTCAAAAGCATGATTGTCGGTGAATGGGAGTTGAGCGGTGACTTGGATGTGATCAGGAGTGCCCTTACCGATGCTCTGGACGACGCTTTCAGGGATGCCAGGTTTGAACCGAATCAGGCTAGAATGCTCTTGGACACTTTACGCGAGCGACTGGACTATCTTGTTAGCACTGGAGCTGTAGAGTTGCACAGAGCGATCGCGAAAATGCTTTCAGAGATACAGGTATTGGTCGACATGCTTCTCCAAGTCCGCGATTCTGCAGCCGATCATGCTTCGCAGCTGGAGCACCGAGTGAAATTGCTCGAGCATCTCAGAGCGACGAACAACGAAGACAGCTATCTGCGACATATTCACGATGTCGCAGAGGCTCAAGTAGATAACAAGCGTTACTCGTCGGCTGCACTTGCGATGCAGCTCCACGTTCAGCTGCTCAAACTAAGAGCGGACCCCGATGTCGACGTGCAACTCGCCAAAGCATATCCCGACCTCCAACTTCCTAGCCAAACATTCTACCAGCGTAGACAGATGTTATACGCGGCGATGGTCAAGTTCTTCAGAATGGGTTGCTGCTGGAGCAAGGTCTTGTCGACTCTAGAAATTCAAAGGCTGGAATTGTTAGCGTCATATGACACTGCAAATCTTGCAATCGTGCTTCGGGAGCAATCGGAGACATATCACAAGCTCAGCAATGGCAAAGGACTGCAGATGCCACGCTACTTCAAGGTGGCATTTTCGAAACACCACGGTCTCCCGGCATCGGTTTCGGGCCGGTCTTTCATCTTCGAGGCAAACCCAGATGACGATACGACTCACTTTGCTCGGCGTTTGAGACAAGCTTACCCTACTGCAAGCGTGGTCCACTCCGGCATCGCTTCGTCTGCTGCAGAAAACGATGTACCGAAGATTCATATCATCTCGGTCCACGTCAACCGAGATCAACTCAATCCCGTGAATCAACGAGCCGGAGTGTCGCCATTCTTCCGACTGCACCACCTGTCCTCAGAGCCGGTCACTTTCTCAAACTCGACTCGCCAGCAGAAACCTGGGCTCTCGGTCGCGGAACAAACGGTGGCCAAAACCATCTACGTCACGGCTGAAAAGTTTCCCACTATACTTGGTCGAGCTGAGATCGTCAAGGAAGAGGCTCTCATCCTATCATCTGTGGAAGCAGCGATTGATAGAGTCCATCGCAAGACGATGGATCTTGCCGAGGTGCTATTGAGCTCAAAATTGACCGACACGAGCGACAACGACAAGCTGGTGCAGGCCATACGGCTAAGTGTCGATCCTGCAAGCCCGGACTCGATCGCAGCATACCACGAGATCTTATTAGCGAAGGATGGTAGCGTCTCACAACGGTCCAGCTTATCGAATCAACAGTCTGCAAGTGCGAATCAAGAGGCCATGCCCATCCATGCTACGGGTTCCGCCAAAGCCGCTGTCCACACGCGCTCGACGTCTGCGACTTCTGCAGCCGCACATGCGGCAGGTGAGCATACGCAGAAAGCCCAACTTCGAGCTCTGACGGTGGCTTTGCAAGACCATGCCCAGATGTTGGAGCATGCACTCGCATCTGGGTTCGAACATCGCCTGACAGTCAAGGCAAGCTTACGCGATGCATTGGAGACCACATTCGAGCCGGAGCTTTATGGGCTGTATCCAGATGGCAAGTGGCGTCAGCATTCTCCTGCGTGGGCAGATACAAGGGCACGTCCCGCGCCTCCTCAAAGAGGCGAGAGCCTCTTCTCCAACCTGCACGCCGAGATGGGCGATGTCCCTATCGTTTATGAGATGAGCGGTGCAGCTGGGACAGAGGCTCATCCCGTGCAGACGGCTTTGGGCAGAGCAGATTCGACAGTCCCAGGTAGTGATGGTCATTCGAGCAAGGTGTCCCGAGATGTGGAATCTGGACACAGACGATTACACTCCTCGGGATCAGCGATTGAGGGGGCGGGAGCGAATGGCAGGACTGACTATTCGGCGCGACCGGGATCGCGCAGAGGCTCGCGAAGGGGTCTAGGAGTGGCGGAGAGCGACACGGAGACGGAGGGAAAGCGCAGCGGAACGCGCAGGAAGTTGAGTTTGCGGTGATTGGGACAAGAGGTGGCTTTCTACATGCGTCATATACCCCTTTTGCGTAGGTCGCTGGCTCATTGATATTTTTGCATGGAGCAATCAAGTAGGGAGCGCTGGTCGTTCTCGAGCCTGGGGAGTGCGAAGTTGAGGATGTACGTATTTGGAGAAAGGCAATGCAACACTAGCTTCCTATATCTTTTTCATTTCCGTCTTATCTGGTGAAATTGGCTGCGTAGACGGATTTGTCTCTTATCTCAACGAATAAAGTCGTTCTTGCTTCGATCGCAACTCATCTCTTCAGTCGTGGGCACGTCGTCGTACAGCTGAAGCCGGGGACCGGAACTATGGGGACCTCCGCCACGTGGTGCGATAGACAGCGGCCTGATCATTTCGTGTCAACAGACCGAAAGTTCCCTTCTTTCATTTCTTTCCCTTCCAATTGAGTTCGTCTTCTTTGCCTCTGCTGATCCGATTTTGACGATCTGTGTCCGAGCTCCTTGTGCCGGCGTTGTAGATCAGGCAGACCTTCGGTTGTATGTAATTGCACACCTTCCACGTCGCTTCAACGGATTTTCGAGTGTGAGAGCTGATGAATCTACCTGGGAGCGAGAGAGCGAATAGTCTCTGAAGACACTCGATTCTTTCGAGCCTTAGCGATCCTCCGAAGACCTGCTTTGCGTGTGGGAAAAGGAGCGGTATTGTCTGTCACAAGTCTGCTACGCCCAGGTCTACTGTCATACGCTCGATCAGGGATCCATGTAATACGTCTGGACCACATTTTCGTTTCAGCTCGCCAGGGGAGCTCGCAATCAGGGACAAAAGCAATCGCCACATTTGACCTCTCCTCGTTTCACTCTTTACCCAACATGTCTTCTCCAAAGACCATCCGCACTTCGGTACTAGTCATATCAGACACACATCTCGCCACGCCTTTTCCAGACGGCGTTCCAGCCGATTTGCCACCCATCGATCTTCTCCTACACGCAGGCGATCTCACACAGACCGGCACAGAAGAAGAATTCAGTAAAGCACTCGACATGCTCCACTCCATACCCGCCGCGGTGAAACTCGTCATACCGGGAAACCACGACCTGGGTCTCGACAAGATATGGACGGGACGCACTTTAGATCAACTCAAGATCTGGGAGAGACGGAATCTCATGTTCGATGTGTGGAAGGGCGAGCTCGGCGAGGAGGCGTGGCAGAGGTGTGAGAAGATGTGGTTTGGCGCGGGGAGTCGGGCGAGACGAGAGGGTGTCACGATGCTGAAGGAGGGAAGGTGGATCATTCCTCTCAAGAATGGAGCGAGAGTCAAGGTAAATTAGAAATCTCACTCGACAGGTGTCGTCGAAAAGCCAATGAGCACATACTAATGCACTGTCAGATCTACGCTTCGCCCTTCCAGCCCGAGTTTTGTGACTGGGCATTTGCATACCTCCGCCACCAAGACAGATTCAATCCGCCTGCAACCTCTTTATTGGGATCCGACAACATCGCAGAGTACCCAGCATACTCTACCGAGCAAGATGCATCCGAACTGGACGTCATGCTCACCCACGGTCCGCCATTTGGCCGACTCGACGAGACCAAAGGGTCGCACGAAAAGGTCGGCTGTCCGCACTTACTCAATGCACTCGAGCATTGCAAGCCCAAGCTGCATTGCTTCGGCCACATCCACGAAGGTTGGGGTGCGGAGCGCATCGACTGGGCTCGTGCGAAGCAAAGCATGCCGCATCTAAGCTCATCGAAGCAGGACATGACATCTCAAGGTCTTCAAAAAGCGTGGGAAGCTGGTAGCTCTTCAGTCGAGAGCGTGACTCCGACATACGCGACTGCCGCCCGGGTAGCTGTCATTGATCCGCCTCAGTCTAGCAACTCTACGACTGCGCCGCAGCAAACCTTGCTTCTTAACGCGTCGATTATGGATGTTACTTATAAGCCTGTCAATCGACCTTGGCTGGTCTACCTCGACCTACCTGCAGCATGATTCTGTGATGACTTGGATACTTGCTCTTCTCCCGGCAACTGTAACCCGATTTCGATATTCCATCGTACTGTTAGGTATAAGATCCTGCCTTGACTATAGCATGAGAGTCTCAGTTCAACCCACCCATCCCCGAGAAAAAGCGGGACAATGACTGAGACGACCCCGCACCGTTCAACCATTTCGACGAACCTGATCCCCACCCACCCATCAAATCTCCCTCCAGTAATGACTCGATTGGCCATTGACAGCCTCCCAGCGGAGGTGCTAGAACTCATCGCTTCGACTTTATATCTGGATGACTTGCGCAACGTCCGGCTTTCTTCAGCCCGGTTCGCAGCAAAATTCTCGGGAGCCCGTTTTCAGTCCTTCTACCGCTGCAAGACTGTTGTGATAACGTCCCCAGCTCAGCTCGAAGAGTTCGTCCAGAGGACTCGGTCCGATCAATATGGCCGTCTTGTGCAAACACTTACACTTCGAGGCATCCTGCCAGCTGAAAACGGAAGTATCGATGTCGAGCGATATAAGGACGTCGCGACCACTCTCGCGGTCGCGCTCAACAACATCCGCAGCAATTCTGTGACTGGGCGACTGCCGTCCTTGACGCTCGAAGCTGGCTATGACAACTCATCTGTCGAAAACCCACGAGAGTGCCGCTCAAACGACCCGAATGCAAGAGTTCATCAATGGCATTACACCTGGTATGCGGCTGAATGGACCTTCGCTACAGTGTGCAATGCATTAGCCACGAGCGGTCTGCCTATCGATGAGCTGGACATCTTCCACGGCATGTATTGCTGCAGCCTGGCTTGCGACTCTATACAACCAGTTCTGGATATTATCGACTTGTCCCTGTCTCTCGGTGGCTTGAAGAGACTCTCTTTGAGCTTGTCAAGTTGTCTACGAGTGCGTCACGACTCTGGTGGTCACGGCGGGCAACAAGTGAGTCGTCTACTGGGGTTTTGCCCGGCTTTGCAGAGTCTCGAATTACATTGGTACAAAACGAAGCCCGTTGGAGAGGCTCTGTCCGCATCGCCGTCGACCGACATGCTCTTCTTTGACACCATATGCCGGTCCGTCCGTCTCCCGCAGCTGCGCTGCCTTGCTCTGCGTGGCATCTTCATGACCCAAGCTGCCTTAATGGAATATCTCTCACATACTGCACCCATAAGCAGCCTGATATTAGAGGAAGCGACACTTTCAGCCGGCTCATATGCCCCCGTTTTCGCTGCCGTCGGTCCGTCTCTAGATCATTTGCACCTGGATATGCTCTACTGTGCTGGCGGCTTGCAACAATTCTTTGGGCCAGGATCTCCGCCCTTCCCCACCGAGGGTCGCGGTCCCAGGCGACCGTTCCATCTGACTCGACGTGGTGCAGAAGCGCGTGCGATCGTAAAGTACGAATCTGTGAACGGATACGCGCTAGACTCGGGTGCGCATCACTCGTGGCTCAAGCTGTGGCGACTTCGTTATGGCCCGCCGCCAGATTTCAGGACTGGTCACTCTTTCGATCAGCAGCAGCTCCACTGGGAGCTACAACATCAGGACGCGGTCCAAGCGATGGAGAGCTGGGCGAAGGACGAAGAGAAAGCGCGGCAGCAGCGCGATCACGGTGAAGAATGGCATCGACAAGGACAGCAGCAGGCTCTCTTGGCGAACGCGCTGCGTGGTCCGGATCCTATGTGGTGTGCTCTGCCACAAGATGAACGTTGAGCCCTCTGAGAATCTCGGTCTTCCGGCACAGTTATTAAAGGACGGTACGCCGGTCTCCATCCAATAGGCCTCGTCAAGCTTCACTACCGCCCACTTGCACTATGCGCATTGTCGAATTTAAGACCTTCTACTCCAATGCCGCACCGCACAACGATTATCTCTCTTGACTCGCTTATTTCGCAACAGAGTTTCGCAAATCGCGCCACACTCTGTTGTGAGTCACGAAAAGCGAATGCTTAGTCAGCGGATTCGCTTCCAGACTTTTAGACCATGTTCTGGGACCTTGCAGACTGATGTAAACAAACGGCGGCGAACATGCCTTCGCGAGCGTCCTTTGAGGATTTGTCGGTGGAGTTGGTCGAAGTTGTTGTCTCACAGTTAGACCACAAGGACTGTTGCAATTTACGACTAGTCTCGACACAAATTGCGGCCAAGGCTTCACAGGGCCATTTCAGATCGTTCTTTTACAACAAGAAGGTCGAGTTGAGCTCCAGAAAACAGCTAGAAGGGTTTGTGTCGAATACCGGGATTGGGCGTTTAGGCTGTCTTGTACGCAAGCTCACTCTGGAATATGTCTTACCGCCGCTAAATCCTGACACTGCCGACGCTGACAACGACGGGGTTCTTCCGCAAGACGTTGCTGAATGGCTAGCACAAGGATTTGAGAACATCAAAGTCTATTCCAATCGTGGCCGCCTGGAGTCATTGATACTGAGGGTTGAGCGTGAAGGGGTCGAGCTCACAGAAGCAGCTTCTTGGCCGGACCCACCAATCGGTCCGCACGAGGCCATCTGGTCCACTGCAGAATGGGTGCTTCGCACGACAAGTGTCGCGATGGAGATCAGCGGCATCTTCATCAAGCATCTTGACATCTTCAATAGTGTGTTACGCTGCAGTATAGGATGCGATCGTCTTGCGCCAGCCATCGAGGATTTGGATCTATCTGCGTCGCTGGGAACGTTGAAACAGCTCTCTTTGAGTCTCTCGGATCATGAGCACTGCGATGCTTCGGACGCAGAAGCTCATTCGCTCGCAGCTGGCGATAGGAACAGTAAAGCAATATGTCACTTCTTGGAACTCTGTCCCCAGCTCGAGATCCTCGAATTGCATTGGTACAGATTGTCCTATGAGTCCACAGAGGCGCGGAATCGTGAGCGGCATTTCTTTGATCAGGTAGCGGACTCAGTACGACTGCCGCTCCTAAGAAGTCTTTCTTTGCGAGGCATACATGTGAACGAAAAGGGACTTCGTACGTTCTTCTCTCATACACCACTTTTGAGCAAGCTCAATATGGAGGAGATCCACATGCAAGCAGGCAGATTCCAAGATGTCTTCCGGAGCGTTCTGCCCCGATTAGATTCCCTTCATCTTGACAATCTCTGGGAGGACATGCTCATATACTTTGACGCTCCCGGTGAGCCTCACTTCCCTAGTTCTGGGCGTGGTAAGCAAGGCACCAACGAGATAACAAGATATGGCATGGACGCGCGTGCGCCCATCAAGTTTCTGCGCGTCCCGGGCAGGGCATTGGGCTCGGCAGCGGCTAGCAACTGGCGTCGGCGGAGAAGTCGAAGATATGGCCCTGGATAGTAGCCTTTGACCGCTCCAAGCGCATACACCGGCTCATACTGTCCATTTACCACGCCACTTAGCATGAATGGCATGAATGCTTGAAAGTCTCGTGTGCATTACGCAAAGAGTTGCCAAAGTGGTAATCAATGGAAGTCATTCGTGACAGGAATGCCTTCACAAAGCCACCACGGCTGCTTTTAATCCGTGGTGGCCCACAAGTATAAGGCACGGAGCGTCGATACAGGCCGTCACGTCGAGATCGAATTGGACCGACTATCATTGTCGGTAAATGCCAACGAAGTCACTGTAGTAGATTGAGAGAACAGAGGGCCTATGTGTGCAGCTTGACAATTTTCGCGTCTAGCTTCGTTCAGGCTAAGCCAAATTCTGCCGGATTGTTGACAGGTCGAGTTGTTAACAACGAAGCGAATACTTCCCTTACAAGCGTACCTGAAGAGGACACGGAAGCAGAAGCCTCATTGCTTCCAGAAATGAGTGGCGAAACTTCCAGCGCTGGGGACGGACTTACCGTGTCGTGCGAGCGTCTAGCGATTGTATAAGGCTATCAGACTCCGTTCCCTGTAGTAGTGGAAAGTCCGCTACCCGTGCTTACACGCGAATCATTGAACCGAGAGACTCGTTTCGCTCAATGCAGAAGTGAATGCGGCTACAAGGATTAGGCTGCCTATAAGGCGGGCCAGTAAGCGACGTAAAACGGCTGTGTTGGCCTTACGCGTGGATCGGCAGGTATCCAGCCTGGCTCCTCTGCTTATGTCACTGTCACATACGTCTGGAATTTACATGATTCGAGACCATGAGCTGGACATAACGACATGAACCGAACTCCTTGCTGACAGCTCAGACTTTGTTCAGCTGCGTAGGGCTTTGACTATGTGTTCAACGTTCAGCCGGCAATGCGGCGGCCTCAGGCTGGAGCAGTGCAGTTGACACGTACGGGAGATGCAATTATAGCTCTGACATCGAGTTTCAATATGGTTGAAGTCGATGTGGCCTCAAGAAGCGTGCTTCAAGAGCTTCTGGCGGACAGGCAATGGAAGATATATAAGCCCGACCATCATCTTTCTGTTCAGCATTTCAGAAACACAATAACCCATCACTTCGACACTCCAACACTCCAATACTCCCAATACTCCAACATTACGACGATTCGAATCGAATTAGCAAACATGTACGCCAAGACTCTTCTAGCTCTCGCTTTCGGCGCCATTGCCGTCAGCGCTCTCCCCGTGGCTGAAGCTGGTCTTCAGACCCGTGATGTGCAGGGCAATGGAAATCCAAAGTAAGCAAAGAAGCCAGCCTTACAACAAGAGTACGAGTCACTGACGCTCTCATAGCCTCCTTGTTCGAAGCTCTGGCGGACAACCAATCCACGTCCACCAGGATCACACTGCTACCGGTCCCAACCCTGCGGGAAGTGGCGGACCTACCGGCATGAATCTGAGAGAGCAAGATGCGCACGGCGCCCACCTTCATGAACAGATTGGGAACATAGTCGCGCAGGAGAATCACCAATTCTCGGGCACTGGAGGAGGCAAGGAAAATACGCCCCCTCCAAGCCCTCCTGCAAGCCGTCCTGCGAGCCCCGCGCCTCATAGGCAACGCTAAGGGGAACGTTGACAGCTCAGTATGCGGGACATACGAATAGTCAAGTTTCAAATGTACGGCGAGGGCAACGGCAGTAGATAGAGACTTACAATCAATGGCGTGCGCGATCTCTCGCTAAACGGTCTGCTCGTTCCCTACTCGTCTTTGTCGCGTGTCTTTGTTGCGCCTCGCCACGGCCTTCTGGATCGATTTGTCAAGCGAACGGTTTGTGCCACCACATCGAAGAATAGGTGATCCTTCTGTTGCGTTGACGAGACACTCGGCTTTGTGATATACCAATGCAACTTGAGAGATCGAAGATTAGGGCAGAAGTTTCGCAAACGACAGACTTGTTGTCCACAAAGACCGTCTTCCTCGCCATAGTCCTGGATGCGATTGAATAGACTCAATGACAGCTTAGAAAGCGCAGATAATGAGCGTCCAAGATGCCTCGTATCCAGCGCTGGCTTCAATCTGTCGCATGCAAGGCTACAGTGAAAGGCATTGCTGAATACGTCGAGAAAGTGGACAAGTAAGGCGGTTCTCGCTAACGCAGCACAAACAGTATTGAAAGTCCACTCTGCTGCAAGCCAATGTAGATGCCAGCGATCAATCTGTCCGTAGATCGAGTGCGAGGATAATTTCTCGTTAGGTTGCAGAGAGCTATAAACTCCAGTGCCGATGCGATGGCCTCGAACACCTCTAAAGGAAAGCTGTCAAGGGTTGGCCGAGGCATGGTCATCGTCGTTGACGGGTCAGGCCCGCTGGAGGTGTGGAGCTGAGGGTGTGGAGGATCGGAGGGAAGAGATGAAGGGCTCGAGACGCGTGCCTGAATATTGCCGTGTCCCCATCCAAACCAGCACGACCCAAGCTCACGATCTTTGTCTTGCAGCGATGCTTCAACACCTTTATCCGCACGACATGCTCTTCGCAGGACACTCCGGTGTTGTAAGATGGCACGCTAGGGCGGCGCTGGCACTGGCGCTGGTCTGGGTGGGCTGGTATTGTCATTTCGCGGCCCATTCAAGACTCTTAGCTCGTCCAAGGCCAGCCCTGTTGCTGGACGCCTGATGAAAAAGACGCGTGAGTTTGGGGCTCGATCACTCGGTTTCGTTTCACTACGATTTCTTCCGTTCAAGATACAATGATAGTGAATTCCGCTGTGCTTTTCGTTCACTCATAGATGCGCTGGTTTTCTCTATCGCGTTGCTCTTGTTGTCCAACTTCCTGCACTTATTGACTGGCTTCTTACTTTCTGTATCATGACGCGTTTCTTCCTCTTTGCGCTGGTAAGTACGCAGGTCATCTTCAATGGCGTGACCGCGACACAGAGCAGCAGTGAGTGCCAACGTAACAGTGCAGGTGTAAAAGTCCACAAGCTCATCCTTCAGAAGTCCCCACCTCGTCATCTACGAGCACAACGGACAAAGCGGTGATGCTCATCCCTACATTGCCCATACCTATTCCGCCGTCCACCGAATCAGAAGCACCTCAAATCAGCGGTGGGTCAGACCATCCCTTCGATCCAATTCATGGTTCGACATCAATCTTCAACGACCCGATCCCTACAGTACTCTCGCCAATCTTCCAGCAATCAATGTCTTCACTTGATACACCGACGCTCAGTCCCATCGTCGAGCAGTCTGTCACCTCTCTCGATGCTCCTCAACAGGGCTCTTCGGTGCCTCCTGTGGCACTACCGAGTCCCCTCCCCGCGGGTCCGACAACCACCACTGCGCCCGTAATGCCGGGGCCGCTCGCTCCAGCCTCTAGTGGCCAACCTGGGCCATACTCTGATAGCGTTCAACCAAACTCAAATGGTGCTGGTGCAGCTCCAGGACCGACTTCCAACACACCAGCACCTACAGCATTCATTGTTTCATCACAAACGCTAGCCATCTCGAAGCCTATCGTTGTTGGACAGGGGCCTAGTGCAACAACCATCAGCCTGATGACTGATAGTGTCGGGGCGACTAGTGTGGTCATAGGGACAAGCTCCTTGGCATTGTCGGCGTTCTTATCTAGCAACCCTGCCGTAATGCCGATCACAGCGCCCACCCTGTCACCGAGTGCTGCCATTACAGTCGGAGGCGTTGCAATCTCCGCCAACCCAACGGCTTTGAGTGCGTTCCAGGTCGATTCTACGCCACTAAACATCGGCCAGACTATCACAAAGGGAACGGGTACTTCAACTACTTTGATATCGATGCAGACTGCACCAGGCGGCGGGTTTCAAGTCATAGTCCAGGAGTCTGGCTCTACGCTCACACAAGCTTTCGCTGCAGCGTCGAGCACAGTGGGTCCGTTACAGGGCTCTTCGTCCTCTAGCGGCATGCGACCTGTCAGAACCACAATTGCGTCCACAATGACGACGACAGCGTCTACAGCAAGCACCACAAAGAAGTCGGGCGCACAGAAGCAGACCATCAAGGGGTTTGTAATGCTTCTATGCGCACTATGGGGCGCTGCTGTTGCTGTGTGATCGGAAGCTTGCGGGGCCTTGCAAATAATGTATAATATCATCTGTATTAGTATATTATCGTAAGTAATACAATTAATGACGGTCGGGTTTATGAGATTCTCGGTCGATTGTTGGACGCTGATACATTGACGGCGGTGAATTCAGGCAGAGCGCAAGGTCGCTTCAGAATAACTTATTGTATTAATGCAGTCCTGTAAACGCTGTCGATCCGACGAAGGGAGTGAGGGCTCAAAAACGCCAAGAACAAAGTCCGGGGTTGGTCGGTGAAATGTTTTTCCCGGCCCGAACGAAATTCTTGGGGACGACATGTCGAGATCGTCTCGAAGAAGCTTTGCAGAGAACTTCACGACCACAACGACCAACTCAGCATTGGTGAATCACCGTCAATTTGTACGCCGCATCACTTCGAATTCATTGCTGGACTCATCGCGCTAACATCGCTCGCAGAGTGACACTCACCAACCGCAAATATGGGGTACATACCATCCACGCTGGTCCAGGTCTTCGCTGTCCGAAGAAGATGGCTAACACGCTCGCAGTATCTCTCGTGACTCGCGTCACAAGCGCAACGCCACTGGTGCGAAGCGCGCAACCTACCGCAAGAAGAGGTATGCATAACCCGAATCGCTTTCATCGATCCATATCGTTTTCTAACGGTACGGTTCCATCAGAGCATTCGAGAAGGGCCGCCAGCCGGCCAACACCAAGATCGGAGGCAAGCGCATCCACTTGGTCCGCACACGCGGCGGCAACCGCAAGTTCCGCGCGCTCCGTCTCGACTCGGGCAACTTCAGCTGGGCCTCCGAGGGCATCACCCGCAAGGTCCGCGTCATCGTCGTGGCCTACCACCCTTCCAACAACGAACTCGTCCGCACAAACACCCTCACCCGCTCCGCCGTCGTCCAGATCGATGCTACTCCCTTCCGTCAGTGGTTCGAGGCTCACTACGGCACCGGCATCGGCCGCAGGAGGCAGGCCAAGACCGGCGAGG
Organism: Dothideomycetidae sp. 11243; assembly: GCA_000836255.1. Classification (NCBI taxonomy): domain Eukaryota; kingdom Fungi; phylum Ascomycota; class Dothideomycetes; species Dothideomycetidae sp. 11243. The sequence continues at coordinate 1,316,496 of DF938582.1, forward strand.
AGGAGACCAAGAAGTCCAAGGGCGTAGAGAAGAAGCAGGCTACCCGCGCTGCTGCCAGCGGAAAGGTCGACTCGGCTCTCGAGAAGCAGTTCGAGGCTGGTCGTCTGTTCGCTGTCATCAGCAGCAGGCCCGGCCAGAGCGGCCGCTGCGACGGCTACATCCTGGAGGGTGAGGAGCTGGCTTTCTACCAGCGCGCCATCAGGAAGTAGAAAGGTGGAGGGAAAAAGACTCTTTGTATCACGTGGTGCAATCTCATCATCATGGATGGCGTTGCTCTTTTGGTGTCCCGGCCCTCACCTGCAGAGAACGGGAAGAGGATCGGATATACCAGCGAATATGGTTTAGGAATCCAAAAAGAAATGAAGATCTGGTGATGCCAACATGTATATTTATCGACACTGTGCGTGCTTATGTGGACTTCATCATCCTCCAAAGTGATAGTCTTGTACAAAGTATCATTCACATCATAATCTCGTACACCAGTCCCTGCCGTGGTCAACTTGCCATCGACAGAGCCCGGTCTCGACTCCCATGCCCAAGAAGCTAGCTAGCAATATACCTCCCGAATCACTCACAGTAGTAGCCGCGAGGCTGAACTCCTTATCTTGAGACGGGACCTCCTCCCCTATTCGCCTGAATGTAGAAACATAGACTATGCCACCAAGCAATCCTTCCCAAAACACAATTGCAAAGACCACCCATACGTTAGGCAGAAGCTTCATGTTCAAAGCGTGGGCCGAAAGCAGAGCCAGGTTGACTACCTGCAGTATTGAGGGGAGGTAGAGGTGCTGTACGCGTATGAAAGGGAGACTGGATCTGGAGACGAAGACTCCGGCTTGGTAGACGAAGCCATAAGCTGGATAAAAGTCTCTATATCGTGCAAAGGGGGAGGTAGGTAGTGGGAAGAGGAGGGTCGGAGTCACGCCTTGGTTTATGGTGTATTCAGCCAGATACACGAGGAAGAGCGGGAGCATGCTAGTCAGTAAAGTCAGAAGAGCTGCATGACTTGGGAGGTCGGACAGATATGAAGACTCACTAGGGAAACACAAGAGATCGCGCACGGCGCAGATTAGAAAGTAGACTTGGTGGTACCTCTTCCATCGCTGGCAACTTGTCGCCATCATCTGGCGATCCATGTCGCAACAAATCAGCGCGCTCGTCAGCGGCATCATGGTCGCTAGGCACATAACCTTCAGCATGCGGCTCAGCCGCCACATCAGGATGATGGCCGTCATGACTATGACTTGTACGAGGTGATATCCCCGGCCCGCCGTGCTGGGGTAGAATAAAGAAATATGCGGCAAGCATAGCCAATGGGAGAAAGCTAAAAGTCAGCAGACTGGTGCGGACAGACAGACCTAGCGTAGTGGTTGCAAGAAGATAGGCGCCTGCTCCAACCAAACCGGCACCACCCGTGCCGCTGCCCCAGGCTGCCAATGCAGTTGGCCCGTAAAAACTCGTCAGTGCCAGAAAAGACAACTCGCCGCCGCCGGACGAAAGGCTAGCCAGAATGATGCCGATCATCTTGGTAGCAACAGCCGCTGGATGTGGGGGTGCTGGTGGGGGTGGATTTTTGCCCAACCATGGATTGACGTGAGCCTTGACATTTCCCGTAACAGTGCTCGGAGGAGAAGGTAGAGGTGGCGTGGTGGAGGGGCTCAATGCTACAAGTGCCATGCCAACACTGGCGAGCAGGACGCATATCGCCACTCGCCGGTTGTAGCTGATGCGATGTAGGAAGTATGGTGCGACGAGCTTGAGGAAGAAGGAAGGTGCTACATCGAAAAGCAGCACCAACGATTTTGGGATTGCTGGACCAACGAGGTCCAGCGCTGCGGAGAGAATTATGACATAGAGTACATTGTTAATGAGACCCAGTATCCAGAAAGATACAAAGATCTTGGCCTGTCGGCTGGTGAGGTGTGCTTTGAGTGCGGAGAAGAAGGAAGCAAAGGTGGTCGACGGCGAGAATGGATTTGGAAGCATGTCTTTCGTGGTGTGCAGACGTTGTCCACGGCTATAAGAGACAAACAAAAGACATGACGAGAGAGCAAGCCAAAGGATGATAGACTTGACGAGCGCGAAGCAGTAGAGGAAAGGGGAGTGCCAGCAGGATTGGGAACGACTCGAAAGTAGTCACTCTCTTGATGATATCTAGAACCAGTGGTATGAAACACAGCCAGAGCCAAGGGGTTTACAACGTCGACAGGGTGAGGATTAGCAGAAAGCAAGACGGGCGTTGACTGTACCAGTTGGTGTGTGGGAGACCAAAGGATGCGGCGATGCAACAACAAAGGAGCAGGACGGAGGTTGAGGTCAGGCATGCCGTCAACCCTAACCCTGTATAATACACACATGGCACGGGTCACGAGGGCTGGCCATGCCATCAATACCAATTGAATGAATGCGTGTCTATAAGAATAATCTACAGAAAGCAGATTGAAGCGCTTGAGAGCTCATTCTGGGTCCTCCGTTGCGCCCTCCATGGTCCCGACGGGCTCTGGTCTGCTGGCAAATACTATCTTGTGCTGAACCACCTCAACGATCTCGAGCTCCTCGCCCTGCTCCTCTGTCGTGCCTGCCTCGCCTTCTACCTCTCTCCGTCTCATGACAGCGAGCGGCTTTGCCAAAGTCTTCACCTCGCCCGTCATTCGCTGGTTGCGGCCCACGTACAAGTACACACGCTTCATCCATGCCTTGTCGTCCGGCGCGGTGGAGTCGTGGAGCGGAAATACCAATTTGCCAACTGGGATGTGTGACAGCTTCTGACGCTTGCCGTCTCGCGTCATATCGTCATCGTCTCCTTCGCCCGTGGGAAAGTGTAGCGTGCCTTGCAGCTCTATGATGGCAAGGCCAGACGGTGTTTGGAGAAGCCCTGGTAGAGGATTGTGCAGGGTATTAGTATCGTCGCGAGCCGGCGGGTGGAGAGGTATAGAAGGCATCTCAGAGGGTGGAGGGTTGTATCAGGCCAAGTTATGTCAACCTAAGACCTCAGGATGATACGCGAGCCTAGTCTCAAGCCCGAGTACGTGGTGGCCAAGACGCTGGAGCAATCTTCCTCGATGTCCGCTAGTAGCAAATCATGTGCGAGAATGCGCGGTCGTCTGAGTAGCAGAAAGCTTGTGGAACCCGTATGAGTGGTTCTCGTCCCAGCACGGTTCTGCATTTGTGTCTTCCAACGAGCAGTTCTTGTGAGGATGAATGGATGACACGGGAGAAGTGAACGCGGAGGTGTAGGAAGTGCGAGGCGGAGCATCGGTGCGGGTCAAACAGAGGTCCCCATCACCACTTTACGCGCGACATGGGGGAAGAGAGAAGAGACGTCGTTGATGTTCATCATTATTTTCGAACTTGATGCCAGGAAAATCACGCGGTCATTACATGCTAGAATCAGCCGTCCATATGCACACCTCTACTCGTCGTCGCCGAACCACCGGTTCCATGTCCCTCTCTTCTCACTGCCTGCAAACACCCTCTCCTCTTCCTCCCATTTCTCCCTCTCCATCTTTCTCTGTGCTCCAAATGCTCTCACAAAGTTCCACAGCTCTGCGTCGGCCAGACACCATTTCTCAATGACCTCTTTGAGGTGCCGATTTGCCTTATTCTTATGTTTTAGGCTCACTACAGCCTTGCTTTCCTCCAGCAATTTGTGCTCCAGCTTGATGCCTTTGTCGTCCGGCATTTTCGCAGGCACAAACTCGGCCTTGCTTGGCTGCAACTTCCGTTCCGGGCCCGGTACTGGCGTGTCAGACTTGCCGTCGTCAGTTGGCTCTTGAGGCATGGGAAATCCAAAGATCCAGTGCAAATCTTCCTTCCATGCCTTGTCGTACTTTCGTTCTGCGGTCATCCATAGACTGCTTGCTTTCCCGCGTTCCGATGCTACCGCTTCCTTCATAGAGACAATGCGATCGTAACTTGACATTCCAGTCCCTAGTATCTCAGCCGATGCCGCAAGGATATAACTGTCACGTGCCGTCTCGCGCCGGATCACTTTCGAAGAGTCGACCAGCCGTTTTCTAATCAGGCTACCCATCGTGTAGGGGTGTGGTACCGTGCCGATGGTGAACAGCGTGGACTTTTTGACATATACGTGCGGCATCGAGATTACCATGGGCTGACTTGTCATACAGGTGCGACAATTGGCAATGTTTGGAGGACACGACGACGGTAACGGCGAGCTCAGGCAAGCTGACAGATTCTTGGCAAGATGATTGGCCTGTGTCGTTACAGCAGTCATGCTCTCCGGGATCGGACGTAGTACCGCAAGTCCATGAGGGAACAAGCTTTGCCAAGTCGATTGAAGATGCGACTCGATCAGTTGTCGGAGTGTGTCTTTGCCCTTGGCGCTGTTCTCCCGCAAGGTGTCGTAGATGCTCTTGTATTTCATTTTGATCACCTCTGTTGAATAGAACGCGATAGCATCGTCTGTAGGCTCGACTTTGAATACGGTTTTTGGGAGCGCTTCAAATAGCGTGTCTCCTGTCGGTGGTGCTTGCGAGCTGAGAGCCGATCGAATCGCCTCATTGATCTTGTTGCCATCGCCAACAAACAATCCGTTATGGAGGTTTTTGTATCGCGTCAGTTGTCGAAACCCTCCCTGCCTTAGAAACTTGAGCATATCGTTGTCGTATTCGCACATCGGGAATGCTAGCCAATTTGACAAAATGCCGGATCCCATGTTTCCCCACGCCAGCCACCGCATGAGATCCTCTTCCAGGCTAGACTCCAAGTTCAATGACTGCATTGATTGGTACAAAGGGTTCTGAACAGCGTCTGCACGCCCTAGTATTATAGGTCTGAATCCTTTGGCCCACCAAGCTCTTCTCCAAGTCAGTAACAGATCGTGCTCAGCTTGCCTGTCGGCCGGGTTCTTTTTCAAGTCTGCATCGTAATAGGTATATATCGGAGTCCTCGGAACCTCCGGAGGGAGGACTGCTCGATCATCTATCGCTACCGTCGACGAGAACGGATTCCGCCACTTTAGATGCGTGAACCACGACACATCCCCCACTGTGCTGTTCTCCTGTTGTGGCGGTGGATGATGTGCATGAGGTCGAAAGGGATTCAGAGCGGAGTCTGATAATTGCCGGCTGAGATTGTCTGGAATGTAGTCTGCAGCTTTTCTGGCACCTTCAGAGAATCCTTCTGAGTAAGAAGTCGCGCGGTCTGAGGAGGATCCGAAGAAAGCAATGGAGAAGAGGACGAACAGGGTGAGGCTGACCACAATTTGCAGCCGCCGTGGGAGATATGAGCAAGGGTTGTATCGTAATCGCGCCATGAGCAGCGACAATCCAGGCTCACCAGCCTTATGGCTCTCAGTTTGTCGACATACAGGAGTGGGTGATTATAGCCGCCGCTGAGAGTAACGCAGATAGTCCCGCTCTCAATGCCTCCCGCAATTGGGGTCCTTACCGTAAGGACTGCAGGGATTGAGTCGACGCTCCCTTTTTGGAGATTTGGAGCAAGTTAAAGTAGGAATGAGTGGTGGTAGAGCTTTTCCTCCAATTGCCATGAGGTAAACGCGACAAACGCGGACTGCGGTCCGCATCCCCGCATGAATTTGGGTTGGCATCTTGTGTATGCCGTTTGTGAAGAGTCAAGTACTTGCTTTCTAATTCTTTCTGCCGGCATCTTCGGCAGAGAAATTCATTATTTCTACTTGAACCACAATACCATGCAATCCTCGAGAAGCAGAACAGGTAATGGCCCTGCTCATGCCGCAGCAAAGATTCCGACAGAATCACACGAGGATCATCAACGAAGGGCTCAGGCTGCTCGGATCTTGCAGAATCATGAGCAACTAGTTTGGCATTCTATCGTGCGCTATGAGGTCTGCATTAGTCTGCTGAGTATGATGGATGCATCCGCTCATTCTTTATATCAGAGCATTGCCCAGACTAGGAAACACTTCCAAAATGTGGCGGCAGCATGGACGGTCCCGCAGGTGGAATCACCCCAGATGCGATTTGATAACCGTCCTCTACCTGACGCATACACGTGTGTCAATACCGGACAACCTAATTCGAGTGATGCTGGCGAGAAAGCGACAACAAAACGCAAGGCAGTTGACTCTTGAGTTGCACTTCGCCTCTTCAGTCTGCAAATGCACAGACTTACGCGTACCGACTCATGCAATAAACGGAAACATGACGCTCCTCTTCCGCTTGTACTTGTCACCAAATTCCTTGCGATACCGCGACTCTTTCTTCAAGGCCCACAGGTACATTTGGCCAACGGCGAGCACGGCAAAGACCGCGGTACTCAGGCTGAAAGTCACCATCCATATCCCGATCCAGGCGAGAGTCTCGAAGGTGTAATTTGGGCATGTGACCATGTCAAAGCCTAGACCTTGTGGTATCCCGCGCTCCTTACCGCCAGCGCTGCGTAGTCCCCGCAGTGTTAGATGGGTGGATAAGTTGCCTAGTTCACCAATGGCAAAGAGAGCAAGACCGGTGTAGATAATGAGGGGGTTGGTAAGCTGAGCAGTTGGTGATCCAGGTTTATAGATCCAGTATGCGATGTTCGCTCCACCAAGAACCCAGTAGTGGGCAGAGTTCTTGAAGATGTTTCTCGCAGGCATTGTGGCGTTACTGAAGCGGTGGACAAAAAGGGTTTCGAGCTCGCGCTTGAGGAAGTGCAGCGTGATGATCAAGCAGGACAGTGATTGGGCGTAAGAAGGCGCACCCGCATTTCTGAAGAGATACGGTCTAAGGTAGTATATGAGCGGGTGGATGGCGGCAGGACCGATATATTCGATGAGGAAGACGGTCTGCCAGGCTATCTGGGGGCCTGTCAAGGGTTAGTCAGTCGTCCATCTACGCCTTTCCGGCTGCGTGTAACTGACCCAGATCCTTGACATAGATGACGCTTTTGCTGCGCAGCCCAGTACGCTCGACGGTGAAGTCTTTCGCGTTGGGGACGACAGTGCCATCACCACCCTTTGTCAAGCGCAGGCGATGAGGAGAAATGCCCGCCTCGGCCGCCAGACGGTCGTACAAGTCGGCAGTGCTGGCCTGGAGATAGGTTGTGGTTTCCTTGGGCAGGCTGCGAATTGGCTTCCCTCGTGGCTCGACCACGAGAGCGATTGGCTTGGAGGCCATGAGTATCACAGATGAGACGGAGAGACGGCAGATGCAGAGGCTCGGGGCTGGAAACAGTGTCCCGTACCGTAATCTTTTTTTTTAGAACTCGGCGATGACAGCGGGCAGGAATTAGGCGTCGAGGGCAAAGCTCGAGGTGGTCAGCTCACGTTGCGACGTCGCGCGGGCCGCCCGAGGATTCGGGATGGTCGAGCTTCGATTGGTCGTTTGCCCACAGCCGCGGCCCCGTCGGCTCAAGCTAGAAAAGCAGCCGCAAGCCTGGTAAAAGCGCCCCACAGCGGTGCAGTAGCGTGGGAGCGTGGCAGCGCAAGCAAGCATCGCGTGCTCCAGATGCGGCAATACCACGCGATTTCTGCACTCGTTCCGCGAGCCCGTTTGCTCTATTGATGGGCCCTGGCAAGTTAGCGCCTTATTATTGTTGCCTGCCGTCCTCAGTAGTGCGGTCGCAACGCAAGCGAACAAGCGAACATGCGTTCCGGGCCGCCACTCGGCCACGGCCCGTGGGAAACATGTGCCTGTTCTCGGTGCAAGAAAGGTGTCGAGCTTGCTGCTGAGATGGCTGTCATCACGGCTGTGCCGCAGATCGACCGAGCCTTGTAGATTCTTACGCCCCAGCCCGAGTCTCTAAAGGCATTGGCGATCAAGTATACGCTACAACTCGTTGGTCTGACCCAACGGTGACACAAGATGCGGCGACGAGGGAGAAATAGCAACGCCTGATATGCAGAATGCAGGACGCCGGACGCAGCACGCAGCACGCAGCAAGCTTCGACTAGCTCAGAAAGCACCAGCCCTAGCCAAAATGGCAGCCGCTATCTAGCGTGCATCGTGCACTGTGCATCGTGCATCGCGCATCGCCGTCCGCGAGCCTAACGTCGTAGCGAGGACCAGCAGCACCGACACTGACACACTATTTGTACCCACATCTATCCCCGTCCAGGTCAAGTACGATACTATCAAATCCATTGCCTTTCCAGCGCTGCCATTCTTGCTTATTTTGAACGCTCAAAATTCCTTCGTGGTTGCAACTGGTCATCCTATTTCACAACTATAGCCCAACAGCCACCGAATCCTTCCCGACTCCCCTTCTACTAACGCTTGCCTAGTCTCGCTCAGCTGAATCGAATCCTACCAATTTTTGCCGCCCGGCAACTACTCTTGGGGCGGGTTTGAAGCCGCCATGGCCCAAACTGGTCTCTCCTTCGAGTATGATGATGTGCGAATTGAAGGAGATGAGGCTCCAAACGCTTCCAGCTACAAGTCTGCTTTCGTTCAACAGCTCTCAAGACTTCTAAGCATCGACCATGGAAACAAGACTCGGAAGCCTTTGCCAAATGAAGAGACCAAAGAGGATTCGCTTCGTCAGCCTGGACTTGTTCCGCTTGCCCGGTCCCTCGTAGACTCCTTCTCTAAACTGGGTCTCGGTTCAGCTGCCACCCTGTTCAAGGTACAGGAAGCGGCTCTTCTCGAAGACTATATCGACGACAGGCAATACGTAATGGAGCATTTGATTCAGGTGAGCATTCCAAAAACTTGTCCCCTACCATAGCCACACTCTAACAATGGACAGGCAGTCGTAAAAGACTCCAACGGTCTTGTTGGTCGACGCGGTACCGAGGCCTTTGTCAAGACGCTGTGGGATGATTTGGAGCATCCTCCTGACAAGTATGTCCAATCGCACCGACCCCGTAGTCAGCCATCCTTACACTCCACCTCAGCTATCTAGCCGGCGAATACCGTTTCAGATCCGCTGATGGCTCAAAGAATGTACGAATGTCGCTCCCACACATCTATGAACGCTGCTTACTTCGTCAAGAGTCCACTCCATCCACAAATGGGGGCCGCTGGTCAGCCGTATGCTCGCAGCGTGAAACCCCTCACTACCCAATCAGCGGTTCTGCCGGATCCTGGTGTCATCTTTGATTGCCTACTCGAACGTCGCGAACCTAAAGAGCATCCTGCTCAGGTTTCTAGCGTGTTGTTCTATCTTGCTACCATCATCATTCACGACCTTTTCAGAACAGACCACCGCGATTTTGCCTACTCCAAGACCTCTTCCTATCTCGACCTGGCCCCACTTTACGGTAGCAGCGAAAAGGAGCTTGCCACGATGAGGACGTTCAAGGATGGCAAATTGCATCCTGACTGTTTTGCGGAGACCCGACTTCTCATGCTTCCTCCCGGATCAGGTATTTTGTTGATCATGTTCAACAGGTTTCATAATCACGTCGCAGAACAGCTGGCCAGTATCAATGAAAACGGGAGATTCACAAAACCAAAAGAAGACGCAAAGAATGAGGCCTGGACGGAATATGACAATGAGATTTTCCAAACGTCCCGGCTCATCACGTGCGGCCTTTACATTAACATCATCTTAATCGATTACGTTCGCACCATCCTGAACCTCAACAGATCAGACAGCGACTGGCAGTTGAACCCTCGAATTGAGATCCCAGATGGTCCAGCAATGGGAGTCGGAAACCAAGTCAGTGCCGAGTTTAACTTAGTCTACCGATGGCATTCTACCGTCTCTATCAAGGACGAGAAGTGGACCCAAAATGCTTTCGCCGAGATATTTGGCGACAGAAAACCGGACGACATCCCCATGACTGAGTTTCTCACTGAACTCGGCAAGATTGAGATGAAGTTTCAGTCGCAGACTCCTCTCGAACGGCAATTTGGAGAGTTCAAGAGGAAGCCCGATGGGTACTATGACGACGAGCAGCTGGTGGAAAGCATCACAAGCAGCTGTGACGACTGTGCGAATGCATATGGACCTCGTCAGGTCCCAGCTGTGCTCAAAGCAGTAGAGGTACTCGGCATCAAACAAGCACGGTCCTGGAATTTGGCCACCTTGAACGAATTCAGGAAACATTTCTCGCTACGACCACATGAAACTTGGGAAGACATTACCACTGACAAAGAGGTAGCAGCTCACCTCAAGAATCTATACAAAGACGTTGATAACGTCGAGCTCTATCCAGGCCTTGTTGTCGAAGATGCGAAAGAGCCAATGGCTCCTGGGTCCGGTTTGTGTCCCTCATATACGGTATCCAGGGCTGTGCTATCCGACGCTGTGACTCTCGTCCGCGGGGACCGCTTCTACACGACTTCCTACCATCCTCGTATTTTGACCAACTGGGGATATGCCGAAGCGGACTACGACAAAAAGGTCGATCATGGATGTGTCATCTACAAACTATTCCAAAGGGCTTTTCCGAACCACTTTGATCCAGACTCCATCTACGCCCACTATCCACTGACGGTAGCGAAGGCTGTCAAAAATGACGTTCTTCGACATTGCCTTCCGCACCGTGCACATCTTTACGATTCGAACAGTGTGTCGTTGCGAGGATCATCTTGTCCATCAATAATATCCACGTACAGCTCGCTACAACAAGTCCTTGCATCGCCCGAGTCATACGATTTGGATATCTATATTGCCACACGCCTCCTCTGCCCCGACAAGAAAGGTGACCTCAAGTTTTCTGCAGTTGTTAGCTCATACCTCCAAAAAGGTCCATGCTCCAAGATTTCCTCGGTTCCGAATGTCCTTTTTTCGAGCTTGGGCTCAAGATTTGAGATGGACCTCCAGCAGCATATTGACGAAAAATCATACAAGCTGAGAAAATTCAGAGAGGTGGATATCATCCGTGATGTAATCAACAAGGCGTCTGCGCGGCTAGTGATCGACTTATTCGACATTGCACACGGCGCTGATGCAATTCAATGCTCCGAAGCAGAATTAAGAGACATGTTCAGCATCATTGCCTCAACTTGGTCCAATTTTGACCGAACATATCTCACCCGGTTACGGCAAAAAGCCGCCCCTGCGGCTAAGCGACTACGCGACTCGATGGTACCAAGGTTGGAGGATCTGGCTATCAAATTGTCCAAGAACGGAGATTACCTAGCCAAGTTCAAGGACAAGCCGTTGGAGCTTCTGAGATTAGAGATTCTCTCCGGCATGTTCAGAGCTGGTCTAAACAATGAGCAGGTATTCCTAGCCACTATGGTGTTGGCAAGCAGTCTAGCCACTTCTATCTCTCAGCACTCCTCCGAATTATTGGAAACCTTGATTGCATCGGAGAACACCTTCCTCGTCGCTATACAGCGCCTGGTCTCCGAGAAGACGAGTAAGGCAAATGATGAGCTCTCAACTTACATTAGAGAATTGATCCGTGTTTCTTCGGAAGCCGTATCAGTTCGAACAGTCCGTCAAGCAGCAACGATCAAGGTCGACAACCAAGATCCAATTGTGCTCACACCTGGCGCAACCATACTCATCTCCGCTCGTACGATCAATAAAGATGCGGCTCACTTTGACAAAGTCGACTCCTTTGATGTCGCTCGTAAGATCGCCTGCTATCTTCCGCTCAACCTCACTATCGGCACGTCAAACGATCCGGTCTGGCAAGAGATGCATCTCGCTGCAATTCGGTCCACAATGAAAGTAATCTGCGCGCTCCCGGGACTTCGTTCAGCGGAAATGTGGAATGGCACGACCAGCGCAAAGGGGATGAAGAGAATCCCTGTTCGTGTGGGAGTACCGGGGCGGCAGCAAGAGCAAGATGGACCTGTAGTCCAGTATGCGTACATGTCTGAGAAGTGGGATACCTTGTCAGCATTCCCAACGAGTGAGTCTATCCTTCTCGATCGGCATTTGGGATTGAGAGAGACGCTGACATGATCACAGGTCTGAAAGTCAATTGGGACCTGTAGATGGTCTACACTAAATTGTGGCACTCGCCACGCTGCACAAATTGTTGGAATATGATGTAGAGCGGATCAGTACGACTAGCAGATGTTGAGTCATGGGTCATTAGGAGGAACAGCCTGTGGAGTCATTGCTTCGTCTCATTATTTCTATCCTCCTGCTCATCCGCTAGCCGGCTTCGGCTCTTTTTTTAACCTTTTCTAAGAGAGGCTGCGTGACTTGAGATGCCGTAGCTTTTGCCAGCCGCGGCTGCTTTGTAATCATCGTCTATGCAACCTGGCCAACATCCATCGAAATGGCAAGGGCATAAGATTTTCGATGATGCAGATCGTCGAGAGCTATCCGCATCGCAGCGTCGAGGTTGCGGAACTATCATAACGCTTGCTGTGCGGGTCGTGGGGGGGCATTGATCCATGCCCTCTGTGAGAGCACGTATTGTTCCCGGACTGGAAGTTCTATCTTTCTGGCCGATCTCACCAGTTGCCGTTCCGACCATAAGGCGTAGCGCCATACGGCGTCTGTCCGCCTTGACCACCGGCCGCACCGCCGCCTCCACCACCGCCTCCACCCCACGCGCTTCCCGCGCCAGCATTGTACGCAGGCGTAGTGTATCCGTTATCGCCATACGATGTGCCAGCGCCGTAGGCCGTGCCGTTCCCTGCCACATCCATCATGTCCGGACTGCGTGGGGCGTAGCCGTTCGTCGCTGTTCCGTCGTTGAGGTTTGTCCCTGTCCCCGAATGTTGTAGCTCTTGGATCACTGTGGCGAGCTTTTGTTGTAGGACACGGATGCCGCTGTGGAGAATTTGGTCGGGTGGGAGGACGCCGGTGGATTCGAGATTGATGTAGAATTGATTCTGGAGGTTGGTTAGTGAAGGTTATGCAATAGCTGGAGGGGAGTATGGCACTTACGGGCTCGGCGTCGTAGTCGAACTCTTCACCCTCGCGCGGCGGCTCTTCCCAGCTGGCGTTCTTGCTCGGCGGCCACTCTTCCACCTTGTCCGACTCGTACCACAGGTCTGTGTGTCGTAGCTTGTTCCACGGGTCGTATTCGAATCCTATCGCGGCGGTTGGCGCCCACTTTGCGTGTTCTTTCGCGATGCCTTTCTTGGCAATGCATTTAACTTTAAGCTCTTGGCCGCGGCGCAGCTTACATATCAGCGAGCCGCGTCCCTCCGGATCCAGAAGAATGGGCTCGCCGCGCTCGAATCCATGCTCGAGCGAGTCGATGCCGCCAGCCCTGCCCGTGTTGTATCCGTTTCTGCCCCCAAACGCGCCGGATTCGATAAATAGATCTTTGGCGTACACACTGACAATCTGGTCTGAGGATCGGTTGACGGCGTTCAGCCGCAAGATGACGCTGCAGTTGTCGCAAAACTGATCGCAATCGCAGTCGCGACTGTAGAGGAGCGAGTCGATGTCGCGCGCACTCAGCGGGATGAGACCCAGTCGATGCGCCAGAAACTCGTCCGCCAGCACAGATGTGTTTGACTCAATCTCCACCAAATCAATGGCTAGCGTGGGCACCTCAGCCAAGAGTGTGCGCCGCAAGCTATTCGCCAGCGATAGTGAGGTGTTTGACAGGACGAAGTTGATCGTCGTGCGGTTGGTATCGCGAATTGTAACCCGCGGGCCAGAGTCGGCCTCGTCAATCTGATAGGACTCGTAGTCCATAGTGACGGGTCGGAGAAAGACCGCGGCGCGCCGCTAAGGTGGAGAGTCGGGCGCTACGAGGAGAGGTTCATGCAGTGAGTATGTTATGAGTGGCACACGTCAAGGTTGCAAGGGTTCGCTCGATGAGAAAAAAGACTGGACACAGATGTGCAGAAAAAGAAGTGAGGAGGGCGACGGCTAATTGAAGGCCAGGGTGCTTGCTCGAAGTCGGAGGTTGAAAAGTCACGACAAGCTCCCGCCCGGCATTTCTTCGGGGCTCATCAAGGCGGGTGCCTGTCTGCGGCTTTCACAACTTCACTCCCGCTCTCACGTGTCATTGCAAGTCTGGTATACGTCAAGTCGATTTCACAATTCCATAGACAACAAAATTTGAACGACAATATTTATACCGCTATGGTAAGTCTAGCATAAATACAGCCACTCGGGCTGGGGTATGTGTCAAACAAGGAAATAAAGCCGGAAAAAATGGCGTCAACTGTGACTTTTTTTCTCTCTCGCGCTTAAATGAGACCGCGGACCATGCGCATGGGAAGATTCTTCAAGGTCTTCTTCTCCGCAGGGTCGTTCTCAACAAGCTCTTCCAAATCCTCACGCAGACCGGTGGTGATGTCCATGTCGGCGACACGGACGAACAGCGTCCAGTCACGGGTGTAGATCTTCCAGGCGAAGTAGAAGGCGAAGATCAGAGGAGCAGCCAGGTAATCCTCAAAGAAGGACTCGGCAAGCGAGCGACCGCTACCACCGCCAATGGGCTAAACATTAAATGTCAGTAATGCACTTTTTGGCTGTAGATTTTGGAACAAGAACTTACCCAGACAGCAGAGTAGAACTGAGCGACCAGGCACAGCATGTTGAGGATAACACCGAACCACGATCCGATGACACCGAAGGGGGCCTTGTAGGGCAGGAGGTCGAGCGAACGACCGTTGTACTTCCAGGCGGCGCGGAAGCGGATGTGGGCGAAGCAGATGGAGCCCCAGACGAAGAAGTAGCACAGACCGGACAGCGAAAGCAACCAGGTGAAGACAGTGCCACTGTTGGCCGAGGTGTTGATGTAGGCAAGGAAACCGAAAGCGATCTGGAGAGCGACGCAGTAGATGGGACGACCTTGCTTATCGATCTTGGCGAAGAAGCGAGGAGCCATGCCGCGGACAGCAAGAGCCTGGATGGTACGGGTGGAGCCGTATGTGCACGAGTTGGCGACGGACAGAACGGCCATGGTGATGCAGACGTTGAACACCGAGGGAAGACCCTTGATGCCAGCAAGCTGCATGGCAGTGACGAAGGGAGAGTACTTGGTGTTGGCGCCGGAAGCGTGAAGAAGATTGGGGTTGGTGTAGGGAACAACGAGGCCGAGCAAGAAAAGATTGACGACGTAGAAGAAGGTGATACGCCAGAACACCTGCTTGGTGGCCAAGGGGATGGACTTTCTCGGGTTGGCGGCCTCGGCAGCGCAGAGACCAGTCAGCTCAGTACCACCGAACGCGAACGAAGCAGTGACGAAGACGGAGCAGAAACCCTTGAAACCGTTGGCAAATGCACCCGGGTCGTGCCAGTAGTGAGCACCAATGTAGCCGCGGTGATCAGTGGGGACACCACCGACATCGATCACAATGGCGAGGATGATGAAACCCAAGCAGGCCATGATCTTAATACAAGCCAAGAAGAACTCGACTTCGCCGTAGCCGCGGACACCGAAGACCTGGACGACCATGAGGGCAATCAGGAAAACAGTGACCCAGACAGCCGGGTTGACATTGCCACCCTTGGTGTTCCAGAACTTGATGGTAAGGCATGCGGCAGTGATTTCGAAGGGCAAGACGGTCAACCAGGAGATTGCGTAGTTCCAGCCGACGGCGAAACCCCAGGACTCGTTGATGAAGCGGCAGATGTAGGTGAAGAAAGCACCGTTGACGGGGTACAGGACAGCCAATTCTCCGAGCGCTTGCACGGTGAACAGCAACATGATACCGATGACAATGAAGCCGATGAGGAGGGAGGCGGGACCACCGGTGGAGAGAGCACCACCAGCACCGACGAAGAGACCAGCACCGATGGCACCACCAATGGCAATCATTTGCATGTGCCTGCTCTTGAGCGACTTCTTCAGCTCATGGTTGCCGGTCTCGGTGTCGTAGGCGCCGCCGACATTGTCGGTCTCCTTGTTCTCGTAGGCGACGGGGTTCTTCTCATGTTCGAGAGACATGACGGAAGAGATATGCGAGCAGAGGGCTCGACTGGAAGAGGAAGAGACCGGTCTATGAAAGACAACGAGGTCTGAGAGGGAGGGAGGAGAAGAGGATGCTTCGACGAGACTCGACGAGAGACGGGGGGGGATCAAGCGAATGAAATAAATAACCGACCTTGGGGAGCTCGGGCAGGCAGGGTTGTCGAGAGAGACAAGTCACGACAGCCGTTAGCACAGCTTCTGGCTCGTGTGCCGGGCACAATTGGTGGGCACGAGTGGTACAGGGTGGTGGCGTTGTGCATATCTTCGGTGAGAGCCAATGCCCGGGGGCCGCGAGGTGAGTTAGGTGTCTCTGAAGCGGTACACACGATGGCGGGAAACGACTTGGGGCGTGCGCATGGACGTGTCGCAGCTGGCGATAACAGCCACCCAAACCTTGGGCGAGGCGACGGGAGTTGAGGAGGAGGAGTAAGGGTCCGGCCTATCGGGCGAGTACTGGAACAGGGGGGGCGAACCGAAGGGCAGATGGTCCATAGAGCGCGAAACTAGCGCCGAATCGGCGCATGCATGCGCGGGCGGACCGAAGCAGGACAATCTAAGTGCGGCGCGTTATCGAGGTCAGGCAGTCTGGGGCTTCTAGAAGCGGATCCATCAACCAGCGCTAGCCTGCGAGCTAGTCGTGCTAGTCGGGGGGCTAGTCGGCCGTGGGCGTAGTCAAGTCCTGCGCTCCATGGACAAGCAGGGTCGCACTGGACAATGGCTGGCTCGAGGATTGCCCGTCGCCTGGCCCGTGTGCATCCCCTCCCGTTATACGACTGGTGGACGTGGCCGCTGCATCGCGTGGTACTCCGCAACAGACTTTACTGTTCAGCGTGCGAAACGTTCGACGGCTCAGCGACGTGTGAACGCTTGCTGAGCGTAGTATGGCGTGCGCGCGTGACCAGCGACGGAGAGCATGCCGGAGGGCGTGAGTAGGCACCTGGTTGACAGCAACCCAAGCACGTCGCGGCCAAGGAACAAATTGCTCAGGATGCTTCATCAGTCCTCCAGAGAGCGTGTAGTCCAAGGATGCCTTCCGACTGTCATCTGATGGTGGAACGGCAGCGCCACAGCAACAAGCACCGCACGCCGTGATCGCTACGCATCGGCCTCGTGCCCTAGTTCAGCAAGACCGCCGCGATTCCTGTGCCAGGAGCCACGGCTATCCGAGGCCTGACACGGCACGTAAAAAGTCATGCAGCAGCAGAAGCAGTGCGGGAGGCTTGCAGCAAGGCGATTTGGTTGCCAACGGGCGCTGGCGCCTGTCATGCTGCAAGTACGGTGGTATCTCGCTTTCGTCTTGGGTGGTAGGGAGGGTCCAGGCGAGGCTGAAGCGGATTGAGCCATGGAGCCATGGAGCAGAGTGAAGCACGATGGAGCAGCGCCTCCTCCTCTACTCCCCGCCTATGGGCATGGGCATCGCGGTCGTTGGTTCGCCTACACCACAGAGTTTGGCGCCGCCTTCCTGCGCGGCGCGGCATGACCGTCTGTTTCTCCACCAGCTAATAATTGGGTTCTGCGATGCCGGACAGGAGCACCGGTGGCCTGCCCTGCTTATGGTCCTGCATCGATCCGTACAGTCAGGGCCGGCGCGGGCCCCTCACCCCCCTCCGTCTTTCTCCAGCCTCCCGCAAGCTCCATCGCGCACGCCGCCTAATTGCCTGCTTCATCCATCCACATCACGGGTGTTCGTCCTAGCACCATGGTTGCATGCGCGGAAGTTCTGGAATGTGTCGAGGCGTCAGATCTGCGAGATTGGTCGTGTGCCTCGCTCTCGCTTGGCCTCCAAGTCAACGAAGGTTGCGTGGCGGCTGTGATCGCCCATGTTCACCCACCATCCTGTCGCATTTCATCTCGTGTGCATGTCTGTCTTGCCGCGCGGACAGATGCTGGGCAGATGTCCCGCGAGTCGTCGCTACCGCCGCCACTGCCACCACCACCACCCTCGAACGGCAGAGATTTCAATCTCTTCAGCCTTATCTGGATAGAAGGGCATACACGTATCTCAGACAGACTCTCTTTGCTTTTTCCGTTGCTTTTTCCGTTGAGTCTTTGTTCTTCTTCTAGACTGCCACACCTAGGGCAGCATTTGCTGTATATCGCTATCGCGCGACTCCAGAACACCGTTAGGAGCCCGACTTGACCGGACGCCTATCTCGCATAAGGCCGGCGGCACAGCCTGGCCCGTCCGTCGGAGCGTTGCGTGGACACGGAGGTGATGGGGCGGGACTGGCACCTGACGACGGCAGTCTGGTCGGCCGTGCGAAATAGTTGGGTCGTGGTAGTAGTGGGCTCCTGATTCGACTACTGAACAGTCCAAAGCGATGGGGACCGAGATGTCGCCGGGCCTCGGGGTGCCCCGAGCATACACAGGCGGGCGGAGCGTGTCGCAATAATCATGTGCCAAGACGAGGTGGAGCGCGGGTCCGCCGTCAGTGCGCTTATCTTTGTGCCGCACACTCTCCTCCCAGTGTTTGACCGACAGCGAGCCCCTCCGCTCCGCCGCCGCCGTCTCGGTGGGCGAGTCCTTATCTCACCTCTCTTGCCTCCGGTGCTGTCGCCGCCATGTGTGTGTAGTCGACTCTACTTAAACAACTACTCACGTCGCGCACACCTCCACCACCGGCGACTCCGCTCCGCCCTTGAAAATTTCGACGACGGACTGCTGGACAACGAGGACGAATGCGCCGTGCCAATTGCCCCCTTCTCAGAGCCCCCAGTGCCTCCGCCCCCCAGCCGATGGCCATCCCTCCGCGCTCCACTCCCCCAGTCGTCCGTCCGTCCGTCGAACTGCCCAGCAACCAGCAACAGCGCGTCGCGGAACATACAGCGCTGCGGTACACCACCGTGCACACACTGGGGTCTCCGCTGGATTGCACCGGGGTATTGATTTCTGTTTGTCATAAAAAGTGATTCCTGTCTCAGCCGTCGACCCCCTTCCACACGGCGCCCAAATCGACAGCAAACACAGCATAAGTGTCAGCATCGAGTCGAGTCTGCCCGCGCAAGATGGGAAACAATGCAATGTGTGGAAGGTTCGCTGCCCCGTGCATAGACGAACCACATGGGCAGACTGCCCCACCGGTCATTCGGCAGATTTGTCGTGTCATGTCGTGTCCCTGCTTATGCTTCCGTCTGCTCTGCTCGTCCATGGCAGCTGCGGGGTGTTCTTTGTATCCGTGTATCAGCTCGGCTCGGCTGCGGAGAAAGACGCAGGCCAGAACATTGTTCAGGCACATGCTCACTCGTATACCGCTTCGATTCGTCTCTGCTGCAGTAGTCGTAAGCGCTGTGGTTCCGCTGTGCCAAGCGCTAACAGACTCCTTCCCAGATCATTTGCGGTCCATCCTTCCCCTACCGGGCGTGTCTCAAGGCCACGTTGCGGACGGCTGTATGTCGTGGACGGTCCATGGGATTCCTTGAGCGTTGTAAAGCCGCGACAATGCGAACGGGATTGCGCGCTCGCGCAACGGTAGAGCTGGTGCGCCGTAGGATGCTTGCCGCTCGGGAAGCGGCACTGGAGAAGCAGAAGCATGGCTCGGTGTGCGGAAGCAGGGGTGGAGGAGGACTCATGCAACGAACGGATGGGGGGAGCACCCAGCTGCAGCATCCTGAGACTCAGAGACAGCATGCATCCTCTCAGAGGACCGACTGCCGTAGATGAGCAATCTGTTGCGCTTGCGCGTCCGGCCCAATACCTGCCAACCTTTTTTTTTTGGAATTGGCGATCTACCGTCTTGGCCGATTCCCTTGCAGCAGGAAGGCTTGTTGGTCTAGCGTGAATGATCGAATCGGGGGGCGACTTTCTGCTCGAATGTAACACAACGCATCCGTCGCCCGCCAAAGGGAGACAAAAGTAGCCCAGGTCAGATGATAGTAATCTCCAACACGACATCAAACAAGCGGCAAGATCGAACGGTCCCCTGGTTCAATTGTCAGTGATAGTCAGACGATTCAGCATGCCTGCCATGTCTCGGTAGAATGAAGACGCATCTCTGACCCCACTGCGGAGTGAAAGAGAGTGGAGCGAGGCCTTGCTACACCCTAAGGAGGCCCATTAGCCAAAAAAGCCGCACGGATGATCATCCGCTCTCGACCGATCGCACGGGCGGGCGAGCAGGTGGAGAGTAGCGAGACTCGCGCCAGCCGTCGATCCGACTGCGTTGCGTGATTTCCGAAGCAAGTCGTAGCGCTGGCCAACTCAGGCGTGCCAATTATGCTGATGGCCACCACTACGAGAGTGTCAACTAGAAAGGATTGTCCAATTCGACGTACAGAGACTATCTTACATGGACGGTCTTACAGACATAAATCGTTGTAGACAAGGGCTATGGTAATCAGCGGCCATAGCGGACAGAGGCTGCTATAGACCGGAGCCATTGTACTCTCAATCTATCGTCATTGTAGAAGGCAGCGCAGATAGATAACCTCTCTGCGCCACATAGGGCAGATCTAAGTCTCCATCGCCATGCTCGTTACTGTCCAATCTCCACTTCCCTTCAGTATCAATTGTTTGTTCCAAAATCGATGTTCTGTCATTAGACGTGTACTACACCGATCAAGATCTTAATCCAGCTCAAACACCAGACCGCCTCCTGTACGACCATTGCACTTGTGCAGAGTGACCTTTGTCATGCATCTATCACGAGCATCCCTGCTGTCATCCCTGTGTTTGCTTGCTCGAGCTTTTGATTTTACGCAAGGATTTTTATACTGACGCTGCTCTGTCGGCTTCTTAATCGCAATTCTTGTCAGTGATCGACTCGAAACCTACAGCGAACAGGATTATCGACAAGTCACATCGTAAGCACATCAAAAGCGGTATTTCCTGTAAGAAGTTCAATTGAGATCTCACTACGTGATATGTTCAGCCTTATTTGCGTCCATATGTCCATGGCAAAACCCAAATAAATCAAATTTGTGATTTAGACCTGGTCAATTTGATGGCTAGGAGTGGCATTGGTCGCAGGACCAGCTGCAGCGTCCTGCTTCCTCTCCTCGAGATGCATGACCATCTTGTCGCCTTGCTGCTCGGCCACCTCCTGGATATCCGAATCGTTCTCGATAGTCATCCTACGGCCTCTGAATTCGGGGCCGATGAAGGTGACAAATATGACATAAATGTAAACGGCACCCTCGAAAATGGCGATGACTTTGCCGTATTTGAAGCGCTTGGTCTTGCCCTTGGGCGGAAGCGGGTATCTTTCGGCGATCCTGGCTTCGATGGTGGAAGAAGCCGAAGAGACGAGGTTACCGAGCTGGTAAGAAGTGCCGACGGCGAAGGTACGGATAGAGCCGGGGGCCAATTCCATCAGGTGAATGGGAATAACACCCCATGCGCCTTGCACGCAGGCCTGTTCGAAAAATGCCGGGGCCATGATGGCAGTGCCTTTGGTGAAGCCATAGGGATATAGCAGAGCTCCGCCAATGATGCAGACGACGATGATGGACAGCCGACGACCAAAGATCTGACTGCTGTAACCGACGACAGTGCCGCCGGTGATGGCTCCGAGATTGGCAACGACCTGGGTCACAGTAACGCGGTTCGGACCGAAGTTCAACTGATTCTGGAGGAGAGTCGGGTACAGATCCTGAGAACCGTGCGAGAGGAAGTTCATGCCGGCAAGCAGAAGCACCATGTACACAAGCAACAACCAATGTCTCTTGACCGCGACTTTACCCTCACGCATGAAGGTGCTGCTGACTGAAGAGCCTGATTCACGGAATGCCTGGCGCTGCTGAAAAGCTTGAGTCTCGGGGAGGCACAGGCGGAAAGCGATGATAAGCAGGGGCGGGCAGGCGCAAAACCAGAATAGTGGTCGCCAGCCATGTGGCGTCGTATTGACGAGGGCTCTGGAGAATACAGTCGCCCTGAGAAGGGGTCAGCAAGATTTTACAGCATTGCGAAAAGAATGCGTCTTACAGTAAGTAGCCAAATGCGTAACCCTGTTGCAGCATACCAGAGAGAATACCGCGAGCTTTCTCGGGGCAGTCTTCAAGAGCAGTGGCCGCAGCATTGCCATAAAGACCACCCATGGCAACGCCATACAGTGCACGGACGGCGAGAAATTGGTGGAAGGTCTGGCAGAAACCAGTGGCGAGTTCGAGAATGATGAAGAGAACATTGTTGATGACAAAAGGCCACTTGCGACCATAGCGATCGGCGGCGATACCAAAGATGATGGCACCGATAGAGCGGAACATGAGCACAAGAGTGATGCCCCATCTATGAGCAGTATCAGCACCCATACATCGAGAATTGCCGGTGGCCTTCACTGGCCGTAGGGTAGCGAGTGAGTCGTGGGGAGGATACGCACGTGATGTCGGTAGTGCTCCGATCGAAGGTCTTGGAGAGCGAGGAAACAGTCAAGCTGACGGTGAAGAAATCGACACTGTACGGCTGCCGTCAGGATGCAACTAGAATAAATCCCTCGCTGGTAAGACTCACGCATCCCAAGTCCAGCCCCAGAAGCCAACAAGGAAGTTGAGCCATTGAGCCTTGTTAAGCTCGCCCAAGGCCGAGATGGGGTTTGGCACCTTGGCCATAGGCGGCTTGAGGGTGGTAAAACGGGTCTTAGCATATTGGGCGGGCGTCATGCTGTGGTAGTTGGGGCCATCGCTATAGTCGGTGGCGGCGGCGGCGGCAGGTGTCGCTGCGTAGCCGGTGGTATAGCCAGTGGACTGCTTCTCACCGGCCGAGGCCGTGTCTGGCGCGTAGTGCTCCTGCGACATGGCTCTATCCTAGTATGCAAGGAATGAGAGAGCAAACGGAGAGGAGAAAAGGGAAAAGACACGAGCTGAACTGCAGCACAGCGCGGCGGGGAGTGTGGGTAAAAGTAGTCCGGGCGGTCGGAAGAGCATCAGCGGCAGATGAGGTGCTGTACTGGGATCGCCGTGCTGGCCCTCAGGCGGGCAGGCACCAAGTAACGCCGGCAGTGGTGCAGCATAGGAAGTGATGCGCCAGGCAAGGCTAGCGGCGCAGAGCCTCGTGCCATAGTGGACGACCTTTTGCGCGACTTCAAACGATCGACAGTCGGCTTGTTTCTGTCGAGCCAATCACGAGATCTTGCAGGATGGCCCCTCCCGCATTGTTGGTTGGTTTATGAGGAACCAGAGTCAGAGTCTGGCATACCCGAAAACACCGGCAGGTGGTCCAGACACGAACGGGAAAATGGTATGGGTCATGAGTGACAAGCGGCTCTGATGTCCAGCCCTCGGAGCCGGTGTGGACTGCGGACTGCAGTGCACTGCGAGGCGCTGTACAGACATGGAGGAGTCTTTCCAGGGCGGTGGTGGCTGGCTGCGATGCGCTGGACAGAGCAATCTGCATGTCCCCACAAGCGCTAAGCAGCGGGGGGCCGAGCTTGGCGGTCGCTGGGTCAAAGTGTTTAACCGGGATGGTGTGTGTTGTTGCTCATCCGAGCAAAGTTTGATGGGCGGTGGAGAAGGGGAGGAGGGCAGGAGGGCGAGTGGCAGCTGTCAGTCGCAGATTCATTCGCCGATGGGAAACATCCCACATCACCTTCTGTTGATTTCATCCATTGATGCTCGCCATGCCCTACATCCTTCCATCCGAAAGTCATCCGCCACCGTGTTTGCCGTTGCCCTCAGTCCCCCATAGTCGCTCACAGAGCATGGTCTAGTCTACAATTCCATCCCACCTTGTGCCGCTCTCTGCTATGTCCCTTGCTCCCACGAATCAAACTTTGCGTCTCGCCCCAGCCGTCTTCCGTA
Organism: Dothideomycetidae sp. 11243; assembly: GCA_000836255.1. Classification (NCBI taxonomy): domain Eukaryota; kingdom Fungi; phylum Ascomycota; class Dothideomycetes; species Dothideomycetidae sp. 11243. Next base: position 1,339,948 of record DF938582.1, read on the forward strand.
AAGCAGCCCGGCCACCCTTCGGCGTTTGCCTTCAAACGCCGTGTTATATGTCTTCGACTTTTAGCCTTTCCCTCGACCCCGTCATCTGCGACATTGTCCGATATCGTCGTCCTCGTATCGCCGCCCCCCTGCATAGAACACGCGATGTTTCCTGAGATCTCGGTCTTGCATAGGCCCTCGCATGCATCTCCAACATGGCACATGCCGCATCTCAGGCCGCCCTACACCGGGGTCCAGGCCCCCGTTGTCGCTCTGTGCACCAAGTGACCAACAAACTCAGCTCCCTCAGTGGCCGGAGCCCCGGACGGGAGGCCTTGCAGCGTTAGCGGCGGTATATTGAGATTGGAGCGCTCTGCCTTTTGTCGCTGTCATGCCTTCACGGGCTGCTCTGTCCGTTTCCCACAAGCCGTTCCGCGAGGAAGACCGCCTTCAGTAATCCGTCCTTGTCTCTTCCCGATCCCATATTCCTCTCGGACGTCTCCTGTGCGCTCTAGAGTGAAGCACAGCTAGCCGCCATCTCTCCCCAACATCGCTCGCTGCCCAATTGAGTCCACGCCTGCGCGAAACAATCTCCTACGGGGTCCCCGCCTGTCTGCTTGCACCTGCCACGGCCGGCGGGGACCCCATGTGATTTCAGACCGACAATTAGCTTCGCTTTCTCACTTTTGCTCAGACCACCTACCACCCATGCCAGATCGCCCGCTTGTCGCTCCGCCCGTCCCCCTCTTGTCGCCAGTCCGACGCGCGCATCTCGCTCTCTCAATCTACCATGCGCTGTCCGTGCTAGTATCGACTTGTGTCGACCGTGCGGATTCCTGCCGTCTGATGGACTATTACGTTCAAAGTGTCGCTTCGGCCATTACCCAGCGCTGTGATTTCGCGTTGCATAGTTCGTTAGCTTCACAACTGTATCGTCAGTCTGTCATGAATTCAAAATGGCGCAACCACGGCCGATTACATCCAACATGTGGAACACACATGTTGACAGCCACGCTCCGTCACCTAAGCACAGGATGCATCTTTCGTATGTCATCACAAGTTTTGATATGAACCGCTCGTTATGAATTTATTCTGTGCTGGACCATGACCGCTCAGGGATAACGACCATGTTCCCGTAACCTATCCCGTATCCCAGTATAATGCTGTCCTCAAGCGACATCAAACAAGCTCTTCAGTTTGATGATCAGATGCCACTCGTCCTTTGCCACTTCCTCCTTGAAGTACGCCTTGAGCACATCAATCGACTGCCGTGAAATAAGCGAGTAGAGCGTCTCTTTGTCCTCGAGCTGTCGCCCGTACATGGGCTGATTCGGTCCCTCGATCTTGACCGCCACCGCCGGCTGTCCCTTTTTGCAGATGGGTATCTGTTTGTGCTCACGCTCGATAGATGTTCTATTCAAATAGTCAGCATCCCACTATCTTTCAGGCACATCAATATAACATACACTCGTCCCAAATTCAATACCGTCTTCACGTTCGTCACACTGTTGTGCTGTACCACTGCAATCGGCGTACCGACACGCAGGTTGCCCTCGATGACATCGACACCCACAACGATCGGGTCCTTCTTGTTGAACACTTGAATCGGCTGCAGCACGCAGGGAAAGACGGCGAGATCCTTGCTCTCCTCACGTTGCTTGGCGGCAATTTGATCCTGTCAATTACGTTAGCCTGCAATCTGTGTCTCGAGTGTCGAGTATCTTACCATGTGCGCAGTAAAGGCATCAAAGAGATGGTAGATGATGTCGGCGGTGAAAATTTTGACTCCAAGATCTTCGGCATGTTGCAGCGCTTCTTTGTCAACCTTGACATCGAAACACAACATGACGGCGAATTGAGGTGCTTTCTCCAGCATAGTTGACGCTGTGATTACATCGCGTTTGTGAACTGGGCCTATGCTGATGTTAGAAACGGGAATCTTCATCTGCTTGAGGAACTCCAGCAGCGCCTCAAGCGAGCCCAGCGTAGACGCCTGCACAGTGACACCTCGTCCGGTCTTGGAAATCCTGCTCAACAAATTCTCGAGATCGCCCATCACATCGTCTGCGAGGTCGTCTTCATCATCATCAGGTCCGACCACAAGAAGTCTAGAACCTGCAATGGCGTTTTCGAGACCGTTGGCAGCAATCTTGACACCAAGCGCGGCTTTGACCTCCTTGTTGTGGACGTACTGCGACTTGACGCGGAGTTCCTTCATCTCGGCCGGCGTGAGTAGCGCACGAATGTCTGTAACGATGGGTCCGTCAAGACCGCAGAGCACTATCCGGTCACCCTCGCGGAGGATACCATTTGAAAGAACCACGTCGATAGTTGTGCCGAGACCTTCGATGACCTTGACTTCAAGCACGGTGCACTCGACTTCTGACAGGTACATGAGCTGGTTCGTCATGCGCTCCTGAGTGAGGTTCACCAGCAGCTTGAGCATATCCGGGATACCTTCTCCAGTATGGGCAGAGGTTGGTACGAGCGAGACATTCCTGGCCATGGACTTGTTATCATAGTAGAGCTCCGAGTTGAAACCTTGCTCGGCGAAAGCCAATTTGGTCTTTTCGAGCCTGTCCTTGAACTCGTTCTGTACTCCCTTGTTCTGCAGAGCCAACGATTCTCGGAAGCCGTTGTTGTCAATCTTCTTCCATCCGTAGAGACGATCGATCTTGTTTAGAGCAACGATGAAAGGTGTTTTCCTGTCCCTCAGCAACCGCATGGACTCCAGGGTTTGCGGTTCAAGACCGTGCATGATATCAACGACCAGGATAGCGATGTTACAGAGGGAAGAACCTCGAGATCTAAGATTAGTGAAAGACTCGTGACCAGGCGTGTCGATAACGAGGAGACCAGGGACCTTGAATTCGAATTTGCCATCCGCATTCACCACGGCAGTCTTTTTCTGCAGTGCATCCACTGGGAAGTATGTGGCACCAATCTGTTGAGTGATACCACCCGCTTCGCCCTCCTGAACGTTGGTCTGTCTGATCTTGTCCAGAAGCTTGGTCTTTCCGGTATCGACGTGTCCAAGAATACAGCAAATGGGCGAACGTAGATTATCCTTGGACGCCTTTGCTCTCGCCTCCTCCATCTGCCTCTTGCGTCGCTCTGCCGCTTCTTGCTTCCTGACTGAGACAGCGGTCATTTCACCTTCAGAAGAATCGGAATCCGAGTCCGACTCTGAATCAGATGCATCTTGCGCCGGGGCGCCATTTTGTTTCTTATTAGATGTGGCGCTTGCTTGTACGGGCTTGCCGTTGGCAACCGACTTGATGGTGCCTTCTTCCTCCTCATCAGACAACGCGTCCCAGCTGTCTTTGACGTCCGCGGTCTCAGCGGTTGCTTTGTCGGCTTCGGCCTCCCAGTCGCCAAGATCGTCTTCGTCCTCGGCTTCCTTTGCTTCTGCATCTGCCTTTGCAGCTGCGGCGGCGTCCTCGTCAGCTTTGGCCTGCTCCTCTTGGAGCTTGAGCTCTTCCATTTTCTTGCGGGCTTCTTCAGCCTCTGCAGCCTCTGCGGCTTCTTGGGCTTTTCTCGCTTCCTCTGCCGCCTTTTTGGGGTTCTTCTTTCTGCGATCACGTTCAGAGGGTTTCTTTTCCTTCGTCTCATCGTCTCCAAGACCGGCCACGGTAGCGCCGCTATCAATCATTTGTTGCAACCGAAGCTTAGCGCGGGCGTCGGCTTCTCTTTGGGCCTTGGTCATGTATTTGCCCTCCTTCTTCATCTGCTCGAGCTTCGCCTTCTCCTTGGCCTTCTTGGCCGCTTTCTGCTCAGCAGCACGCTGATCTTCCTCTTCCTGTTTCTTCCTCTCTTCGTCGAGTCTGGCCTTTTCTTCGGCAGCGGCCGCGGCTTCGGCTAGCTCGCGCTTACGACGCTCCTCTTGCTGTTTCTGAATGGCGGCCAGAGCAGGATTGAGCTTCTTCTTCTTGCCTCCAGCAGCTGCAGGCGCTTCCACGGGTGCGGGAGCAGGTGCTTCTTCTTCTTCGACAACCTCGGGTGCTGGTTTGCCAGGTTCTGCCTTCATTTGACCGCCACCGGCCTTCTTCTTCGCAGCAGCCTGCATATTGTTAGACGGTGAACACTCATGAGGTGCTGGGCGACATACCTGTTCCTTTTTGCGCTGCTTTTCACGCTCCTTCTTTTCTTTCTCTTTTTCTTTCTTAGTCTTGACTCTACCACCGCCTTCCTCCTCATCATCCTCATCTGCGTCTTCGTCGGCCTTCTTACCACCCTTGCCACCTTTTCCTTTCTTCATCGGCTGACCAAACACATCTTCGTCCTCTATATCAGCTTCGACAGGTGCCTTGGCGGCCAAGTCGACAGGCTCAGGAGCGGGGCTTTCGCCGTCGGGGGTAGGATCTTCACCCTCGACAAAATCTTCGGTTTGCTTGCCCTTCTTACCCTTTTTCGCTCGTTTCCTCAGCGCGGCCATCAAACCTCCTCCACCACCTTCTTCCTCCTGCTCCGCCTCATCGGCCTGAGCCTCTTCGGCCTGAGCATCCTTGGTGGCTTGAGCGATAGGGTCGATGGATTCACCGAGATCGGCCTCCCAGTCGTCCTGCTGCTTCTTGGCTCCTTTCTTTTTGGGCGGCATCTTGTCGGTGAGATTATTGGCTGACCGAGTGAATTTCGGAGGCGCAATGTGCGGATTTGTGTGCCCCGCTTTTAGCGTGTGTTCGGAATGGCAAAGACAGCGAAATGTCGCGAGTTGTGCTCGTGTAGGCTGGTGATATCAACTTAATGACTCACTGCGGCTATAACGGGCTGATCAATGTGTGTAATGCGTAAATTATCGAAGCAATGTTGTAGTGGTGCAAGAATACGAAAGGTCGGGTGAAGTGAAGGGTTGTGCGGGACGATGTAGCACGCCGGGACTGGAGGCGAAAGCGGGCGCGAAAATTCCCCGCCAAACCCCGTGCGTCACTCTCGACTTTTTCTCGCGTCGTTCGATCCTCTAGAAGTCGCTTCGTCTGGATATGTGTATGTGACTGTGATTGATTCCAGTTGACCAGACATGGCGACAAACTCCATCAAGCTGCTGAGCGGCAACAGCCACCCAGAGCTCGCCGAGCTGGTGGCCAACCGGTAGGTGCCCTTCGGAGGGCATGGCAGGGGAAGCATGTCGACTGACCATGTTCACAGTCTCGGCATCGAGCTGGCGAAGGTCATGGTGTTGCAGTATTCCAATCAAGAATCGTCGGTCTCTATTGGAGAATCTGTCCGGGACGAGGATGGTAAGTAGATTGTCTTTCATGTCTTCTCTGTTGAGCAAGAGGCATTATTTTCACTTCAAAGCCTATATCATGAGTGCAAGAATGAGACAGACGGGAGCCAACTGCTTGCAGTATTCATCATTCAATCGACCGCCCCAGGAGAGATCAATGACAGCGTTATGGAACTTTTGATCATGATCAACGCGTGCAAGACAGCGTCGGCGCGCCGCATCACAGCCGTTCTACCTAACTTTCCCTACGCCCGACAGGACAAGAAGGACAAGTCCAGAGCGCCCATCACCGCGAAACTCATGGCCAACATGCTGCAAACTGCCGGTTGCAACCACGTCATCACCATGGATCTACACGCCAGCCAGATCCAAGGCTTCTTCAACGTCCCTGTGGATAACCTATACGCCGAGCCTAGCACACTCCGGTGGATCCGCGAGAACCTCTCGGTCAAAGACTGCGTGATCGTCTCCCCAGACGCAGGTGGAGCCAAGCGCGCAACCAGCATCGCCGACGGATTAGACCTCGGATTCGCACTCATTCACAAAGAGCGCGCGCGGCCCAACGAAGTCAGCCGCATGGTGTTGGTCGGCGACGTGAAGGACAAGGTCGCGATCATCGTCGACGACATGGCCGACACGTGCGGAACACTTGTCAAGGCAGCGGACGTGGTCATCACTCACGGCGCGAAACAAGCCATCGCGATCGTCACGCACGGTATTCTCAGTGGGAACGCGATCGAGGCCCTGAACGGCTCGAAATTGCAGAAACTCGTCGTCACGAACACGGTGCCTCATGCGGAGAAGAAGGAACGCTGTCCTCGCATTGAGACTATCGATATTAGCCCGACAGTGAGTGTGGACTGTATCGCACATGAGAAGGAACGTACTGACATCCATCTCACAGCTGGCCGAGGCTTGCCGCCGCACACATAATGGTGAAAGTGTGTCGTTCCTGTTCAAACACGCGCCGATATAGGAGAACGGCGAGTGATAGACGAAAGGGAATGTTCGGCGTTTTCAGGAATCATCGGGCCTATGCGCTTGTGGGAAGATGAAACGTCTAATCGGCCAAAGAGTAGAGCACTTCACGGTCTGGCGACGTCCGCATTCAAGAAGAATCAAGCGTTTATCCATGGTCAAGGGAACTGACTATGATAAATTGTCAATGTGCTTCACTGTCTAGCCTCTACCTTGATGCCTATGCTAGTGAACAGACCGAGCCTTGGTCTGGTATGCAATGTTATCCTCAAAGCCTAATGTAGCCTTCAATCGTGAGGTCTGCTGTTCAAATGCACAACCCAAAAATCTATAATGCACCTTCAACCAACGCCGTAACCATGAAAGCAACCGGATCTTCATCTCTTGCAACCTCCATTCACAGAATCGTCTCGGACTCTGCTTATCCCGCCCAAGAGGTCGCTCTCTCGCGAAGAATCCGGTGAAACCCGAGAAAGCAGCAGATTTCCAGCAGATTTTCAGCAGATTCCAATCCGAAGCCTGAATTACTGCTGGATTGGGTTTTATGCACCTCATCTATTCATGATCTGCTGGGCATGCACATCCTCGATTACATGAGCTCAACAGGCGGCCTTGCCGTATGTGCCATGATCTTCCCCTCGCCATTCAGGTCAAAATCCTCATCGCTGGTATCCTCCACCGCGATCGCCGGGAGATGCGGTGCCGAACCATTCGCGACAGGGTCGTAGACGATCGTGCCAGACCTACTCCTTCCCGAGGTTGCAGCAGCATGGGTACTTCCCGCACTCGTCGGGCTAGGTGGAAACTCTGAAAGGCTTTGTGCTCGAACCCGCGCGTTGAGTTTATGCAATGCTTGCGTGAGGTCGTCGGCGTGCACGTCCTTATTTGGCGGATCTTCATTCCGCATCTCCCATCCGACGGGCGGCGATGGCGGGGGCGAGATGAAGAACATCTTTTGACTCTTCGGCGCGGCGAGGTGCTGATCTTTCTCTTTCAATTCGGTCGGTTCGCCGAAGTAGACGCGTACCCGGTTCGACATGACCGTCTCCCCATCTAAGAGCTGCCGAACGTGGGTTGCATCTGATATTGAGGTGAACACAGCAATGATGCGTCGGAAGGACTTTAACGGTGCAAAGGAGTGAAGGGTGGCTTGCGCGGAGATGGCGTCGCGCATGGACTGCAGATTTGGAGCAGAAAATATGGCCGGATCTGCAAGATTTGTGATGATGAGTGTATTGGAGGGATTTGACGGAGTGGTGAGGGCAGGCAGGTCGGTGAGGTCGATCGACAAGCTGGGTGAATGTCTGCGGCGCTTCATGCCCTGTGAGGGGGTGGACTGGATGCCCCGCGATGGCGAGGGAGAGGTGCCCTGCGAGTCCTTGGGCGACGGTGACTGGGACATGTCGACAGACATCGCGTGCAGTTCGTGCTGAGAAGGTTGTGATTGCGAGATTGAAGGTCGTGGAACAGGCGGGGTGGAACGATGAAGAAGTACGAGTAGTGGCGAAGGTGGTTGAATTGCCCCTCCAATTCTGACGCACGACTACTGCATGCGGTTGGACGGGGCGGTTAATCTGCCCTAGTCACTTCACCCATTGCCGCCTGCCTACCCCATTGCTATCCGTCACCAGGCGCAGCCGGCCGTCGTTTGTCATCGGCCTTTGCCACTGTGGCGAAGCTCCTCCCCTGAGCGTCACGTGCACCAGGCCACGACACGCAGCAGCCTACTACTTTTCACCGCCACATCGCCAGCACCGGAGGGGCCGAATACGTGTCCACTGCGGCTCACACGATATTGTCATGTCAGGCTGCGCATCCGTGTCTGCCTACACCCGGCTGAAATAATGGTGGCTTGTAGTACAGAACGGCTGGGAAAACGGCGCAGACGGGGTCTGTAGCTGAAGCATGACATGCAGCCTGCGTGGACTGCAGTGTTGTATAGAGATATGCGGCCGAGTGTTTTTTAATTGACCTGACATGTCACCGTACTGTAGAAATTCGAGGTGGAGTCACCACTTGTGTCCTGCTAGGCTACTATCTGTGGTCACTTCCTCAAGTGTTCTACGCGAGCCGGTGCCAATCCACTCCAACGGCGGCCCTACGACTGCGTGCCACGAGCACTGCCGAACAGCAGACACAGAAGGGACTTGTAAAACGACTTGTGCGTCATTCCAATTTTTCCGCTACACGGTAAATACCTAGTGTACAAGAATTTCCACCCGAGCCCGAAGCTCCGCTGAGTATGGGTGCCAAATAGGCACCGAATTGATGATATGGCTGGGCCGCAGAGAGATGATGATACTTTTGCCGCGCTCTCCAAAATGCATTCGCCTGCACACCACAGGCACAAGCTTAGGCCAGAAGGGCAATGACTCTAACCGCCCATAACCATCCCCTTGAGGCCAGCCATGTCACCCTCCTTGGCAGCGATTTCGAAGTAGCCATAGATGATACTAGATCAAAGTCAATGGTCTGACAAATTACAACGATTTGCAGTTTACACTTACGTGACAGCCATGAGGATACCAGTTCCAGAGCCGAGAGCTCCGACGAGGTCGCTCATGATGGACAAGGCACCGATGCAAGCACCGCCAAAGGCGGCAGCGGTTGGAATCACCCTCTTCAACTCCCTGTACATGGACTCATCACGATGACCGGCCATGACGAGGCCCTGATCCTTGAGCTGCTTAGCGACATCGCGAGGGCTGGAACCGGAAACCTCGATCCAAGTCTTGGAGAAAGCGGCGCAGGCAAGAAGCATGTAAGCCACGAAGATGGCCGTATGAACGGGGTCCAATAGCGCATCCTTCATGTTCATCGGGGGAGACATGTAGTAGACAAGGCCAGACACGGGCTGTAACTGAGCAGAGCCGTCCTTGGCTTCCCAGGTTCCGATGAGCTTGACTAGAAGATTGTCGCTGAAACGAGAGAAGAGCATCTGGCTGACCAAGAAGACGTTGGAAGACAAGGCTGACTGGAGCATGATGGGCATGTTGGAGGTATAGAATAGGCGAACGGGATACGAGCCGCGCATTCCACGCTGCCTGTTGGACTTGACAGGGATTTCGACGCGGAATCCTTGGAGGTAGATGACAGCGCTGAACACAAGGACAGTGGCGAGGAGGTTCATGACGTTTGGCAGATTCTGGCGGTAGAAAGCCTCCTTCAAGGCGAGCTGCTTGTTGGGCCAGGTGATCAACAAGTGGACCAGGGCGATGATGGCACCTTCAAATTCTGGGCCGCGACCAGTGTTGACTGTGGTCGGAGAGAATGCCTTCCAAACAATCATTTCGCAGATGTTAGTCGCGATGAAGAGCGAAATACCGCTACCAAGACCATAGCCCTTTTGGAGAAGCTCGTCAAGCAGAATAACAATCAAAGCTGCGGTCATGAGCTGGACAACCAGCAAGACGCAGATTCCAGCACCGAGATCTGAGGGCTGTCCATAAAGGCCGGTGAGCACGTGAACGCAAGCTTGACCAAAAGCCAAGATGATTGCGAGGAGCTTTTTAAGCCATTAGCAATTGATTCTCGGCCTTCTTCCAGAATGTCAAACCCACCTTTTGCGCGGTCTGGTAGAGTTCGCGGTCAGACTTCAGATCGAGGTTCACGTCGATGAGGTGAGTGCCAGCAAGGAGCTAATCTTGTCAACCAACGCAGTTCAATGTCTAGTTTTCACCTTTTCTTACCTGGAAGACCATGCCAGATGAGATGATGGGAGTAATACCCAGTTCCATAAGCGTACCACGATTACTCGCCATCATCATGCGCAGCCAATACAGAGGATCAGAGGTGTCTGCACTGTGTCAGAAGCCATTTCTCATCCTGTCTTTTGTCTGTATCTTACCCGATGACACGATACCGTACAGCGGCATCTGGCTCATCACTAAGAAGATGAGAAGCGTAACACCCGTCCATATCAGCCTCTGTTGGAATGGCGTCTTGGTCTCGGGGATGGCGATCTCGGGGATGAAAGGGGTGAAGGGCTTCACCAGGTCGAGGAAGCGAACTGCAGAAATTGTGTGTTAGCATGAATTCCCATGGGACGGGAGTCATTCGTCGCGTCGCAGCTGCATGGTCTGCATCAAGCACTCATCCGGCCCTACAATGGGTATCGAGGTTTGTGCGCGACCAGCTCTGTGCTGCGAAGACGGAATCGGGGCGGGTCACGTACGGCCGCTCATCTTGAAGCTGGGAAGCTGAACAGCAGCTTGCGACGAGGTCCTTGTGTGTCGTGAGAGAGGCCAATGGACCAATCAAATCCTCAGATGTTATATCGGAATAGATGGAAGATATCCTCGATGCGACTCGACCTGTTTGTGGATCTGTTGCTGAGCTCGGAAGATGAAGTCGAGGCGGGCGTTGTATTGCTGTACGTGGCTAGTTTTCGGGGGTCGCACGCACGAACGCACACGCCCAGCGCGCCCAGTAGCGAGGATCGAGTCACGGCACAGCGTCGGGGTTAGCGGCAAATCCCGCCTCTGGCCCAGCCGCGTCTGTAAAGATCGCTTATGCTCTCAGGCAATTTGCTCTTTCATTCTCTTTAGTACATGCAACAGGTCCTTCTCTCCATGTCAATCTCAGGTTTTGAGTCTCTCGCTTTCAGAGTGTCTACTCCTCCAAATCGTGCCTGACACGATACAATCTCTTCAGCTGCTCAAAGGTGACGAATGTGATGATCGTCGACGGAGCCCTGCTGATCAAGGCTGGAGTGAGGCCCTTGAACATCCAGCCCACTCCTTCATGCTTGATCATGCGGCCGGCCATGACCATCATTGGGTGAGTCTGAGAGCGCACCGTCATCAACCGGGCTTTGAAGACGTCAAAGGGACTGCAAATGAAAGTGGACAAGAAGCCAGCAAGACAGCTAGCTGTTATGTGAGTCGGCACTGTATCGGTCATGGAAGTCCCGGCCATTAGCTCCCGCTTGATCATATCATAGCCGGCGAGCTGGGTTGCGGTGGCGATGGCAGCTCTGCCAGCGCCCACCCACACTCCAGTCCAGATGCTGCTCCATCCTTCAGCTCGGATCATGGTTTGTAGACCATGGAGCACGTTCCGATAGCCACGTCTTTGTTCCACGGGCAGGGAGGAATCATTCTGCATCCTCAGAGTGACGACATCTGCAAAATTTCCCACAATGCTCCCAGTAGAGCCAGCTGTAGCAGCCATCACAGCCAATGTCACGGCCGAAGGGGCGTGGGTACTTGTCGTCGAGGCCTCTTTCATTTTCTCGTACAGTGCAAAGCGGACGGTAGCGTAAGTCAATGTTCTTGTTAGCGATGCTGTCAGCTATAGTAACAATCAGCGGTCGGACTCTCGTGTCACATCTTTGACTTTGTTATACCCCTTTCTATAAGCCTGGAACACCCTCTTCATGCCAGATGGTCCGGAATATCTTCTTCATGCCCAATTGAGCACCCAGATGTGTCTGGGTTTGCAAGCGGACCTGTCAAGATCAGTCCTTGGTGACTCTCATTCATCTAGCTATACGCACGCCCGCTAGGATTCCGTGTCAACGCCCAATGACCAACACATTAGCGGAGGACAAACTCACCAACACCGAGAGGCTGGGTGCAACAGCAGGTGACAGCACTCGCCAAGCCACCATAGTAGAATGGATAATGAATGACTCCATGCTCAGAATGGATCGATTTGTTTTTCTCTACTGCAATCGGATGATGTTGAACGAGGAGAGCGTTAACTATAGGTGGTGGCGGGACAGGCGATGCGCCAAGGGAAGAACTGATCGCTGCTGGTGGTGGCATCATAATCCTGCTGGCTGATTCGGTCATTCTAGCAATGCTGTAGGAGACTGCAGGTGTAAATAGTCCGGTGAGAGCTTAGTGATGGTAAATGTACTGCGACGGAGATTTGAGGTGGGACTGGGAACAGAAGGAACACCGCCGAGCTTCTTTGTGTCGTCCGTAGACAAGAATGATTGAATTGCACCTACTTTATCCTGTCTACGCTCGAATCACCCGCCATTTACACGGTCCACATCGTGACTTCTGACGAAAATTTTCGATTCTCGTTGTCCACTCCCTCGTGTTGGTTCATGTCTCGTGTGTGCGTAGACCATTTTGGAGGTGAAGCTTGGCGGCATGAAACGCGAAGAAGTAATGACGAGCAATTATTTGAAGTTGTAGATACATATAGGTCAAGCATCGCGCATATGATTTGAACGCAATGCTGCTTTCACGAGGATCGTGGCTAGTGAGATTGAATGGCAATGCTACAATCTCAACCTGTCGTCGGTCTATTCTGCGCGAGTGTGCCGCTTGCTCGTATAGCACAAAAAATGGTAAGACGCTTGAGCAACGAAGGCTGCGATGCCAAACCACACATTATGCCACCGTCAAAGCTTGATACTGACTGAACGCAGAGCCAAGCTCCCTAGTAGTTGATGGCAAGACCTACAAGACCGACTCATGGACCAATGTACCAGCCTCGATCCTAAACTCGGTGTCCCGGCGGCTACATCTACAAAACGATCATCCAATCGCAATCACTAGAAAATTGATCGAGGGCCGCTTCCCAGGATACAAGCATCACAATGATCTATTCCCGGTTGTGACGGTCGAGCAGAACTTTGATTCCCTGGGATTCCCTGCGGACCACGTTGGGCGAAGCCGAACGGACACGTACTATATTAACAAAGACACAGTGTTGCGGACGCACACATCTGCCCATCAAGCCGACACATTCAGAGCAAACGAGAGCGATGGATTTACTATCTCCGCCGACGTATACCGACGGGATGCGGTCGATCGGTCTCACTACCCAATCTTCCACCAGATGGAGGGGGCGATGACATGGGACCGCAACGCCCTCAAACCAGGCCAGACTCTCGCACAAAAAGTCTGGGAGGACGTCGAAAAGCTCCCAAAGCACGATCTGATCGTCGAAGACCCGAATCCCACTACCCATCCCGACCGCAACCCGCTCCAGAAATGCCACAACCAGGACGAAGTCGAAGCCATAGCCGCCCACCTCAAGCGCTCGGTAGAAAACGTCGTGGTGGAAATCTTCTCCCAAGCTCGAGCCGCAGCCGCAGAAGCAGACCAAGCGAACGGGTCCAGTCCAGTGTCCAGCGAACCGCTCAAAGTCCGCTGGATAGAGGCCTATTTCCCATTCACATCCCCGTCCTGGGAGCTAGAAGTCTTCTGGCAAGGCGACTGGCTCGAAGTACTAGGCAGCGGCGTGATATCTCAACCACTCCTTGACGCTGCCGCGGCGCCTCACCGTTCCGGCTGGGCTTTCGGGATGGGTCTGGAGCGCATCGCCATGCTGCTCTACGAGATTCCGGATATACGCCTGTTCTGGAGTAAGGACGCTCGGTTCCTGGATCAATTCGCTGCCGATCGCCCGATACGCCGCTTCACGCCTTTCTCAAAGTATCCCGCTGCACCGCGGGATGTGGCGTTTTGGCTACCTGCGCCGGAGGACAAGGCTAAAGTCGTGGCAGATACCGCGGCTGGGAACTCAAGCGCACCGTCCGCGGCAGGCGGATTCGCCAAGGACTTCGTCGCCGATGAAGCTGATACTCCGTTGCAGTTCCACGAGAATGACATTATGGAATTGGTTCGAAATATCGGCGGCGACAGCGTCGAGGATGTGCGGTTGGTGGACGAGTTTGTCCACCCAAAGACTAGCCGGAAAAGTCTTTGCTATCGCGTTGTGTATCGCAGTCTGGAGAAGACGCTTACTGGCGAGGAGACTAATGCTATGCACGAGGCTGTCAGGCAAGAGCTTGTCAGACGATTTCACGTCGAGCTGAGGTGAAAGAGAAAGAAAGCAGGGATTGGTAGACGAGAACTTCGTCCACGAAATTGTAAATTAGCCCGGTGTACGAGAGGGAGAGATTAGGAAACTCGAGTTTCGCTAACAAGCGATTCTACACTGAATGCCACCCGTTCCCCTCCAAGTTTGCTCCGTTGCCCGGCGTGTGCGCTATCTTTCTCGAGCTCTTCGTGAAGACCGGAATCGTTCCGTGTTGACCACCCATGCTGTAAGGACAACAAACACAATAGCAGAGATGGCCTCGATCAAGGAGCTGTCACTAAGTGATTTCATACTCGCATTCAATCGAGGCCATCAGCGGTGCTACCGGGACTTGTCTATGCCGCTCCTCTCTAATGCCTCGAGAAGCTCAGGGCGGTCCTTCAGCAGAACAACCGCTTCTGTGTAAGGCATCCATTTTCTCCTCCTCTTGTGCATCTCGGGCCACTCTGCCTTTTCTTCTTCGACAGTAGCCTCAAAGAACTGATAGGTGGCCTTCGGGGCTTCCGAGGTGAACTTTTCCGGTGATCGCTTCTCTATGATGGCGCCGAGATTGCGATCTATATTGACAATGACGCCGGCCTCCTCCCAAGCTTCGCGTTTAGCGGCCTCCTCCTGCGTTGGCTCGTCTGTCTCCCATCCACCCTTTGGCAGCACCCAGCCGTTGTGCCGGGTGCTTTGTATCATGAGCACAAGCTTGCGGTCGGCAGCCAACGGGACAATGCCCGCAACTAGCCGTTCGCCTTGCAGCCCGTAACCTGTAAGTTGGAGAATGAGCCAAAGGTTCTGAGAGAGAATAAACATGGAAAAAGAGTCTTACGCTGATTGTCCCTTCCAACTCTGGCCTCCATAGACCTTTCAGGACCGTCTGCCATAATATAGGACCCTCACGTGACGCCTCAGCTCGGAGCGGCCGGATGTAGGAGCACTGCTTTATCGCGGCGCAGTTGATTTCGCGGCGACGTGTGTCGCGTGAGTCGTCCACAGAATGCCAAAGGGTCTCACGTGTTCTTCGGAAGTTTTTTGGCACTTCAAATAGTAGTGCTCGAGGAGTGGTGAAATTGATTTGTAGCGACAAGGTTTTGGCGAGCGCGGGCTGGATCTGCGGCGGCCGGGCCAGGCCAGGTGTACGCGGGCTCGGGGGTTTCTTCGGCGGAGAAATGAGTGACTTTTTATTACAAGAGAGTGATGTGAGCCGGATTGAGAGGGTTTAATTCGGTCTGAGAGAGCGGCCAGGCAGGCACCTGCGCGTCACAAAGAGGGATGGAGAAGCAGACGGCATTCTGGACGGGGAGGAGGAGTAAAAGGTTGGGTAGAGGGTGAGTGAGGGTGAGGGTGAGGGTAGGAGCAGGAAGGCTTCTGAAAAAGGCTCAATGTACGGCCGGACGTTGTGAGACTACCGAGAGCCAAAAGATTCAAACCGGGAACCAAGACTGTCTGTGGAGGGGCGGTCCGTTGTTCGGCCGTCGTCCTCGAATCATCACTTACCGCGTGGTCTTTGATCAGAAGATGTGAGCTACAAGCTGGCTGTCCATTCCCAGGAGTTCCCTGTATCAATCAGTCTTGATGCCTTGCTGGAAGGATGAATCAGCCTTTCAAAGCGCGGTCATCCGGTGATCGCTCGTCATGTCGAAGGACAATAATATCTGGGCTGCATTACTGCGTGTGCTCCCAACCCACCGGAGCCCCGCTTCGCAGGCCCCGACAGGACCTCCCTCATGTGGCCTGGCCCCGCCAATCGGCCGCCTCACTGGGCATTATTGCTTCTGCGAACCATCGTCACTTTCGGCTTTTCTGCCTTTTCCTTATGATAGTAATTTTACACTCGTAGTATCATCTAATACGCCGGCCAATAACTCGCAGGGCGCGTTGCAGGGCAATCTGTAAAGCTACTGCCCGCTCTTTTCAGGCGTCCAGGTATCAAAGGCAGTCACAGCCCCCTTACGCCGCAAATCAGACTTTTCGGTGACCTCAACGTCGACCACTACGCTACGTTATGCCACGACCTCGGTCTTGGTCTTCTTCGCGGCAGGTACTTCGGCCTGCTCATCCGCCTCCTGCTCTAGTGCGCGCTTCTCCTCTACCCCAGAAAGTTCTCGCTGCTTCTGATCGAACTTCTTCTTTTCCTCCTCGGTCAGATTCGGAAGAAGAGGATCGTCCGTTGCCTTGTGCAGATTTCCGTGAAACGTCCTGATTATCGAGTCGGCGTCATCGATCGCGATGGGTCGAACGTCAGCGAGCGCCTTGATCTTGGATGTGCAGAGCTTGACCTGCGCATCAGTCATGCTCAGGCCTAGCTGCTCAACACGAGACTTGATAGCGTTCCAGCCTGTGAGTCTTGAGGCGAAATGCACGTATCGCTTCATGCCAAACTGTGAAAACATGAGTAATCATTCCTTAATTGCTGATCTTAACTTACATCGGCCGGATCGATGATTTCGTAGGTCGATGGGTTTGCCAGTATGGCCTTGGCGTGGATGCCGGCCTTGTGAGTGAAAGCAGAGAAGCCAGTGATGTAGTTGTTGAAGGGGATATTGATCTCAACGTTATCTGCAACCAGATCCTCAATCTCCTTGAGCATGTGCAAGTTGTACTTGCCCTTGACATAATCGCGGTCGGCCACAATCATACGGGCCATCAAGCCACCCAGAGGGGTGATACCGTTCCGCTCTCCAATACCAATGACGGAGGTATCAATGTGTGTGGCACCGGCTTCAAGAGCGCAGTAAGCGTTGGCAATGGCGCAGCCGGAGTCGTTGTGGAAATGGCATTCGATATCGCAACTGACAACGCCACGGAGAGTTCGGACGAGATCGTAAACTTGACGGGGGCTGGCACATCCGACGGTATCAGCGATCCCGACACGGTTGACGCCGACCTTATCGACGGCGCTGTAAAGGGTGAGAAGGTCAACGAGATCTGAGCGGAAGCTGTCTTCTGAAGAGAAACGGATCTCCAGACCCTTGGACTTGACGAATTGGATGACCTCAATGGCAGCATTCTTGATATATGTCATGTC
The DNA here is from genome assembly GCA_000836255.1 of Dothideomycetidae sp. 11243. Classification (NCBI taxonomy): domain Eukaryota; kingdom Fungi; phylum Ascomycota; class Dothideomycetes; species Dothideomycetidae sp. 11243. The sequence continues at coordinate 1,356,933 of DF938582.1, forward strand.
TTTGCCGTGGCTGTGTTCTCTGAGGTACTGGCTGGTTCCAATCACGACGTCAACGCCGTCGACACCAGTCTCTACAGCCACTTTGACGTCGTCCATGTGACATCTCACGTGAGTGAGGATCTTTGCCTTCAGTCCGAGCTTGCAAATGGCCTCGCAATCCTTGCGACTCTGCTCACTGGCACACGGGCTGGTGAGCTCGATGCAGTCTACGCCGAATGCATCGAGTGCCTTGGCGATCTTGATTTTAGTCTCCGTATCGAAATATGCATTGGCAAACTGCTCGCCCTCTCTTAAGGTCGATTCAATGATCTTGAACTTGGAAATGTTGGACAGGAAGTCGCCGACAGGCTGGTACGGATTGGCAGCCTGAACCTGTCGATGCGGGTTCTGTGCTGTCACAATGCCTGTAAAGCCCTCGTGTGCTGCTACCCGTCAGAACGCCTGCTGCCCTGGTAATTTTGTTCCGTCACTCACAGCCGTTAACGCCATTCTCTCCATTGGTCTGACCGGTGTGGCCATTGGTGCCATTGGCGCCATTGGCATCGTCCAGGCTGGGACACATTGTGAGGGGTTGTATAGCGTGTGGTTGTGTACTGACTGGACAGAGATGAAGGGGCTCGCACGGGATTCAAAGGTGGGACAAGGGCGAGTATGAACGATAGATTGACGTATAAAAGTCTGAGAGGATGGGAGGGTATGACTCTATAGCGTCTGCACAGGCCAGCCTCGCCGCGGTTCGTGGGCTGAAAATTTCCAGGCCGTGAAGGTGTAGTCATGGTTCGGACCGATACCGGCACCCTGTTTGGTGTCAATCTCGCTGCTATTTGATTGGCCGCCGACGTCATTTGGCGGTGACTGGCCCCTAAATTCCAAACCTTCCGTCGCTAGCATGTGCTCGCCATCTATACCAAACGCACAATCCCGGGATTCTATAGAGCGAATCCTTATAATCGAGCCCGATGACTCGCGGGGCACACACTTTAACATTGTTGTGGACTGCTCCGCCGGGACATTAGGCTGCAGTGTCGGAACTAAGCTGTGGCTCCTGTTTAGGCAGTTACCAAAATCACTGATCAAAGGTAATCTTCAACGACTGCACTGATTTCATGGGAAGTAGTCCATCGAGTCGCGAATTCCGTTTCGGTCGGATGGCGTGCCATGACTTGTCTGATATGGACCCAATTCTGGACCTACATCCTTTCCCGTTGTCTTCAATATGATTTTCTTTTTCTTCCATCGACATCTGCTGGGCTGGTTGATGCATCGCGTACGAACGATGCTGTGGTCACACCATTGCTGAAAAGACATTGAGAAGTATAGCCCATATCGCGATAGTCCACAGCTGATGCTCTCCAGGATCCCGTGGCCTTGTCCACTTTGGCGAACGAGGATGCTGCTCATATCTGGTCATCTTAGCCGTGGCCAGAGGAATGATCTACTCCGCAAGGGGTATTGATCAGACTGAGGCGAATGAGGATAGACTTGTAGCTGACCCTCTTAGCCACTGGCGACTGCTGGAATTCAAACGAATCCAAAGTGGCCGCTACCACCAGAAGAAGGCGCGCCACTGACCCAGAGGGTTCGAGCAGGCCCCATCACGTCTTCTGGAGAAGCACGAGTCTTTGCTCGCCCAAGGGTTTGAGCCTGCCTCCATCAGTCTTCTACGGAACAACACACGTCCGTTGGTATTGAGCCCTCGGCCAAAACCGCTGAGGGCTCCAGAGGAGAAGTAGAACGCTTCTCCTCTGCTCTTGCGAAGGCAGACACCTCTACGTGGTGCAAGAGACTACTAGCCAGAGTTCTGGTGAAGCTAAGATCTGCCATCAATCCCCGCAAGCTCTCGGAACGATCGACATCAGCGGACTCGACTACCCTCTAAGCCGCCAGTCGAACAACCACGATCGTTAGTCGCCGATGACCTTTCACCGCCCGTCGGCCAAAAAGTGTCCATGACTGTCTCCCTTTACCCATGGACGATGAGTAGAGGACGATCACGAAGACGGTGGCATCCAAGATGCTTTGCAATACACGGAGTGACAGGACGGGATGTGTCGACGACAACGAGCCGAGTCTGCTACCCCCAAAGCAGCTCATGCGCCGCCCCAAGAGTAGTTGGGTAGCAGACTCATAGCTTCGACGGCGGGCACGATAACGGCATGAATTCAGGAAAGATCTGTCACGACAAGGGGTTTTCGATGCAATAAGGCCAGGTTGGTCAAGGAGGACGATCCTATTGTATGCTAGCTAGGCAAGCGATTGATGACGAATACACCGTACTACCATGTTCCGTCCTAATCCAGAGGCGCCACGCGTCATTGATATCCTGTAAGCGATAAAGCAAAAGGCCCAAGCGAGGAGAGAGATTATTGCTGTTGATCCCATTCGCAACGTGATGGGACATCTGCGCGCTGTCTATTTGCGGGGGTATTTCTTGAACAAATATCTGAATATACAGTTAGGCATATATGCGTGAAGGACAGAATTGAAGGAACCCACGAGCTAACATAGTAGTCGGCGACACCAAATAACCCAACAGCGCCGGCCCACAGACCAGCAAGCTTCCAAGTGAGCTCGCCTGCGATATGCTTCCTGTAAGCTCCAAAGCCAAGCAAACCGCCCAGCGCGGCAATAGTGACCGCATTGCCAACGAAGACGGGGTTATCGCTGTTGGCCTTGAGCGTCTGCCAGTCCTGGCCCGCGCGCTTCTTTGCCTGCTGTTTCTTGAGCGAGGCCTTCTCCTTTAGCTCAGCCGCTTTATCGCGGGCTTCCTGCTCATGTCGCACACGCTCCGCCTGAGTGTCGGTCTGCACTGATTGCGACTCAAAGTCAGACGGCACGGACGACACGTGGGGGCTGTCGACATCGACGAGCGACTGAACGCTGTCGTCTTCGTGCTCGATCTCAGGCATTGCCGGCGCGCGTCTGTGCAGCGTGAATGGTTAGATATGGCTTAGCCAGTAAGACTTCGTGAAATGCTTACTTCTGTGAGGAGCGTCAATAAATGTGCATTGCAAAGATCTCATCATATGGACATACCTCCTCGTCAGTCTGGCGTGGGCCACGGGCGGCGACGTCTGCGTACGACATTGTTCAAGCGCTGTAGGAGATCTGCTTGGAGCTGGTCGGAGAGGTTATGAGTTATTGGTGTTACGGTTGGTAATGTTGCTAGGAAGAATTGATAGCGACGAAGCTATGGCAGACGCCTGCTGTCCAACTTCAGACTCGTGTGACCGGTTCGCGGGTTGAACCGGGCATGTGACGGAAGAAAGGCGCTACGGTGGGCTGCTTTCTCCGCGAATCGCCACACGTCATGTCACGTGGTTGTTGGTGCGAGTATACCGCTCGCATGAGAATAATAAACGTAAGGGGCCAAATAGTCTCTGAATACAAGTGATGAAATTAAGCTCATGCCCACTGCTGTGAGTCTGTGATGATTCTCCTCCTCGCTGTCGTCCTTTCTCAGCGTCAAGAAATTCACGCCAGGGGGGCGAGTAATTCTCGCAGCTGTAGGCGATGCTTCTACCAGGCGTGGAAGTCAAATTGTTCTCAGCCGAATGAAAGTGAGGCAAAGTCGCGGACCTTTCGCAGGATAAGGAGCCCAACGACTCGCGGAGCGCTTGCTATACCAGTGCGCGGACTAGAGAGTCGGACGAGTCCTTTGGAAAGTAGTAGGAGAGAGTCCTGAGCAAAGTGGCGCACGCGATGGTCTACGAATCCCGACCGCAGGGGCATGGTCTGCCTACGACACCGCTTCATGGATTGCGGCGTCTGAGCAGGATGGCAGAGGGCTGCATGAAGGGTGCAATACCGCCCTTACTGAGGGCTGCGCTTGGCGTTAGAGGCTCACCGGCTGCTTGCCGGTACAGGAACACCCCTGCAGGGAAAGTGCTGGATTGTTTTTTCGCCCCCCGCCGAAAGGCTGGAGCCCCAGACCCGTACCGCGACATGTGGCAACGGAATAACGGGGAACGCATTTCTACGTAGTGTCAACCCGAGGGGCAAAGGATGCAACCGAGATCAGGAAGGCGACCGTAAGTCACAGTAACCGGGTCTACATCAAAGCGCCAGGCCTGTACCAAGTAAGTGCCAATTTCCAGAAAAAACTTTTTCTTTGCGGGAATGTACACGGACGGGTTCGGTTCGGCAAGCGGGCACAGGTTGCACACCAATTGCACAAGAGACGGACATGATAAGCCGATAAGTTCCCAAGGACCGGACACAATAGCAAAAGCAATGAAATGGCAGAAATTACACATACTCGGCCTGATTGGGTGTTCATATGTTTGCTGGGCTTGTGAAGACGCGTCTTTTCTTACCGTACGTAGTATGCGTGTGGCCCTGCAAAGCGACCAGCAAGCAGATCAGGTCAGCAAGTCGTCGGGCCAGTTGGTTCGGCCTAGCTGGTAGTGGAGGGTGGCGGCCAGTACGTCGGTGTGGGCAGTGTAGGCGGCGTGGCCTTCGATTGGTGAGCCCCCGTCCCCCACGCCGATTTTCACGAGAAAAAAAGTTGATCCCTAAATATCCCCGTGGTCGCAGATATTTTCTCCAGTTCATCTCACACCTCCTTCCCTCTCCTATCCCTCCCTTTCACTCTCTTTTCATCTTCTCATCTACAGCCTGGTGCTCAGCGCTGTTCTGAAACCTCGTACTGTTCGTCAGTCCCACACAAAAATCTCATCGTCGCAGAGATATTCTCTGAAAGCGACGCTCTAAAATTTCTCCTGTCAGGAGAGACCATCTCCCATCTCTCGAAACCCCTCTGCTTTGATCATGGCGCCTTCAGTAGACGTCAAGCAGGCTAGTAATCCGACCACCGCCCAGGTGAAGTCGGAGAACAAGCAGTCTGTTAAGGTCTTGGAGTCTTTGCTCTCCAAGCTCACCATCTCCAAAGCACAGGATGAGATCAATGCCTCGTCGCAGGAGATTGCCGTATTCATCAACGGTGACATCGAGGAGCAAGATGCACCCGTCAAGTATGTCTCCGACGCAAATAGAACACTGTAAGAATCGGCGACTGATCTCGCTTCTCTAGGGCTTTTGAATTGCTCAAGAAGCAGTTGTCAAATAAGAAGGATGCCATTGCACGGGAACGTGCCCTTGATGCCATTCGCGCTGTTGCCCAGCACTCCACTGTTAGCCCTGCGGTCGAGCCGTACCTCGTAGCTCTGCTCGAGAATGTCCTCGCTGCTGTAGGTGACAAGATGGTGCCAGTCAAGAACGCCGCCCAAACCGCTGCCCTTGCCATTGTCAAGTGCGCGAACCCCAACGCTGTCAAGGCCATCATTCCTCACCTTATCCACTCTCTTCGCAATGCGCAAAAGTGGCCAGAAAAGATCACCGACTTGGAGTGTATCGAGTCACTGTGCAAATCATCGCCTGCACAAACCGCTTTCCGCGTACCCGAACTCATCCCGGTCGTCTCGGAAGCCATGTGGGACACCAAGCCGGAAGTTAAGAAGGCTGCCTATGGCACCATGGAGAAAGTGTGCGCACTTATTGTCAACAAGGATATCGAGCGCTTCATTCCCGAGCTCATCAAGTGTATCTCCAAGCCTGAGCTTGTCTCTGAGACTGTGCACTTGCTTGGTGCCACTACTTTCGTCACGGATGTGCACGAACCTACCCTGGCTATCATGGTCCCTCTGCTGGAGCGTGGCCTGAACGAGCGTGAGACTGCTATCAAGCGCAAGTCTGCCGTCATCGTCGACAACATGTGCAAGCTCGTCGAAGATCCTCAGATCGTCGCCGCATTCCTGCCGCGTCTCATGCCTGCTCTCCAAAAGAACTACGACAACATCGCCGAGCCTGAAGCTCGCGAGAAGACTAAGCAAGGTCTCGACACCCTTTGCCGCGTTGGTGCCGTGAAGGATGGCAAAGCACCTGAAATTTCCAAGGCTGGTGACACCGCCACAGTGCTTGCTATCCTCAAGCAGCTGTTCTCTGATAAGCACCCGCTGGCCAAGGACTCGAAGTTCGAGCCCATTCTTTCTTACGCCGCCGCTATTGGCGCCCAGCTTGTCGATGAGAAGGACAACGAGCCCATCAGCTGGACTACCCATACTCTGCCTTACATCACTGTTGTGGCTGGTGAAGAGGATGCCAAGGGAATTGCCGATACTCTCCGCAAGAGGGCCTCGCCTCTCGCTGCTGATGAGGACGCAGTAGAACCTGATGAGGAAGAGGGCGAGGATCTTTGCAACTGCACTTTCAACCTGGCTTACGGCGCAAAGATTCTGCTGAACCAGACCAATCTCCGCCTCAAGCGTGGCCAGCGTTATGGTCTGCTCGGCCCCAACGGTTCTGGAAAGACCACTCTCATGCGCGCCATCAATAATGAGCAAGTCGAGGGGTTCCCCAAGCAGAGCGAAGTTAAGACCGTCTACGTCGAGCACGATTTGGATTCCGCTGATACTGAACTCACTGTCATCGGCTGGACCATGATGAAGCTCGAGTCTGTCGGTATCAAGAAGGAAAAGAAGGATGTCGAAGCTAAGCTCATTGAATTCGGTTTCGTTGAGGAGCAGCTCAACTCTGGCATCACATCCCTTTCAGGTGGCTGGAGGATGAAGCTTGCCCTCGCTCGTGCCGTTTTCGAGGAGCCTGATATTCTCCTGCTGGACGAGCCCACCAACCATTTGGATGTTGTCAACGTCAAATGGCTTGAGACCTATCTGACCACGAGCGACTGCACGTCCATCATCATCTCGCACGACAGCAAATTCCTCGACAACGTCGTCCAGCACGTCATCCACTACGAGCGCTTCAAGCTGAAGAGATACCGTGGAAACCTTAGCGAATTTGTCAAGCGTGTTCCTTCGGCCAGATCCTACCACGAATTGTCTGCTTCTGAGCTCGAATTCAACTTTCCCGAGCCCGGTTTCCTCGAAGGTGTGAAGACCAAAGCCAAGGCCATCGTCCGTGTCACCAACATGACCTTCCAATACCCCGGCACACCCAAGCCACAAATTGAGGACATCAGTTTCCAATGCTCTTTGGGCTCTCGTATCGCCGTCATTGGTCCTAACGGTGCTGGAAAATCCACCCTCGTCAACGTCCTCACCGGCGAACTAATTCCCACTTCGGGCGATGTCTACCAACATGAAAATATTCGCATTGCATACATCAAACAACATGCCTTTGCACACATTGACCACCATCTGGACAGCACGCCGTCAGAGTACATCCAATGGCGCTTCCAGACCGGCGAAGATCGCGAAACTATGGACCGAGCCAACAAAATCATCACTGATGATGACGAAAAGGCTATGGACAAGATCTACCGCATTGAGGGCTCCCAGAGAAGGGTTATCGGCATTCATTCGCGGAGAAAATTCAAGAATAGTTACGAATACGAGTGCTCTTTCACCCTGGGAGACAATGTCGGCATGAAAAACGAAAAGTGGACTCCGATGATGACGGCCGATAATGCGTGGATTCCTCGCAACGAGATCATGCAATCGCATCAGAAGATGGTCGCGGAGGTAGATCAGAAGGAAGCGCTGGCCAGTGGACAGTTCAGACCTCTTGTCCGCAAGGAAATCGAGCAACATTGTGCCGGATTTGGTCTAGACGCCGAACTCGTCTCTCACTCCCGCATGCGTGGTCTCTCCGGTGGCCAGCGTGTCAAAGTCGTCCTTGCGGCTTGCACATGGCAACGACCTCACTTGATTGTGTTGGACGAGCCGACCAACTTTTTGGACAGAGACTCTCTGGGTGCCCTGTCCAAGGGCCTTAAGGAATTCGGAGGTGGTGTGATCATCATTACTCACTCTGCTGAGTTCACCAAGGGTCTTACAGAGGAAGTGTGGGCTGTCATGGCTGGTCGTATGGTGAGTTCTGCCTCGAACATTCGTTCACTTATTCGTTCACTTTTTTCATTCACTTTTTCTATCAAAGCAGTGCTAACGAACTTCACAGACCCCATCAGGCCACAACTGGGTGCAAGGTCAAGGTGCTGGTCCCCGTCTGACCGAGAAGGCGGACGAGGAAGACAAGTTCGATGCTATGGGCAACAAGATCGAAGGCACCAAGAAGAAGGCCAAGTTGACCTCGTCAGAACTGCGCAAAAAGAAGAAGGATCGCATGGCTCGTCGCAAGCGTGGCGAGGAGGTCTTCTCGGACGAGGACGATTAGACGTATTGATCACGGTTTGATTGCCTGATAGAAAAAGCATAGATGAGTTTTGGCGGGCGTGTCATTCGGGTAATTTTCTAGCAGCAGCACAAGCAGTTTCAAATAGAATATTCCGACATTTTACTCGGCTAACTTGTTATGTGTACCAGTCCCACTGAAAATGCTTTGCGATTGGCAATCGATCAATACATTCCTACGTCACATGCATATGCGGTGCCACCGAGCACCGCATGAAGTCCTGTGTAGGTTTCGAGGTTGAAGCCGTACCTTCCTCGCACAACGCAAAAGCCGACGCTTTGTGCAACCACCTCTGTTTGCCTATTTGCCTGGTGATATGCCCGAGTCAATGTCCCCTTGATCGGCCGCCCAAATGGCTGCCCAAATGCCCTCTTGATTGTCGCCCTATTCACCCTCCTGGTCGTCCTCCTGGTCGTTCCCCGAGTCGTCCTTCAAGTCGTCCCTCAAGTCGTCCCTCAAGTCGTTCTCCGAGTCGCCCCTCGAGTCGGCCCCCGAGTCGTCCGCCACGTCGTCCTCCGAAGTGTCCTTCTAACTGTCCCCCAAGTCGTCCTCCAACTCGTACTCCTGCTTGTCCACCTAGCTGCTGGGGGAGTCTGCCCCCAAGTTGCCCCGCAAGTCGCCTGCCCGGTCGCGACTCTGTGTGCAATTCTCGCTGCATATCTACCCCTTTTCTTATGACACAAACATGCAGACAGGACAGTCTTTACTCAGCCCGCTCGGTCAGGCACTCCTCACAAAACTTCGATGTTGTTGGCTGACGGCGAATAACAGGCTACCAAGCCGGAGATTGCGGCTACTGTAAGGAAAATGATACAGGTCAGAGAACTCCCAAGTCTCGTGCGACTCTCTCGAGTACTCGATCGAATTAGAGGATCTGACCAGCCGATATCACAGGCGCGGCCTATTATGCTCGTTCGAAACATATGACTGTCGAGACATATCAATCACTTGTCGACCGAGGCTGGAGGAGATCGGGAGATCTTTTCTATAAGCCTGATGTACTGCGGGCATGTTGCCCGCACTACACCATCAGACTTCAAGCAGCATCTTTCAAGCCTAGTCGGGATCAACGACAAGCTATCAATCGGTGGAACAAGCATGTGCTGGGCGACAGCTATGCGAGGAAGGTCGCTGAAAAGTTCCCGAAAACTAAAATGTAAGCCATCAGCCCTTACGCCGAGATCAAAGAGCTTCCCGAAACTGACAGTCCTAAAAAGAGAAAAGAAGCAGCACGACGCTCAAATCTACAGTCTGATCGAGCATGTACATGAAGGAGAGCTGTCGCATCTGAAACCCGTCGAACCTGCCCACCGATTTGAGGTCACCATGACTCCAGACGACTTCACGGAAGAAAAGTTTCAGTTGTACCGAAACTATCAAATGCATGTCCATCATGACAAGGAAGGAGAAATTACCGAAACAAGCTTCAAGCGCTTTCTATGCGGCTCTCCACTGCAACGTCGGAAGACAACAGTCAATGGCACCGAGAAACCTTTGGGATCGTATCATCAATGTTACCGTCTGGACGGTCGCCTCGTTGCCATGAGTGTGCTTGATCTCCTGCCTCACACTGTGAGTGGCGTATACTTCCTGTATCATTCCGACTTTGCCAAGTGGAGCTTTGGAAAACTAAGTGCACTGAGGGAGATCTCTCTGGCGGTTGAAGGACAATACGGGTATTATTACATGGGCTACTACATACACAACTGCACCAAGATGCGATACAAGAGCGATTACAAACCACAATCAATTCTTGACCCAATTACGTATCAGTGGCATTCGATGGAAGACTTCAAGCCGCGGCTGGACCAAGAAAAATTCGTGTCGCTTGACCCTGCAGCAGTAAGCTCAAGGAATGATCAACAAAAAGACAACGTGTCCTTCCGTGGACCTGATGGTCGACCGTGGAAATACAGATCTGCTTCGGAGGCAAGTGATTCCCGGCAGTCGCTCTTCAAAATCCGCATGCCCGGGGTACCTCCTGCAACCCAACTACAAAGAGAGATTGATCTTGACACCATCTGCGTGTCCTTGGGTAAAAGCATGACGTATCGAACACAAGACTTGGTGTCATGGGATGAGGACCCGGACATCTCGCACTCGACCTTGAGGGGAGCGATTGCCGAGCTGGCAGCATGTGTCGGACCGGAAGTGGCTAAGAGTATGGCTGTAGACTTCGGCAGATAATCAACAGTGATGGGACTAATGCATTCAATGAAAGAGTGCGATGGCTTTTAAAGAACGAGCATGTCGATTGGCAGACTCAAAAGGAGATCGGATGTCTACGTAGAGGCTTTTCCAATGTCCATCCTCATCCCGTCCTCGTCCCGTCCTCTTCTCTGACTAGCACCATCTGTTTCTTCATTACGGGTCCTGTTACCACCACCGCCATCAGAATCACCACTTCCATCACCATGTCATCTCCATTAGCACCATAAGCATCGATATCATTATCGCCATTAGGCTCAGCGTCACCACCATCGTCACCACGACCATCACCTCCACTATCACTACCATCATCACATCACTAATACTACCAAGACCATCGCCATTACCTCCACGGTTCCAGTGTGAGGCCTGCAAGCTTTGCGAAGGTATCGGAGTCCGATTGTTCGTAAGCCCGAGGAGTGTAAGCGGAATCCTTCAGAGAGCTCACGAGAGGGCACTGAGGGCACCTGGGAAGCATTCGAGGTAGCTCGGTAGAAGTTTTGAGGAGACGTACAAGCAGGCGGGTAAGTACGAGGGTAGTAGAAAGGCAAGAGGAGAGCAAGTGGGGTATCAGGTAGGAGAGCAAGCAGGAGAAGTAGCAGGAGAACTACAGCGAGAATGAGTAGGAGAAGAAATGGGAGAGCAAATGAGAGGGTCAGTAAGAGACCAGACAGGACAATGAATGTGAGAACAAGCAGGAGAAGAAAAGGGAGAGCGAGTAAGGGAGCCTGTAGGAGAGTGAGCGAAGGACAAGACAGGACCAGCTCACAAAAGCGATGAGCAAAGCGCATTTGAAGACGACTCATGGGGCCGCCTGTGTACCCATTGCAAGGGCGTAGAAGGCAGCCAACGATGGCTTGAAGGGATCAGAATGCAGAGTCATAGAAACGGCAATCGTCAGAGCTATGTGGAAGGCCGCAAGTAGAAAATTCAGAGGGAATAAGAGCTATTTGCGTGGCCGTCAGGAATCGCGAGTTCGACTGCGAGGTATGTTTCAGTCCGCAATCCACCGGAGCCCTCCCAGAGACTTACAAGCCATTTCTGGCATCTGCTCAAAAGCACCTATTGAAATCGCAGTTTGTTTCGTGCCTTGTCATCGAGCTGTCGATGAAAGAAAGGAGGCAACAGAACGGACAAGATCGACTCTTGTGTGAGTCGGATGCAGCGAGTGGGCGATATTGCTAGAATACCGCACCGCGAGGACAGCGACGATCGACAGTCCGTACTGACGGCGACAAGTCATATGCTCGATTGACGACATCCCGATTGAAGCCAGTGGTTCTCACTCATCGTAGTCGTGAGGTCCTCACGATAGCCGCATACCAAGCCTAGTTCTCTTTAGCTTGCGAATTTTCTCCGCGAATGAATGCCGATAACCCTTCTCTGGGAGCCCTCAATGCGGTAGATCTTGTCCATGGCCTTTTCGTCATCATCAGTGATGATTTTGTTGTTCATCTGGTCCGTGGTTTCGTGGTCTTCTGCCGGTCTGGAAGCTGCCATTGGGATGTACTCTGACGGCGTGCTGTCCAGATGGTGACCACGCAAAATTGACGGACAAGCCAAAATTCTTGCAGCAGGTACACCCTCATGCTCCGCTGATGACTGCCGTTGGTCGTAAGGAATTTTTAAAAATGAGCTGAGGTGGGTAGAGTGGTGTTCGGAAGTGAGGTTAGGCCTACGAATTCAGGATGAGGATGCCTTCACCACGGTTTGTCTGACGGTGAACTTGGCAAGCTATAAGCCCTCGGAATTATTCAGACCCATGAATGCAGCCGCATCTCTCACTCAACAATTCTGGTCTTCTTCTTTGGTGTTCGGGCCTCGTCCTTCATCTCCTTCTTTCGCTGCAGCAACACTATTGGTCTTCTCACAAAATGAGCGATTGCATACCGAGAGATCTCGACCGGCGTATAAGATGAGAGATTCCGACCACTCTAGCCCGCTGCGAGCAGCCTTTCCAAGCCGATTATGTCGGGTGAGCATTGTTGAATAAAAAGCCTTCTTCACGTTTGGTCGAGCTGCTCAACGGCCTTCTATGCCTAGGGCACCGAGGTGGGTGTAGGTTTACTCCTCGCTTCCCATCGTCATTGTCTGGCCTGCAGAAGGCTCAGAGCCAACGAAGATGCGATCGATCCGTGTCGAGTCACTCGTCGCCAGGACCTTTCCCGTCGAGAGCATTCCTCGTTGCTCATCGCAGACTCGGAAAGAAGTATGCATTTCACCAACTTCGACTCGGTCCTCCATGGACTCGGCCGCAGTCATCGGATCGTGGCCGGGGTATCTGTCCAGGCCACTGAAAAGATGGACTTCGTAAAAAAGGAGCTCAAGCGTTTGAACCCAGGCAAAGGATGTTGCGCATTTTGCGCGCGTCCGGCTCCTCGAAGATTAAGCGAACAGTCCAAGAAGGTGCCCAACGACTTCCGGGGCTACTACGCTCGCGTTGTCCACAGTTCATGGCCTGGTAAGGCTTCCGGGTCCAAGTACAGCATCACGCCGTGGGAATAGTCCAGTGAAGCGCCCAACTACTCCTGGGGCTAAGATGCCAGCGATCTCCAGCGCTGGTAGTCCAGCAAAGTGCGCAATGCTCTGCCCCAAGAGTTTTGGGGCAATATTTCCAGCACTGTGTGATGTGAAAAGTCTAGCAGGGCGTCTAACGACTGCCAGCGCCACCAGACCAGCAGTGTTCAGTGCTTTTGGGCCAGCGAGGAGCGTAGCTCTCCGCGCCGTGACGCCTTGGGCTGATATACCAGCGACGTCCAGCGCTGGTAGTCCAGCAAAGTTCCCTCATATCTGCCCAATGACTTCTGGGGCTACCATGCCAGCATTCTCCAGTGCGGACAGCCTAGCAAAGCGCCGGACGACTTCCAGGGCTTTCATACCAGCAATGTCCAGCGCTCATAGTTCAGTGAGCTGCCCATCCGTCGACCCTGTGAGTCCTGGGGCTATTACGCCAGCATCATCCAGCCTGACTCTCATAGCGATTCATCCAGCATCACCTTTGCGCGCACATGGGCCTCGACGAGGACCCCTTCCTTTGACCAACGTGATATTTTTGCAAGGACTATTATACCAAGCTAAGACTACCCAACCCCTAAAGTTCATGCGTAACGTGCCCAGCATCCCCCTGTGCGTAGGGCTTGACGTCCTGTCCCCCAGTCACCGACACAGCAGGTCTGAATTCTAGTCTCTCGTCCCCCTTGTTGTGACCCCCGTTGACAGCTGCCTCTTCGCTGACTTTCACGGCCTTGTCCGCCAGACCCAGGGCGCGTAATCGGTCCTCCGTCTCTCGCACCTTGCGGCCAAACGCCACGCGATCGAGGAACAAGCGGTGTCTCTGCCGTTCGAGGTCGCGTTTCTCGGCCGCGAGCAGAGCGTCGAGTTCGTTGAATTGTGACAATTTGAGCTCCATCTTCTGCAATTGGAGGTTGACTGCTGCGGAAACAAGCCCCGTGATGGCGCGTTCTTCGTGGCTTGCCAGTGCCGAGGCGCGTGCTGCCGATAGTGATAGTGCAATCGTTGCTGGGTCGGAACCGGCGGCGGGTTTCGAGTCGACATCCATCGAGTCCGATTCGGTCTTTGCGGGCTCGGCGGCAGCGTCGGATGGTGCGTTGCCGTCTGCACCGGCCTCGATTTGCGCCTTGACGTGCTTCTTCATCTCCTCCACGGTCTTACCTGCAGCCACGGCAGCTGTGGCAGGGTTGGCCAGATTCGCGAGGAAAGAAAGCACGGACAGCACCGGGTTGTCGACAGCACCGACAGGGATGCGGCCGTCCTGGATCCAGCCCCATCGCCCTCCGTTCTCGGGGTCCGAGGGCGCTTCCTGGTACTTGTCTTCAATCTCGAGCTGCAGAAATTTGAGAACACACTCTTCTCGCGTGCGAGTGCGTACGTGATCTGCCACCGAGTCCCAATTGTCATCAAACATCTCCAAACCTTCCAAAAGTAGCAAGAGCTCCTTGTCGGACCAAGGTGGGACCTTGTCAGTCTGGTTCAGATATTCCTCATTTTCTATGGCAACGAATTCGTCGACATGTGAATTTGTTGGGACACGCGACTGCAAGAAGCAGCGCGGGCATATTTCGTGCCGCGCAATCGTGGTGCCATTAGCTGCTGTTTGTCCGGCCCTAGCGTTGTGATAATAGACTCGCGTACAGTCGTTTCCGCATGTTGTGCAGTAATGCTTTTCGTCCTCCTTCTTCAACGAGTCCTCAAGAGTCTGCTCGCGATCCGCGTCTTCGCCATTCGTTTCGCTGCTCTTCTTGCTGGGCGTGATGTCTTTTCCTGTCGAGTCAAACACGTTCCTCCGCACTGCGAGATTCAGATCAGAAGCGGTAGGCGGCGGCGCACTAGACAGACGATCCGTGGTCGTTTCTGGCGCCCCGTCGGTGATTGCGACCCGGGGATAAGGCGCTGGCTGCAGAGGCTGTAAGCCTCGAGGGGTATCAGCGGTGATTTGAAAGTGTCCGGTGAAAGGTGGCGCAATTGTTGATGGCCGCGTGTCCGGATCAATCTGGGTAAAGTTAGCAATTGGGTATTTGACAATCTTAAAGAGTGACGCACTTGGTAATTGATCAAGCCCCATTGTTCTAGAAAGGCATGAACCCTCATGATTGCGCACACATCTCCTGCAAGATTCCTTCGACAGGCTGTGACTGTAAGATACTCCGACGGATTTAGTCGATAGGTATTAACCATGAAATCTCGGTAGTCCTTGTAGACCGCTGGAGTCTTGCTCCGGTTTCTGCTGTTGAAGAACTCTGGCAACGCTTTTTTCTCGAGATTGTGTACTTGATGGAGATCGAACCATGCGCTATAGCTTGGAAGGATGATTCGGTGCGTCTGCTCGATGAGATGTGACCGGGCGGAAGCCTCCTGTGCAGCCTTTACCTGCCCAGGTTGTTCTTCGGCATTGTCCTCGACCGCGGCAGCAGCATCCTCGTCGCCAGCATCATCCCTTTTCGTCTCCTCGCCGGCGTCGCCCATGTCCTCGTCCTCACCTCCATCGACCTCTGTAGTCTCCGGCAAGGGCGCATCTGGCGCATCAAGCGGATTGTCCGACGGCGCTCCTGCATCCACAGGAGCAGCCGCTTCTGATTGGGCGCCCAAGCCGTTCATGTCTGTGGTGAGGCGTGTTAGCGGATCGAGTCCCGAATGAGGTCTAAGAGAAACTCACCTGAACCGGTTTGCGCCTGCTTCTCTACCACTTCGTTCTCCGCTTGTATGAGATTGTCCGACTGGTTGGTCAGAGAGGTCGGATCTTCCGAGGCGATGCCGTCCATAGCAAAATGTCAGGATATCGCGAGGCAGTCGGATGAGTGCGCTGATTGCTCGCGCCTAATTCAGGTCGGAGCTGCGAAAAAGCGTCGAACCTCCAAACGCGTCTGGAGGAGTTTATCCGGCGCAACTGGCGTGTAGTCTTTGGCAAACTTAGGCGTCTAGCCCGTGCGAAAGGAGATCGGGAGCGCAATTGAATGAACGCGATGGCGGCAACGAGTGAATGGCAGCTTCACGGCGCTATGTGCAGAACGAGCAACGCGCTGTGCTCGCTGCTTTCCGCGCCGACTGGCGACTTCGCGCGAGAGATCCGGCGACGCCAAGACACGGCGGCTGATTCCGCCGGAGCGAGCCGTGGCCCGCGTCTTTGTGCATGCGGCGCAAAGCCGAAGACCACCGCAAGCCGAGGAATTGCGGGACGAGAGGGAAGACGACTTCATACCATCAGCGGCGACTCTTGTCTTTGCCCTGACCACATCCACGCAGCAATCCCAGGAGCACACCATGTTTTCAGCAGCCAGGCAGACGGCGCTGCGGCATGCCCGCACGTCCTGTCTCAATGCCACCCGACCATCCTTCATCCAGCAACTTCACGCCACAAGACTGGCCTCCACCCTGGCTGTGCTTGAGCAACGCGACGGAAAACTCAATTCGTCATCTCTGGCGGCGGTCACAGCAGGCGTCAAGGTCGGCGGTGGAATCACAGGCATAGTAGCTGGATCCAACATCAAGGCTGTCGCAGAAGAGGTGGCCAAAGTCGAGGGTGTCGAGAAAGTCATTTACATCGAGAATGCCGCGTATGACAAGGGCCTTCCTGAGCACTACGCTCCGCTGTTGGTTGAAAACATCAAGAAGGGCGGATTCACACATGTCTTTGCCGGTCACTCGGCGTTTGGTAAGACGCTGATGCCTCGTGTCGCTGCACTCCTGGACGTGCAGCAGATTAGTGACATTACCTCAATTGAGAGCGAAGACAGTCCGTACCGTCCCATGCATTCAGTTTGGTTTGTCTGCTGACCTCTGAACAGCATTCGTCCGGCCGATCTACGCCGGCAATGCCATCCTCACCGTCCAGTCCAGCGATCCTGTCAAGGTCATCACCCTAAGAAGCACATCATTCCCACCCGCCGCATCCGGCTCGGGCAATGCCTCGGTCGAGGAAGGTGTCGACCCCAAAGCTGATGCTACGTCGGAGTGGGTGGGCGAGGAGTTGGCCAAGTCAGATCGGCCAGAATTGGCGACTGCGGAACGCGTTGTGTCTGGCGGCCGCGGGCTCAAGTCCAAGGAGGAATTTGACAAGCTGATTCCGCCTCTTGCAGACGCTATCGGGGCCGCAATTGGAGCGTCCAGAGCGGCTGTCGATTCTGGCTTTGCTGACAACAGCCTTCAGGTCGGGCAGACGGGCAAGAATGTCGCTCCCCAGCTCTATCTCTGCGCCGGTATTTCGGGCGCGATTCAGCATCTTGCTGGCATGAAGGACAGCAAGGTCATCGCCTGCATCAACAAGAACGCGGAAGCGCCCATCTTTGAGGTTGCCGATGTTGGACTGGTGGCAGACTTGTTTGATGCGGTGCCAGAAATGACAGAGAAGCTGAAGAAGTAAACCATGTAGAATTCCGTTGGTCAATATCTATTCAGCATATGCTCTGCGACGTTCCTCCTCGGCCAACACAAGCTCCCTTGCCAGACGTCTAATTTCATTATTGATATTATCCATTTTTTCTACGACTGCCTCAAACTCCCCCCTCAGCTCCCGCTCACGCTCGCAGAGAGTCCAGATCGCCATCGTGGCGACGTCCGCTTCGCAGCGGAAGGCGGCGGGGGCGGCGACGGGCTCTCCGGCCTGTAGCCTTTCAGCCGACTGTGAGGTGTTAGTACCATAGTATCATACGAGACTGCCCGACGAGGTGCGAGGCAACTCGGTGGAGCGTTCGGATAAGCAATAGGGTAAGACGTGACACTGTTGCGTGGGAGAATGCGGTGCTTGTGCTGGAGAGTGTGGCTCTCAGCATATGGGACGTTGTCACTTACTTCTTCCCCGTCCGCTTCATGCAACTAATACTACAATCAGCATCTAGGCCTGCAGAACCCTTGAAGCATGTAAGACTTACGTGACCGGTCGCCGGAGCCGGCGCCCCGTCCTGCTGTTGCTGTTGCTGCTGCTGTTGTTGCTGTTGCTGCTGCTGCTGCGGCGGCGCGGGCGGCGAGGAGGAGGACGAGGAGGAGGTGGCGGCAGCGGCAGCGGTGGTGGTGGTGAGGTCGGGCTACATCCTCGTCAGACCCTCTCGCTCCATCAAGCACCAAGCCGATGCCGCCAAAGCAAGCAGGCAGGTAGGCAGGTACTCACGACGTCTTCCTGGCCCGAAGGCACAGCTGGTGATGGCATATTTTTCGCTAAATGCAGCATCAATGCATGATCTCTGTGTCAGGACAAAACGCTGATAGGTGCTCACAGAAAGCTGTTTCGAGGGCCGAAGAAAAGAAATCGAAGAAGTTGGAGGGAGAGGTCTGACCTTTTTGTATGCCTACCGGGCTTCGCGCCTGCCACTTCCACCGCTCTTGCGATGCGTCGTGACTTCCGCCTCCGTACTGCAATCGTGACGCCTCTTGTCACTGCCGAAGTATCATGCGGAACTTCGAGAAAGAGGTCCAGAGCAACGTGTTTACAGACTCGCGTGAGAAATGTCTGCGGGAGGGAGTAGTAGATGACGTTGCGAGAGTACTAGCTATGGACCATTCCTAGACTGCAGCAGCAACATAAGCTTTCCGAGACACAATCCCTCCACTCAGGCCGAGCAAGCTCTCGGCAGCCTCACGTCTCCTCCGCTGCTCGTCACGCAGTCGACTCTTCTTAGCCTTTGCGCCGCGGTCCACGAACCGGGCGGGACGCGGTTCGTCGACAAAATCGATCGAGTGGATCATGAAGCTCATGCCATCATGGTCGGCGCCCCATGCGCGGGACCTGATGTTGTGTTTAGTAGAGGCGGCGTATTCCTGCAGTGGCGGGAGGATCAGAATGGTGATGCGCAAGTCCCGCTGCGGAGGGATGAGGACAGGGCGTGAGGGCCGCGATGTCAATGACTTCAATTGCAGGTCGAGCTTTGACGGCGACTCCCTCTCCTCGCCAAATAGGTCTTTGATATCTTCATTAAAGTCGCCAAAGTCACCCTTGACCCATCCCGAGTGCACTGCGGCCGCGACAACATCCGAGTCGTCGGTATAAATTTCGGATCCCCAGATAGCGCGTCTCTTGCAAATTTCCTCCAAGCCACCGGCGACTTCGTCGTCCACATGTGTTGCGTCGCTTGAGATCAAGTACTCGCGAGGGACGCGGATGGTGAAAGTACAATTTTCGTGTCCTTCGAAATCCGGCAAGGTTCCGGAAGTGCTGACGAACATCAACCTCGTATCGATGAGCACTCGCTTGCTAGGTGGTAGAGAAAGTGAGCTCTCATAAAGTGCAGTGCCTAAATGGGAGCGAGGAAGGTCCGCAATTTGGTTCATAATCGTTTGATTCAATATGGCGACCTCGGGCGCGGGAGGAGAGGCTACTGATTTTGGTGGATGATGGTGATGGTGGCTGGGATGGACATGATGGTGGTGATGTTGCGCCATCGATGGAGGGTGATTCTGTTGTTGATTTCCGGTTTGTGGAAATTTCAACGTGCTGAAAGCGCCGCGAGACGACGCATTGTCCTCTGTTGAGGTATGGTGATGGTGATGGTGATGATGGCTGCTGGAGAGTTAATTAAATCTGCTCATTCGCCGGGAGAATGTCAACTTACTGATGCGCGTGTTGATGATGGTGATGATGATGGGGCATGTGGGCCGTTTTTACACGCTTGTTGCTCTTAGACTGGCCAGTCGGAGTGGCTCTACCATTGATACTATCAAGATCATCCCTCGAAATGGCATCCTTGTCGCTCTTATGCAGCATCGAAGTGCCATTGACGATACTGTCATTGTCACCATAATGCCCATTCTCGGAGCCCGTGAAGCGCTGGGGGCTCATGCGAGAAGGCGTGGTATCGCCCCTAACAGAAAATGGTCCTGTAGGGGTTGCACTTCCCCTGACACCACTACCGAGCCCGGAGAACATGCGACCAAATTCATTCTTAATCGACGGATCTCGTCCTGGGCCTATCAATCGTGGTTGAGCTCCCTGGACAGCCTGTGGTAGCGGAGAAGAGCGGCCTTCTTTCCTATTCAGTTCGGGGCTGATCATCAGCAAGGAACGCGGTGTTGGATGGCCATCTTCGTCCCTTCTCGGCCCATGACGACCAAAATCTCTGTCTGGATCAGATGTTGGGCCACCGTAGTGGCGAAATCGCGACTCGAATCCTACGCCATCGGAAGGTGAAGGTGAGCTAGTAGGACCATGTCGATTTCGGTAATCGTTGACTCTCCTTTCATCGTATCCGTGCGGTTGCTCTGCCGCATAAGGATGACGTGGAGCACCTGCATGCTCTTCGCGATCCAACTGCTGCTGAGATGGATACGGAGCAGAAGAATGCCCTGGATAATCGGGTACTCGTCGCGCAAGATCGTCCGAGTCTTGGGTCGAAGTGCGAGGAAGTTGTCCTCGATATGCGTCCGGGTTATGGATGTCTCCGGAGGGGGATTGCCAAGGTCCAGCACGTTCCTGGCGTTCGGTCATGACTGGCTGACTATTGGGTCGGGGCGGTCCTGGTTGCTCGCCGGTCTGTTGGGCGGAGGGAGACGACTGGTAAGGCCGGAATGACGGTTGATTGACTATTCCATGGGGAGGATGAGGTGAAGGAGCTGGTCGCGAGAAGAAGTTCCGGTCTTGTTCCTCGTGAGCCCCGTTATGGCTATAAAACGAGTTCCTCGGGCTCAAAGGGCGAGCCGTCCTCCCATAGTCCGACCTCATGCTTGTAGATCTTGCTCTTTTTGGCGACAATGAATTTGCCGGCCGGAATGTAGGTGAGTTGTGCGTAGTGGCAGGCTTTGAGCCGCGATCCTCACCAGGCACCCTGTCGTTACCGATCAAAGAGCCTATAGACATGCCCCCAGAGTGACGTGCCGAAGAAGGCGCGCTCTCGCGATGGTTACCAAAAGGGGAGGTAGCGACAGGGCCACGTGACGGGGGAAAGGCAGATCCGTTGGAGGAGGATGGAGAGGGAGGTGGCATGTTGCGAGGGCCGTAAGATGGTTGGGGAGGTGGAGGAGGAGGCTCGAGAGGCCCTGTTGGACCGTAAGCAATCGATCCTATCGTCCCAGCGACACTTATCGTCCCATTACCTCTGGTATAGCGAGACGGGCTAGTGGCAGAGCCTATGGACCGACGTCGCGCAGCTTGGTCGTAAGATAGTGTAGCACGGCTGTCATTGAAGTGGGGTTGTGGTAAGGTTGCAGGTAGGCCGCCATAGCTCTCCTTGCGGCGGTGCTGGAGACTCGGCAGGAAGGGATCCCTATTATGGAACGGGTCCGAGAAGGGTATCTGGACTGGCGGCTGAGCGGTTGGCGGAAGAGGAGGTGGAAAGGCAGGCATGTTCGCGGCTGCTGAGGTGGATCGAGGCGTGGACTTTTGGGAAACAGAGGTTGGGTCGGAAGGGGGAAAGTGTTGATGCGCCGACGAGGTCGGATGGTCCATCACAACAAGGGACGATCAGCACACAATGCGGTATTGATGCGTGCGTTAGTATGACGACGCACAGCGGAAAACCGCATGGTGTTGGCTGTATGCGAAAGAGCAAAGGTGGTGAAGTCAAAGATGGAGAATAGAAGCAGAAAACGGGTGTCACAAGACAAAAGTCCGGAGGATCTGCCCTGTGAAAAGCGCAGAGTCGCGCCAGACGCAGAGGGAGGAGGCCGATCATCAAACGGCGGGGTCCTGGGTCCGTCCCATGGCGCGGGACTGGGACTGGGCAAGCTGCATGGCTTTGCACTTTCCCCTGTGCTCCTCCACCTCCACGCTTTGCTCCCGTGTCTCAAGTACCATCGTCGAAGCGCGAGTGGCCGAAATAGAGCTTCGATCACTTGATGCATCCTATTGTAAGCCGGGCCGAAAGGTCCAAGAGCATTGCCCCAAGTGTTTTAAAAGGGGCGAGCTCTTTTCATGCCGTACTGCTGTCAGGCGCGCTCCCCGAAACAGGACAAGGCAAGCTGCGCGCACAGGTACCGATGCGATGATGATCCTCTTTGCCCCGTCAAGCTTTTAGAGTTTTTCTTCTTTCCAGTGGTCCGTTCCCCGCACATTCGTTCTGCCAATCATCGCGCATCTCGGCGCGTGGCATCTCGGATCTCGAGCTTAGCTCCTCCCTGCTGCTGCAGCATGTACCATGTATAGATCTCACGTCTCCATGGCGTGGTATAGTCTGCAATTTCAATACCCGAGTCACGCATTGCTCTAGCTTTATTGCAACTCCTACATATTGTTTCGTCCACTTAAAGGACCCTGTGATCAATATAATCTTTATTCGCACATGAATAGCATGAACATGCTGCCATCACAACCCCTCGTCCATGCCAACGTCGCGCCACCACGGCTTTTGACTGGTCGCTCCCATCCCTCCTCCCTCTGCTCCTCATCTTCCTTCCCCCTCTTCACTAGCTGACGAGGGAGACGCGCCTCTACCTGCCATCATAGCTTCCATGTCGCCGACCTGACGGCGCTCACTGATCTCTCGTGTGATAGGCTTGAGCCGCATCGCCTTCTGCCCTAATGTCAAGGCCTGGATGCGGTCGACGTTGTCTTTCCCGCTCGTTCTAATGTGCTCGACCGACGATCGCGTCAGTCCCCGGGCTGCTGCTGCTGTCGGCGGGAAGTCCCACTCGGCCCTGGTAACGGGTCGTTGTCATTGCAAAGGTTCAGAGGACGATGACAATCTGTTGAGATGGAGGTATACGTCTGTGCCGTAGCTGCGCGTGCCGTTAGTGTCGTTTGCTCGTGGATTAAAGAAGTCGGACTCACCCTTCCATGCTGATAAGTTTCAGATCGCCACCAAAGTACCGGGCATACAATCGTGATATGGGTAAGCCATACCCAAACCCAGCCATCGGGGCCTTGAAGTCGCTCTTATTGAAGTCGGGGTCGAGGTTCGGGGTTTGGTCCACAGTGGTGTACATGTACGTCCAGACGAGCGGAATGGCAGATCTTGGAATACCACCGCCCTCATCCGAGATCTTGATAGTAATGTCCTCCTTTCCTTCTGCCACAACTACCTTTGTGACCGGAAACTCCTCCTTGTCTTGTCCGTGCGTTTCGACCACAGCGCGCAAAGAGTTTTTCAAAGTCTCGAACAGCATGTGTGAGAGATGACCAGGCACATACATGAAGTTGATGTCCGGGTTGCAGATGAGCTGTACCTTTGGGGCGTCGAAGAGGCCGTAGTGATCCTCACATACGAAACGAGCATTTTCGATCGCTTCTTGTGCAAGATCGCGTACATTGGTCTTCGTGCAGATTATTCCGACATAATTGGGGTCTGTGTGCGTGCGCTGATCGGTCAATGCAATGTGCTGGCCGATCAGCATTCGTATTCCTATTCGTGACATGTAGAAGCGATCCAAAAATGCCTGTATGTTGTGGTCGATTTGCATTCGTTGGCGTTTACGCTTGTACTCGAGTATGCCCTGCGCCACAGTTGTCACAACACTGTCGTGCCGCCGCTTGATGGTCTCGAGCGTTCTGGCAAATCTTGAATTGTAGTCGTCCAGTTCGGGCGGCCAGTCTCCACGATCGTCGGCGGCACTGAAGTACCGCTTCATGGCAGTGCCTTTTGCGTGGCCTCCGTTCCCGTTGAGAGCAGGTTTATGTTGCGACCGGTACTGACCTCTTGCGATGCTTGGATTTTCCGATGCCTCGGCCAATATTTTGTTCGTCTTGTTGTTTCCCGGTCGCATGAGTCTCTCCCGAATGTCTGTGGTAAGTGTCGGCTTCGTCAACTCTGTGATCTCCTAGGGGGTGCGTGAGTAAAGGCACCAATCAGTGTTCTGAAGAATCCGAACATACCTCGAAAGACTGGGCATACCAGCTGGCCACCTTCTGTATCGATTCCATGCCCGCAAGTCCGTCGGGAAGGTCCTCCAACTCCTGCACACGATGCGCCAGACGGATGGGCAGCTCCTCGGAGAGGAATTGTGAAGCGCGAAAGAGTGTACCTAGACCTCGGTCAGCTTCGGGCGAGCTCGAAAGGCTGGTATCGACATACCGACAGACGGCCGCTCGCCAAATTGCACCATCTGGCGCAGACTAACGCCGGTCGCCGGGAATTTGGCATAGTGCCTGATGGTGTCCATCAGACGGTCCGACTTTTTCCACGACATGGCGGCTGATTATTGTGGTGAATCGGCCTCGCGGCCTGGATGGAGCTGGGTGCCGCCGGGCAGAGGGGAGTGTGGCTGGCGGGGCGGCGACGTCGGAGGGGACGAATTGCTGGTTAATTATGCGAGTGATGGCGCATACACGGCAAGAGAAAATGTCGGAAAGACGAAGGAGAAGACAGACGAGCGACGTGAGCAAGGACGGAGGAGACAAAGGTCGGTGGGAGAGAGAATGTCTGATCAGTCGGCGGGCGAGTCACAACGAGCAGAGACAAGAGAGCGAGACTCGAGACTCCAGACTTCTCCATTCTCCAGACCCGCGGCTTGCGGCTTGTGATGGACGCACCACAAATTGCGGGGAGCAGCCATTTCCCATTTCGCCTTCATTTTCCCTCTTTGTGACCGTTCTCGCCCGGTTTTTGCCGAGACACAACCGGTGTTCAGTCTCCAGTTCACCGTACCGAGCACGCGACCCTTCTGCCGATGTGGCTTTTACGGACCAGAATATTATGCTACATGCGTTCATGAAAGCATGTTCGGTGCTTTTCAGACTTCTGGACAAGATTCCCGTCAGTCTGAGCCGTCCTTTTGCCGGTGACCATAGTCTTCCAAAATGCATACCAAACTATCCCCCGAATAGTCTCGCGAGTTGTGAGCCGAATCGTTTTACAGATTGTCTTCCAACTCGTCAGCCGAGTATTCTCCTGGGTAGTCCCCTAAACAGTCCGCCCAATCGCCTCCCGGAAAGCCTCTCAAGCAGCCTTCCGAGTAGCCTCCCGAGGAGCTTCCCGGGTGTGGCTTCCCGAGTCGTCTCCCAAACCGTCGTCCATATTGCCTACCAAATCTTGATAAAGGCTGTCTTCCTTGCTCTCATCATAGTGTTATCGAGCACCTTCACCGGACACGTTTCAACTCAGAGTATACGGCTGTGGCGGGCATATAGCCGTCTTCGGTATTATACATTGATCGCTAGCTAGCTGTACAGTTGTGCTCCCATGGAGCGTAGAGGGGGGATACTTTTTCTTCTTCTTATGCAATGCAATGCCTTCATCCATCTATGAGTTCTTAACCACGCCAACCTTGGCAGCCTGTGTGAAATAGTCAGCCTTTGTAACTCGAAAGGGACCACTAGTACGCATGACATACCCTCAATACCCGTCCATTCAGCGAGAACCCCTTCTGCTGCGTATGGAAGCAGGTCCCATCTTCCTTGTCCGGCTGCGGCACCTGGAACGTGGCCTCATGCCTATTCGGGTCGAACTTGTCGCTCTTCTCGCTGGGATCGAATCTCTCCAACCCATGCTTCTTGAGGGTATTCATGAGTATCGTCTCCGTCATCCGCAAGCCATCATACAGCGTCTTGAGGTCTTTGTTCTCGTCCGTGAGCTTATCCTTCGGCACCGTGTCCAGGGCCCGATCGAAGTTGTCCACGCTGTCTATGAGGTCTTTTGCGAATCGCTGGATAGCAAATTCGCGCGCCGCCACGACCTCCCGCTTCGTCTGCTCCTGCAGGTTGCGGTAGTCGGCTATTGAGCGCTTCCACTTGTCCGTCACGTCTACCACCTCTTTCTTTTTCGCCTCCAGCTCTTTGGCCGCAGCATCCTGCTGTGCACCACCTTCCGGTTTGGCTTCTGCGCCGTCCTTGGCCTCAGCCTTCGCTGCATCCGCTTCGGCCAGGCATCTTCGCGATTCGCCAAAGTATCTGACCGGCGTGCTAGATGCAGCTAGGTACGCAGGCTGTCGCACCCTGATCGGGGTCCGGAGCTCGACTGCTGAGCTGCGCGCAACTCGGGCGAGCGACTGCCGAAAGATCTGAGACGATGGAGACATGATAGCCAGAAAGAATATGTTCAAGGGTTCGAGGATTGAGGAAGGATTGACTAAAATGTCGTATAAAGCGCGAGTTGTTGAGAATTTGGAGAAAGCTTCCAAAAAATTCCGTGACGACAGCGGAGGGGAAGCTCGCCCCAAATTCTGCCCGGCCAATCCCGTCACACGGCGACCGTCATTCACTTTCTATCTGTGGGCATTCCTAGAGGTGGCGATTTCATAACCGAGTGAAATATATACTGTATTCCATGTTTTGTATTCTCCGTCAACCTCTCGTTACATTGCTGTCCTTCCTTTAGTATCACAAATTTTCTGCCGAGCCACTCGCTGGGCTCCGTCTGTCGCTACGATTCGACCTGATGTTCCGCCTTTCCTCCGGAATTCACTTTGGGCTATGCTCCAAGCTTAGACCTAACCTAGTCCTCAAGGCACCTCCTGTATCTACTCTCCGGCACACATACGGCCTGCGATCAGGGCTATACCGCCGTCAACTTCACAGGCAATGCCGGCTTCGCCCAGAGCGCTTGGCCGCGGCAGCGATCCATCCAGCCCTCTGAGCCAGGCGCCAATTCCATATCAAAGGCAAAGATCATCTTTGAGAAGAAGACACGCATTTCGGCATAAGCAAGATTCTTGCCGAGGCAGCTGTAGAGTGAGATGTCAGCAGCGTCTTATTATCAGAGAGCGAGCAACTCACTTTCGCGGACCAAAGGAAAATGGCGAGAATGTGGCACGATTGTCGTCTTTGTACCGCTCATCGCCTAGCCACCTTTCGGGTACAAACTTGTCCGCATCGCGGAAGTTACTCGAGTCAGTGTAGGAGGCATGCTGTGACATGGATATCGAAGCCTGGAGCTGTCAGTGAAGCCAAAGACGTATCATGGCCGGCTTACGTTGCAATTGCCCGGGATGAAACATCCGCTGATCTCAGTGCCTTCCAGAGGAACTTTCCGGAGGAATCCTGCAGGGACTGCGGGAAAGAGGCGCATGGCTTCTGTCAATACGGCGATAGTGTAGGTCAGACTGTTGGCGGCGTCGATAGTGATGTCGTCCAGCGATTTGAAACGACCGCGTACTTCCTTGCAAAGTGTCTCGTAGACCTTTGGGTTCTGCAGAACCAGGAATGTCACGCCTTGTAGCACGGTGGCTGTAGTCTCCGTCCCGGCTCCCATCATCAGGTTGGCGTTGCTGGTTATTTCACCACGGGTCATGCCCTCCTTGCCTTTGGACTCTTCGTCCTGAACCTTGTTCAGTATGTCGGTCATGAAATCGTGACGGTCGGTCTCAGCGTCAATACGTTTGGCGACCATTCCCTTTAAGGAAGCGATCCAATCGTTCCGCTGCTTGATCGAGCCGGCTTCGCCGACCACGAGACGGTAGATACGTTGCAAAGTCGGCCAATGGTGTATGCAGTAGAAAATGGGGAATGACTTGATACCGTCGATCATGGCCTTCACGAAACGGTGAGTGCTCTTCGACTCCAGACAGCCGAGCGACCGACCAAATGTCAAATCTGCAATGACATCGAATGTCGTCCAGGTATACCACTCGTTGAGGTCGGACACTTTGCCTTCCGCGATGTCCGTCTCTTTGATACGGGACACGAGCAAGTTGGCATATTTCTGGATGAGCCATTCCTGGTTGTGAAGAGAACGCTCACTGAAAGCGTGTGATACGATGCGACGCTGACGACCATGGTCTTCATCAGATGCTATAAGCATAGACGGAATACCGTCGACGCCTGGGGCGTACCACAACTTGTCTTTCTGGAATGACTGAGTACCTTTCTGCTTGCCGGTTCGGAAACCGTAGATCTCTTGCCAGGCTTCGTCACCCTTTGTGACTGATATCTAATCTTGGTCAGAGCTGTCAAAGGTCCAATAAATTTGTTGGTCGTGGGCGCAGGCGCAGTCCCAACGTGACGAGAGGTATGCCAGGAGAAGGACAAGTACACACCTCATTCGGGCTATAGCGTACGACCGGGCCATACTTGGCGTGCAGAGACTGCAAGAACGACGGAACGGTTCCTCGGACGAGCACGACTGCGTAGGGCACCCGGGTGACTGCGGCCCACCACGGGCCTGGGATGTTATGCAGCGGATGGAAAAACACGGCGTAGACGGCCTGAAAGAGTTTCAACGCGACGTACTATGATACATCATCAGTTGAGGAAGTTCAAGTCGTTTGTGAATGTAAAATGGTATGGGGTTAGGCAAAGGCGGGGCCATTTTTGGAGACTCACCAATCCGGCTGCAGCTCCGACCACAGTCCAAAGACT
The DNA here is from genome assembly GCA_000836255.1 of Dothideomycetidae sp. 11243. Classification (NCBI taxonomy): domain Eukaryota; kingdom Fungi; phylum Ascomycota; class Dothideomycetes; species Dothideomycetidae sp. 11243. The sequence continues at coordinate 1,384,960 of DF938582.1, forward strand.
GTATCCGGAATACATCATGATGTATAGAGATCTGTGTTCGAATACCTTGATCAAGAGACTCAAGCAGTGCAAAAGAAGGACAGTAGCATTAGAAATAAAGAGATGGAAACAAACCAGCCAGACCATTAACCATGGCAGTACGGGTCTTGATATACTTTCCGGAAGATCTCAGCCCCCAGCCCTCAGCCCACTGCGCGGGAATGGCTTGAAGGTTTCGTTGTTGGTTGTTGTAGGTGGGTGTGGGCAGGGGACTAGCGCGGACATTGCGTGTTTGGATCGTCGAAAGTCAATTCACGTGGTGTTGCATATTCACTGCAATGCCTGCTTGCAATCTAACAGTCACGCCGTGGTGTTCCGACAGGTCCAGCAGCATTTACGAAGCGGTGATAGTGGTCATCTGGTGGAGATACAGCAGTGCGTTGCCGTTTCCGTCCATCCGACTGTGAAGCGAGGATACTTTCCCCTCTCTTTCTCGCTCTCGGTCTCGCTCCTCAGCTCTACTGCCGAAAGAAGGCACAAGTTAAGATTCGCTCGCAAGGCTGAGTGCATCGGCTCGGCACGTTGCGCCACGATGGCGGCGGCCGCCTCGCCGATGTCCGACCACCACTTGACGAACCCCCTCCACGCTAAACAAAGTAGCGCCGACCATCCCACTCTATCCTGCATCAGGCAATAGGTGCGACCCACACGCTTTGGCCGTGGTGATTGGTAGTAGATACTATATTTCGCTCCGCATCTGGACATGAGTTATGCAAGGCCTTTCTGATTGCTACGTGTGCACACAAGGGCCCGGCACGTTTTACACCGATAGCACCGACGGCCTCGGCTCCGAACAGGACGGGACAGGCAGAGTACTCGCTGGGCTTTGATTGCTGCAAGGAGCTTCCTGTAACATTGACCAACACGCCGAGGGCGTCGGCCCCGAGCACCACGGACGCGAGTGGGGAAAGGACTCGCGGGGCGCTACGCCGTGCATACTCCCTATCATGTTGGGCGGCCATGTGGTCGACGAAGCCGAGTGCGGACATTATGGCAAGACCGAAGGCGCGAGCCGTGAGCACAGACATGATCAAGAGAATTCTGTGGCATTCATGTATGTCTGTACTTTATTGTGCTCTGTTTGCATCATCTGTGATCTCATACCGCCCATCCGGCACGGGCCTTGATCCAATCCCTATCCCGTGTCCTTCGACTAGTGCTCGACGGGCGTCAAATGGACAAGAAGAGGTGGCTCGACCCACACGGTCTTGACAATGCAGCTTTCAAACCAATTCTCGGACTTGGAGTCGAGCTTCATATCAAAAGTAAAGAACAACTTGGCGAACAGAATCCTGGATTCGGCATATGCAAGATTCTTGCCAATACAGCTGAGAGTAAAGTGTCAGTGAAGTTCCAGTGAAGATGCACTAAGCCAGCGATCGCTCAGTGGTGACTCACTTCCTTGGCCCAAATGAAAACGGATTGAAAGTCCCTCGATTGTCGTCTTTGTATCGTTCGTCACCCATCCATCTCTCCGGCACAAAGTCCTCCGGATTTCGAAAGTTGGTCGGATCATGGTAAGAGGCATACTGACTGACGACAGCGCCAATATTATAGTTACCAGGAATGTAGTGGCCACAGAGAGTAGCACCGCCAGGCGGCACCTTGCGGGGGATACCAGTCGTGGCTGGCGGCATCACACGCAAAGCCTCGGTCAATACTGCAATGGTATAAGGAAGGTTGCTGACTGCCTCAATCGTGATGTCTTCCACGGATCGGAACCGTGTTCGGACTTCATCACAGACTTTCTGGCGGACGTCCTCGTGAGCGAGCGCGAAATAAGTAGCAGCCTTCAACAAGGTGGCTGTCGTACCAGTGCCTGCTACCATGAACGATGACATGTTGCTTATGAGTTCGGCCTTTGAGATTCCCTCATTGCCTTTCGCTTCCTGGTCCGAGACCTTGTCCAACACTCCGGTCACAAAGTCATGGCGCTCAGGATTGGATGCAAGACGTGCTGCGAGCTTCTCCCTGAAGTAGGCGATCCATTTCAATCGTGCGATGATGACTTTCGGGGGGCCGAAGATGCGTGACAGCCATTGCAGGACAGGCCAGTGACGCATGCAGTAGTAAAGGCCAAAGCTGTGGATGGAATTCGCCACGGCTTCGACGTGGTGACGAATCTCATCAGACTCAAGGGCGCCAAAGCTCTTTCCGAATACCAGATCGGCTATGCAGTCAAAGGTGGCGTAATTATACCAGGCACTCAAGTCGGCGGCCTCACCCAGTGAAAGCTTTCTGAGTTGAGAAATGAGCAAATTTGATGTGCGGTGAAGCACCCATTCCTGATTCCGTAGAGACGAATCACTGAAAGAATGTGTGAGGATCTTTCGTTGGCGGGTATGTGACACGAAGTCGGTCGAGATCAGAGGATGAGCCTCTGTGGCGGGAGGTGGTAGGAAGAACCCATCCTTTTCGAAATGAGGTACCCCAGCGCGCTTTCCAATACGGTGACCATAGATTTCGGGCCACGCCTGATCACCTTTGACGAACGATATCTGGAGAAAAGCGTTAGTGTCATAGTATAAATTTGCGGGGCAACGTGGGGCAAAGTCGTGTGAGAACTGGTTGTTGAAGTGGCAGACATAAGTATAGGGCAATGTAGTGGCAGAGTCGGATGAGAAATAACTGCGGAAGCCGCAGGGATAGCTGCAGGAGTCCTAGCTACGCAAAGACATACCTCTGTAGGCGTGTACCGAACGACAGGTCCGTACTTCTCATGAAGATCGCGAAGATAGAAATGGATGTCATGGCCGATAAGCAAGTGATAGACATACGGCAGACGCGAAGCAGCAGCCCACCACGGCCCAGGGATCTTGCGTAGCGGGGAGAAGAACAGAGTGTACACGAGCTGGAGGACGTGAAATGCCACAAACTACAATATCGGATGTCAGTGACTGTCATGAGCTCGATTGGGTTATGAGGTCTCACCAGAACCACTGCACCGCCCGCGAGGGTCAGCAGCTTGTGCTCAGACGGCAATATCGAGTTCATGATTTCTCCGTCGCTTGTAGGGAATACTGCAGACGATTGGTGACATCCTGCATAGGTCGGGCGAGCATGTCCTCTTATCATCCACTTCGGCGACTAGGCCTTCAGGCACTCGCCAGCCAGCCGCAGCTGCAAGTCAAACGCCAGAGAACCAGGCACGAATCTCCCAGCCATTATTGGGCTGAAAGAGCATCGTATGTGTTGGCATTGCATTTCGACTGGGCCGACGAGGCGCGTCAACTCTCAGCCCTTTCAAGCCAATGATGGGCGCCCTGTTTGTTGGCTTTCAGCCGCAGCAGCAAATCCAATGGAAATCAGCACGGAACGAGAGCTCTGGCCGTCAACCAGAAAGCCTACGTTGAGCTGAGCTGCTTTTACACTTTCCAGCTCCGCGGACCATTTGTTGGAATCGCTCTTCTGTTGGTCGACGATTGTCAAGGTTTTGCCCCTCTTGGGAGCTCCGCGGACGCTTCGTCGACGAATAACGTCCCCTCACACTTTCTCCATGCCCTGCCCCGGACTGGCGGAACAAACAGCCCACAGACACGCGGGGCTTCTCGCAGAGCCCTGATCCAAGGCAGGCGTAGTCATGGCCCACTGGCACTGCAGTCACCGATGCCCCCTTTGAGTAGAGCCACTGACAGACACACGCGTGGACCGAGTACAGACACACAAATGAACTACATCCCATTTCATCATAATATTCGTAAACATACATCTCTCCTAATTTCATGCCATACCCATCTCCGGGTCCGACGCATCCAGAAACTCCATGACACTGGCCAGGGACAAGCTGTTGTTGGACGACAATCTGACCTCTCCGCCGGACGTAATGTGAGGCGGCACCTGTGGCAACTTCTTCTCGAACCATCGGTCCGGCAGGCGCGCAGATGCCACTTGCGCTGCCAAGCTCGGCAGGGCGCTGGGTAGCGGCGGAGAATGCGGCATGGGGATCATCTCCTGGATGCCCACCGACTCGTTGCGGGCGTGGCCGCGTCGGACTGGCGTGGTAGGGGTTTGAGTCGGCGTTGTCTGCTGAGTCTGCGGTTGAGACTGGACTTGAGCCACCAGCTCTTCAACCAACTTTTGCCGTCTCTTATCCACCTGTCCCATCTTCGCGACACAGTCGTCGATCGCAGCATCCATGCTTGCCATTTCCAATTGCATCTGCAGAGGCGTCTTGGCGCCGTTTGGCTTTGGCTGGTTGTTCTGCAGATCCGAGAGAATCTCGCTGTGCAGCAATTGGCGGCACTGTCGTAGTTTGGTATAGCGCTCAAAATGCACATTCCACTTGCCGTTCAACTCTCGAATGGCTTCGGAGATTGATGTCGTCCTCTCTGAACGGTCACTGAACACGGAGCGCGTGCTCCGCGCACTAAAGGAGTCGTTGCGTGCCTTGATCAAAGTTCGTGGCGACACTAAATCTTCACTGACGGCTACGCTCACTTTGCTGTCTGACGCAGACCGGTGCTCTCGGAATGGTTGCGGAGGCAGCTGGGTTACCATCTCGTTTGCCTCTTTGATCGAGTCCAACGACGAGCTCGGCGTATGTGTGCGGACAAATCCGGAAGGATTCATAGCCGCCTTTTTGCGGGAAAAGGTTCCGTCCATAACAAATGCTGGGCATGTAGGACTGGCCGCGTCCTCGATGAAGCGATGACTATGGTCTGCGCCCTTGACTGTCAATCTACGGCCAATGACAATGTCCGCGGCTTCAACGCTGGGGTCTGGGCTAGACGAAGAGTCGTCACATAGTGAAGGCGTGGGACTTTCTGGGGGCGTCGGCATTCTGCCGATAGACGGACGACGTCTTGGAGATACCGCTGTCCAGTCCACACTCGACGTTGACCTGAAGGTAGTGGGACCAGAGGTCGATGGACGTCTCGTCAGTGATCGTAAATCCCTCAGAGGCGAACCGGCTGCAGGAGGAGAATTGACATTTCCTGGTGCCCATGGCTTCGCATACTCTGACGTTGTCCAGGCTGCTGACGTGTCCTTCCTGGTCGTGAGATCGTGTGAGAACGAGGTAGCGTGCTGAACATGAGGACGAGGAGGGAGCGCTGTCATTGAGCTGTTCCTGCTACTAGTATCATCTGCTTGAATTGACATGAATCTTCTGTGCAACGATCGGCTCTCCACTCGCTTGAGGGGTGGGTCAATTGATGTGGATCGTTGGCCCAATGGAGGCGGCGCTGGTCTGGGAGTAGCTTCTGAGCGTAGTCCAATCGCCGTGGAAGGTCTGCTGTCATCTGTTGGGGACGACTTGGAGATACGCAAAGCCTCTGGCCACATGTGCAGGCGAGATGGAGTTCGCGCCGACCAGATGCCACCGGTGGACTGGGTAATGACCGGTGGAGTCTCGCTAATGCTGTTGAGGCGACCGCGTTCCGTTCGCTCATCCGCCTTTGAGCGTTCGTCACTGTGTGAGGACATTGCCGAGTCTGCTCTGCTGTGTGAGCCAAGCGACGATTCGTAGGAAGCGTCGGCGAACTATATCAATCAGACATGCGCAGTAAGTTGTAAGCATAGATTTCCTTACACTAGAGGATTCGTCGTCGAAGAAGGTGCCAGTCGACGAGGCCGGCGACTCGTTTCTGATTTTGTTGACTGCGCGAGTCTTCCGACTCGCCCTCTCGCCGGGGCTGATGCGTTTTTGTAAAGCCACGATATGTGGACGAGCCATGTCAATTGACATGATTGTGATTCACTATTATAACAAAGGTCGCAGGACAGTAAACGTGGAGGCAAGGGGCACCTCCGTCATTCAATAGGTGCAGCAATGCCGTACAGGGTTGGGTATCGACCTTGCGTAGTAGACAAAGGAATGATATTGCAGGAGGTCCAGACTGTCGACTCACTCGCGCGACCTGTCGAAATGCGAAAGTGAAGAAAGGAGGAAGCACGCAAGCACGGCAAAACCACCGTGATTTACACGTGGTGCTGGTGGCGGGCATGTCTTCAGCTTTTACATTTCTGCGACGTGGTGGCTTTTTTGCCCCGGACCAGGGAACCCAGGCTAAGGGAGCGCGGGCAGACGGCGCCCTGGTGGTGAAGTCGCTCTAGAGCATCATTCAGGAGCGGTAGCTTCCCGCGTGCAGATGGTGGACCATGGACCATGGACCCTGTCGACCTGGAGGGCCCGAGAGGCGCTCGCGCTGGGGCTTCGCGCGGGTCGCGGCTCTGGATGCCTTATTTCCCTATCGGCTGCTGGAAATTGCGCTTTCTTCCGTTCCAGTGGGCAGCAAGGAGCAGATGACCGTCTGGACACGGAGGGTAGCATGACGCTGATACTGCTGGCATCCCAAGTCGAAGGATGCATTCAAGTCTCAGATCTCAACGAGCGATCCCTTTGCCGTTTGCCGTTTCTCATCACGTATAGTATGGCGCATTGGTGCGTCGCGCGGAGCGAAAGACTAGACCATCCCGGAGTCTGAGCATCGAGCTTGATGGGCAAGGCCTGCCGCAGGCACCAGGCTAGGGGGTGGACTGGGGAAGGCCGTGCCACCAGCCGGCGGGTTCAGAATGTCGATCCGCGGCGACAGACTGCTGCTCGGAATGCCACCAACCACCACCCTCCCCCCGGTAGATCCCCGTCGCGCGTGGTGGGCGTGGTAGGCGGTGGTAGGGCTTGTGTTTCAGAAATTGCAGCCCAGTGGCGTAGCCCCGTCTTCTTTCTCTTCCATCGAATGCTGCAGGTAATAGCTCCATCGCTCTATCGCAGTGCGCAGGGCGGCGGCAGCGGCTGGCTCGTCGCTTACGGACTCACTTGCATGGTGAGGCATCGGTCAGGCACCCTGCGACCGATGTTGCAAACGCATGGCCGGCTAGCTCCACTGTTCCAGTCCAAGCTCGTGAGGTTCTCGGCATTAAGCTCGCGCGTCGCGAGTATGCTTCGCTGGCGCTTTTCTCCGACCTCTGAGGAGCCCGTCAGCCCAGTGGCAACAATACCCGTTCAGCCAGGAGGGCATCGCGTACGGTACGGCGGCCACGCGGGGAATGGCGTGCCCCAGCGTTTGCCCATATGGAAGGTCGCCGATCGCGGACGGAAACCCCCTCGCAGGGATCATTAATCAACGGTCGCCTGACAGCCAACAGAAGGGAGCTCTTGAAGCAGCGTTTAGCTCACCCACTAGCACTAGGAAGGTCGTCGGCCTTTGGCTTTCTGTCTTGCGATCCTGCCGGGGAGGGGGCTGGGGGTCGCTTGGGGGCCGTGACGAGGGCAGGAGTGGGCAGGAATGGGCACGCAAAGCGGCAGGTGCCGCAGCATTGTGTCTGCAGGTGTCTGTATGTGTGTGTGTGTCGAGTGTCGCGAACCGGTCGTGGCAAGTGAGCAGACGAGCAGACGAGCAGGTGATGCGGCCGTGATGGAAGCACCAGCAATGAGCCCACCATCTCGCTGCTCGTCCTGCCGCCACTCACGCATGGAAGCCCCTCCTGCCCCTTCTTCAGCACGTGGACTCCCGGTCCCCGGGGCCGCAGCCCTTGCTCCCTCTCGAGTGTGGCCGGTCTTTCATTGGGCTGCATTTTCTTTCTTTCTTTTCTTCCTCCTTTGTCCTGCGTCGTGCCTTGTAGGAGGGAGGGCGACCAGGGTGTCGTGCGTGTGGGATGCTCCTCCTGTCCGATCGGAAACCGGCGATCTCAGATGCAAATATAGAGCACAGATCGAGGATGTGGGCGAAGGCAGCAGCTGCACGCCTCTGCTGATCGGTATGGGTTCTGGCTATCGTTCTGAGGGCGATGGCGGGTGCGTGTCTGGCCATGTGTCCGCCCATGTGTCAAGGCCGGCTCGGCGGACAACAGTAACACGAACTTGTCATGTCACGGTCGTTGGTGGTGTGTGTTCGAAGAGGCTATTTCGCCTCCGTCTCCCGAGCTAGCCTGCATCAGCGTGAGACCATCTCTAGCTTGCTGCGAGGGGGCTCGAAGTGTGGCTGGCTCGGTGACCGGCTGGGTGCCCGGCTGGAACATCTCCGCTCCTACAGCACAGTAATAGTACGACCATAGCGTAATCTCTGGCTCATCCACCTCGAGCTCCCAGCTCCCAGCTCCTAGCTCCCACTGCTTGCATTACAGCAGGCAAGGCAGGCAAGGCATCTCCGCAGTAGCGTGCTCCCCACCCACATGCAGGCCGCAGATCGAAGCATCCAGCAGGCCGACTTGACTCTTCTGTCCCAATGTCGATCATATCAAATTGCCTGCCGTACCATGGCTCGGTCTCTATGAGTGTGCCAGACGAGGTCGCCGTTCAGTCTATCTCGCGTGGCAGCCACAGCAGCACTCTCGATCCTCGAGCACCACGACACACGTCACCCCTCCTATAAGCCCGTCGGGGTCGCCGGACACGCATAGCATACGTAGTGTCCATCTGATAGTGCTGTGACAAACACCATCCACACCTGCGGCGGAAACGCTCTGGACAACTCCCAAACACGCTAATCGCCATAGACTCCCTAGGGTCGCTCGGCTAGAGTTGCAGCCTGGTAGCGCGGCTATGCCTAATGTTAATTGAAGCTACCGGATAATTGCATTCCGACGGGACAAAGCATCGCTAGATTGCACAGTGCAGAGTCAATGAAAGCAGGCAATGCAATCGCAAAGAGAACGAGCAGGGAAAATCGTAGGGCAACCAGCAGGGCAACTAGCAGGGCAACCAGCAGGGCAACCAGCAGGGCAACCAGCAGGGCAACGAGCAAAGCAATGGAAGGGGCAATCAAATAGATATTCAGCAATACATTGAGCACGGCATTGAGCATGGCATTCAGCAAGGCAACTAGCAGGACGTCGAACAGACAATGAGCAATCTCTGTTGCACAATCAACGCTCTATGCTGCAAAGATCGGGCATGCAGCAGAAGTAGAGCAAGCGCGTTTCACGCCTGGGCTATCGGAGCACTCTCGGACGAGTTGAGTGAGTGACATTTGTATCTGATGCAGGAGGCCTAAACCCATGCCCTGCCCGTTTCTCTGCTGCCATGCACGATGTGCCGGCTATGCAGGCTATCTCGACCGATTGGACAGACTGTATCTAGAGTGCATCCCTGGTCTCTACACAGATACCGGGCATAACACGATCTCGATCGCAGCCGCAGTCTGGTTGTTGAAGGATATTTCAAATCATTCTTGTAGGCTTGAATTGATGTTCCGTAGAAAAAGCGGGATGGTGCAACAAAGATCGAGCTTGTGACATCTTCACTAAAGTCGTGCTAGGGCGCCGCACGACGACTCCTATCACAGACTGATTGCTGCTTCATCCGGGCCCCACGTAGATGGATAAAGTGTTCTGAATCCGGAAGCCAGTGATGCCGAACTCTTGTCGCGATTTTCCTATTGTTGTTTCGATACTTGCACCGAGGCTGTGCTGCAGCACGTGAAAGAATGAGATCCAATTCGGCTGACTGAACGAGTGAGGTGTTCTCCTATTGATCGTGCAAGAGACATTCTATCCCACGAGATGCACGTGTGGTCAACGATTGGCCTTTGCTCGGGAAGCTCGTGGGACGCCTAATTGATAATGGGAATCGGGTTGGGAACTGCTATCTTTTCATCAATTAGGCGGTAAGGTCATGATTATTCCGAAACCGAGCTGGGCAGACTAGGAGTAAAATATTGAAACCTGGACGGCAATCGAGGCTCTGAATATATTGCTGATGTGGCAGGAAAGGAAGAATTCATATAATATGCATTTACTAACTCGACTGACGCCATGAGACACACCTTGTATGGAGAAATTCCCGGAAATCTGCTTACCAAAATGACTGACTACGCAACCCGGGTGAGATAAGAAAGTGGCATACGCTGTCATGTGCACCGATACACCTGGTCGTCGGATTAGATCCTAAGACGATGGAAACTCGACGTAAGTTGTGTGCAAGCGTCACGACCTCGTCAGAAGAAATACTATTCAGCCGACATACATAACTGTCGGGGAAAGTCTTGCACAGTACATATAAGATCGCACGTTCACTATACGTAGACAAAGGTGGAAGGTGATTGTCCAAGATGTTGTAATGAAAGCGTCTGGGAACTTTTCAGTAGCGACCTCGATACCGCGGTTCTCATAAGACCACGTGATATGCAATCACCGTCTCCGATATCGCTCTTCTGCTATTAACAATCAATGGCAAGCATTGCGCATCGATTTGCTTGGTTGCAGTCTTCTTCGATGCAATCGTTGCCAGCACGGCTATGAGACTCGGAGAAAGATACTATTTGGCACTAATCATGGCAGACATCAGTGAAATAGCCATCGTTGGAAGTCAGAGCCGGCCGGGGTGAAGTCGGGTTCACGATATGGCAAGGCATCGGTGAGATTGACTATACTCCAGCGATCGCGTAGGCATACCTCTCGCATCGCATCGCAAGGGAAGAGATGCGATTCCGAGAATGGCATTATGTGATCAACTCGTTTGCGTATAGCAGGCTACGGTGGTAAATGTTGTGCCCAAGGAGTCGCGGGACAAATCGCGGCCTGCAGTGCTTGTATCGTCGCGCGCTTAGTAGCCAGGCGATGTGCCTGAGGAGTCGAAGACTTGTGCGGGCTTCTGTACGGTGATAGTACCAGCAGTCGAGGTCTAGGTATTCGTCTCGATACTCGGAAGGGCTCCATCAATAATCAAATGACATTCACCGATATACCAGAGGAGTCCAAAGTGGTTGCATCACATGGCTCTTGTCTCTGCCGCTGGTCATACGGAATTCTGCACCCATCAATCCGGCAGATCGACCGCACATCTCCCTGACAGGTTCGCGCATTCCAGACATGACATGTCTTGGGATCCGCGGGAATTCGGTTGCCCCAACACCGAAATGTCACTCTGTATCCAATGCCGAGCCCCCGATAAAAGTGGACTGCAGTGTTGGCTGGCACCCTGTAGAACCGTTTGAGAATATTTTTTCCTTCTTCTTTCGTCATGACCGCAAGATCGCGCATCCACACATCGGAATTCGACGACGTGCGTCACAAGCATGTATGTCGCTTAGCACCGCACCGGGTGGGAGTGGAGCAGAGCCCCACCGACAACGGTTCTAGAGAAGTCTGGCATCCAATTCAAAGACCTTTTGCAGAGATTTTCTTTCTTCTTCATCCCATACCGGCGATTCGATGATGATTGTGGCAACGTGGCAGGCGCACCACCGAAGACGGGAGGGACAGTGGTAGAAGTGATGACACTATCTATCTATTCATGTTGCCAAGAGCGGTGGTTCAGAAGCAGAATGCGGATAGCACGTCGCACGACATGTCAATAGTCAATAATTGGTCGGATGGCGGCAGAGACACATCCCGAGGACACAAGCTCGTGGCCTGCAAGGGCCAGCGGGGTAAAGTTTACTGTAATGCGGCACTATACCTGATGTCTGGCGTTGTTGCGCATTCTGGAGCCGAGATGTTATGTGATGGATAGCGATCGGCGCAATAATAATGCATCGCATCGGCACCGGCACCGGCAGCCTGAGCGTAGCATGCGATAGGCTATGTGTCCGAGTCGCTCACCGCGTCCGTTGTGTGACGTGACCGCGACCTCGACAGCCGCAAGCCTGACAGCCTCGCAATGCTTGTCCGCTATGTCTGACAGGCGACGTGGTGGTGTGAGGCTGCACATGCGCAGCTGGGCTAGATTGTGTATGATGTAAGACAAAAAGAAGAATAATTGTGGGTTTGGTGTGCGACGTTGCGGTTCTGCTGGCGGAGATCAAGGTTCCTCGTTTTCCCGCGCCCGCCGGGCGTGTTCGGTTCGGGGAGGTGGCCACGCACACACATACAATACACACGCACACACAATTACTTGCTCTTTGTGCTATGACGAGCCGTTTCGCATCGGGGCCGTCGGCGAGGGCACTGGCTGCTTCAACGCTGCCTCTATGCGTGACGTGATCAGCGATTGCGCGCCCCTTGACGTTGGGATCATAAGGTGGTGTGAAACAACGATGGGGGGAGCGGATGGACAGACGAGGCGAGGGCGCAGACGAGCAAGGCGGAAGACGCAGCCAGCAGCCAGCAGCCAGCAGCCAGCAGCCAGCACTCAGCAGACAATAATGTGCGGCCAGGACAAGGTTTGGGTCCGGCCAGGGCGGCTGCGTGGCGCTAGGCGAGATCGGGACAGGGGAAATGAGGAATGCTGCACGATGACCTGGAAATGCGAGATGTACCTGCGCTGCGCCGACCAATCGCGGCGAGTGCCTGGTGTGATTGAGCCCAATGCCGGGCGATTCCCCGGCCAGCCGGCGCTGACGAGGCCCACGCCGCCCGCCGCCAAAAAAGCCTCCACCCATCCATCCAGGGCCAGCCGACGTTGAGGCCCTGAGGCCCCCGGAGGCAAATACCGACCAAAGCAAATCAAGCAAGCACACTGACGAAGGCGAGGCGGCGGCCATCCTGCTCACAATTCAAGACGCATCCACTCAATCCCCCCCACTCGCCTCCACCCACCCACAACAGCCAATGGCGGACGCCCATCCCGCCAGGCCCCGTCGCCGTGCCCGTCGCCGCCCGTGCCCCCCGAAATGAGAAATGAGTTTTCCTCGCTTTTGCTGTCCGCGCCACGTCCACTCCCCTTAAGGCCAAGGACACCCGTTTTCCCCCCTTCCCTCTTCGTTATCGACAAACTTCCTTCACCCTCGCTCTCTCTCGCTCACTCACGCCCGCTTCGCACCTCGCTCGAATTCACTCTGCCTTGCGGTTTCACTCCTTCAACCGCATCGTGGTAGCAGACGCTCTTTAGCAATCCGCACGACAAGTCCATCACCGGCTGACAACTTTCACGCGCGCCTTGCCGCTACAAATCACAACAAAACAATCACCGCAAACCACATTTGTTGCGCCCTCAGGATCACAGGTCTGATCATCACCATTCTTTAGACCGTCGCAAAACCCACAAGAGAACTCTTCAGCTCTCCTCACACATCGCTATCCGCAACAATGAAGTCCTCGATCGCTCTCGTCGCCGCCGTGTCGGCTCCCCTCGCTGCGGCCACCCTGCTCACCTCTAGCTCCGGTGGTGCTATGATCATCAACAAGTGCGACCAGCCCATTCCCATGCAGAACGTACCCGCCATGGGCAGCGGTGTTGAGAATGGCGAGGAATGCGACAAGACCCTCGCTGCCAACAACGTCGGCGCCGATAGCCAGTACTTCACCCCGTGGATCGCACTCCAGGTTCCTGGTGGCTGGTCCATGAAGCTCAACACCATGGGCAACTGGAACAACATCATGCAGTTCGAGTACACCTGGACTGGCGACAAGGAGCTCTGGTATGACATGTCCTTCGTCAACGGTGTCGAATCGGACCACCCGAGCTGGCAATTCGAATACAATGGACAGGTCACCACCAATGCCTACACCTTTGCGACCGACGACGCCCAAGGAATGCAGGCACCCGTCCCCGTTGACGCAACTGTCACTTTAGTCCTCTGCCCTCAGAGCACCGGTGCCGGTGCCGCTGCTCCTACGTCCACGGCTGCCGCGACTTCCCCTGCTGCCCCTGCCTACACTCCATCATCGAGCAGCACCACCCTCGCGACCTCCACCACTGTCGCCGCTGGTGGCAAGAACGTCTACACCACCCCCTCCGCCTCGCCATCGCCTGCGCCCACTACCACGACGACGACTGCCGACGACTTTGACATTGTCACCGAGTACCAGACCGAGATTGTCACCGCGTATGCCGTGGTCACGGAAGTTGCTTCGGCACACGCCAAGGCGAAGCGCCACGAACACAGGCATCCTCACGGCCACGTCTTTTAGACTGCGTTTGGCATTTCACGTCTGCAACGCTTCTTTTTGCATGACATGATACCCTACGACTGGCTCTAGCGGGTTGCTTTATTTCGTGTTGATACCTCCAGCTTTGTCTGTCATATATCTCTCTCTCGGTCGTCGTCGTCGTAGACCCCATTCTACATGGCGGCAATCCATTTTTATCTTACGCTTCGTGTCGATTGTTCGCTGGCTTGGCCAGTTGGGCAGAGGAAAAGAGGAGCATTCCACGCCGTCTTGCTGCTTTCGCCGCGCGCACGTGGCCGCCCTGGCTGGTTCTTGGGAAGGCCGGTGGCGTGGCTGTAGCCGACAACTCATCCCCTGACGGGCTTTTATTTATTCTGCCATTCCGTGCATCGCTGCATGAACGGCACGATGATCGAACGCCTATCTGGATAAGACTGACGAGCGTATTGCTTTTCCGATTTCTGCCTGGCCTTTTTTGATTTCTTCCTCTTCTGGTTCACAGGGTTTGGTTCGAGCTTGGGAAAAAGAAAGACGAGCGCGCGCACATACACACAGATATACGAACACGGAGGGAAAAGATCGGATGTCATTTTGGCCTGTTGTCTAGATTCTATCTACTCTCTACAAAATGTCGAATACGTATTCTCTCCCTCACTTGATTTGATCTCGTCGTGTGATGTTGTGAAATGAAGCTTATCACCGTTTAAACGAGCCCGCTGTCAACCGGTCGGGTCAGGGGTAAAAGGAATGGGATAAACACACACTTGCGCAACGGGCCAGCATGTCTCGGCTGTTGATGATATGGGGCATCTGGGATCTCTTCGCCGTTGGTCCCGTCCGTAGTTCGTCCCCGATTCCTCACCCATCATGGCAGGAGGGCAGTCCGGAATGCTGCACAGCGTGCCGTCGTGCGGATTGGCCCAGAAGCTGCCCCGCGAGTCGCGGGGCAGCCCGCGGTATATACGTATTACACACATCGATCGTTGCATTCAGCGCTTCACAATGATGCGTGAACAATATCGGTAGGTATACAGCTACCGCTTGTGCCGCGCCGGGGGAGGGTTAAGCCTGTCTGCCCTTGCGCTTGGTGGGCAGGGGGGCCTTTCGACACGAGGCGTTTCATATAGTACAGCGCTCGTATCGCAAAGCCAGCCCGAATCCTCCCGCCGCACGCACGGGGGGGTTGATGTTTCGAGTCCATCTGCACGATCAACCTAGGGTGTCGTTTCAGATTCTCTGGTGGGAACAGGTGCTGCTCATATCGGTCTAAGTCATGCTTTTTGAGCTTATACTTTTGATCTTGGGGTGAGGTGCTTGACCAGGGACGGAATCTGGACTGCCGGTTTTGGTGAGATGGACTGAGATGGACTAATATGCACGGGCTTGTACTGGGATTTGCTTCTGAGCGGAAGTGGCTCCGGCTGTACGCGATGTTGCGGGTACAATTGGGGGCATGAGTTCTAATGCGAGCATAGGGACGCAAGAGCTGGCAATGTGAGATTGTGAGCAGCATGTGCAAAATGGTGAGCCGCGAGGAATAACTCACGGTAGGACACCGGATGCGAAAATACGCTCGCTGGATAGAACTGCGTGATTCACACCTTTGACACTATTCACTATCGGAAGCCTGAGAAGGAATGCTCATGTTTAACCCTATCGCTATGCTATACTTCAAAGACTGTCCTCCACCGACGCCCAGACCCGTCCGTAGCTATGGAGTGTCTGAAGGAAACTTGATGGTGCTACAGGGGCGAACTCTGACCATGTCCACGTGATGACGACTCGGCCATACCCATTACCGGGCACCTCATCGTAGTATTCAACCCGTCCCTCAGCGGTGCTTGCTTCGTGAACCTAGACACCGCATCATATTCATCGCACAGAGTCGATATAGTCATCACCAGGATGCTCATACTCAGTCGCCAGATACTTGGGCACGCTGCGGCTCAGACACTGCGTCATCTTGAAGAGCTCTTCGCGGAGGCGTGACACTGCTTGCGAGTCCATATTCGTGTGTGCAATCAAGTCCGGAAGAGATACTGGTCCCGTCAGCAGTCAAATCACCAGTTCGATAGGGAGCAAAGCGAACCGAATAATCGCAGCAGATGCTCTACTCCATAAACATCCGCCACCTGCTTCCCGCTGAGATCACCAGTAGCTTTTGAGATTTGCGAATGTAGATCCTGCCACTGCGGGCGCTCGAAGCGGTACAGCAACAGCCGTCCGAGGGACTTGTTGAAGTATTCGCGGACACCTGCGACAACTTCCTCCAGAATGTTGTAGTCAGCGCTGCCCTCACGACGGCGAGCCTTTTCGGCGTCCTCATACTCGTCGAGAAAGAGATTTACCGGAGTGCGTGACGGAAGCGAGACCAGCTTCTGATCCTTGGTGACTTTCTCCCAATCATCGACGAGGATGCTTTTAAGGTTCTCTGGGATGTGCAATTTAATGGCCGGGCGGCGAAGAAAGTCTTCTTCCTTCTCGATGCCTTCGAGTTCACGGCCGTCACGACCTCGTTTCGTGCCACGGCTAGTCGACACTTCCTCACTGCCGCGTGCCGAGCTACCCAGTCGTTCCGAGCCTCCAAGTGATTTCTTCTTCTGCAGCGTGTTTACAGCGGTCGGGCGTGCGGCGGCGCGGCGTTGAGCGTCCATTTCTTTGCGGAGATTAGAGGCGAGTTCTTTGTTCTCCTCGGTCATCTTCCGGAGACGATCCGACGGCACCCAGTCGTCCCATCTGGATTATCGTCAGCTTGCACATGCTTTCTGCGGGCCAACACGTGGCGGCGCTTGGCCCTTTTTCGCATCGAATTGAATGGAAGTTCACGGCGAGGAACCGCTGCAGAATTGCAAAACAGTCAAAGACTTTGGAAAGGAGATGACTTACGTGTTCTTCCATCCCTTGTAATGCACGCGATACTCGCACGGACCCTTCTTGTCGTTGGCGTCCACTAGACGTGCATCCAGCACCTTGGCTTCATATAGCAGCTCGAGATGGAAGCACAAGGCCTTTTCATCCTTGTGGAACAGCGATCCGGACGTGGAGGATGATGCAGGGGCCATGCTCGCGGTGTTTACGTGTCGGCAAAGAGTCTGGAGCGTTGTGAAGTGGATCAATGAGACGGAGAGGCAGAGGTGAAAGCGGCGTCGAGAGACACTCTGTGGAGGCGTCGTCGCCCGTCGCCGCACCAAAAAGGGAACGGGCAACACGCGCAGCGCACAGACCATCGTGATTCACTTTAATGGATCATCCTCCACCATTCACTCCTCAATATCGGTCATCTCTTCTTGATTTGTCTATAGTACTTCTAGATCTAACAGACTTCACTCCTCATGTCCTTCGCTTCTGCTCATACTGATCAACAAGTATATCGTGCGCCTCGTAGAAGAGACCCAGCACCCACGCCACCGGCCCGATTGCCAGGACTATTTCCAGCAATCCTATCACCATCTGCATGACAATGATTATTCTCCTCACAATATGATCTGCGAGGCTCAGCTCCGGTCGCGACCCGCGCGAGAACGTCGAGTCCTCAAACGCAAATGGCAACTTAGCACCGAGATGCTCAACCGCCGCCATCAGACCTGAACTAAAACCGTCCTCGTGGAAACCGTACTTTGTCCACGCTCCTGCGTAGCTGAAGCCTTCGACGTTCTGGATCTCATGCAGCTCCTTCTGCGCTCGTACAGCTGCTGGCGTATACAACGGATGGTGGTAGATATACTTGCCCTGTATCGTGCCACTTTCGGGGACGTGTGGTGGATTGAGGGTGACTAGTATGTTGCCAAACTTATGCTCCGGGAGGTGCTGCAGCAGATTCATGTCGTATGTCAAGCTCACTCCGGCCGGGTGCTGTAGCTGTGACGGCGAGGAGGTAGTCAAATAATTCCATGCCGTCCATGCCTGCCGCCGCCGTGGCATCAGCGACAGATCAGAATGAAGATAAGCAATGTTCTTGGTCGTCTTGAAGTTGGACAAGATCGACTCTTCCAGTGGAGATGCAGACTCGGACGGCATAATCATTGGCAGAATCTCATCCCCATGAGTGGCAAAGATGACATGATCAAACGTTTCCGGCCTTGGTGGTCCCGTGTGTGGATCCGAGAACACGACACGACACCTGCCGTCTTTGGTACGTCGCACTTCCTGCACAGCGGTATGGAGGTGAAGCTTGAATTTCTTGTGATCGGCATTGTTGATGACGGCGTCAATGTACTTTTTCGAGCCGCCCGGGATCGTCAACCACAGTGGTCGCGCAGCAATAGTAGAAAGCAGATGGTGATTCCACATGAAGCGAACTAGCGTGATGGCCGGAAAGTCAAGACTCGCCTTGTCCGGGCTTGTGCTCCAGACTGCCGCCGTCATAGGGATCAAATAGTCGTCCTTGAACGCCTGACTGTAGCCCTGCTCGCGCAAGTAAGTGCCGATAGTTTTGTAGGCATTAGACCCATTCGCCGCCCCCGACGCCCTCGAGCCAGCCTGGATCTCGTCGTCTTCTCGCAACAAGTCCAGCGCGAACAGGTTGAAGCGCACGATGTCGAAGATCATGCGCCAGTGGCGAAGACTGAAAATGTTCCGCCGTTGAGCAAAGATGCCCTCCGGATTGCCACTCCATTCAAACTTGCCGCCGTCTCTCGACACTCCGAAAGTCATCTGCGTGGGTGCCGTAGGCACACCTACGTGCTCCAGGAAACGAATAAAGTTAGGGTAGGTGGCCGTGTTCATGACGATAAACCCAGTGTCCACCGGGGTGGTTTGACCTGTGATCGGAGACTTCCATGTGCACGTGTTGGTGTGTCCACCCAGCCGTTCTTGCTTTTCGAATAAATGTACTTCGTGGTCTGTGGACTGCAGTGCCCATGCTGCGGCGATGCCCGAGCATCCTGATCCGATGATGGCCACCTTCTTGGGCTTCTCCGAGCCGAGCGACAGCATGTCGGGAGATCGTTGACCGGATGATTCTATGGCGTTGATCAACGGTCCAGAATATTCTATTCAAGGATATATTGATCGATGTATGTCACCCTTTGTTATGCTGATGCTCCACGTAAGACTGGGTGGTGAACTCAAGTCCCCCCACAAAACTCGACAATGGTGGCGTCATCGTCCTGTCTTTTAATGTACGCGCAGGAGCACACACAGCGGAGCACACCGTAGCACACGTAGGACGACACTCATGAGAGGCAATTAAGAGAGTAACCAAGAAGGCATATATCAAGTAATCATGTCCATTGGTCGACAGCGCTAGTACAATGCAAGACAACCCTGCACGTGTGCTATATCTCCATGAATGTTCCGTGCATCTCCAACCATCACCAAAACCCCAGTCGCTAAGAAACGCTTTCAAAAGGAATCAACACCACCCAGAGTCATCCTGGATCCATACCTTGTGTAGGAGCTTTTTTGTGTTCATCATCCCTCATGCGAAAATTCGTCGTACCGCGCTCACGTCACCGCCGGCTCCTGTCAGAGTCGCCGAGCAGCCTTTCTCTACTGCCATCCCGACTTGCATCCCGACTTCCTTCCCGGTGCTGACCAACAGCAGCTTCGTAGCTAGGTATAGGTGGATCTTCTCGTCTCGAAGCGTGGTGTTGGATTGGCCTCGCCCGAGGGGTGTGGCTGTCTTCCTCGGGACTCTCATAATCAGGCGGTGGACTCTCCGCCTCGTCATCATGATCGGTGCTGGTGTCAATGGCCAGACCATTATGCCGTGCTGCTGTCTGCTCGCCACCGTGTGCAGCGATATTCTGTTGAAACACGCCATATTGCTGTTGATGAATCACCGATGTGCCCTCGCCTGCATCCTCGTCCCGATTGCTGACCAGACTCAATTGGGCAAGCGAAATGTCGGTCGGACTGCGCTGCGGACCAGGCGACATTGGTCCCCTTCCTAGTCTGATTTGCGCGCTGCTTGTGCGGACGTGTCCGAGGAATCCCTGCCCTTCTCTCACACCTGCCATTCCTCCTTCGAGGAGGATGCTGCCCTGCTCGCTACCATAGGGTGGAGGCGGTGCTAGCGACCCTGTCATGGGTGCAAGCCCCCACTTCTTGACATTTGCCTCAATGAAGACGAATCCCATTTGTCCAAAGTTGACATGAATCTGACACGGTCCATTGGCTCCAACCGTCGGGAAGAAGTTCTGTGCTTTTAGACCGTGTGCCACATCCTCAAGCTTTTTCCCATTTCGCGTGAAGAAAACAGTGCCAGTTCGGGGCCTGTACCCGCAGCCTATAACATCACCTTGTTCGTATACTGGGCCATAATTGGTTCCGCTGAAAGGCTGATTGTATCGACGGACGCCGGTTGAAGTGTAAGCAAGCGAAAATCGATGCCAGCCTAGTACAGTTAGCACGATCTTGCATGGTGTGAATGAGCAGCGCGCAAAGACGTACCAGGTAACCGAAAGAGAGGATAAGGCTTTGTGGTGACTCCGACGCTAATCAATGTGCTTTCCGGCTTATCGTAGACTTTTGCCTCCCAGTAATACACCTCGTTTTGTTTCGGGATGGGCAGATTCGTCTGCACGCTGCATTCCGAGTCAAAGAATTCAATTTCGGTTCGTTGTTCGACAAAGCAATTCGCAATCTCGAGCTCGGGCTCAAACTCCCACGCTGACACTCCTTTTTCTTGAATCGCAAGGAACTGAGATAACGAAATGTCGGTCTGCAGCGATTCAGGGGGGTTTGCTTGAATGAATGCTAGCGCTCTTGTTAGCACGAGCGAACGAAGCCATCCGAACACGTGAGCTCTCACCTTTGGCTCTGAGATATTCTTGCCGTTGTAAATCGTCCATCTCGTCCAACGCCTCCTCCTCTTCGCGCAAGAATGCTTGTTCATCATCGTATTCACCAGGCCGGCCCAGCCGGTCGAGAAATATCCTGCCGCGAGTGGTGAATCGGAAGAAGTAGACGATAGCGAGCACGATAGCGATCAGCGCGGCGGAGCCAAAGGCCGACATCATGCCTATCAGAATACCTTTGCCGGTCGAGCCCAAGTCGAGTGTCCGTAGTGGCATGTCTGCACCGGCCCCGGATACGCTGGCTGGTTTGCTGTGCTGACTTGTAACTTGCTCGCTGCCACTGGCCCATCTCACACCGTAGGTCGAATAGGGCGTCCGCAGCGGTGTCTCTTGCGGCTGTTGTGATACGGCGGTCTTCATCGTCCGCGGCGGCCACGCCAGGTCTCTGGTCACGTCAAGCGGCTGTGCGTCCTCCATGGCAGTTGTTGTGCTTGTAGGTTCGCCGCAGTCGCCGGAGTGGCGATCGGCTTTGCTGGTGATCGTGTATGCGGGGGAAGGGAAGTATGATGACGCCGCCGTCGGCCAACAGTTATCGGGGCAATAGCAAGTGGTAAAAGGGACGAAATCGTTCTTCCAAGGAGGCAGGCGAGAAGCCGTTGACAGAAGGGAAGGGTGAGGGTCACAGTAAGTTAGCGGTTTCGAATGATGTAGGGGCGTTGATGTTTGATGACGGGAGGCGGCGGAGTCTGGCTGGAGACTTGATGAGTGCAGCAGCAGACGGGCGATGCGACGGACAGACGGACGGACGGGGCGGCGTGCGGCATGCGGCGTGCAGCAGAGCGACATGCGACATGCAGCAGCGGCGCCGGCGGCAGAAGCAGCAGCCAAAGTCTGGATCCGCGAGATGCGACACACACGCAGATGGGACGCCTCGGGGTCCCTCGTAGGGCTTCTGTCGCCCAATTTGGGGCTGAGTTCGCCAGAGTCCGCGGCTACTTTGGGGGGCTCGACCCAGGCTGGCAAATGACAAATGACTGCCTGTCTCTTGTCGTGACATGACACTCGTTCACGCCAGCCTGACCGCGCCTAGTGGACTTGATAATGGGCACTGCGAACGATATACAAGCCCATGTTCTGCTGCCTCGTTCCTCTATCTCTGGCCGGCGACCGTTGCAGCGATCCCCAATGCTGCGTGCGTCTGCATGTCTCTCTTTCCCAGCATGTCTACCCCGGCAAGCTGGAGCATCGCCCGCCGGCCGTCCACTTCCCTTCCCCTCCATCCCCCCACACCTCCGCCACCAGATCCCATACTACCGCATACAAGGCCCGATATCATTACAGCCTCACAGAACCCTAACGCCTGACCCGCCATGCCAGGCTCTTCCCTCTGGCTGATCCCGCCGCCCAATGCTCCCTTCACTCGCTCGCTCAACACTTTCATCGCCGGCACGGTGCCTTTCCGCTTCGCCCCTCTCAAGCCGCCGTCCTTCATCCCGCACGTGACACTCACTTCCAATATCCCATTCAGTCTGCATGACACGGTGCCCACCGATGCCCAGGTCTGGCTCGACTGCTTGGAGCTCCCAATACCAGCGGCCGACTGCGATGGTGACGACCGCATCGTCGTCGATCTGACTACTCTCGAGGCTGGCGAGGCCTTCTTCAAGAAGCTGACTCTGCGGGTTGCGAAGCCCAATGCTCCACTCGAAAAGCTCGCCATCGCTTGTCGTGCTCAGGGCGTGTGCTCGGGCGATTTTGAACGTGCCCGGGAATGGGAACGTATGGAGTATGAGCCGCATTTGAGCGTCATGTAGTACGTATACTCTCATTGTTCAATTCCTCGCTTTTCTATCTACGAGTCATTTTCGTTTCTCCTTTTGCTAGTAGTCCATACAAGTCAAACAGGCGCTGACAGCCCTTCTTCCAGCGCCGACATGCCTCTCAAGGAAGCCGACAAGAAGATACCAGCACTCCTGCAGGACTTTGACCGCGCAAAGGCGATCTTCAAGCCCGCCAGGGACGGCACTGTCGCCGTCAGTGGTTCTGTTGTCCTCGTCCCTACTGATAGGGAGATCGATCAATGGAAGCCCATCGCACGTCGTGAGGTGCCGGGTTTAGTCTGGAAGTACAACGTCATGTAATTGCCAAATATCATTGAATCTTGCCTTCTTCCACCATGTCCGCCCACGACTGCTTTTCATTGCCCGTGTCCGTCTCTTTCAGTAGGTCTGTATCCGGTTTTTGGTCCTTCTGCTTCGACGGAAACGACAGCACTGGCGCCGCCGTATCCGTCTGTTTGGCCTTTGATTCCGCTGCGGCTCTGGCAGCCGACAAGGCAGGAAAGTCCTCCGCTTGAGGTGTGCTCTGTCTGCCCTCGTTCCTATGCCCATCGCCTCTGCCGCCTCGTCCTCCTCTTCCTCTGCCGCCTCTCCCTTCGCGATACATGTAGTCCTTCTCCCAACCGCCCTCCACTCCCTGCTCTCCGCCTCTGCCCTCGCCAGTCCTCGTCCCAACAACACCACCGTACGCCCCGCGCCCTGGTCCTCGACGCTTATCCGCAAAGTCCTCCTCGCGCTTCTCACTATCCCACTCCCGGCCCTGCTGCGCTTTCAGCTTCCTAAGCCGATTCTTCTCTCTCTCGCCCATCATCTGCTGTCGATCCTTCCTCTCCTCCGTCCGTCGCTTCGCTGCCTCGTTCTCCCTCGCCGCAAAAGACGCAGCATCCGCTTCGGCACGGGCATGCGCCGCCTCCAACGTCGCGTTCTTGACTTTGAGGCTCGCCATCCGCGCCGACAATTCTTCTTCTGTGAGTTTTGGCCGCGCGTTCCCGCCAGTAGCCATTCGATCGCCCCGGACTGATGTGGGACGGTTGTCGGCTTTAACTGGTTGCGCGCGATTGGGCTCTGTCGATGCGCCGGCGGGAGGTGACGGTGCGTGGCGAGACTCCATCAGTGGGGCTGGGCCAGGTGTCGAGGGCGAGGGTTGAGCCTCACTCGTGGCCGGCGGCGCGGTGGTCGGTTCTCTGGCTTGTCTGGTTGGTGCAGCATGGTTGCCTCCTCGTCCTCGACCGCGGCCTCGAGCTGCTCCTGCGCCACCTCTGCCTCGCGTTGCCGGCGCTGTCGATTGAGCTGGTGTCTGCATAGGTGCTGGTTCTGGGACAGCTTCTGGCTCGGGCTGCGGCTCGCTGATTGGAGTAAAGTCATCGCCAAAGAGATCGTCCTGAGCCCGCGTTTGCATCGACTCCTCGCCATTGTTGTAATCGTCAAAGAGATCGCTTTGGTCGACTGTCTGAGAGAAGGTGTCCATCTTCGAGAGAGCCTTGTCGCGTGTGCAGCAATTGACAGATAAGATTGCGCAAGTGTAAAAGAGTATTCAGAGATTATCTACTATGCATATCCGTGGCAAGGCTGTTGTAAGAATGTCTATTGCAAGCGTGTGACCAAGGAAGCAGACTACGTTCTTTATTGTGAGAGGGAAGCGGCATGTCGGGGTTTATGAAATAATATCACCGACACCAGGAGCTGCAACACGAACCGTACCCCAGCCCTGGGTCCGGCCAATACTTCCCTGCATTCCACCTTGTTCACGACCACATTCACAGCTACATCTTGAACGAACGAGATTAATGCCGTTCATGTCATCTTCGTCAAGTCTTCCTTGCTATTCTATCCACCTGTCTTCTTCCTTCTCCGTCATGTCCCGTACGATGTGTGCCCTGCACAGTGGGCTATCATTCCGCTCTTTTTCAACCAATCCTAGAAGAAAAGAAAGTCGCTGCCGGCTATTCCGAGCAGATGCTATGCTATATACGCTGAGAACGATGGTATCTCGAGGAGAGGCAATACGTCTACACATTTGAGCCTCCGCTCAAATATTGAATGCATGTTGAAGTGCATGAAACTGTGCTTCTGGAAGGTGCTTGAGGAATGCTGGGAAATCGCCAATCATGGCTTGGTACTTGCCGAGCAGCTGCATTAATGTCAGCATAAATTCGGTATCATCACTGTCATCGATACACACCTCTTTGAACCCTTGTGGCGGTGGCAAGTGTTGTAATAAACCCGTCCCAACTTCGGCAAGGTAGAGTGGTAGACACTGCTCGAGACCTTGTGGGTTGAGTGCCACCACATTCGTGAAGCCTTGAAGTGCTTGTTGCTTCTCGTCTGTCCAAGCAACCTTTTGGACCACCGTGAGGAAGGTTGGCGCCAACTCAGAGAGATGTGGGGCAAGTCTCTGCTCGTTGCCGAAGCCTAATCTGCCAATAGCCACAGCCGCGTTCTCGTTCAGGGACCGCGGTATTTTCTGATGGAACATGATGACGCCCAACTTGGCAAGCAATTGGTCCACATGCGACGAGATCATATCCCCAGCACGCATGGCGATTTCTCCACCAGACCAGCATGCGTTGTTGATCACTCTGTAGGTCGTTTCGCGATCCTGTGCTGCAAGGTCAAGGTCTAGCTGCATTAGTAGTATCTTGAGCAAGGGATCGATGTAGGGCTGCAATTGCCCGAACACGAAGCTGGCGCTATCGCCAAGCAGAGCATATGCGGACTGTCGTACGTCATTGTTCACATCTCGCATGCAGTACGACAACAATTGGAACATGTTTGGGTTTGATGCTTTGACCAAAACCTCAGCCTGCTGTGATTCGAGAGCTTGAAGGATCGCACTCAAAAGGTCGAGACTGGTAACAAGAAAGTCTTTGTCCGGTTGATCTGCTATGATATTGAGAGCTTCACTTCCTTGAAGGTTGTTCTGGATTATGCGGATGCATCTGCTGAACAATGGCTCCGCAAAAGGTGCAAATGCTGGGCCCATAGATGTAGCTAGAAAGGCTAGACACTCCAGTAGGGGGAACATCTCCCTCGAGTCATCTTGGACCAGATGCCACCGGTGTATTATTGACGGCATGAGCGTATTGATCATATCAGGGTTGCCCATTTCAGGTCCGAGACTCTCCGAGAGCGTTTGGACGCATTCGTACAAGGCATAGATGTTCTGATCCTTGAACTTTTCGAAGCACTTTGAGAATTGGTGGGCGATAGTGGGGCCGTACGGAACAAGGTTCTCCTTGGCGCCGTCTTCGAGGCTGGAAAAGGATGATATCGCTGCTTTTTGGACCATCTTGTTCTTGTCGAGCATGCGATTCAGCAAGCCTTCCATGATAGGCTCAAAGTATTTCTTCTTCCCTGATCCATCAAGCTCGGCAGCCCACGACGAGTATCGACCCAGAGTCCAGCAAGTGATTCGTCGCACTACCGGTGTCGGATCATCCAAGAGCGAGAGCAGATAAGGCACCAGTTCTGGTAAGCTAGGCATAACCACATCCATGCAGCCAGTCGAGATAGCGCCTAACGTGAGCACCGCTGCTTCCCGGTTGGGCCAGTCCGGATGACTCAGATTCTCCTTAAGATACGGCAGAGTAATATCAAAGACCTGCTCATGGAACTGTGCAGAAAATGAATCCAGCGATGCGGCGGCGCTCTTACGTAGAGTCCACTCATCTTCAGGATCTTGCTCGTCATCCTCGTCAATTTCTCCGTCGCTATCGTCGTCATAAGCATATCCATTAGCGAGTGGCGCTTTGTTGCCTGGTTCTGCTGTGGCACCCTTGTCTGTCTTTGATTTGGCGAATTGCGGCTTCATGTCCTGCTCACGATCTTCTGCATCAGCATCTTCCTTGGCTTCGGCTTCCATGCGTTCCTGCGCTTCCTCGCCGTACCGCATGCTTTCCAAGAGAACTGGTATGATTTTGTGCAGACATGATGCGAAGCCTTCGCGGAGCTCAGTGAGCTCACAGTTTTCGAAGAAGAACTCTGCGGCGTCCAGAGCGACATCCGAATTAGGGTCCGCCCGCTGCTGCTGGACGATATAATCGACTACGCTCTCAAAGTGTGGCAACATAAGTTCTGGTAGCATTGCGGTCAGCGATGTGAATAAGCGGCAGACAAATCTCCTGACGTCGTCGCTCTCGTCATTTGCGCGTTGTGTAAGACAGTGCAAGATGCTCTCCGCATTGACTTGTACCGCTTCTGGAGGATTCTCGAACATGAAAGAGTGCAGGGTCGCGAGTGCCTGCCACCTCACCTCGGTGTTCGGTGAGTTTGTGAAGTCGATCAGCTTCGGCACGAGAACATCCATAGGTCGCTCTCCATGATAGCTCTTGTTGAGGGCCTTCTTGTTATCCTCGCAGATCTTGAGCAGCGCGCCCATGGCACCATCCTGGGTCTGTAGAGATGACGAGCCATTGGCATTCTCGATCAAGGCAATGAGATCCGTCAATACCTGCGTCCAACCCAAAATGCCGCCTTGCTTCACAATCTCGGTAATGACGATGCCAGTATGCGATCTGATGCCAGACGCACCGTCCCTAAGGCCCTCGAGTATGTGACCTTTGATATATTCCTTGCTGCGATCTGGTATTGCGCTCCATGATTGCTTGATCCGGTTCTTGAGCATCAGGCCGGCCGCACTCCTTGCTGACAGACATTCGGGGCCGGAGAGGCTTGGTATCGGCGCAGATACGACAGTGAGGTATGTGAGGTAGTTGTTGAAATCCAAATTCGTCTCTGCCTGCTTGAGTGCCTATAGCAATGCGTGTCAGTGGGCGACTGCGGCTATTCCCCGTAAATGGATTGCCTACCAGCTCGGCATTCTTCTGCTTGCTCTTGTCACGCGGGTCCAGCGTAGCTGCAAACAGCTGTGCGAGTTGGCTCAGCGCCGAAGTGTCCGGCGTCCACTCCATCGTGAGTGGAATATAGTAGCGCAATGAGGTTCTTAGAGGTCGTGCCACTCGGCCAGAGACTACCTAAGTTGCCATGGCTGAGATTTGAGTCGCAGAGAGGGAAAGGGGGAAAGAGAGTATGCCGATCGTCGCAGTAATAATGCCTTTCGTACGCAATGATATGTCGGGTCGTTGTAGACTGTGATAGAACGTAGATGGGTTTTTTCAAACCCGTG
The DNA here is from genome assembly GCA_000836255.1 of Dothideomycetidae sp. 11243. NCBI lineage: Eukaryota > Fungi > Ascomycota > Dothideomycetes > Dothideomycetidae sp. 11243. Next base: position 1,412,412 of record DF938582.1, read on the forward strand.
GCGGTGGGCTGGAATGGACCACCAGGATCCGCCAAAACTTCTTTGTCTCTGGCGCGGGGAGACGGACGGGGAGGCGGAAAGAAGCCCGGCCAACGAACGACATCGCTTTCTCTTCTTTTTGTCAGCGGGTTCACCTTGGTTTATCCACACCGTCACTGCTTGCATATCCCTCAATCGCTGGATCCTTGGACTTCCCCGGGCGGAGGATTTTTTGCATCATGTCGGCGCCACAATACGAGCTGGCCGAGCCGCCCACGGACGTGATATCGGCCGTCAAGTTCGCCCCCAATTCTGATACGCGACTACTGGTGTCTTCGTGGGACAGGCATATCTATCTCTACGAGACGCCATCACCGACGCAATCAAATGAGGGGCATCTTGTCTTACGGGTCGAGCATCGTGCTCCGGTACTGGATATCTGCTTTGGCGAAGACGACGACATAGCATATTCCGCCGGACTGGACCAGGATGTGAACCAGATCAACCTCGAAACTGGCAAGAAGACGGTGCTCTCGACGCACAACGAAGGCGTGCGGAGTGTCATCTACTCCCGCGACCACCACATGTTGGTCTCAGCTAGCTGGGACAAGACGCTACACATCCACATCATCGAGGACCAACAACTAGCACATCCCTTTGCCACCGTCGCCCTCCCTGACAAGCCGCACTGCGTCTCCGTCTCGCCAACCAAACTCGTCGTCGCCATGGCCAACAAGGAGATCCTAGTCTACGACCTCGCCGCCATCCAGTCTGCAGCCTCACAGTCCCCGCCCCCCACACCGCTCGCAGTCGAACCCATTCAACACCGCGAGCCAGCGCTAAAGTACATGACGCGCTCCCTCGCATGCAACCCCGCGGACACCGGCTTCGCCATCTCCTCGATCGAAGGACGCATCGGCGTCGAATTCTTCGACCCCTCGCCCGAAGCGCAAGCAGGCAAATACGCCTTCCGATGCCACCGCACCACCACGCCAGATGAAGACATCGTATTCCCCGTCAACGCGGTAGCCTTCAACCCCGTCCGGACCACAAACTTTGCCTCCGCGGGTGGTGATGGCGCGATCACCATCTGGGACGGCGTGTCCAAGCGTCGCATCAGGCACTACTCTGGCTTCGCTGCTGCTGTGGTGGCGGTGTCTTGGAGCCCAGATGGTTCGACTATTGCCGTTGCGACGAGTCCTGGCTTCGAGGATGGAACTGAAGACGTGGATCCGGCTCTTGTGAGGGTGTATGTCAAGGCTGTGCCAGAAGGTGAGGTCAAGACCAAGGCGAAAGCAAAGTGAACCTCACCTCATCTTGACCGGGGGGATGTTACAACTGATAATATTTAGCATGGCGTTGGGTGCTGCTGGACGGAGAAATTATCCAAGTCTAGACAGTTACATAGAAAGCAAGTGTCGTTTGAAAGACTCCTCACAACTTCTATTGCCAATGCGGCCACTATAAAATACAAAAGTCTATCGATAGTAATACCTTTCTACGGCCGTGGCTGATCCTGATCCCCTCTGACCCTCGCAGCGCTCTCATCCTCCTTGAAGCCGACCCCTCCAAAGCCATATTCTTGCTTCTTGCGTCTCCCACGCCGATCGCCGTACTTCTCGTCAAACTTCTTGATCGCATTGAGCGATCCCATGTCTTCGCTGATGCTAGCACTGATCTCCTGCAGCGCCTTTTCGAAATGCTCTTTCGTCAGCGTCCGCTTGGGCGGCAATTTGAACTCCTTGTCGTCTTTGTGCTCGAGCTGGAGTTTGTTCTCTTCTTTGACGGCGGCCAGCGCAGTCGCGACACACACGTTCTTGAGGTCGCTGCCGGAATAGAACGGCGTTTGTTCCGCCAGTGTCGACAGTGAGACTGCCTCGTCCAAAGTCTCGCCCTTCAAGTGAATCTTCATGATCGACTCCCGGTCTTTGGCAGTAGGCAAGTCCACGAGGATCTTCCGAGGCAACCGTCGAAGAACTGCATCGTCCAGATCGAAAGGTCTGTTTGTCGCTACCATCATAAAGACAGAATGATCATCCATGCCATCCCACTCCCGCAGAAACTGGTTGATGATTTCACGGTGGGTGGTCCGATTGCTGTTCTGCCCTCTGCTGCCAAATAATGCGTCGGCCTCATCAATGAACACAACACATGGACTTAGCCGTTTCGCGAGGCTGAAGACGGCCCGAACCATTTTCTCCCCCTCACCGACATACTTTTCATATACCTGCGCACCGCTTACTTCAAGCACGGTGGCACTGGCATCTTTGGCAACAGCTTTCGCCAAAAGGGTCTTGCCAGTGCCGGGTGGACCGTATAGAAGCAGTCCAGATAACCGATCGTTGGCCAAGACACCATAGCTAAAGGCATCAGGTCGGAGTAGCGAAAGTGTTGTAGCAGTCTTCAGTGCGTCGATAGTCTCTGGGGCAACATGCACATCGTTGTAAGTAATCTTGATATTCGCAGGATCCGCTATACCTGGAAATAGACGTTGTTCGTGTTTGGACGCGAAACGACGAAGCTCGTCCAGATTCACCTTTCGTTGTTCTTGCGGATCCTTTTTCCGTGAATCGCTAGGCGGCCGATCGCCTGTGACTGACGGCGCTTGATACTGCGGCTGCACTGCTTGCTGATTCACTGTACCCGCAGCTCTGCTAATCTCGTTACGGGTCTCAAGGATATCTATGACTGATAACGCAATGGCGAGATGGGGCATCTCTAATTCGGGACTGGTTGTATATAGTGAGCGAAAGCCGTCGGCAACCAGAACAATCTTTTGAATTTGGGCGGGCGTCAGAGCAACGTTCCCAAGCATCTGTGTTCCCGGGGCGTAGAGGAATGTGCGGGTGGTCTCGCTGAAGAAACGCGCCGAGCAAGGTATGCTCAATCTACTGATGAGATCCTGAATGTGGCGTAAATTGAGTTCTAAAAGCCTGCGATAGCCAGGCTCGACGGGATAAACAGGAGTAAGCAGGCCAGGTGGAAGATTTTCTCGCAAGGAGTTTGCTCCATCTCGGGGCGGAGCTTTGCGTCCGACCGTTGGTGCAGCATCATACTGAAGTCTGAGAAAGCCTTCTTCCTTGTCCAAGTCATCGTCTTCCATTCCCTCGATAGGTGTGGCAACATCGCTTGCAAATTCCGCTGACGATCCAATAATCATGATGGATTCGCCATTAGCTTGGCGTTGCCGAACTATGCTGTTAAGGATTTTGACAATATCCTCACCATGAGGAGTCTCATAGATAAGGTGGATGTCACGAAGATGAATTATGGTGCCTTTAGGTTTTACTGGGGTGTCCTTGGTCGTGGTGGAAGCGTAGTCTTCAATGACAGTGGCAGCGGGCATGTCATTCCCAAAGAATGTCTCTGTATGATGAGCTAGGTGAAGGCGTAGACTGTCATTAGCCAGTCTTTTCCGGCCGAATCGTCTTGTAAGACCCGCTTTGACTTCTTCTTTCGCATCGTACAACTCTCTTCTACGGTCCGGGTGCTTCATGACAGACCGAATGTCGGCAAACTTTTGTCTCACAAAATTTTCTGGTACAGAGCTGAGGTCGGCAGCCCGTTTCGTTGAAGGCGCAGACAGCAGCTCCTCGAAGAACATCTTCAATTTGAGGCGCTGCCAGCGGTCAAGCTCTGCAACGACTTCTGTATGCTCCGGCTTCGAATCTGCCCGGGTCATTGCTTGCTGTTGCATGAGATTCTGCAAGGGCATTCCGAAGCTGACTCCCACAATGTGTTGGCCGCTCAGCGCCTGTTCAAGTCGTTTTCTGCCTTCCTTAAGCAGATCGAGATTCGCGCGTAATGAATCCATAGGGTATGGTGAAGCATTGGCAAACTCGAAAGCCTCGGTCGGCTCACTAGGTGCACTAGGTTCGACTCCCTCCGGCTCTGCAGACTCGGAAGCTTCGATTGCGCTACTGGCTTTGCCGCCCTCGTATGCGTCATATGCCAGCCCACCAATACTGCCCGGACCTGCTTCTTTTGGATCAATGTAGTCCCCAGCCAGCTCAGCAATGTCACTTGCATCAATGCGAATGATGTCTGCACTGGCTAGATCCGCAACATCCTCTACGTACCGGTCAAGCTCATCATGACCTGTGTGATCTGGAGTGAATATGATCAAATTTCGAGGATGAGTCTTCTTCTCACTGCGAGCCGCGGTGTCCAAAATCGATCGGATCAGGAGCTGACCTTGCAACCGGGCCCAAGTTGCCTCATCAAGCGGCTTTTTCGGTCGCGGTAAGGATTTGGGCTCGGGTTTCTCTACTCCCGGTGGTCGAGCTTGTTTCTCAGATGCATCGCTGTCTGCGGCCGCATCAGAGAGCCGGACAGGCTCTGTCAAGACCGATTTGTCCGCCTCTTCAACGTGCTTCTGTTCCTTGGATGACTCGCCTGGAGGGATCTGAGGACTGAAGAAGTCAAAGGTCGCCTGAGTCTTCTGTGCAGTCTGTGATTGCGATTTTTCTCCGGAGGGCGGCGCTGCTGGCGCTTTCTGCTGTCCTAGTTGCCCAATTTCGATAGGCTCTCGATAGGGTATTGTAATTAGCACGGCATCGTTGTATGGATCTTGCAGCACCAGAGCCTTCGAGCCTTGAGATGCAGATCCTTCCAGCTCTTCATTCTGCAATCTGACGTTGTATTTCAAGAACCAACCAGGGATCGGTGGTGGAGGTGGGACGCCGCTTGAGCTTGAGCTCGTCTGGTCTTTTCGCCGGAGAGCTGTTCGGGAGAGCCGCTCTACTTTTACGGGTGCTTTCTGCGGCGCGTCGTCACTGGTATTACTGGTACTTGCATATGATCGAACATGATCACGGTTGGGTCCGCCGAGAGCTGTCGTGGATTTTGCCAGGGAAGAAGTTGTTGGAAGAATCGATTGACTATGCCACAGCTGCCGCGAGTCTAGGCCGGAGCGAGTCTTTGGAATATGACGCAGCGACGAGCGCCATTTTTGTGATCGCATTCGGTCGCTTGTGATCACGCCAAATCGTCACCACGATCGATTCGTTGAGGTCCTTTTGTTGTCGGGTGAAGGAGCGTGAACGGCGATTAAATTCCAGGTCGCGAGCGGAACTTTTGACATCCCGCCATGACAGCCATGACAACATCAGATCACCACTCGGGGTCCTAGTCACATTAAAATGGGAATCATATTTATCACGCAATGCAATTCGAATCGAAGACTTAGGAATTACACACTTATCTACAGACTGATCTAGGTTGTATGCATGCGCTCTAATTTACAAGTCATATGTATTCAATCGCAAGACCATTGCATCGAGCAGTGGATTGCCTTCGAAGAAAGCCTCGTTCCTTCGAAAAATAGCGATTGTATCAACATTCGCCACAGCTTCCTCATACTTCAGCCCTCCTTTGAATTTACGGAGATGTGATCATGCATTAATTGTCCTCCATGACCTAGATTCCAAAGATTTGACCGGGTTTGGGATTCCGCTGAGATCGTCCGGCATGGTATCGCTGAGCTGTTCCCAGCACCCTGCGGAGACGCTATTGTGGGCCAGCGATCTAGAGAGGGACCATCGTTGGGTCTCATGCTTGAGATGAGTGTTGCCGAGCCAGATAATAGGCTTCCTTTTGAATTTCGCACAAGTAAATGTTCGTCCCGACCTTCTACATTTGTTGCTGTGGTGCAGTCACAGATGAAGTGGCAGCTGGTAGCTGGTCCGGTGTTAATGTGGTAGAAACACTAATTGTTTCTCTAGCCTCTGATTGTGCGAGCTCGAGGTCCTCGCCCTCGGAATCGATTGTATCGGCAGCAGCCTCACCTGCTTGCGATAGTGCTTCTCGCTCTTGGCGCGACAGGGCCTTGTACCCACTGCTTGCCAGCAAACGACACCGAAGTCTCCAGCCCTCCATACCAAGTTCTTTTAATCGGGTGGGTTTTGTGCCCAGCAAGTATGCATCGATCCCGCCTGCTTTATCGATCGTGCGAAGAACACGTGTGGTTAACTTTACCCTGACGAAAGATCCTAACAGCGTTGATTTGAGGTTGCGCGTAATTAAGTTTGGATGCCACGATCTTGGACTCCTCCGCTCACTTTTCTCGCCTACATTATTCCCGAATCGAATAGATTGACCGCCGTAAAGACCCGTATTGGACTGCTTGTACCATTTTGCTGGACCGTAGGGATATGGAGGGACGTTTGCGTGCCTATCCTTTAAGGCATTGGTATGGGATTTTGCAGGCCGCGATGCTGTCGTGCTAAAACCTCGCAGACCTGACGACACGGGCATCCTGCACGGGGACAGCAAGTGGGCGGCCATGGCAGTGCGATTGACTGTTGCGGTATTGTCGAACCACTCCGTGATCGATGGTCGCGAAAAGTAAAGAGCTCTACCAAGGAGAAGCACACCAAACTTCTGGCCCACCGTATGTGATCTCGTAAGTCTCACGTGACGTCGAAATCGGCAGACCAATTGCACGCCACTGATTCCCGACGTAAGAATGAGGGCAGCGTCATACCACTTGTCAGCCGTTTCATGCCGCCGAAGTCCCTTCAGAACCGAGTTGGACTTGCGTGATCTTTATTTAGACTCATTCCGACACATCCTCAGAGCTTCCTTATAAATCGATGTTTCTCCTAACGTCAATATTCTCTCATTCCACATAGCGTCTCATCAATACATCAGCGCTGAAGGCTTGTCGCCGCCATGAACGCCGCCCGCTCAACCACATCTGCTCTTCATAACATCTTCCGTTTCGCCTCGCCTCACTCCACACCACCGTCGCGGACATGTCTGCGATGTTTCCGGCAATTCTCCTCGAGTACACCAATCCGTCAGTCATCAAAGCGACAACTTCAAACGGCAACTGCGCATAGACCACAGACGCTCGAGTCTGAGTTTCCGCCTGTCGGTATTCAGGAGATATCCGTAGGTGGGGCGCTTTCTAAAGGCTCCAAACAAATGGTGTTTGGACAGGAGTCGGCGGCGCCGCAAGCACATAAGTCTCAGGTCGTGGCACGGCCAGAAACGCATCCACAGCAACCGCCGAGCGCTGCACTCGCCGCCAATGCAGAAGCGTCTTCACAACCTGCCCCCAAGCCGAGAAGGAGCAAGTTGCGGCCGCGCAAGGCTGCCATGCGCTTAACACCGAAGGCTGTAGATCAGCTGAGAGGCATGCTAGATCAGCCGGAGCCGAAGTTGATTCGAGTGGGAGTCAAGAACAGGGGCTGTTCCGGATTGGCATATCATCTCGAATACGTCGACAAACCAGGAGCATTTGACGAAGCGGTAGAGCAGGACGGAGTCAAGGTCCTGATAGACAGCAAAGCTTTGTTCAGCATCATCGGTAGCGAGATGGACTGGGTGGAGGACAAGCTGAACGAGCGGTTCATCTTCAGGAATCCCAACATTAGTAAGGATTATCAGCGGCTTCTACAAGGCAGACGACTAACAACACATAGCGGAACAATGCGGTTGCGGCGAATCTTTCAGCATATCATGAGCCACGGTACAGAATTAGCATACATCTGCATGAGCACTGTCGAGCGGTGCGAATAAAATCAGGCCTTCGTTCTAGAATGTTCCTGGAGTAAAGTCTATGACCCGAACGTCGGCAATAATGTCCTTCAGCCTCGCGACAACATCCAGATGAGCTGGATCTTCCTTGACATAAAAGTCTCGGTCTGCTTCGCTCTCAAACTCAAGTGTCATGCCATGAGTGAGGCCGAACTATTGCATGTATCAATATCGGGTTTTCACATGCTGGAAAATGAATAATATTACCTGGAAGCTCTCGATGCTAATGTCTCGTCCTGCTCCATGGGACTTGACATATTTCTTGCCAGTCTTTGCGTGCACGCAATTGTCCTTGAGCGCGACTAGTCGTTCCCACGTCTATTAATATTAGACTATAGGCTGTGCCGCTTGTCCACTGTGAGACTCACGTCCGAGACCACCTTTGGGTCAGCGTCGGGTTTGAATGAGAGCAAAACTGTGTGAATAATCGTCATTGTGGCAAGAGTGTAATCGGTAGAGAATGTTGATCAGTGCGACAAATTTATCAGATGAGATGCACACGAGTCCGCTGGCGGTAGAAGAGGATGGTCCGAACCCCGCAATGGAGAGTGGAGAGGGGTATGGAGATGTGTCAGCAACGTCCATGGCTGCTTACCATCCTCGCCTGTGTATACCAACAGCTTAGAGATCTTGTTCTTAGTAGATTTTGTGACAAGGCCGAATATGCTCTTGGTCAACAATACGTGATCATCAGGACCAGAGCTGCTTTTCTGGCTGTCAGCGCGTGTGCTATCCAGTTTGAGGCAGCAACGAAAGCCGGCCCATTCCACGGACACCACGTGACTGAATCGACATAAGCCCGGCTCTAACCACTGCTCATGTCTGGAGACGAGGCACGCTAAGCTCCGCGCCTGGCACGGCGAGATGGAATTGGAGGGCAAGCAGACGGACAGATCCAGTGCGGTCGATCTGATAATCCGATTTACGACCTCTGCGCCAGATTTGGTTCTGACCATCTCCCAACCTCACGCGACCAGCGCGCTTTCACTCAAGCAGCTGATTCGATCCCATCTGTCTGACGATGTATCGACGAGCCGTCTCCGGCTCATAGCCGCAGGAAAGGTTCTGACCGACTCACGAGCAATCTCTGCATCTCTCCATATCCCACCACGGCCGCCACAAAGCTCCGACATCAAAGGCAAAGGCAAAGCACCGTTACGAGATTCGCCACCGCCCACGCCCAATCCGCGGGTGTACATCCACTGTTCCGTAGGCGACGCCTTAAGCGCGTCTGAGCTTCGAGATGAGTCCACAGCCGCTGCAGATGCCGACGCCGCACTACGATCCACCGCCACGAGCGATGCTCCGACGGCACGCAACGAATCACGACCGGCGATCAGCACCACGACTGCTGCACCGCGTGGCTTCGACAGACTACTTGATTCGGGGTTCAGTGCGGCAGAAGTCGCGGCTCTCCGCGCGCAGTTCATGGCTGTGCTCGCGCACTCGCATACACCCGACTCGATGCCTTCAGGTGACGATCTGCGGATTTTAGAGGACAGGTGGCTGGACAATGACGCTGGCGGCGGCGCGGCATCTGGTCGTGGCGGTGCGGGACAGACGGATGGACTGGGTGGCGATGACGAGGGATTGGATGATATGCTATGGGGCAACATCATGGGCTTCTTCTGGCCTGTTGCCGCGGTGTGTTGGCTGATGCGTGAGGACGGCGTGTGGTCGAATCGGAGGCAGATTGCTGTGCTCAGCGGAATGATCATCAACCTCACCTTTGGGTTCTTACGGCTCACGACCTGATAGACTTTAGTTTCTGTGCGAAACCACCTTGCTCGCACGTTGTATGTATATATTGAGCACTTTCTGTATCTATACCAGCCGTGATTCGAGACCGTTGCAAAGCGTTCTTCTTGCTTGCAAATATCCATACTGGAAATTATAGAGTGTGGATGACAGTATGAGTGATTGACTGGGCCCCCAGTGATCCCCCAAACTTCCCCCAAATCGTCCTTCGAGTCGTCCCGCGAGTCATCCCTCAATTTGCCTCCGAATAGTCTTACGATTAGATTCATTTAGTACCTTCCTCCAAACATTGGATCGCTCAACATGGCGAAGAAAACATGGAAAATGCTCGGCAAGTCCCTCGAACGCTTATGTACCCACCACGACCGAATATCAACTAACACAAAACCCCCCCAGAGAACAACCCCAAAGTAATGAATCAACTCGCCACAAAACTAGGCCTATCTCCCGAGCTAGCCTTCCACGACGTCTACTCCCTCGGCAGCCCCGAAGACCTACTGCACATCCCGCGCCCGGCCCTAGCGCTCCTAGTCATAATCCCCATGACACCAGCCTGGGACCTCAACCGCAAGACCGAAGACGCAGACAAGCAGCCCTACGCTGGGTCCGGTCCGGATGAGCCGGTCGTATGGTTCAAGCAGACTATCGGCAACGCGTGCGGGTCTATAGGTCTGCTGCACAGCGTGATCAACGGTCCAGCGGCCGAGTACATCAAGCCCGGGTCTGACTATGCGGCTATACGCAGCGCCGCTGTGCCGCTTGGTATGAACGAGCGAGCGCAGATGCTCTACGATAATGAGGCGTTTGAGCGCGCTCATAAGTCACTGGAGCAGCTTGGGGACAGCGAGGCGGATCCGATGGATGGTCGGAAAGGGGGGCATTTTGTGAGTTTTGTCAAGGCTGGCGGGAGGCTTTGGGAGCTGGAAGGGGATCGGAAGGGGCCGCTGGATAGAGGAGATCTTGCTCATGACGAGGACGTGCTTAGTCCGCGAGCGCTTGATATGGGTATCAAGAGGATCATTGCGTTAAACACGGACGGGAGGGGGGAGAGTCTTCGATTCAGCTGTATTGCTTTGGCCCGGCGGACTTAGAAACGACGCGCTTGCATCAAGTCATTTGTCTATATTCCAAGCCCTTCGGATGAGCCTGCGAAAATGTATAGTCTCCTAAGACCTTGGGCAGATCGGTCTACGGCCACCAATGTTGTCCGGACGTCTTCTATGAGGCTCCTCGCAACCAATGTGAGTTTCGTATACATTGCTCCAGAAATATCCGCTCAGTGTCGGGCCTTTTTCTCCAGATCCTCATTGACCACACTACATGACTGCACAGCAGAGCAGGCTCGGCGGCCTGTTGGAGTTGCACTTCTTCTTCCAGAAAGCATGCTATGAGCATATGTATGTCAGCGATTGCATACTTTGAAAGGTACGGGTGGTATGTTACGACTCACCGCGGCGTAGTACTCGTAACTACAGGCATTCACGCGGGGATCGTGTGGACTATTGGCCGCAAGCCTCTGACAGGATTTGATCCCATATGCTGGATCATCAATGTCTTTACCAATACTGTAGTTCATCTGATCAGTGACGTGCTCGTACATTGGCTTCCTAGAGATCTCTAGGCTGGGTAGACGGTAATGAGAAGGAGTGAGAAAACGCTTACCCCAGCACTCGCCAGTGTGTGAGTTCGTGTAGAATGATACTGGCAAGGGTTTCAATTTGGCTCTCCGACTTTGTCTCCCAATCGTGGCATGTGTAAGCACCGAGATCTGGAAGGTCAAAAGCGGCATCGCATATAATCATGATGGGTTTGTTGGGATCAGTGACATCGAAAGATGCGAGAGGGCCCCTTGAACAAGAGGGCCGATCACCGGCGGCGAGTACGCGCACGCGGCTGATGATCGGATTGCCAGCACCCGAAGGCCCGACAATGTTGCGATAGACGGTCAATACATCCTTCTGGTTACCCCGCGACTGACCAAAGAAAGTCTGGAAGTCGTTGTCTCTGGGAGAACTCGTGAGGACACTATTGGCCAGCTCAAACGCTCCAGCAAAGCCCTTGAGCACTCGATCCTTGCGTTTGGCGTCTATTTTTTGGTCCGGTGGGAAGAATGGCGTGATAGCAGGCGCTGCGCGCTCGAAGAGATGACCTGTGGAGTTCTTTAGATCCACTTGGCGTTGCTGAATAACTTTGATCTGGGGAGAGACATGTATTGATACGGTGCCGGCGATGTTGTGATTGCTGTCTAGCGGAGCGGTGTTTCCCAGGAGCGCTAAGCAAGCAGCAGTGACTATAAAAGCGCTTTTGACTTGCATTTCACATACAGGTCTTTAAAGACTTCATCGAAACAAAGACCTACCAGCTTGAGTCACCGCACTGAGCGGCCACGACATATAGATGTACTCGAACACCTTTGCCATTTCTAGAAAGCCCTTAGCATGTAAATTAGGCTTGAAACCTGTCCACCAACATGTCGAAAGCATGGTGTCCGTTTCACAGTCAGTGAAAGAGAGATGTGTTCTTGCAGCCGGGTAGCCGTGGGATTGGAAAGGCGGACGGAATCCGGACAGCAGGATTCCACACAACAGCGGCCCTGCGAACCAACCAACAACGGGCACCGACTTCGTGCCCACATTCTGCTACAGTATCTGCAATGTTCAAGACACGAAGACAACAAAGACGTGGGAAAAGGATCGATGTGCTTTATATATGGCATGATTCTATGTACGCCTTATTCATCCCCGAATCGTATTGGTCACTCACCAAATCAGAATGCGGCACCATGCCGTCACCTGGTGAATGTTCATACCTTCTTGGGGCCACACTTCTTTGTCATATAAGTATGCTGAGCGGAGTTTTGCATTAGCAGACACGTCAAATACAGCCCCATCATAGATGCTTACCATAGCGAAGTATTCGTAATTATCTGCGTTGTGCCGTGCCTTTTCGGCATCTTTGATAGCAAGCGCGCGGCTCTCTTCAGGCCCGTACTCGTGATCGACCACCATTCTGCGGAGCCTATGTGTCTCCATGTCAATGATTTGCGACCAATCAATTCCTTGTTCCTAGGCCATGATTGTGTGTAGAAGGAGCGCTGCGGGTGAGAAAGAGGTACACTTACGCCTGTCTTCCGATTGACTTCCAATGGACCAGTTCGTGTAGAATGACGGACGCGAGATTCTTGTTCTCCAACGTCACCGTCCCAGTCCATTTGTCACATGTCTGTTGTGCTAGACTTCCCAACTCCTCGTACGCTGTGTCGCAGATGGTCATTTCACCTTGAGGAAGCCCATGAGTGTGGTAGCCGAGGGTGTTGTCGTTGCAAGCGCTGCGCTCGCCTGTGATGTAGACATGCAAGCTGCCAAGCGTATAAGACCCGGTCTTACTCTTGCCGCTTCCCACGATGTTTTCGTAGACTTTTCGTATATCAATGAGGTAGCCTTTGGCGTCTCCGAAATACAACTTGGCGTCCTTTGATCGGCGGAATTCAATCTCTGGTATAAGCGTGCTTTTGGCCAATTCGACAGCGTCATGAAATGCTTGCAGTGTCACAGTCTTGAGTTCGTCATCTCCTTTTCCGCAATGGATGATCGGATCTGCACGCCTGCTATGTTGACCGGGAGACTTGTTGGGTGTCGGATGGTTACGAACATTAGATGAGGCCTTGCAAGATCCAGTTCTGGAGACTGTTATAGCTGAAGGGTCAAATGTGGCAGGACTGTCAATAACTGGACTTGCAGTGCAAAGGAGAGCCAGTAGTGAAAGTGCAAAAGACAAAGGAAATACAGTATGCATTTTTCGGAAACAGATTGGAAATAAAGATGACGAGTGAAGTGGATGTAGCGCGTTCCCTTCCTCGTGGTTTTACCTCTTGAACTAGCCGCAAGTCGTCAAAGAACACTTTTACATTCAATTGTGAAGGTGGTGCTTTTCAGAAAGGCCGAGCATGAAAGCTGTTCACCAACATGCTGGAATATACATGAAGTTGGTGGAGACGTGTCGTCGCAGCCGAATGGGAACAATGGAGCTAGGGCCACCAACATCGGGCTCCATACCCATGAACTGACAAGTGTTTCATCCCAATACTGAACAGGCCGTCACTCGAGGTCTCTGGAGTCCTGTAGCGGAAGGACTCTTGTTCGACTGACATCAAGCCTTTGTGCCACATTTTGTAGTAAAGACCACGCTAATTCACAGTCGGATCAGCCAAAGAACGGATCGACCGTGATATGAACTCTCATTCCGGATGTCCAAAGTACTTGTCAGGTCACTTACACACCGATTGTGCATTCTAATTTAGCAATGAACCATAATCACACATAGCACTGCTTCAAACGACAGAGCTCCTCGAGCTCTATCGTTACCAACAGGACTAGAAAAATATATATGATATGAATGGTTATTCTACCACGCTAACATTATCCTACATAGGAGCAGCGGAAGCTGTCCTCCGTGCATCGCGCCACCGCTCATAGTCTCGCAACGACTCACCCTCATAGACTTGGCGATGCGTCGACATGGCTCGTTCCACCGTATCATCATGGCTGACCTCCTTCAGCTTCTTACCCACTTCCTCTGTTTCCGCCTCTACATCGAGCCACCACCGCAGAAACTCGCCGATGTCGATATTCTCTCTATTGCCTGCCAGACGGGCCCTGACCGAGTGATGCCACTTCTTATCCCGCTTCTTCCGCCCGATCGGGCTCTGCAGACTCGCTGACGAGAAGATGTTCACGTCTGCGGCCGAGTGGCCATGTGTCGACCATCCCACGCCCGCACGCTGGGAGATCATCTCGCCCAAGATCCAGAGAGCGTAAAAGGGCGCTGCAATGAGGTCTCTGACTTCTTCGTCACGGGCAGTGAATCCAAGCTGGTCCTTGACCGTTTCGTGAATCCACTCGGCCAAACTCGCATTGCTGACAGGTCTGTCCGATTCTACCAAGTGCTGCTGATAACGAGCCGCGACGTATTCTGAAGAACGAGATGCATTGGCCAATGCGGTCGGATACCAGTTGTAGATCGGGTAAGGCAGTCCGTCCTGTCTTGCCACGGATAAGCCACCAGTTTCGTGGTCCGATGTAGCAACCATGAGTGTGGGAACGTCCGAATGTTCTATAAAGTCAAGCACCACACGATGCGCACGGTCGTATGCTTGGACTTCATGAACTTGTGCGGCTGGATCGTTGATATGACCTGCGTGATCGATACGACTGCCCTCGATCATCAGGAAGAAGCCGCGATCACTGTCAGCGGTGGCGTCCTGCATTGTGCGAAGGGCGAATTGAGTCATTTCAGCCAGACTAGGATATACATCGGCTTGGTCGCGGCGGTCGATCTCGAAAGGCATATCTGCCGGCGCAAACAGACCTAGCAATGGCAATTGGACGTCATCGCTGGCGTCGAGAGAGTCGAATTCGTCGCGAGACTCGATGTAGTGCCAACCATCCTTACGAGCCAGCTTGGTAATGTCTTTGTGGTCGGCCCGGCAGCTGCCCTTGGTGGTGTTGCTGAGGAAGTGACACCTACCACCGCCGAGAATCATGTCCAGGCTCTTGACACCATTCATTCCTCCGACACCTTCCAAGCCGGTCATTTGTTCGGCTATGTCATCCTCAAACTCGCGCCATCGCACGTGGCTGCCGAAGCAAGCGGGGGTGGCATCTGTGACTCTCGTGGTCACCACGACGCCCGTGTGATATCCTGCCAACTTGGCAGCCTCCATCACGCTAGGGCAGGAGGACCCATCGGGCAGCATGCTGATGGCGCCATTGTATGACTTGAGACCGCAGCTGAATGCGGTAGCTCCCGCGGCAGAATCCGTCACTAGACTGTTAGAGGAGCGTGTGCGCGACTGGCCAATGAGCAGGTGGTCAAGTAGTAACGTGTGGTTGAATGGCGCGCCGGTAACTAATTGATCGAAACTGCGTGCCAGGCTGAGGGACGAAGGACCCATGCCGTCGGAGACCATGAATATGAGGTTCCGCTTTCCCTCGGGTCGGACGTCGGAGCGAGACGTGTCATCGCTGTGCGGTCTACGCAGTGGGTGGTGGGCTGAATGCTGAAGCAGGACGGCAAGGATGATAATAATTATCGTAGCGACGAAGGCCCAGATGAAGGCAATTGTCTCCCGCAGACGACGCCATCGGCCTGGAGAGATAGAAGAGGGATCTGCCTCGCGCTGGCCAGTCAAAAGGGCGTCTTCTTCTTCCGCAGCGCGCTGGGACGATGGTGAGGAGGCCCGGCGAGCTAGGAGAGGCTCGGTTTCCCTCGCCATTATGGATGTAGAGAGTGGGCCACCGGAAGAACGGGATCCCGAGAGTAAGGCTGCGTGAGACTAGGAATGCATGCTTCCAAGGAAGAGAACTAGGTCACTGTGCAAGAGAAGAAGACAGGACAGGCATTTGTAGATTGGAGGTTTCGTCGGGATATGCTCGCGGAGGTCTGATGACTCGGACGGTGATAGGGCCGCTGAGTGACCAGTGGCGCGTGCCTGGCGCCAGACTTGGGCCCTGAGCAGTGGAGGGGCAGGGGCAGCACTGTAGTGAGACAAGAACCCAACTTCATTCAATTTGCATCATAAGGAGATTCGTAACTCGTCAAGGTAAAGCAAAATCCGCGCAATGCACCATGCTCCCATCCCGGATTCAGATCCGTGTAGTCAAACGCCATGAAAGAATGTAGCCAAAAGCATCACCAATACTACCATCTCAGTCAGACACTGCGGCCCCTGCTGCCCTCGCGAACCAGGCTCCGGCCCCTCCTCCAGCCGCCGTGAGTGGAACGCGCAGCCTCCCACTCCTCTTCCTCCCGGCGCTTCTCGCGGCTGCGGTGAATTTGATTCTCAAGGGCATTGACGCCCAGCCCGCCGATGATAGCGCCAGCCAAGGCGTGATTGTCATGTCTGTCGCCTACCCTGCGACCAATTGCGGCACCGAGTAGGGCGCCTACAAGGCCGGCACCGACGCCCTTGCCACGAGTGTCGAAAGTCTTCTCCAGCGCCTCGCGAGCTTGCTCCTCGGCGCGCTCGAATCTGTTCCGTGACTCGGAGCGCTCGCGATGGCGGCTGGAGCGGCTTGACTCGGAATCCCGCTCACTGTGCTGATAGTCGTAGTTGCGCCCGCGCGACGGACTGCGGAAACGCGAGCGAGAGCGGCTGTAGTTGTCGCCTTGCTGTCGGGCCTGGTTGTAGGCCATCCTAGGGTCGGCAGCTGCAGCTCCGTTGCTTGAGTACGAGGGCACATATCTAGGTGCGGCGGTGGGTACAAGACCATCGCGCTGAAGATGGTCAGTGGAAAGTCAAGTGTGATATACTGCGAATGTAACTCACCATCCACGGTCGATCACCAAAAACACGACCGCGATCACTGTAGGCACTGTTTCCTCTGGGTCTGAAGCCGGTGCGGTAGTCTTCATCGGCGTCCGAGTAGTCGTAGCGTCTCTGCGACGTAGCGCGCTGCTGATATGCGTAGGAGGTCATGATAGTGGATGAGTGCAGTGATTGTGGCTTGCAAGGCTAGATGGATGCGCTCAAAGTATGGGTGAAGGCGTGATAGTATGGGGGAGTCGGTTGATCGGCTTGATGAAGATGGGGAACGAGGCCAACGACGGGGAGGCTGGTGGCAGTCTTATATCTAAAGACGTTACCAGCATTACAAACACCAGCATTGTCAGCACGAGGCAGAGAATTGGGGGCCACACAGGCTCCGCAAGGCCCGAAGTGAACCGACCATGCAGGCTGATCTCCCAAACTGCCAGGTGTATACATCATGTTTGAACATGTTGGATCCGCATGCACTCCGCCGCATCCGCCGAGGGTCCAGAGGGTGCTGTCTGGTTCTCATCTTGCCACGATCAATTGTTGAAGTTGAAGCTTGCAAAGTCGCCCCGATGGAGGGGTCCCAGCTCAACTAGAAATAGAAGATGCAGTGCGTGCGCACATGTCTAATTACAAGACACATCTCTGGCGAGCATCCTGCACAACGATATCGAGTACGTGGCCAACAGGTAAAACTGCCATCGAGGGACATGAGTATATTGTAGACGACCAAGATCCGGTGAAAGACATACAAAAGCCATGACGTATCGGCCTGCTGCACAACGAAAGAGACCAGGATATCGCGGATGTGCCCCTCCGTGTCCCCCCGTGTCGCCCGCGTTCGCCCCCAAATCTTTTCCGCCCACGTTTCCACCCGTTTTCGAGAACATGGAGCTTTGACCAGCTGTCTTTGTTGCTCGCGTCTTCTTCTGTGCTGATCTCTCCGGCTTCACTTCATCCATCCTTCTATCGCTGTCTGTCACCAACTCCTCTTACCTGTCCCCTCCTTGCCGACAGCCTCGCGCTCTCACTCTCCCTGCAGATTTTCCCACATCCTCCGTCCCCTCAATCCACCATGCGCTCCGTCTCCGCGCTCCTCGTGCTGGGCGCTGTCGCATCGGCGCAGCAAGTCCCGTTGGCAGACCAGGTCAAGGGCTGGATCGCAAAGGCCTCGTCCGCCGTCAACGCATTCGGCTCTGCAGCATCGGCCAGCGCATCGGCGGCCGCGTCCTCGATTCCCAATCCCGTTATCGCCGCCTCGTCCGCCGTCGCAGCAAGCCAGGTGCAGCCCGTCACCGTCGCGAACCACAAGGACCTCTTCGTGCCCGGCGCCGCCACTTCGTCGCCGGGTTTCGAGGATTGGATGGTGTACGTGACGGGCGGCAACAAGTCGTGCCACGGACTGTGTGCCCGCGCCGATCGCGAATTCAACAAGTCTGTCCCGCTGCTCAGCGCTCTCAAGGGCACGCCGAACCTCGGCCGCCTCGACTGCGACCAGGAAAAAGTGCTCTGCCACGCTTGGTCTGCTTCCCCACCGAGTGTTCTCTACTTCCGCGTCCCCCAGCCTCTGGCCGATCAGAGCAGCCAGGCTACTGAGGTCAGGTACATCTATCTCAACCACACCTCCGTCACGGCGACCGAGTTCACCGCGCTCTACACCCAGGGGAAGTACAAGAACACCCCGGTCTACGAGGGCATGTGGCATCCTTTTGATGGCGCGCTGGCACGCAACGGTCTGGCGATCCCGCTCGGCTATGTCTTCTGGACGTTTGGTCTGGTTCCGAGCTGGATGATCATGATCGCGATCAGCATGTTCAGCCGGACTGTCTTGTAAGTGAAGTTGAGATTGACGTACACGCAAATCGTATGCTGACTATTTGTCGAAGGGCTAAGCGTATGGCTCCGGCTCCCGCCGCGCAGCCTCAGCAAGGTGCTGCCCCGGCCGGTCGTCCTGCTGCGAAATAAGTATCAGGAAACCTACTCGGTAGATAGTTGTGATGAAAGGATAATACATTATAGTTCGGCGTATCATGTTGGAATCGGCCATCTAGCTAGCTAGATAGTTTCAGTTCATACCCCAAGTCCTCAATCAGATATTCGTTCACTCCACGATCAATCCCTCAGTCTCGTCTCCGACCTCTGTATCATCGGCAGTAGCCAGCCTTTCAAGTCCCCTCTCGAGAGCAAATACATCCCTCACCAGCATGTCCAATTCGGTCCCGACACAATCAGCCACATGCACGTACAGCTCCCGTGCATGTCCAGTGAGCTCTCTCGATGTCAAGAACCGCGCGTATCCCGTCCCAGGGCGCTCGACAGCCTCATCGGCGTGCGTCGCCAGCACCCTGACAGGCCGGAGACTAGCTTGCGCCTCTCGGATTGCGACTTCCCGATCCTGTGACTGTGGGGCTGGTGGGTGACTGACTTCTGCAGACTCAATGGGGAAGAGATGCCTCAGAGCGTGCATGAGCGGTTGTGTCGACGCTCGAATGCGACGCTTTGGGCCTGATGGTTCAGGAGCGGTGTACATGTCACCGTACCACGCCATATAGGCGTCCATGTCTTCGGCTGACATACTCGAGACGTCCTGCTCCGTGGTATCGAGTGCGGTCCCAAATGCCGGTTTACGTTTTAAGGAGGACTGCTCGCGCATGACTTTGGACCACGCGGGCCAATCCATGGCCAGGGCTGCGGGCTCGGTGGGTTTTCTTGGTGTGCGCTCGCGGGCATCGGGTGGGAAGAGGAGCTTGGTTGCCATTATTAATAGTGCGGCAAGGCGCTGCTCTGGCAATCTAAGGGCTCGGGTGGGCCAGTGCTTCGTGGGGTCATAGTAGTCGAAGGATATTGAGAGTAGAGATGCGAGGCGTAATGTGCAGGGATACACCTCTAGCGGGAGACAAAGCATCCGAGTCCAGCGCCAGAGGCAGAGATGATGGTTTAACGGAGGAAAGGAAATGCCGAATCCATCTGACAGCGACGCAAGAGAGTCAGACACTTCTCGTTGGAGGCGTGATAGGCTGATCTTCTCCCTTGGATCTAAGAGTTGGTGGTACGTACCAGCCAATACGGCTTTCATGGCAGGATCGAGGTGCTGGGATGCTCGATAGTATATCAACTGGCCATTATGAATCCGACGAAGGACATCTGCCACTGTCACAGGAAGTCGTAGCAGTACCAAACCAGCGAAAACAAGGCAAATCCCATCGACCGCCCGCGGAAGGGCATCTTCGTTCCTGTGTGACCTGCTCCGTCTGCTGGCGCCTTCCGAATCGCTAGTCTCACCCTGCGAGCTGAAAAGCTGTGTTGTAAGCTCATCATCTCTCTCCGCAGATGCCAGTCGCATTTGCAGAGTGCTTAGTCTCAATGCCCATAAGTCGCGGACTGTCATCTGTATCATCTGGATCAGTCTTTCAACTGCTTATCATCACAGAAGTAAGTTACTTACCTCTAGCTCCAATGGGTATCCCGCTTGTGTGATGAGGGAATGGACTTGTTTCCACAATAGCAGCTGGAAGCAAATAATGAAATGCTCCAAGCCATCCCTACCAGATAGAATATCTCAACTAGAGTTAACAAAGACTAGTAGCGTCGCAGCAATAGTTTATTGCTTACTGGGTTCCTGATCATCTTGAGACTGGCGAATCGTCCGTCTACCAGTCGGCTCTAATCCATCATCGTCTGCCGTGACCAGTCCTGTCTGACTAGCTCAGAACATTGTCTTCCTTTGCTTTTCATGTCGCTGTAGACTTACCTGGGATTGACGGTGGCCCTCGGTGCAATAGGTGAATCCATCCTCGCCCACATGGAAACGCCGCGAGCCGCAGTTGTCCGACTCGCACTCTGCATCCATCGATTGCTGGAATCCTTTGGGCGCAACCGAATCATCTTAGAAAACACGTCTACCAGGGCAATTCAGAAGGGACTGGTTAGAACGTACTGATACATCTGAAGTGCTGGTATTGTTAGGGTTATGGATATACCACAACCCTAATGGGTTGAAAACATTGATCGCTGCCAGAAGTCACGTGTTGATGTGAATCAATTCTTTATGCATTCTCCATTAGCGGAGAATCGGGTCTCACGTAGAAGGACGGAACGATTGCTTCATTGAAGATCGTAGGTATCTTTCAGTCACTCAATGCAAGGCGAGCCAGTCGGGGATGCAAGAGACACATGTCTGCATACATTGACATCGACAAGACTAGATAATAGAAAGAATATAATAATTGTCCCCTTACCTCTGCTGTATGGTCTTTGTATCATCATATTTTCTCAAAACGAAGATGGAAGCGAAATATGCGTGTAGGTCTCATTCATGCTCATCTTTGAGTAAGATGACCAGCATTTGCGATTTTAGCAAATAAGTCACTTCATTACCACTGATTGCGTGCCATTCGCGTTCAGATCAAGAGAAGACATGGTCACCACGCAACTTCTGCTAGCACGAGAACCACACACTTGTAATCGATGGGAGTGAGACCACTGTATACATGGACCCAAATGCAGAACCAAATATTTTGAGGTCTTGTGCTAACATGACCGTGACTATCTGATGATGATGCTGGTGATGACGATGATTCCACATCCATCCTCCGTACATCTATAGTCTCATCCATCTAAAGAAATGGCCGAGTCTAAGCAATTATTTGCCTGGGGCTTCCTTCGCATCAATGGCGGCCTCCTCGCCCATGGCGGTAAGGACAATGACGTCTGGTGAATAGTCAGGATGCGCATTCGGGAAAAGGGTGTGGTATAAGCTTACTGGTATCCTTTCCATCCTCGGTGAACATCTTGGTAATCTTCTCACCGACCTCACCGTCCGGGAGCTTCACATCATCCTTGGTAGAGCCATCCTCAGACATCAGGGAGAGGAAGCCATCGTCGGTCACATCGAGCTTGGATTCAGGTCAGTCTTGATCGCGCGATCCGTGAATTCATCTACTGACAAGCTGGTACTCGCGGCGGGAGACGTTGGGGACATCCATGTTGTGGGTGGACGGGGACAGATCTTCCATCTTCTTGGCGGTGAAGATATCAATAGCGACAAGATGGACCTTGGCGTGACCGTGCTTGCCAGTCTTGGAGGTGGACATTTCGACGATCTTGCAAGGACGGCCCTTGATGACAACGTGACCGTTCTTCCTCAGGGCAGAGCATTGCATGGGGAAGGTGGTTGAGGCACCGGCATCGGTGCTCTCAAAGGTGTGCTCATGCTATAAGGAAATTTAAAGTCAGCTCGCATTCAATAGTATCTGCACGCGTGTCGAGGTCGTCCCGCAGTGAGCGATGCGCCGAAATTCATGGAGCGGGGAAAGCGGGCAGTGACAGATAGGCAACTCACCTGCGCGTCGTTATCCGCCATTTTGATCGGTGAGAAGTTAGTAAAAGGAAGTGATTTGAGGGAGGAACAAGATGTGGGAGGGGCGCAAGTTGGAAATCTGAGGGATGCGGTTGAGGAGGGATCAAGAGGAGATTGATGCTTGGTGCGGCTTTGTAAAGAAATCGAATTCAGATTTCGGAGCCAGAGGCCGCCCAATTCCAACCCTCAGTGGGGCACGCGTCCCTTCCTCCTCGCCTCTTCCCTTTCGCCCCGTCAAGTGAATTCAGGCTTGGCACGCTTTTTGGACCTCTGCTGTGCCTCGAAGAAAGCTGACCGCCAATTGGCCGCATGTGCTTCGGCTGAATTCCGGCTCGTCCCGGCGCTGGGGGTCTGTGCTGCCTTCTCCAGGCTCACCTAAGCTCGTGCCGTTGCTCTTCAGGGTCAGTGTTCGTGGTGATTGCGCTCGCGGGTTTCAACGCAAACTCGAAGATCTCAAGCAGCAATGATAACGATATAAATCTTCCCGCATGGGTCCAATCCCGTGGCATGTGGTTAGATCGCTTCTCCGGGCACACTACGCCCTCAGCTTCTCCAGTCCCTTGGAATCGTTCCGCATCTCCAGCTCCTCCTGGTAGAAGCTCTCTCCACTTGGGTCGCAATCCTTCCTCTCAACTCCGAAGACCAGACTTCCCGCAGAGAGTCTCGTCGTGGTCAGGTCTAACCAATGGCTCGTCAGAGTCCCTAGCGTCTAATTCTCGTGAAGTCCCCCGGTCGAGTTTGCGGAATCAACTCCTGTCCGATTCAACTCGAGGAACAGATCCAGTAGAAACACTGCATCGCATTCTTGCGAGTTCGCAGCTGTCTGTTGAAGAAGATGTGCTTGGGGACAAACTAGATGACCGCGATGACGTCGCCTCTGACATCGACTTTGAAGGACTTAGTCTGCATGAATTTGCGTACGGCCGGGAGGACCAGTCCAAGTCAGCAACGTGCAGCGTCCAGGACGGTAAGCAATGGCGACCGTATGGGTTATGCTCTGTCCTGACAATAACAGTTGAGACAAATCGCGCTGGATTGGAGGATTTACACAGATCTATTCAAGCTTGCGATGAAATCCTGGTTTCTGTAGAGAAGAACCTGACCGTTTTCCAAGCCGATCTCGCCGCTGTATCGGCAGAGATTGAAAGTCTCCAGAACAAATCCACGGATCTCAGTGAGCGATTACAGCGACGCAAAGCGGTTGAGAAGAAGCTCGGTCCCGAGGTAGACAGGCTGATAGTCCCTCCAGCAATCGTGCGAAAGATTACTGAGGGTGCGCTGGATGATAGTTGGGCGCGCGCCCTGCAGGATCTGGACAAGGCCTTCAAAGCTCTCGACCGAGTGCCTGACTCCGACATCAAAGCAACCGAGGATGTCAGACCTCTACTCGAGAATCTCAGAGACAGGGCGGTAGAAAGAGTGCGCGATTATGTGGTTGCTCAGATACGGGCACTGAGATCTCCAAGCATCAATGCCCAGGTCGTACAGAAAAACGCCTTGAGTAATTTCAGAGACGCGTACTCATTTCTTGCCAAACACCAACCCAAACTCGAAGAAGAGATCGCGCAGGCATACATCAATACCATGCGGTGGTATTATCTCAGCAACTTCACGCGCTACAAGATATCCTTGGAGAAGCTGAAATTACACACTATTGACAAGAATGACACTCTCGGACAGGATGACCCTGCGAAGCGAACGTCCACAGCGGCGGGCGCGAAGCAAGGATCAGGACCATTTGATGCGTTTGCCCTCGGTCGGCGAGCTGATGTTTTGCGTGCTCCAAACCCTCAAGCACTATCATCTTTTGTCGCCGAGGACGACAAGGGTGTTCATTTTCTAGAAGCTCCCTTTCGCACATTTAATCTGGCACTTATCGACAACGCCTCTGCTGAGTTTCTGTTCATGACCGAGTTCTTCTCCAACGCCTCTTTCCACACCGTCAGCAAGCGATTCCTTGCAACCATGGAGCCAACTTTAGCCCTTGGACAAAGTCTCACCAGACAGCTTGTCGATAACAGTTCGGATGCGCTGGGCGTTTTATTATGCGTCCGTCTCAATCAGAGATTTGCCTTCGAGGCGCAGCGGCGACAGGTGTCCTCCATGGAGGGGTACATCAACGGGACTAGCATGATCCTCTGGCCACGATTCCAGATAGTCATGGACCTGCAATGCGAGTCGTTAAAGAAGAGTGCTGGTAACCTCTCCGGAAGACCGGCTGGCATGGCGTTGAACCTGACCTCCTCAAGCTCAGCGGTGTCCTCGGCCGCTCCACATGCGACCACACAGCGCTTCGCAAACTTTGCGGCCGGGATTCTAAGCCTCAGTCGCGAAGCAGGCGATGACGAACCTGTCCAGAGAAGCTTGGCTCGGCTCAGTGATGATTTCGAAGCCTTACTTGTCAAGCTCAGCAAGGGCGTGGCTGACGCCAAAAAACGGGAAAGATTCATTGTCAATAATGCGTCCCTAGTTTCGACGATAGTGGCGGACTGCGAAGGAAGGATGGCGGATGCTTTCAAGGAAAAGTTTACGCGACTCAAGGATCGGATTGCGGCGTGAAGCTCTCTCCCGGTCTTTTGTCACATGCCATTGAAGTTTAGTCAAATCGGCTTCCGTAAGCTGCAGTAACAAGTAGAACAAATGTACATGTCCCTGAGGGAATACCTGTTATAGGATTAGCCCCCACTCGAAGATCTAGTAAGGGCTATATATGTAGGTAGCTCGCCAGGCCAAATTGGCGGCGCGGAATCAACCGCAGTCAGGAATCCGGAGCTCAAGCCGACTGTCAAAAAACCCACGCAGCCAAACCTTTTGCTTGGCGGCTTCATTTGTCTCTCAGGACGCCAGGCACTCCGGACCTCACGCGCCAAAGTGAACATACTTTTTTTTCTCCCTTCACAGTCACCTACACCTGATCGCATACCATATTCCATCCAGCAAGCGTCCCAGCTCTTCATTCGAGACTTTGTCTTATTCGCCATCATCTTTCGCCGCACAGCACAAGCGTGTCCGACAGCTGCCGATTGAAAAATGGCTCCTTCAACCTTTGCCTCTGCTGCGGCCGGCAGCAACTCCAGCATCCCCAGCAGCCGCCCAGAAGGCACAAATGAATGGTGAGCCCTCCTCAGTATCTGCTTGAGCTACGGGAGCTGGATATGCAAAATACTCTGCACGTGGCGGGCTACAAAATCACCCAGCTTCTGCATTACGCCCAGCTGCTCATACCGTTGTCTGAGTCCTTCAACTGCTAATACCATGCCAGGGCAAGACGCGCAAACGGTGCCACTCAAACTTTCCGTCGCCCATCACTCGCCACATCGTATTCCAACTCCAATATCAACGCGACACCTACCTCCAACCATCAAAGAGAATCTAGCGGCGAAGCACTACCTGCCAGGTATGTGCCGCCTCACAGAAACGGGATTGCGGGTGATGCAAGATACTCCAAAGATCAACTTCTTGGTCTTGTCAAGTCGCAAATAGATGCCGGCAGTCTGCAGAGGGACAGTTTGACGAACCTGACCGTTGGGGGCTGGGAGCCGGATCAGGTAAATGGCCTTCACGATGGAGGGAGTGGCTGGCAGAGACGGGATGATTCACGAGGGGAAATACTTGGTTCAGACGCATTCTGGGATGTCGAAGGATCAGTCATGCCACGGGGATTGATTGACCTCACTGAAGAGGAAAAAGATGTGAGTAGTCCATGCAGTCTGCTTCGCCGAATCTCGTTGCTGACTTGGGTTCTAGGTCTTTTCCTCCTCGGTCAATTCGCCATTGAAACAGATGAACGCCAACAATAGGGATGTCTCTGGAAAAGAGGGACCTCTCAGGCGAATCTCGGTGTCCAACAATCCGAACAGCCCAGGTGGCTTCTCACTCAACTCGCCGACTGCCGCGAGATCCGGTGGACGACGGAGAGAGGCCAGCGAATCTTACCCCTTTCCTTCTCAGTCACTGGCTTCACCGAAGCCGCGAGACGATCTTCGCACCACTTCTCCGCCACCTGCCCTCCGCAGACGGACCACAGACCTGAAAGAAGCTATAATGGAAGGCAAAGGTGGCCAAGAAGGATTTACGGGGCTGGACACCGGCGAGAACAAGCAATTCCCGGGGGCAGCATCTCGGATCGCCACGACCAATCCTCTCAGTGCAGGCATCGGTGGACCTTCTTCTCCATGGGGAGGGGTCCAGCAGAGCCCTGGCTTCGCTCCCATGGGTGCTTTCGGCGCTTTCGGAGCGGGCAATGTGGCCTCCACTCCTACAGAGAAGCGGCCAGGTCTGGGGGCCGGCAGGGCAGAATCTAGGTTTAAAGGTCTTATGTCGAAAGAGAGCAATGACGAAATTGGAAAAGCTTCAAAAGACAAAGCTCCTTCCAAGCCTGAAGGCTCTAATTGGCGCTCAGCGTGGCCAGAAACAGGCCGTTCCGGTATAGACCGGGATCTGGAAGGCCCAACGGGTAGCGCGGCATTGGGTGGGGGTGAGGAGATCAACCCACCTTCTCTGCGAGGCTTGCAGAACCTTGGCACGCCACAGCGACCTGATAACCGCGATGACTTCGGCTTCTCTGCGTTTGGCATGACCCCGGACACCGGTTTGAAGGGCTTGATGCACGACCATCAACACGGGCAGCATCTTCGCGGACCAAACCACATGACTGAAGCAATGAGTCCCACTAACACCAATCCGTACCAAAGTCCTCACCAGGATGAAGGCGACGATGTTGATACTGATAGTTCCGAATTGCACAACATTCCGCTCCGAGGACTAGGCGGTCTGATCGGTGATGATCTTGGCCAAATGCCAGCTAATTTTGGTGGCGGCTTTCCAACTTTTGGTCAAGCGCCTGGGGATCGAAGTCAGACGTCCAGCACCGGTCCTCGTCCAGGATTTCCTGGTCTCAGCGGACTGGGTGCATTGCCCGGTCTCAGCGGAAACTCTGCCTGGGGCGGGCTTCCTCCATCGGCTGGAACACCTATTCGCGATCGAGCAGCTCATGGCGGCTTGAGTGATCATCCCTTTGGCTCTGGTGTCGATCTGCAATCACCAAGTTTAGCAGGGCTGGGCTCGAGCAACTTCTTTGGCATGAACCAGAGCGCTGCACCTGGTGCAGGACGTGGCGTCAGTAGAATTGGATCTTTGTTTCAACAGAGCGGGCAAGACATGTCACGCGGCTTCGAATCTCAACGCGCAACCCAAGAAGACGACAAGTCCACCGCTTTACCACATGCTCCACTTGGTGAAGACAACGAGGCCGTCAATGCGCTAACACAGTCGATTGATGATGACTCCAAGACTGGCGGTGATGCCTCTAGCGGTAGCCTCGGTGGCCAATTTGGGGCTTCACAGACACAGTCCAGCCATGCGACTCAGCCCAATCAGCAAAGCCAATCGGGTGGCACTTCCAATTCGATCCAGCCACCTGCTGCGCAGCAAAGGACCATGGTCATGCCCGATCGCATGCGGTGGATATACCGCGATCCTCAAGGAAACACCCAAGGACCCTGGTCGGGTTTGGAGATGCATGACTGGTATAAAGCCGGCTTCTTCTCGCCGGAGCTTCTTGTCAAGAAATTTGAAGATGCGGATTATGAGCCGCTTGCGCAATTGATAAGGCGCATAGGGAATTCACGCGAGCCCTTCTTGGTTCCCCAAATTGGCATTCCTCATGGCACGGCTCAGACTAATTGGGGCTCTGGTCCTATGGCAACTTCCACCGGCCAACCGCCATTCGCAGCGAGCTTCCCAAGCTTCGGCACTACCTTGACTGCCGATCAACAGAATGCCCTAGAGCGACGTAAGCAAGAAGAACAGTATCTGATGGCTCGACAGAAAGAGCACTTGGCGCAGCAACAAATGGCGCAACGATTGCAGTTTCAACATCCACATGGTGGTATGATGCCTCATCCACTACAACATCACGCAAGCGCCCAAAGTCTGCAAAGCCAACAGAGTTTTGGCAGCGTCGGTTCAACGCATGGTTACCAAGCTACTCAAATGGCAACTCCTACTCAGGGTCACCAATTCCCGGGCTTTCCTGGTAATAACAACAGTGGTATGAATCAGACCCGGGGCTTTGGAGCTGTCGGCGGCGGCACGAATCCTGCAATGGGTGCTGGGCTCGATCCTCTCAGCCACATCAGAGAAGAAGGCCTTTCTACAGAGGTGGAGAAACTCAACATTGATCAGCAAGGCGCTCAAGGCGGCCAGACCGGCTCCATTTTCAGTCAACAAGGCCGAACGCAGCAGGATGTTCAGAACCTGCAACAACAGGTCAATATGATGATGGAAGATCGTGCCAATCTCGAGGCTGAGCAAGCACAATATGATGCGACACGCTCGCAAGCACAAGACGATTCCATTTCAAATGACCGTCTGCATGAATTCGAAAGACTCCAGCAAGGTGATTTGCAGGATGACATGATGGAGGTCAGCCAGCAGCAATCTCATTATGAGCGAATGCAGCGAGAAGTTCGGGAAGCACAACGCACCAGTGCCCAACATTTCCAGCAAACACCAACCAAAGAGCCAAGATCACTCACGGAACAGGTCCAACAGGCCGTATCTGCGCAGCAGTCTCCAAACGCATGGGGCAAGGTTGATCCAGCGCTTCCTCAGCCGTTCCCGCCCGCCCCTTCTCAATCCCCATTGCCGGCACCGGCCGCCCAAAGAAACAGATCTCATGTTGCGGATGCTCTGCATGCAGAATCACACTCGGGATCTCAATCGCCGTCGATTGAGCCACCAAGCGCCTCCGTTGCGCCGTGGGCAAAGGAGCCTGCCGAAGCACCGAGGGGGCCATCTTTGAGGGAGATTCAGGAGATTGAGGCCAAGAATGCTGCCAAGGCAGAGGCCATAGCAGCTGAAGTTCGCAAAGCTGCTATGGAGAGAGAGGCCGTCGTCCAAGCGGCGGCGGCTGCTGCCGCTGCTGCTGCCACTCCAACCGTCGGACTTCCTTTGAGCTCGACTTGGGCAAGCACAGGTGCCGCATCACCGACCATTTCCGGGCCTGGATCCGCTTGGGCAAAAGCAGCGAAACCTGCACCTAGCGCAGCCAACGCTAAAAGTATGGCTCAGATCCAGAAGGAAGAGGAAGCGCGTAAGAAGCGCTTGGTCGCAGCCGCACAGGCCCAGCAACAAGCAGCCACTTTGGCAGGTGCCGTAGCCCAGGCGCAAGGCAAGAGGTATGCGGAGTTGGCTAGTAAGGTCGCCGCAACGAGTCCAGGCGGGTCTCCAGCCGTCACGCAACAGGGCAATGCGGCGTGGACTACCGTCGGTGCTAGCGGTAAGGTGAAGGCGCCGGTCACAACAACCCCTGGACCCGTGCGTGTGCCCAGCAATGCTGCAGCACCAATTCCTGCTGTTGTTGCGAAAAAGCCTGCGCCGATTCGAAGTGTGACCAATCCTGGGGGAGCCTCCGCTGTCAATGCGCAGGAAGAGTTCAAACGTTGGGCGGCCGGCGAGTTGAGGGGTGATTTGAATAAGGGCGTCAATGGTAAGTGAAAGGATCTAGATGTCCACATCCGTTCAATCACTAACCCTTTCCTCTTGCAGCCGACGAATTCATTTCGAATCTTCTCGCCTTCCCCAACGAGTTGGACCTGGTCACGGAAGCGGTACACAGCGTCAGCACCACTATTGACTCTCGTCACTATGCCGAAGAATTCCTGCGCCGACGCAAACAAGCCGATCGCGGTGTTTTTGAGCCCTTTAGCAGCGGCGGAGCCAGCAGTCCTGCCATCGCCGAAGCGAAGAATGGTTCAGCCGGCGGCTGGTCCGAGGTGGCGAAGAAAGGAGGGGCCAAGGTCGATCCCAATGTCAAGGAGGAGTTGGCGGCTTTCAAGGTCGTTGCAGCGAAGAAGAAGGCTGGGAAAAGGTGAGCACGGATCCTCAGGGCCAGGAAACTTTTGGGCTTCGTGATGCGCAGACGTCCACCTGAAAGTCGAGCGGGTTGGCGTGACATGAATTGGTGCTCGGAAAAACACGCACACAGAGCTGGATGAGCCCCTCGCAAAGTAGCATTCGAATTGAAAAGGGCTTGCTGCATCTTTGGAGAGGGGTGATGCAGGCGCCAGGAGGACTCGTGAAACACAACAAGCTGTATAGTAGCTAGACGAATTCCCAAGTCCTCATCGAGTTTGTGTGCATGCGTGTGTTGTTGGGGTGACAAATCTGAATTGTGGTATAGATTTCAGATCATGTCATACATGAGCTACTCACCAAGTACACGTAGTGGTTCGTGTACCAGATCATAGTACACGTAGTGGTTCGTGTACCAGATCATAGTCTTAGATAGTCTATCCGACAAGCCTAGTCATCAGCTTCGTTGTTCATATCGCTTCCCGAGCCTGGGCTAAGGTGGTCATGCTACGCCTTCTTCTCCGGACTCGGATCTCGAGACCTGCCCAGGGATCTCGTCCCGCTGCGTGCTGCG
The DNA here is from genome assembly GCA_000836255.1 of Dothideomycetidae sp. 11243. NCBI lineage: Eukaryota > Fungi > Ascomycota > Dothideomycetes > Dothideomycetidae sp. 11243. Next base: position 1,442,796 of record DF938582.1, read on the forward strand.
GCAGCAAAAGCGTCCTTCCGCGCCAGATCGCTGATGGCAGTCTCGCTCTGCTTTGGCCCGTCATAGTCGTCGTCATGATCTGTAGACGCGCTCCACGCCGTGCGCCGCTTCTCTGCTGCCCAGGCTCCCCATGACGATAGGTAAGCGCCTGCTCGTGCAGAAGCGGCTGATGCTGCTGATTGCGCTGCTGAGAGGTCTGGCCGTTGAACTGGAGAGATAATCAGCTGGTGCTGTGGAAGATTTTCAGCTTGGTGACATACATGCGCTTCCACCCTTTGCAGGAGAGCTGGGCTCCTTGACAGGGCTCGCGTCACCCGCAGCAGGAGGGCCGGTGGCCTTTTCCGTGGTGTTTGTAGCAGCTGCCTTCTTCCTCTGTGCTTCACGCATGGCCTCGACATCAGCCCACACTCCAGAGACAAATCCGCCGATGCGCTTCTGGCCTTCTGCAAATCGTTTGCCTATTACTTCACGTCCACCCCGCCAGCGCTCGTCCAGGTGTAATTCCTGCACCTGCTGTGCGAAGCGACGCTGGACGTCATCAATAGTGATCCCACCAGCACATGGGTGACGAGGCTCGGTGACATCGAAAAGATGAGTGTCTGTCATACGATCGAATAACTTGTAGTTCTCAGATCGCATCCATGCCGCGACAAAGTCGGCGGAAAAGTCAAGCGACGGATCGCCCTCGACGTCAGTCAAGAGCGCTTTGGAATCGAATGTATGTGAGAAAGCGTAGCCATGATATTTGGTGCTCGAGAGCAACGCGAGCAGATATTCTTCGAACTGTAGGCGAATGAATTCTTCTGACCCAGTATAGCCCATGTTAGAAGGACGAGATGGGTGCTGGGGATCCCAAGTGTTATTAACAGCTTGCGTCAAGAAGTCAATCCAACGCCGGTCAGCAACCGTGAGTGCTAGCGCAGACTTGACCGAGGGAGAAAATATACTGACTGTGCTGTCATCTAAGTTGACCAGCACATCAGCATATCGATCTCTCTGCTGTAGCAGGAGTGAGTTTGTTGATCCCACGACATATGACTTTGTGTGTTGATTTGCCAACGTATCGAGTTGTTGGAGGGGAGTATAAGGACCAAACAGAGCACCCTTGCCAAATATCTGCAAAGGTAAGCCCATGTAGGAGAGTAGACTTTGTCGATCCGAAGTCCGCAAAGAGGTTGGTTTGGTACGCGTGGTTGCATCCGTATCCATGGACGGATCTGCACAGTCCTGCAGTGCTCGCAACAGACCAGGTATGAGTGAAAGGAGAGAAAATTGCATTAAGCACACCTTCTCGCATTGTGTGCCAAAGAAGAGCATCTGCAAGATCAGCTTCATGCCTGGACGTAGGTAATTGTCGTCCATACCTTCGGTTGAAGTAACAGGCACTTGAACAGCAGGAGCGTCTGCCATTTGAAAGTGTGGACAATCTCTCGAAGTAATAAACCTAATTTAAGTAAGTACAGCTTGAGATTCCCGTCTGCGAGACAAGCTCACTGAGCAGGTTGTCGCTCTCATTTTCCTGATCCTCGATTCCCGTAGCCAGGCTATGTTGGAAACCCTGGCAAAACGGTCAGTCGTTCACCCTGGGTCTCTCAAACTCAGTGCACTTACCCACCTGAAGAATCTCGCAGTCCGTAAAGTCTCTACTCAAAGTCAGTATGCTTGTCCTTGCAATAGCGACCCCCGCCAGCCAACGATATCCCCTTACTTTTGTGCGAACCACGCTCTTGTGACCATGCTCAGCTTTTCTCGTATCGTACTCAAGCTGGAGGGATTCTCGGTGATGACGACCAGTGCCTTCTGTATCGCGCTCCTCGTGACCTCGGGCGATTTGTTGCTGACCTCCGAGGCATCGATCTGGCGGGTGCAGCTAATGCCAAAGAGCGAGCGCGGCGGCTCGTGCTTCTCGACGAGTGTGAAGTAAGAGAAGTCCTCGGTGGATCTGCGATGGTATCAGGAACTGGCTTTCATTGCAATTGAAAACAATCTTGACTGACAAGTGGGCGCCATCAGACAGTGCTAGGAACGGCAGGAGGCCCCAGTCGTTGTCCTCCGCGGGATCAGAACCCTCAGGAACCCCAAACCATTTCTCGACCTCTGGACCTCTGAAACCGGTCAGCAATGTGTATTTGGCTAAGCATTATTCCAGCGAGTAACATACCGTGCATGGTGAAAGTCGACCACGCTGAGAAGAGGCGTGAAGGGCTGTTTGGGGCTCATGCCGGCGCTCACGAATGACGCTTGGGCTGCGGCATTGGGATCCAGTCTTCTGCGTTGGCAAGTGGCTCTCAACGATGTTCGCTGGTTAGCTGAATCACTCGTGCCGAGCGGATCCTGGAAGTCCAAACAATTCTGCTGGAGCTCCACACAGCGGTGAGGTCGAAACGGCCCGCTCCCCTCATGAAGAGTCATTCGAATTCGGGTTGCCCCTCCATCACATCACGCGCCACGAATCGCAAATTAGCAATTTGGAATAATCATTAGATTCCTCTCGGACCACAAGTGTCTGTCATCTATACAAAAGCTACCGGCTCCTCGGCAGAGTCTAGCCAGCCGCATACGAGGACCACCAAAAAGTCAAGCAAAGTCCTCCTGAGCGTGCAGCCCGCTTGCTGCTGTGTTCTTTCTGCACCACACGCGAATCATGTTTATATTTCCTCCTGTCCGACTGCCGGCCCAGTCGACGGTTGTCTATGGGAGGACAAACACGTAGACCGAGCCACACCAGACACGAGGGTTCAATGCTGGGTAAAAATCATGCCAGGTGGCGGTGATGGCTACCACCAAGTCTTCATGTCCTCAGTGCTCCTCGTCCCATTGTAGAATGTTTAGCTAGCGGAGTAGTCTACTCTCCGTTGGCAGCATCCTCGCCATTGGTAGCATCAACGTTGTGATAGTCGAGAATCTCGGAATACCTGCGAGACTGGATCAGTAAAATTATGATTGCGATTGTTTTGTGAATGACGTACATCATTATCTTCCACGTGTCGACGGGAAGATCTGCGTCGTTGAAAGACCAATCGAATTTCTCCTCGGCGACAGGCTCGTCTGTCGGGTCGTGGTAGGGAGCAAGATAGGGGTCAGCAAGAGCATCGCCGGCGCGGACACGTTTCCGCGGGTCGAAAACAAGCATGCGTTCAAGGAGCTCGATGGCTTGGGGGTCCGCGTTCTTGAACTTGTTCTTCAGTGGTTGCCTTTCACGCTTGGGCAAGGACTGCACGAAGCGTAGCGTCTACCATCGCGATTAGTTTCATAATACGGTCGAATGTCACCGCCACGGATACTCACATTTTCGCTGCAGATCGTCTGAATGACGTCGTCTGGCGGAGTGCCGAGAAGTTCGGTGATGATCGAGAATTGGTTGACATGGTCCTTGCCTGGGAAGAGCGGCTTGCCCTCGAGCATCTCGGCAAAAATGCAGCCGGCACTCCAGATGTCCACTTCAACGTCGTACTTTTGCCATGTGAGCATGATCTCGGGAGCGCGGTAGTACCTTGTCGAAACATAGCCAGTCATTTGCGGGTCTTGGATACGGGCGAGGCCAAAGTCGCAAATTTTGAGATCGCAGTTCTCATTGACCAATATGTTGCTGGGCTTGAGATCGCGATGGACAACTCCGGCAGAGTGGACGTATTTGAGGCCGCGCTAATGACGAGTCAGCATTGTGGTGTGCAGGGCGCGCTGGCTGGGGTGGTTGACTGACCAGGATTTGGTAGAGGAAGTACTGGATGAATTGCTTCTCAAGCGGCCTCGAGGTAAGCAGACGGTGCAGATCAGTGCCGAGCAGTTCCGTTACAAAGTAGCTTTGATTGACGGTCAGAATGGATCGCGAATCAGAACGAAGTTTTCTCACATGTCCTCGAGAGGGGAGATGAAAATGTCGCTCAGGCTAATGATCTGGGTCCCACGTCAATATCAGTGTCCCTTTGTCCGCTCTTGCAGTTTTGCGCCTCACATTCTCGTGTCGCAGGTGTTTCAGCAGCTTGAGCTCACGGTAGGTTCGCTTAGACAGGACTGGCGTGCTAAATGGCTTCATGATCTTCTTGACGGCGACGGCTTGGTTGGTGAGCTGGTCTTTGGCCGAGCTGTGCACATTCGGTGTCAGCGCGGGGTGTTACTGGCGTAATGCAGAGGATTGCTCACCAAACAAGACCGAATGCACCCATGCCGACGGGTTGCAAGTCGGTGTACCTCGAATGCGTGTCAGTCGATGCCATGGCGGCCCAGCAGGCCAGGAGGCTGATTCTCTCACCTGCTGGTGATCTCAAAGGTGGTGCCAAAGATCTGGGCACGCACGAATTCCGCCATGATGGAGGACGGGTGCGCTGATGGGCGGCTCGATATGCAAGGACTCGAGGATGAAGTTGATGCAGCAGTGCTGTCGCCGAGGTGAGTCGTGGTGTTTTCTGTTTGCTGTTCTCAGGACAGTGCCAAAGGCTATGCGTGCGGCAAACGGAGGTTTGGTGGTCCGTGGGCAGCGATGCGCGGGACGGGGGTTGGTGGTGTGCGGAGGATTAGCCGGCCGCTGGTGGCACTGGAGATGCAGAAACCGCCGCCGCACGGGACTCGGGGGATGCTTCTAGGGCCTTTGGGGGGGGTCAAAGGCGCCGTTTTGATATGTTGGCGGATAAGCGGTCAGGTGAAGGTAGAGATCGAAGGAATGGTGCTGCAACCGTGTGTGTTTTTTCAAGCGATGCGACCGGGAAATCAACCGGGGATACGCGCGCGGGACACGTTTGGCTGATCAGGTTTGCACAACGCCTGTGCAAGAGTTGGACTGGGCTGGCGGTGGTGAGCGTTGCGACGAAGCGGGCGAGCGTATGCTGATCGTGGGGCTTGAGATGCCACACCTCTGGGCGGCCGAGTGGCTTACGTCTGGGCGTTCTGGGACCTGGTCGTTATTGTGTTTTGCGGTGTCTCCCTCGACTTTTGCGCAGCAGGAGACAAATGAAGGCGGCGACGGCGATGGCGAGAGGGAAAGTACAAAACTACGAAAACCAGGCAGAGTGGGATTCGCGTTTGGTTTTGTGTGCTTGATCGCAAACTGTGGTGTTTGGAGACTGGCTTCTGGTGCAAATGCAAGTGGAGCGACAGAGATCGAGATCTCGTCAGCGCACAAGCCACAGCTTCGCCCAATCGGGCCAAACCGTGCCTTTGCCACGCGCTCGCCGGTCCGTAATTCTGTCATTCGCTCTGCCCGCAACAAGGCACAATCGTCGCCCGCCAGATTTGTTGATCAATGCACGCATAAATAATCCGGCGTACCTGTCGCAGGGCAATGTGGCAGCCGTCGGGTTCCAGCACTCTTCCTCGCCTTTTGTCCCCCTAACAAGCAGTTGCATGTGCTTGTGGTGGTACGTTCTCTCGCATTATCCTCGCTGAGACCCACGTTGTTCCCATCCTGATCTCACGATGGTCCCCCTCACTCACCGCCTCAGCGCCTCACGTTCCCATCCGTCCGTCCCGTGACCTTGCCGCGAGAGATATTCAGGAACGCGGAGCCATGCCACACTAATCGGCACCAGTTCCTGCACCTCAGCATGCTGCCCCAGGCTTAACTTTGTCATGCTTCACTCCTCTGCTCACTCACTGCCCGTCTCCTTACTCATGTCGTTGTGGTGCGGGGCTGGGTATTCCCGAGAATCGTCCGTCCATCTCTCATAAGCGGACGCATGACTGGGACCGGTAGCTTTCAATTTCATGTTGTGGCGTGTGTTTGATGCTGAATGTTTACATGGAGTCCTTGTCCTTATCATGGCGGCGTTTCATATGACGTACCGCTCACTCTCCGCCTTCGAATGGCAGACCTCGGGAAACGTCCCAACAACGAGGGCAGCTTCGGCTTCCCGTCCCGGAAATCATTGAGCCCAGCCCGTCCATGTTGTGCCATATAGACAAACACGCACAGCCAACAGCCGTTGTACCTGTTCACATGTATAACAACTAAACGCACATGCGCCAGTTAGTCGCAATACTATTTCTCGAGGTTACTGTCGTCGAACGCTTGTATGACATGATGTGCGACCGAGTAGTAGCCAACTAAGCAATCACTGCAATCGTTTGGTAAGAAATAAGACCTCCTGTGCATCACCAAGGTCCGAGTCCTTGTCAAGAAACCTACGCAGATGTTCCGCTAATTGGGCTTTCGGGGCGTCTAACAGGGGATCGCCACCTCTTAATCGTACGTACTCATGATTGACGACTTTGATAGACAAGGATAATTCGAAGAATTGTCGTTCAAAGGATGTTTCGAGCAGTTGTAATACACGTCCACAATCGGCGAGATGATCATTGTACTGAGCCCGGACGGCACGAATCAGATACTGTCGATCCTCGAAAAAATTGTATGAATCTGGCCGATCGGGCGTATTCCAGCCCGGAATGTCTGCCAGAAAGGAGGGAAAGTGAACAGCAGCAGCGAGCGGAACATTTGCGGCAAAGTCCCAGTCGACAACACTTTGTATCGTCAATCAAGGGAGACTGAAGGGTGACGCGGGAACCAATTAATTAAATCAAAATTGTTCCTTACCCAGTCAAATGCCGCAAAGAATCAGCCATAATGTTCAATTCGTGAAGATCACCGTGCTTGACGAAGCATCCCTTGTCGTAGAGCAAATCTGCCACCATGGCACCGATAGCCAGCCTTCTTACCAAAAAGTGAATTGGATCACCCCACGACCGCCTGGGCTGGGTGAGAGCGCGGCGGAGACATCTGTCAATTGCCGTCTCGAGCCATGCTTGGTATCCCATGTGCTCGGCTGCGCAGTCATCATTACATGGTACGGAGAGTCATTTTCGAGAGACTTTGACCTTTGACAGCAGTGGACACATCTGTCGTCCATAACATGTGCAAGAACTTTGCCAATCCGTCCAGCATACGCAAACGACGGCTTTCATCTTTTCGGAATTCGTACCATGAGCGAATCGACTGTCCAGTGACCCGATCCATAATTGCGAAACGGCTTTCAAGATGATGCACGACAGGCACCAGCGGCGAACAAACTCTCTTGGCAAAGTCCAATCGGATGCCGGTGCCCCGAAGAATCAGACTGGCAAGGTCTGCGGCTCTCGGAATGCGCAGACAAGAGGAGGCACGCCGTCATCTCGCACAGATAAAATCCAGAATTCGCCAATAAATCCAGTTACAGCCTCCTGCCAGAGAGCCGGCTGAGCTTGTATAGCCTTGGAAAGCAGGCATGTTAGCTATTTCCGCAGAGATCACACGGAATGTCTCCTTGTCTGCCATGTCAAGAGGCGACGCGAAGAAAAGGAGCAGGTGAGCATAAATGATTTACCTTTAGATTTTCGTGTATAGACAATCTATTCACTTACTTTGGACTATGACGTTGTGGGCTGTGAGTCACTGAGGACTTGTACTACCTACAATAATAAGAGACGAAATGCATCGAGTCAGCGAGGGTGAGTCAAAGATCTCGATGCTGACTCGTGCGACATACGAAGTGACTGCAGCCAGTCCAAACCTCTGCCCCACGCGTCCTGGCGCGTCACTCGCAACTTACGTCGACTCCGCGCGAGCTTGTCGCGTGAAAAGCACATAATCTGACTCCCGACGCAATACACAATGTCTCGTCAGAGCGTAGCCCCGGGCCGTGGCTTGTCATTGACGGAAGAGTTAGAGAGACTTGAGCAATCGATCACCTTGACCCTGCAAGGTATGCTATCATACGCCGGTCATGAACGGACTTTCCACTGACTTGTTCCGATTAGAAATCGACTCAAACTTCAGCAAAGCACATCGCATTGTAACCACCAGTATCCTTCCGATTGTCGAGCAATACGCGCAGCATTCTCAAGACGTCTGGGAAGGATCCAAGGTCCGTCCTCACTGCGTCCTCACCCCATTCAAGGTACTGACATTTATCGATAGTTCTGGAAGCAGTTCTTTGAAGCGTCGGCAAATGTTTCACTGTCTGGGTACGAAGAACCGGCACTCGACGATGATGCTACCTATACGGGAAGCATCGAGCATGAAATGTCTCTCACCACCCCACCTCGGGATACTGGCGAGCTAGATGATGTCGAGGATTCAACAGCAGATCAGAACGAGGATCAGTCGTCATTGCTGCTTGATTCGCCGTCGAATGCAACCGGTGTTCACAGTACGCCACGTTTGCTATCTTCTGGCAAGAAGGCCTTGCGTTCGCCACCACCGTCTCGACAACGAACGGCAAATCTACCCAGTCGTCCGCGGCAAGAATCGCGACAAGCACCTCAAGATGACGAGCCCAGTACGCCTCGTCCGAACGCCGCTGCTCGTGATGACGCTGGCTCGTCTCCATTCGAACCGCCTTCGGCATTTCAACCTTCAACAACAAGGCGAACCAACAATGATCCACTCCTACATCGCGTTCTCGACAAGACGTATCGTGTAGCCGCAACACCACATTCAGCCCGTCGCTATCAAGCGCCTCCAGTGGCGGCGGCAGACACAACTCCCGCCACCAAAAGGGAGAAATACTTCGATTCATCACCCATGTCCTCGCCGGCGATTGCTCCTCCACAGCTCCGCTCAGACCTGTTTTCGCCAGCACGACCGCCACGCACACCACGGTCTCCCGCGCCGACGACACGCATCACCAGCACAGGAAAGGCGGTATCGTTTCCCGCAGCGAATGCAGCTGCACTTCTCCGCACGCCGGCGCTGTGGGATAGCGATCCAGGATCCGATTCGGATGACGGCCTGAATTACGACATGTCCCCGCCTAAGACTATGCAATTCGCCGTGCCGCAGGGAAGACTGGTTGCGACGCCCGCACGGGAGGCCAGTCGCCGCATCGTAGCTGACTTGCTGGCCTCTGCTGGCGGGGTTTGGGAAGACGAGGAGGAGACTGGAGATCTAGAGGCGCCCAGCCCGACAGTAGTCCGAGGAGTAGAGGAGGAAGATATGTTTTGATTTGTATGTATCCAGGCTTGACAAAGCTGTAGTATTCATTGTATACATATCAAACATCATGTCCGACGACCACTTGGTGTCTGCTGTCACATTCTTTCATTATCGTGTCTGTGCAAGCTCACTCAGCTGCATTCATCTTGATAAAAAAATCACACACTCCCCCCTCACCCTTTCGCGTCCTTCTCACTAGAAGCAGCATCGGCCTCTTCCCTTTCCGCGCCCTCACTCTCAAAATCCATCCCATCTTCCTGCCGACCAACCTCCTCACTATCCCCCAATAAAACCCTACCACAGCGCGGACTCGGTGCCTGCGAGCGGAACCGCCTCCGTCCACGCTCGCCCTCTTCGTCGGGCTCAGACTCCACATCACTCCCACCTTCTGTCTCCCCACATTCTCCTCTGAGACGATAATCCTCAGTCGGGAACAGAGCGGACAGATCTGCAGACAGAGCCGTTAGCACGTCATCTGAAGCCAGGCTCGGGGCGAGTGACGCGGCACCATCAGTAGTAGCAGTGGGGGCGATGTGGGCGCGTTTCGCGGCGGGAGGGGAGGGGCTCGCTCTGGAGTCTGAGTTGGAGCGTTGTCTCTTTTGAGGGTTGGGGCGATTCATCTCGATTTTGGGTCTGGAGGGGTGAGACGTGTGAGTGAGTGAGTGAGTGAGTGTTTGTTAGGTGGGACGTGTGAGTGAGAGTTGAGGTTTTGAGGGAGCAGAGGAAAGAACAGGTGAATGAGTGAGTGCTGAAGTTGAATTGATGGCGCGTTTGAAGTGAATTTGAAGAGGAAATGAACAGATGGTGGACTCGGAAGGAACAAACATTCACTATTGTGAAGCAACGCTTTGTAGTATGAAGTGTAGGAACTGGCGACATTTCGTAAAGACTCCATACTCTGATTTGACGCGTCTCGTTCCATATGAAAGATAAAGTACAGCATATTGAAAGCATATTACTTATGTAGAAGGACACACGCAAGAAAACATCGGTTTAGTGAAACTTTCTCGTTTTATTCGAAACTTGACTAGATCTTCTCAAAGACTAAAATGACATGGTATTTGCATAGAAATTCTAAAACAACATGAAAGAACAACCTTTGTGTGACCCATCACCAGCTCGGTAGACAGGGCCAATGGCCCCATCCACGTGCCAGCATCATAAATCGCGTATGACTTCGCGTATTGCTTCATCAGCGCCCAAAATCAACGCCCGCTGAAAGTGCTGCACAAGAGAAGTTCCATGGTCGTGGGGTTGAATTTAGTGGACGCCGAAGCCAGAGGTGCCGATGCGCATCCTTCGGCTGGCTAGCGACTCCTTCTTTGGCTTTGCTTGCACGACAGGCTTCTCTTGCAGCTGCGCCTTCTCCTTGTAAAAGGAAGACGCGTCCGAATCGGCTGTGGAGGTTGATCTGATGGACATTGGTCGCGAGCTGAAGACTGACTTGAGCTTGTTGGACGTAGGCTGTTCTAACTTTTGCCCTTCTGACGACGAGGACTTATTTGACGAGGTGAAGAGAGCCTTGACTTTTGCCATGTCTTGTCTAAAGGAGGCACGTTCCTCGGATTGTCTAGAGATGTAGGCCATGTGTGGACCACCAGTGTGTGGACTTGGAGTGACGGTGTTGCTGAGATATGAAGTAGTAGGAGAGGTTGAGGATGCAGATGTTTGTGAAGTGGCAGTCATGGCGGATGATGCTGTAGTATTTATAGAGGATTGGTTGGTGGAGTGAATTGTTGCGGTGATGGTAGCGGTGACGGTTATGGTACCGGCGGTGATTGGTTGGTTGGTAATGTCTGGTTGCTTTGTAATGAGGAGGTGAGGTAATTTGATCGCGAGGCAATGAGGCTAATGGATGGCCTGATTTGTAAGATAACAGTAGATGTTTGGAAGATGAAAAGGAAGTTGGCATCAATGCAGACAGATAAGCGTACTTATACGCGTCCGAAATGGAAAAATCGACTCAGGCATCAGGCATCAGTTACAGTACGGCCGAGCATTGCATACGGAGTTGGACATCATTGGATGAGGGGCTGCGCAATTGCATGGTAGTCAACGGCAAGGATGCCTCACTGCCTTGCTGCCTGAGTCACAAGCAGTGCCACCGGTCCCACCAGTTGCCCCTCATCGCCACGGCGGGGCCTAATAATGTGCGAGGATCAACATGGCATGTTGTGCGAGGATTGGAGAGGTTTGCAGAGGTTTAGAGGGGTGTGGAGTGCAAGTCCGGGCCGGAATCCAGGCAGCCACCGCGCGGCGGCCAATCAACGACGTTGACGGCGCGGCTAAGGGTGCCATTCGGGTGCCAACCCACTGCCTTGCTCGCTCAACCACCCCCGCAAGTGGAATTGCGACATGTGAACTTTAGCCTGCGGCCCCCCAAATGAGTCACCGCGATTGCGCCGACGTGCAGGAGTCACGATTGAGCCGCAGACCATCGCACCGTCGCACGCATGCAGTCGCCGCGTCTGAAACAACATTCATGTCCTTCACCGTGACTCACTTGCTCAATTGCAAAGCAACCGTGGTCAAAACGCGGCTCTGCTGACCAACACACGGACGCAGTGGATGCTCGCACAAAAGTCAATCGCTGACCATCGTCAGGCGCTGTTTTTCGTTCAGCCCGGCTTCGATTGCATCACGGTGAGCCGTCCGGAAGCCGGCTCTGACTTTTCTCCTCCCCGGCTTCTGCGACCCAGGGTATGTTCTGGTTATTGTGATGCCTGGTGCTAATTTGATGCCTGGAGGTTATTCCGATGTCTGGAGGAGTTCCGGATGCTCAGAGTCTCCAGCCATCCTACGTCAGGCACCAGCTTACATATGGAGGGTTTCATCACCAAGCCGTTGCTCCTTACCAATCATGTCTTGTATTTGCGATGCCTCTTATCTTTGTAGTGCCGTATGTTCAGTAATTCCGAACTCTTTTCATCGGAAGAGGAAGTCCTCTAGGGAGTTGAGCTATCTTCTCACTACTAATGCACTGCCAAAGCCAACTCCGATCAAGTCAGTGCGGAGTTCGGTGCTTGCTTCCTTGGATGCTCGTCCTATTCGCTGCGTGTCCATCTTGATTTCTAATTTCAATGGTATCAAGCCGCGAGCGCAGCCATCTCCTTGTTGCAAGACAATTCTAGGTCCAATTCCGTTGTCCGCTCTACGACTTCGAGTCAGTGCTGGAAGCGAGTTTAGGCAGAAGAATAACGAGAGTTCAGCCGCACAGCCTCAGCCATCCACGTGCATGATCGCCTCGTCGGTCCGCATGTGTAATTTCTGAGCTTGGGCATATTTAGCCCGTTCTTTGATCATTGTCTGGTTGCGTGCCGCAGCAGTGTGTGTGGTATCGTCGCTGATTTGTCACTCAGGGGTGTATTTTTAAGCATCGAAGCTAGAAACACGTGAAGCGGCGTTGCATTTTGTTCACGCCCGACCATCCAGCTACATTTCCTGTTGACGACGACTCGTAACTGGTCAGGAATTGACTCATGGGTAATCAGTAATCGAACGTCAAGTTGCTTGATTTTTATCCTAGATTTCGAGAGATGTCGGTCGAAAGCAGTGTGTTATTTTATAGCACTTGTTCTTCGTGCCAAGCCAAGATGTGGCCCGAAGTGCAGTGCCAGCTGGCTCTAATAGCCCTCCGCAGGAAGTCTAACTAAACATTTGTGGAGCAGGAAGCTGTCCAAACATCGTCGCTTCACAAACGTCCGTATGTCACCACCACAACAACAATAACAATGGTAATTCTCTTGACCTCCGAGGTACATTTTGCTTTCCAGATAGCTGACTCCTCATCAGAGCGCAATATTCAATTCTGCTTTGCGGCAGTCCACTGCGCTGCGCTCCGACCTTGACGCTTTCCAGTCCGCCGTGGACTCCGGCGCACCCTCTCCCGCTTTACAAGGCCAGATAGCAACGAGCATAACCTCCTTCACCCGCACTCTCGATACATACAGCAAGCAGATCGCCTCGGAGCTCGTCCCGGAGAAGAAGACCCGCGACGAAGATCGTCTAGCCAACTACCGCACCGAACTCCTCGACTACAAGACCCGCTTCGCAAACCTCAAGCATGAAGCAGAAGAGGCCCGCAACACCGCCGCGCGCTCCGAATTGCTAGGCACAGGGGGCAGCACCTCGGGCGGGCACCACCGCCGTCCGCACGCCGCGGTGCACACGCCAGAGAATCCCTACAGCGACGCCAACACCGCGGCGCGCGCTGCTGCAGACACAGACCGGCCGCTGTTCAGGGTGAATAACCCGAACTTCGCGCCGAGCGAGCACAACCCGTATTCGGCGTACAGCAGTCCCTATGGTGGAGGTGGGGACGCAAGAGAGGAGCACGCGATGCGGGAGCAGAGTTTCTTCGGCTCGGCGAATGCCACGCTTGACGAGTACATCGAGCGTGGTAGGGCGGTGCTGGGAGATCTTGGCGACCAGAGGGATATGCTCAAGGGCACGCAGCGGAAATTGTATAGTGTTGCGAACACGTTGGGGATCAGTGGGGACACGATACGAATGGTGGAACGCAGGGCCAAGCAGGACAAGTGGATCTTTTGGACTGGCGTGGTCATCTTCATTATCTTCGTCTACTTTGTGCTCAAGTGGCTCCGCTGAGAGATCATACGGGCAGCAAGAGTCTTACTATAGCGTGGCGTTGGAGGATTGCATTTAACATGATTTGCATATATGGTCGGAGCAAAGCACGTCCAATCAATCACAGCATGGATTTTCAGAAACGAAAAAACCAATAATCATTATTCCGCTCTCAAATGTGTGTCGTGCTCGGATGTATATTCCCCACCTGCGTATATCATCACCTATTCCGTTGCGCTCCCTTGAACAGCATACTGCCCACCACGCCCGCGGCGACCGCCAGTCCTCCGACAATAGCCACGCCCATCAGGCCCTCCCTCGCGACCTTGTCATCGATGAGGTTCCGCAAGCTCTGCGCCTGCAGATTATTCACCTCCAACTCCAGCAACAAGTCGTTATACCTCCTTGCTTCCGCGTAGTTGCCCAACTTATAGTTCCCAAGCGCGAGGTAGTACAGACATTCGCGGCGGCGATCTGGCGAGGAGCGGAAGATTTCTGACAGCAGGCGCACGCCTTCTTGCTGGTCGGCGCGGTGCGAGGACTTTATCAGGCCCTGTTTGCGAACGGTGTTAGAGGTGAGGAAGCCCCGGTTTGTATGAGGCAGGGACGGTTTACCCAGGCAAAGTTGAACTTGGTCTGCAGCGATACGTAGTCGCCTTCTTTCTCGTACTGCGAGCGCAAGACTTGTAGCTCGGCGGGCTTAAGCGGACTATCTTGTCGTTAGATTTTCCTCTGAGAACGGCGGTGCTGCGCCGGTCGTACCTCTCCGCGTCGGCGGCGTCTGCGTGAAATGGTCAGCGAGGGTGTAGCTTGGGAAGGGCCAGGGCTGAGACTCACATGGTAGATGGTCTCCCATGGCGATGTGTGTGGGTATATGTGGATAAGATATGCAAGCAGAAAGAGAGAGAAAGAGTATTTCTGCCTTGGCCTATGCCCCGCCACTGCTGGTTTGCGCAGAGGTGAGGTCGGGAGTCGGCTGCACATGCCCGGCTTTGGGCGGTGCGTCATAGGGTCAAGCCGTGGCGAACAGCGCGTTGCCGGGCCATGCGCAGCGGATAAACAGTGGCAAACGTCGTTTGCTCCACCTTCGTTCCATCTGCAATTATTCTACCACACGCGTCCGAGCCATACTTGCGCTACACAATTGACACCTTCAAAATCACAAAAAGCCTTTACATCGTCGCAAACCTATTTACATCCACGTCCCACCTCACATCACCTCCAATATGGTTCTCTTCGACGAAGACCCCGTCACAGTACGCTCCCTCCCTCGCTTGCTTCCATTGATCCCACTAACAAAGTACAGCTAATCCGCCAAACAACCCTTAACTTCCACACACACTCCGACCTAGCAAGTCTGAGCCGCATCTGCACCTCCGTCTCGACCCTACGCTCAGCACGCACACTGCGTCTCGACACGCACCGCTCCGCCACATCCGGGCTCTCGCGCCGACTCGCCAGCGCGCGCGCCGCACACGCAGATGCCTTAGCCGAGCACGACGCGGGCAGCCATGCGCAAACAGTCCTTGCGCTCGATGCGGCGAGATTCAAAGCTGCCAAGGCGGTGAGCGATGTGCACAGCGAGTGTGAACGGAAAGAGGCGGAGGCTAGAGGGTTGGAGAGGACGCTTGAGGGGCTGAGATTGAGGGGGGACAAAGAGGGGGATGCCGCGGTGGATGAGAGTGATGTTTTGAGATTGAAGGTCTACAGAGGATTGGGAATTGATGCCGAGGCGGACGAGTCCGGAGAGTTTACCAGGGCTGTTGTGCGGAACAAGAACAAGGGAGACGTCAGTGTTGTCAGTCTCGATAAGAACTGCGATCGCATGTTCTATGCTGGACACTTCTGGGGATGTCTATGAACATCAGAGTATGGCGTCGGGATATGATGAGCGTTCTTTGATACCAGATTTGTAATACTACGAAATGAACGATTATATGCTACGTACGCTCGTATGACAGCGCTCGCAGTTCCAGAAATCAGATTCATGTGGCGTTGAAGAGGACTATCTCCCGCACTTTTCACTCCGGAGCAGGTGTCGTCCCTCTCGACAGTCTTCCAACCTGTTCTTTGAGATCCTCAATCTCCTTCTTCAGCTCCCTGACCGCTAGCAACGTTCCATCCACCTCGACATTCGGCTTGGTCTGCTCGACTGCTTTGGACCATCCTTCGCCTTCAAAGTCGACCTCGTCACTTAGTTCTTCCCATTCCTCGGTCGTGTCTTCATCCACTTCGCCGCGCTTCCTGTTCCATCTCACTCGGAAGGCTGTGTGCGTCTCGAAAGCGGCTGTCACAAGCAGCATCGGGCAATAGATGACAGACATGACCCAGCGATTCAGCCTTTGATATCGTTCTTTCGACATCCACCACTCGAAAGGCAGTATCAAACCAAATATCTCAATGAGATTGAAAGGCGCAATGAACACGTTCTCGTCAGGTGCTCGGACGAATTGCATAGTCCTTTGACTGAAGAGTGCCATGTACTCATCGATAGCATTCTCCGTAATGTCCTCGTACGCAGAGTTGAACAGCGCAATAAGCACGTTGAGCAAGACTGATAACTTGTATTAGCTGCTGCATCAAGAGAGAAAGTGGTCCGGAAAGCGTCACTTACTGACTGATATGATAAAGTTGTAGCAATAGTAGAGTATGAGACCCAGTGGTGGCGCAAAGTGATCAAAGCTCTGGAAATCGGGATCATCCATCAATCCGTCGATCAGCGCTCTGAAAACAAACACGACTGAGCTCTTAGTATCATTATGGACATGATCCATGCCAACAAAAGCTTGGAGAAAACCGATGAGAACCACAATGACGAGCGCAAAGAAGATCAGCGACTCCTTCATCATGACCTTCATGACGACAAGCATTGCACCGAAAAACCTGAACGTGTCGAGATATAATAGCATCCGACCCCAGAACAGCGGAGCGGAAAAGGCTAGGAAGTTGTAGCTGAGTGTGTTGTAGTGGATGCGCGGGGAGCTATCGCGCTCGTAGCTAAGAGCGACCATCCTCAGAATGAAACTGACTGTCAGGAGTACGTAAAGGACCGTATGAAAGATGTTCCAGAATCCAAGGTAGTATCTACCGACCTTCCACACCTTCGAAACCTCGTCAAAAACGAATCCCACGGTGAAGACGTACAGAAGACCCTCGACAATGTCAAGGTCGCCTTCTTCGTTGATAGTGTTGATCGCGCCCGTGTACAATGCCAAATAGATGAAACTAAAGACAATTTGGAGTGCGTTTTGGTACAGTGGTACCCTCATCCGGTCGGGATCGAGATGCGCCCAATAGTCGGTGCTGGCCTTGTCATTGTACTCAATGAATCGGCTTGGATCGTCGTCATCCTGCACTAACCAGCCACGCCAGAGATAAGAGTTGCACTTCTGGTACCCAGAGCTGCCAATGACTCTGAGTGCATGCAGATCGATTGCCTTTTCGATGACGTTGGTAGCGGCAGTCTCCTTTCCATTGACCAAGATACTGTAGCGCTTGAGCAGTATCTCTTGAAAGAGATAACCAAAGTCTTCTTCGGCTTCGATCAAGCGCTTTGCCACAACCTCACAGGCCGTAGCGCGCACTTCGTGAAGTTCACTGTCCCAGAGCTCGAGCAGAGCTTGGCGTCGGAACCATTTGCGGCATATGAGCAGACAATATACGACACACGCTGAGTAGTCGTGGCTGCTGTCACCCTCACCACCGTACTTGCCCGCTGACTTGGCGGTAGCGATCACGGCCGGAGTCAATATACCGCTGTGAGCAGCCGTCACTCGACTCTCCTCCATCTCACACGGAATGACAGTCTCGATCTGGTGCTTCAGCCGCAGTGCGATTCGAGTAACTTCCCGGGCCGGAACCGCGGACGGGATGCCATGGTTGCGAGCATAGGGCAGGACTGGGATTGGTGAGCATTATTAGGCCGGGAAGCCCACGACGGCGACTTACGAGAGCGGGCCTCGTCGAGGACGTGACGGCTGTCATGCCCGTCCCAATTGAACAGACGTCCCCACTTGACCATGTTGGTGAGATTGGTCAGTGCAAAACGGACAGTGTAGAAACAAGAGGTGGAAATAAAATCATGCTGAAGGACGAGCAGGAGATATCCTGTTTTCCTGGCACACGCAGCGCGGGGAAGGGCAGGCGTCGTCACCACCGCTCGGCGTCTTGGGCGCTACCTTTCTCTGCACACGGGCTAACAAAGAATGAATAATATTCCTGACTGTGAGCGCGACCTAAATCTCTCGCTATGCTAACTACTGCTCACCCGCAGAGCTCAGGAGCGTAGTACTCCCACGCTGACGTCCATTAAAAGACAGCGGTTGCTACCCGCAAAACACACCTCATATCATCGTCAATCGGTCATATAGTCATTATTACCGAGTCAATACCGCCGGCACTACTTTAGGAATTGGTGCCACCGCTTCCACTGCTACTATCGCCACCGCCGAACGCATTCCTCATGCGATTAAATAGTCCTTCTCCAGCAGGAGGTCGCGGTGCCGGCTCTCTTGTGGTACTACCACGTCTGCGATGCACGTCTGTCCGCGTTTGCGTAGGAGAGTCGGGAACCACCCATGGATTGCTCCTGGTCCCTTCTCCTTGTCCCCACATTTGATCGTGTCTGGGTGCCTCACCGGGCATTCTCAGACGGCTGGGGCTGCCCTCACCTTCTTTGGGCATGATACCTTGTCGACAGTGAGGACAAGTGTCATGTTCGTTGAGCCATGCTTTGATGCAGTCTCCGTGAAACCAGTGGTGACATGGTAGCTCTGTCACCTGCTCTCCAATGTTGACTTCCTCCATACAGATTGAGCATTCTGCTTTGTGTTCGGTTCCGAGGTCCTTCTCGTTGATGTTTCGTTTCGGTAGGGAGGAAATAGCCTCATCGGTCGCTGGTCCCGGCGCACTGCCTGAAGTATGCTGCTCCATGAGTTGAGTGATGACCCTGTCTAGTGCCTCTTGGCTGAAAACTGCATCTCCACCCCGCATAGCCGCGGGATCCAGCATACTGGCAAAAAGTGGACCGAAAGCTCCCAATGCACCAAAAGGAGTGCCGTCAAGTTCTGGCGCTGCGTAAGGATTTGTCCTTGGCCTGGCGAAGGTCATGTCGTTGTTGAAACCAGGTGCTCCCCAAGGGTTGAAATTCATTTGTTGTCTTCTGGCAGGATCTAGATCGGTTCCTAATTGAAAACCAGGTGTAAAGGAATTTCCGAATAGGCTTCCCGGTACCGACCTGTTTACGGCGTGGGCGTGGACTGGGCCATGTGAAGTGGTGACCTGCCAGTGAAACCCAGGTCCTCCTCCTGATCTCACATAGACGTTACCTGTGCTCGATGATGCCGGTGCAGGACTTGAACCATAGCCTTCGCGGGGTGGCCGCACGCCAGCACGTTCGTCACGATCCGTCTCCGACCAGAAACCGGAGGGAGTTGCGGAATATGGTTGGGTGTGAGCTTGTCCGCGGTTGATGTGCTGCTGACCTGATGTGTGAGTATTTGGTTGCCTCGCCGCTCCCAAGATATTGCCCACAACAGAAGCCAACCCTTGGAAGATCGGAGACACCGGAGATTGTTGTGCATGCTGCGCACCTTCTCGCGAATCCTGTTGGGTTCTGCCTTCATGATCACCATCTCCTGCATTGACATATCTGTAAGGTCCTGCGCCGCTGGGTTGCCAATCCATGTCCGAGATGTCGTCCTCGTCGGGATCTGGGACATCTTCAAACATGTCCGGACGTGAAGATCGGGAGGGGTCGTGTCGAGGTTCGCGATCAAGCTCTAGCTGTTGACGGAGTTGTTAGAACAGCCTAAGAACGGCCGGTTCCATTGCTAAAACTTACTATTTCTGTAAAATCGGAGTTACAAAGCGGACAAGGAAGTCCATGCTCGTCGCGATACCATTCGTTATCGCACTCGTGGCAGTATACTATATCTCTTCTTCCGCTTGAGCGAACCCCTGCGGACATGGTCGGATTTCAACCCGCGTTGGCCGACGCCACGGACGCTGGTAAGAGCGATGGCGAAGCAATGAGACCACACACCAGAACAACTGCGAGTGAGGATACAGCACGCTGTGCCAAAATGGTCTGGAAATCGTCGCTGAGGCGAGTATGATATAGGAGCAGAGGGAGGAAAGCAATAGTGAGCACCGCAAGGGTATCTGTATTTCGATGTAAACGTATTGTCTGTCCTAGGAGAGTCGTATGGAAAAGTATGTGATAGCAGCGGTCGACGTAGCGAGTGAGAGGTAAATGGACGAGTTGTTAATAGCGAGGGATCTTGATTATGCAGCAGAGCTTTGGCTGAAGGCTGGATATTGAACACCGAACACTGGACAGGCGCGCGCCAAAGGTTTGGGGTGTGCGGCGAGACAGTGACGTGATGCAGGGTGCTGCGTGACCAGCCGAACCAACCGGACCCTGTACTGGCCCTGATGCGGTAGTACTGCCTTGCTGCACCGCCACCTGGGCTATAAGGATGTTGCCACAAGTTGATCTTTTCAATATGGTGAGACCAATATTGCGGTCAAGATACCGCTGAAACAGCAGCTATTTGAAATGTACAAGTATGCAGAAATATTTTGGAATTATTACTAGGCAATTTATCAACTTTTACTTGTAGAGTCATCTCCAAATTCTGGAATATTCCAACCGGTAATTCCACCTGCTATGCCACCCATCACAACCCACAGCCAACTATCAATACCACCGACACTCTATCTTGGCCAAATCAAATTGTGCGGTGTCTCACTTGGCGTCATTCCATGCAGGGGCTTGCTTCGGCCGCGTAAACTGCGTCTGCTTGCTCTCTTCCCACCAGCTGACCGGCTCAAATACATAGCTGCAAATGATGCAAACCAGAGTCGCAAAATATTGCCAGAACACGAGGATAAAGGCGAATGGAGGTAGGACGAATTTGATGAACTGGTCGGTCTGGTACAGATCATTCTGAGATTTGATGTACCACTTGCCACCGCCGTTCATGTCCAAATTCGCCAACGTCGAATAAGTGTTCTCGTTTGTAGGCGCGCCAAGGCGGTTTTGCTGCTGCACCAGTCGCAGCACTGTCACCAGGCTCACGTCGGACTGATGGAACGGAATGAACCAGATGGCAAAATTCTGCGTAATGCCGACGTACATGACATCGTTGATCTTGTCCCAGGACACACTGTGGACCTTGAGTGACACCTGCGGACTCAAGATTTTGTACCACCGATAGATCCTCGACAACTGAAATCTCGAGGTTGGCGAATTGTAGGTACGGCAGAATGGGTGATTGAATTCCGCATCGGGAGTGAAGTACTTGTTTATGGCGGCTTGTTGCACACTAGGTGGTGTAGTACACAGAGCGTGGATCACGTCTGCGATTTCCGACGCTGGACTTCCGTCAGTGTGGGCTCTCGTGAGGCATATGTCCGTTCAACATACTAGGATCATCCATGATTCTAAATGGTTTCTAGCTACAATTTTGGCTACTCTCGTGGCAGTTCGGTCCTCTTGGAAAACAGCAAAGCGTATTTCGGACTTCCACTGACGTATCGAAAGCTATGCGGGATGAAGCAGACAGAACAATGGCAAGCAGTGACGAGGAGGAGATTAACCAATATGGAGAACTCGAGCTTTTGCAGCTCCTTGCAGCTGCTTTGCCCCTTGGCCGAGGCATGTGCAACTGACGTCAATTCCATGTCCGAACGCCCTGCTGAACCACTGCCCTGAGCCCCCACGTTTCGGGCCGCGACTCCGACGTAGAGGGGCGAAATCCATTCAAAATTTCTGGCTTCTTATCAATAAGGCAAAATATCCCGGCAGCATGCGCAGCGGTGTGATGTCTGATATTCAGTGTTCTATAATTGCAGTCCTGCTCTGAATTTTGTAATGATCTGATCATTCACGCTGGCATCCTCTATCCCGTTCAGATTCAAAGCCGGTGGCTCGAACGGCATGGCGACCGAGCAACACCACCATCGGAGTACCACAAAGGTCTCCCACAAGGCTTTCAAGTCAAAACACCTTTCCAAGGGGGCTGTCAAGGAGAAGTCCAAGGGAAAAGTCGAATCTCTTGAGCGAGGATCGCGCAAAACGGCCCATCAGCAAGTCATGTCCAAATTTGATCGCCGGAACCAGGCCAAGCAGAGACGGCTCACGAATAATGCCGAACACTCCAAGGCTATAAATGTCTTTTCCGGGAAAGATGGAGCACCACGGCATGTGGCAATAGTTCCGCTGTCGGACGGGGTATCGGAGGCTGCAGCGGTCAAGTGCCTCATTCGAAGCATCGACATTGAAGATCAAGTCATCGTTTCAGGTTCAACGCTCGTCGATGCTAGCCGATTCAAACAGAAGCTCCGTTTCCTTATTCCTTCGCGACGCGATCTATGGGAAATTCTCGATATCTGCAGAGCAGCCGATTATGTTGTACTCGTCATGAGTGCGGAAGAGGAAGTCGACGCTCTTGGGGAAAGCATTTTGAGGACAATTGAAAGTCAGGGCATATCTACTGTGGTGTCTTTAGTGCAGGACTTGGGCAAGACTGGGCCGCTGAAGAAGCAACACCAGGTCCAGGCATCCCTCAAATCGTTCATCACACACTTCTTCGCTACTCAAGAGAAGGTGTATTCCCTCGACACACAACAAGAGTGCTTGAATGTTATGCGCTCACTTTGCAGCACTGCTCCAAAAGGTATCAAATGGAGAGATGATCGGAGCTGGATGCTGGTGGAGGACCTTGCTTGGTCTGATGCTAGCCCAAACACCTTCAGTGTGACAGGCGTGGTAAGAGGCCGCCGTTTCAATCCTGATCGACTCGTCCAAATTGGTGACTGGGGTGTCTTTCAAGTTGATCGGATCATCCCTGCACCTGCATCAGGAAATCGCAAAGTGAAACATGGCGCATCGGACATGGACACGGAGGCGAATGAGATCATCCTCGAACAACCCTCAGATGACATTGATGACGTTGCAGATCTGGCGCCAGAGGAGGCGATGATGGAAGATGTAGAAGATACTGCGGCCTCAATGGCACGATCAGAGCGGAAAGGAGTCTTATTGGACGATCATCACTACTTTGATGATAGGGAAGACGACGCACCGGAAGTGCCAAAGCGCTTGCCCAGAGGAACCTCCAAATACCAAGCTGCTTGGTACTTAGGAGATGTTTCTGATTCTGGATCGGACCTGGAGGATGCCGAAGATGGTGATGGCGACATTGGCATGAATGGTCAGCCTAGACCAGCAGATGGACTCGAGGGTCTAGAGCACAATATGATGGAGGCTACAGAAGGAGCTCCAACCGAATATCCGCAGTCAGAGATGTTCCTTGATCCTTCACCGGAAGACGAAGCTGAACAACTTGCGACATACCGAGCAAACCGCAAGAGGGACGCAGAAGATGACCTGGAATTCCCGGATGAAGTCGAGCTTCATCCACAGGTTTTGGCGAGAGAACGACTTGCACGGTATCGTGGATTGAAGAGTCTGAGGACTAGTGCGTGGGACACAGAAGAGGACAAGATCTACGAGCCTCAGGACTGGAATCGGCTTTTGGAGATCGCGAACTACAAAGCGGCAAAGAATCGCTTCTGCAACGAGGCATTTGGAGGCGGTGCAGGTTTGGGAGTACGAGTTGAGGTTTCCTTCAAGATCGGCGAAAATTCTCCCGAGCAACTCAAATCCCTAGGCCGGCCGACTGCTGCGTATTCCCTCCTACGACATGAACAAAAGCGCACAGTCATGAATTACAGCATCACGCTCTCTTCGGATTATCCCGGTCCGCTCAAATCGAAGGAGGAGCTCATCATGCAATGTGGCTCACGCCGCATGACGGTCAAACCTTTGTACTCGCAACCAGGCCACACTCAAAATAAAGTTCACAAATTCGATCGCTATCTGCACCCGGGTCAAACAGCTACTGCATCAATCGTCGCTCCGCTCTGCTGGGGATCTGTGCCTGTAATCTTCTTCAAGCAGTCCTCAAATGAGACAGAAGGCTCAGCGGAAGCGTCACCGAATAACCCCTTGGAAATGGTTGCGACCGGTACTACGCTCCCCCCGTCGACTTCACGAATCATCGCCAAGAGGGCTATTCTCACAGGTCATCCGTACAAGATCCACAAGCGACTGGTGACTATCAGATACATGTTCTTCAACCGAGAAGATGTCGAATGGTTCCGCGCTTTGCAATTGTGGACTAGAAGAGGCAGGAGTGGTTTCATCAAGGAAGCTCTGGGCACACACGGCTACTTCAAGGCTACCTTTGACGGCAAGATCAATCCGTTAGACTCGATTGGCGTCAGTTTGTACAAACGCATGTGGCCCAGATGGGCCGAGTCATTTGTGCCATCAGCTGCATTCGCTGGAGCTTCACGCATAGAAACGGAAGCAGAGACAACAATGGTGCTAGCATAGTTTGTCGATCAGATCACGACCAGTCACGACATGAATTTGAGCACAACCAGAATCAGAGGCAATAAGTCCTGTGGAGAACGAGTGATATGGTGAGGCTGAAGTGAAAGACCCGTGCCTGTGACGTCACACCCACCCCACCTCACATCGCCGCGATTGCTGGGTAGATATCGCCAATGCTTAATAAAAGGCTATATATTCTCCTGCACAGTCTGAACAATTGCGCGTTATCTCTCGAATCCATACCTGCTTGACCAAGAGAAAGCTTAAGACATGTTTTCTTCGTTGTCATCGTTGGCATCCAAGGTCGGCGGCGACCATGGCGCCTCTTCAAAGGCCGAGCCATCACTCACGACCATTCTTCCCACGGCATCTTCGCGGACGGAGTTGACGCTTTCAGTTGCAAATATCACGGACTCAATGCGTAGTCGCTTGGAAGCAAATTTCACGGCTAATCTCGCGGCATCAAATCCGTTCGACACTACAGATGCCGCAGATACTCTGTCCCAGTCCAAGTTGACCCCATGGCAAACGCCTCCGGAGCAGCCCGGCAAGAAGGACAAGCAGGACGATCGAGCCTGGGTAGACTTTGTAAAGTCGGATATCGCAGCTCAAGAAAAAGTCCGCCAGGAGCTGGAGAAGAGGAGGAAGGAGCTCTCGACTGAGAAGATGAGGGAAATGAAGCGAAGGTGTCTGCAGCAATTCGATGAATGGAGAGAAAAGATTCTCATGCGCGTCGGCGAAGTGGTTAACAATAGGGATCAGCATCCTGCCGACGACAGCTCCAAAACTCAGCATGAAAAGGACGAACATCAAGAGATTACGACGGACAAGCAAGCGGAGAAGAAGGTTGCCGAAATAGAAGATGACGCCAATGTCAAGCAGACTCTGGAGCGTGAATACCCGCCTCTTGATACGTCTTTGTCAGATCTGGATACGGCGAAGAAGGCACTGATTCTGCATTCAATGCTGCTCCTGCTACTTTCCCTCGAGCACTACAGTGCCTGGTCGAGGGTCCTTCTGTTGCACCTTACTAGCAGTCTTGGATTGTCAATAAAACTGCTCGAAGAAGACGAGGCAAAGATAGCCACAGGCCTTTTACAAGCTGTCGACATGTCTGCCGAGCCATCGACCAAAAAAGCAGCAGAGGACAACGCAGTTTCACGAAAGTGGAAGGTTGGCCTGGCCACTGTTGCTGGTGCCGCTGTCATTGGTATCACTGGTGGGTTGGCGGCCCCGTTGCTGGCAGCTGGAGTAGGGTCGGTCATGGGTGGACTGGGTCTTGGTGCTACAGCTACCGCAGGCTATCTTGGCACGCTCGCGGGTAGCTCAGTACTTGTTGGTGGTCTCTTTGGTGCTTATGGCGGTAAGATGACCGGCGAGATGATGGACAAATATGCAAAAGAAGTGGAAGACTTTGCGTTCATTCCGGTTCGCTCCGCTTCGCCTTCGGATAAGCACGACAATGCAAAAGCCAAACGTAGACTTCGCGTCGTTGTGGGCGTCAGCGGATGGTTGACCTCAGCAGACGACATCGACAAGCCCTGGAAAGTCCTCGGTCCCACCAGTGCAGAAACCTTTGCTCTCCGGTTCGAGCTGAAGGCATTAGTTGCTTTGGGAAATGCGCTTTCCACTCTTCTAAAAAGCGCGGCTTGGTCGTACGCAAAGAGCGAGATCATCAAACGGACCGTCTTCGCCAGCTTGACGGCGGCTATGTGGCCAATTGCGTTGTTGAAGGTTGGGACTCTGGTAGATAACCCCTTCTCGGTGGCTAAAGCGCGCGCCGACAAAGCTGGAGAAGTGCTGGCAGATGCGTTGATCCATAAAGCTCAAGGCGAGCGCCCCGTCAGTCTGATCGGCTACTCTCTTGGTGCAAGAACGATTTACGTTTGCTTGAAAACGATGGCTGAGCGGGGCGCGTTTGGTCTGGTCGAGGACGTGGTGCTTCTAGGTGCGCCCGCACCTAGCGATGCGTTGGACTGGCGCATCGTTCGCGCCGTGGCAGCCGGGCGAGTTGTGAATGTTTACTCGACGGAGGATTATGTACTGGGATTCCTGTATCGCAGCTCGAGTGTCCAGCTCGGCGTCGCGGGATTGCAGGCTATCGATGCGAACGTGCGCGGCGTGGAAAACCTCGACTTCTCAAACGACATTCAGGGTCACACGTCATGGCGTTTCTCCGTGGGCAAAGCACTTCAGCGACTGGGTGTGAGCGATTTGTTGATCGACGAGGTGGAGAAGCAGGCCAGAGAAGGGACGAAGAATTCCAAAGAAGAGGAGGAGAGCAGAGCTGCGGAAGAGGCTAAGACGGACAAGAGTGGTGGCGAGGTCAGTGAGAAGCAGGTCGAGGAGATGCATCAGAAGGTCGAGGAAAGTAATGTCGAAATGGGTGTGGCGATACCGACCGGGGAGATGAAGCTCGATGATGGGAATGAGAAGAAGGCTCCAGCGCCGGCTTAAGCGAGAGATTCAAGTACACAGGAACACAATATTCCCGTCAGATTAGCGACCATACATACTGAACGAAATACTTTTATACATGGAGTGGGTATCATAGTCTTCGCATGAACAGATCAAGAAAGAATCTCACTTCTTTCGTCCTCTACCACCGCGACCTCTCCCTCCCCTTCCACGCGGAGGACGACCCCTGCCCTTCTTCTTCTGGGGACTATCCTCCACCTCCTCCTCAGAAGAACTACTCTCTTCTTCTCCCTCATCGTCCTCATCTTCGCCTTCCGCTTGCTCTTCCTCATTCTCCTCGCCACTACTACTACTGCTCTCCTCCTTGCCTTCCTCTTCCTCATCCTCCTCAGCGCTGGCACTGGCGCTATCTCCTACTTCTTCGCTCGCGACGCGGCTGCTGCGCCGTCCTGTCGCTGCCGCTGCCGCCGCGATGGCTGCTGCACCGCCTCGTCCGCGTCCTGGTGGGCGGCCTCGGCGACGCTTGATTGGTGGAGCTGGAGAAGTGGGCTCTGCGTCGTCGTCGTTGGCGTCTGGACCGGGGATGTCGAATGAGGGTGTGAAGCGGATTGGTCTCTCTGTGCGGGAGGGGAGTAGGTGTGGTAGCGCTGGGGGAGAGGATTCTCGACGGTCTGTTGCTTTGTCTTTTGTTGCTGTGGAGGGTCGACCGGAACGACGACCGCGCTTAGTTGCTGACGGCTGTGCTGAGGGAGAAGATGGTGCTGAGCCCAGGAGTGATGGGGAGGGGGAGGCGAAGCGTTTGGCCCACTTCAGAGCCGCGAATGACGGTGTTGTGCTGTCGGACTCGTCGTCGGAAGACGGAAGCGCAAACTCACGCCCGATTGGCGCTGGGCTGGCGGCTTCGGACGGTGACGGTGAGGACGCTTGCTTCGCAGCACGACGACCTCGTCGTGCAGGCTTCGGAGCTGGCTCCTCGACAGGCTCGTCCTTCTCTGACTCGTTCCCCGACTCGATCCCGTAAGCTCGTGCAAACTCGCCCTCCTCTTCGCGCTCGTTCAGCGCTCCTAGATCGTAGAGCTCGTTCAATTTGCGCCAGATGCCCTTGATGGTCATATGTCTGTCGTCCGCTTTCGACAATGCCTCTTTCTCGTCCTCCCGGTCCCCATCGACACTGATCGCAGTGGGTGGCTCATCACGGATGTATCCGTGGGATAGCAGAGAGGTGTATATGGATAGCATTGCCATGTGCTTATGCAGCCCGGTGGGCTTGTACCGGATCAGTTGTCTAAACAGAGCGGTCTCTTCAGCGTCAGTCCAGGGATCGTCAAGCATGGATTCATGCGCCTCATCGGGACTTGAAGGAGCGGGAGAGGGTATTGAAGAAGTCGAATGCCCTCGCCGCGAGGTAGTGGATGGTGGAGGCGACGATGTGAGCACTGTGGAAAGACGCGCGCGCTTCCGGGGCGCCATGTTGCCAGCAAAGACTGCGATCCGGGCGACGTGAGGTGCGCGATTCAGTTACGGAGTCGCATTGTGATTCAATCGTGTTGCAGATGGAGGTGTCGTTCCTGAATCTCACGCGGCCGAGGTGCCAAGCACGTCGATCGGACGGAATTGGCGCGCATATTCCGGTCCGGGATGCTGTTTTCAGGCAAAATAGAGTTCGTTCAGGCACTCCTTCCTCCGCTCGAAGCGCGTGACACTTGCCAAATACGTGCCGGAACCTTGCAGTAAGCTCACGATCATGGGTTGGTTCTTTCAGGCGCTCTCTTGCCTTGCATGTCTCATTAATAGAGTAAGTCCCTCGCTGGCATTGTAATTCCTTCCTATACACTTCTGCGTTTCTACCGCTATGTCCTCCCCCCACGAGACCACGCCGCTACTCCAGCAGCCAGATGCTCCTACAGAAGCATCTCCTCGGAACACTTTTTATGAGCCATGGACAAAATCTCAAAAGACCACGATCGTCTTGGTCGTCCTGGTCATGGCATGCTTTGAGCTAGCAATCGTACTTATCAAGCTCCCTTCGACCTATCTCTTCGAGACCGGCATCTGTCGCCAGTACTACTCGCAAAACAATCCTGGTGTCCTCAATCCAGATGGAAGCGTCGACAGAGATCTCTGCCAGCTACCGCACATTCAAGAGGATTTGTCACGGCTGAATACGCGTTTCAACACGATCGAGACCCTCCTTGGTTCGTTGGGATTGAGTCTAGTCTATTTGAGCGTTATTGATGCTTACATTAGGACTGATTCTTGCGCTGCCGTATGCAGCACTCGCACAGCGCAGAGGGGCACGCGTTGTTCTCATGCTAAGCCTTGTCGGCTTTGCGATATTCGGCTTGAGCATGTTGACGATCGGTGAGTTGCTCTTTGCTCAGGCCTTCACAATAGACAAGCTTATAGTCGTGACAGCGTACTTCTGGAGAACATTCTCGATTGAAACAGTCGTCGTGTCTCCGCTATTTCAATTGATTGGTGGCAGCTTTCCAATGATGGCGTCTATGACTATAACTCTATTCGCAAATGCGTCGCCAAGCTCGAAGAGGTCTCTCCCTATCAATTCCCCAGCTTCGAACTCTACTGACATGCATGACTAAGGTTAACAGTATTCTTCCTTACCGGCTCCTCAGAGCTCGTGTTCCAATTGTTAGCAGCGTTCGTCGCCGCGGTCTTCCTAGCTCGGGAGCTCGTCAAAACCGCCATTCTGGTCGGTACGGGCGTACTCATTCCTGCCTTGGTGTTGCTGTATTTCGTGCCCTTCGACACGCCCAGGATCATGTCCACACATGCTCCAGACTCCGCCTCATCCGAGCTGCTTGACACCGGCGATGCCAGATCGCTCAAATATCGGATCAATGAGAAAATACGGCACTACACGAGACTTTTGTTCCCTTGCTCTGTTTTGAAGCCTGGCGTTCTCGAATTGCTCGGCACTATTTTCATTATGAATCTAGCACGACAGATACAGATTCCTTTGGTGCGGAGCATGCCAAATAAGCTTGGGTGGACGTCCTACCAGGTACTGTTTCCCTTACCATTCCACAGAAACCATGCTTACCTGTTTTGGCCCAGACAAATTTGTTCATCAATATCAGTGTACTGACTCCTATCGTGCTCTTGCTGGTAATCCTTCCAGTGCTGAACGTCATGCTACATCGCGTATCAAAGCTAGCCCCCTATCGCGCCGACTTCTCCATGGCGATCATCGGTCTGGCGGCGCTGCTGTTCAGTGCATTGATCATGAGCCTGAGCCTTGCCACCATACCGTTCATTCTTGGTGGGTAGGCTGCAATTGTCATAGCACGCCTCAAAGCTAACTCAATCGTGTTTCAGGATTCGCCATGTTTACTATTGCGATCGGGGCACAGCATTCACTGCAATCCTTCGTCACGTGGATGGTGGACAGAGAGCGCATACTGATGTTGTACGTGTACGTCGATCTGATTACTCGAATTGGAAGGATCACAGGGTCCGCCTTGATCAACGGTGCTCTGAAGGATGGCATCTACCCCGGCGACGGCTGGTTTTCCCTGCCCTTTTTCCTGGCTACAGGAGCTTTCGCCATTTCCTTGATCTACCTTCTAGGCTTTCGACGGTGGACACCGACTTGATCGTACAATACGTGAGGCCATGGAGAGAATCACAGATTGTCGGTCGCTGTTCTCCAGGTTCTGGCACGTTGCTCCCGGCGAGCACTCTTGATGTGAACGGCTGTCTCCAGCCATCATTCAGTCGTAGCTAAGCATATATAGAGAATCCCCGGAAAGTGCCAGTCCAAGCCAGTTCCCTGTCACACCCTTGCTCTCAGAAGAGCGCTCTCCCTCTCATGATATTGGCTTCGTCCTCTGACATATTTGACCCCATCCTTGGCGCCAAAGCCGATTCTACGTCGACAGTGGCAGCCCGTAGGCTGATCCCGAATGTTGCAGCCAGGTAGGCTGTGTAGCGTGACCGGTATGACGATTTGACTGCATGCATCGGGATGGCTGATGTTGTGTTCATCAGCGTATGTAGAAAAATCGTCTTTTCAAGTAGATGCTACCTTTTCGGTCATTTTCGACCATCACTTCGAGTATGGTGGGTAGAGAAGGAGATGCTCTACGGGATGCTGATGGTCCGGCCATGCTTCCGAGTGGCGTATGGTCGTCTATAGCAGTGGATCCCTCGATGTAATCTGGAGTGAGCAGTGTCGAAAGTACCGGAGCACGGCGCTATGCGAATGGGATCAAGACGACGAAGCACACGAATGCAAAGCAGAACAGGAGAGATCCAACGCTCATGGTGCTTATGGAAGCAAGACCATGAAAGCAACTCCAGCGTTGGTAGAGGATGGATTTATACTTGTTCCAGCCGCGAAGAGGGATTAATGCCTCACGCGCGATATATATCTACCACACCGGTGTAAGCGAGCATTGCTTAGCGGTAGGACGAGCCGGCGGGGATATGCCAGGGAGTATACTCTCTGCCTCAACATGACAATCGTCAAGGCCAAAAACGTGCATTTTGTCAATTAGAAGTGAGGGGTCGAGGCGAGACCTTTTGCTGTGAGGTATTTTGCGCTGGGGAAAGCTAAAGCGCCGGCAGGACGGAGGTTGTCCGTCGTCGACTTCGCTGACTTGGCTTCGACGATCATAGTGCGGTATTTTTTGCTTGCTCGAGGGATCCTAGAGCTGCATAGCAACGGACCGGTTCTCACTCTCGCTAAATTTGGCTACGGTTTTGGGAAGGCTCCCGAAATGGACGTGGTCTGACCAATTGCGTGACGAGCAATGGTGGAGAAGTGGCTGCTTGCCGGCTCAAATGCTCATGGGGTCGTCGGCAAGACGGACGGAGACTGTCGACGATTTACTGCCATTACGGACACTGATGGTGCTGTTATCGATGGTACTGCAGAAGTCTTGTTCGTTTGCTGGAGCCAAGTCGTGTGTAAGTATGGCGTGTTTGAATACACAACGAACCAGGACTCATTCCAGCAGTCAGATGCAGGGATCGACTTGAGCTGCGTGGGTTTCGATCAGGCACGATCGACTATCCGTCTGGCTGCAGTGTCAGACAAGTATTCGGTGATCATAATGGCATTGCTGGCGTCCTCGACCATGATGGCAAGATTTACATGTCCAAGGAGGACTTTAAGACTACTGCAGGGCCACCTCATCTGAACCTCCTCTCGCTCAATGGTAATCAGCCAGTGAGCCATATCACAGTGGCAGGAAATGGTCGCGTAGCTGTGGCATTGAAGTCGGATCTAAGCACAGATTCTACCCTTGTCGAAGAGTTCGAAGACATTCATCACTTCAAAGCACGGTATGATACCGGAGGCGAGCAGCAAGGGCACCAACGTGGCAAACAATATACGATCCCAGGACAGCTGAGAGATCTAACTTCAAATAATTCCATCTTTGCCTGTCTGACAGAGTCCGGCGAGGTGTTCACGTGGGGTGACGCTCGCTATCATGGACTAGGTCGGAGCATCCATGGGCCAACAGACAGCCCGAAAGATCAGCCAGGTGTGGTAGAGAGTCTAGGCGGGATCAAGATCGTCAAGCTCTGCGCAGACGGGTGGATCTTCGCGGCTCTATCAGAAGACAAGGCAGTCTATCTGTTCGCTGCCTTGACTCCTGGTGGTGAACATACTTTGCGACTTGAGGGAGACGTCCAAGCCGGAGGGATGAGCCTAGTGGACATTCCAGACGCACAGGGGAACCCACATGACTTTGATGACATCGCTATCGGCAGTGGACATGTGCTATTACTCTGCACCTCAGGCAGCGTGTCCGCAATTGGCGACAACAAGGCCGGACAAATTGGCACGGGCAGCCTGACCGAGCATATCGATCAATGGACCGAGGTCCTGTCCGGCGGGTGCTTGTCAATAAAAGCTGGGGCCAGGATATCTTTGCTGAGAGCAGTCACGTCATGAGCTCTGCAACGGACGAGCCCTAGCAGTGGTTCATCAGGCGTGCCTTGTCCCAGAAATATCAAGCGGCTCTGCGCCATCTTCGGCCCGCCACGTGGAGTTTCATTGGAAGATCAGCGAAGTAGGCGTCTGGTCTCAGAGACATGAGCAGTGGGAGGTTGATGAACACGAATCGCGGTTATTGGAGATCGACGATTGTGCTAATATATCCAGCCAGGGCAAGGACCGTACGACCACTCGTCGCAGAGTCAATCCCTTATCTGGTGCTCCAGTCCATAGCGTCGTCTCACAACTCATGCGGATAAGGACATTAAGTCGTCAGAGGTGTCACAGAGGAGAACAAATTAAACGACGTACTTGAGGTTGGCAGGGAGGTCAGAACCCATCGGCAGTGCGCGGCTGGTCCCGCACGAGCTTCATCTTTGTGGTCGCGATGACGTTTGCCGTGGTTCGTTCACATGTCAATTGAATTTAATCCCTGCGCAATAAACCCCAACCGCTTTACCGCTTGCGGGCAAGGCATATGCAAAACCTCACCACTCCGCCATCCGGTGTTCCGAGGTCGAGTCTGCTTCAAATACCCCTCGAAGTTGCATTCTCCTCTGTGTCGCTCACTCTTCTCCTCTTACAATACAGCAATTGGCCAATATGAATACCTGGAACCCGATCCTGCTGGCTTTCCAGCTATGGCAGTACATCTTGGCAAAGGTCCTGGCCCCTGATCCTCCCCCACCCGGCAAGAAGCTTCATAGACCTAGGATTGCTGTCATTGGAGCTGGATTGACCGGTGTGGCTGCCGCCTCGCACTGTGTCGGTCATGGCTTTGACACTTGCATCTTCGAAGCTGGTCCGCGAGAGAATCTCGGCGGTATCTGGAGCGTGAGTTTGGGCTGCGATATTCTGCAATTGCATTCGGCTGACATTTCCAAAGCGTGTCAACAGCACATCCGGTCTCCAGATCCACAGCGTCATGTACCGCTTCTTTCCCACTGTCTTCTGGAGCAAGGGCTATCCCAAGCGCCAAGAGATTGTCGATCAAATTACCAAGGTTTGGGAAGAGTACGATCTTGAATCACGTACCAAGTTCGACTTCAAGGTCACAAAGGTCAAGTCCGACGGCTTTGGCCGCTGGTATATCAACGACAAGGTCAATGGCAAATTCGATGGAGTCATCGCCGCCATTGGCTCGTGCGGCGACGCAAAGATGCCTCATCTCCCATCCCAGGAGAAGTTCAAGGGCGAGATCTACCATTCTTCAGAACTGGACGGCAAGGATGTCACTGGCAAAAACGTACTCATCATCGGCGGCGGTGCCAGTGCCATCGAGGCCATGGAATTTGTTGCTAAGAATGACGTGAACAAGGTCAAGATCCTGGCTCGTTCCGAGAAGTGGATCATCCCCAGGAATGCGGTTGTGGATATGCTGCTTGCCCTCAACGTGTTTGGCATGGAGACAATCTTCTCGTGGATTCCCGAGAGGCTGCTCAAGGTCTTCTTCTACCGCGATCTCGAGGACATTGCACCCCCAAGCGGCAACGGTCTTTATACCGAGACCCCTATGGTCAACAGTAACATCTTGGACATGATTCGATCCGGCAAGGCCGAGTGGCTCCGTGGCGATATCGTCAAATGCGAGGAGAAGGGCATCAGGTTCAATCACCGTGCCAAAGGCGTTCCGAAGAATGGACCTGGTCACGAGAGTGTCGAGAAGGGTGAAGTCATCATCATGGCTACCGGCTATGGTCGGCCCAGTCTCGACTTCTTGCCGGATGAATGTTTCCAAGATCCCTACATGCCTCCCAATTGGTACCTCCAGACCTTCCCGCCCGCACACATGACCATCTGCGCCAACAACTGCACCTATCTCAACGGCATCGGATCCGTCGGAAACTTCCACGTCGGCATCTACACTCGCGTTCTGCTAATGTTCCTCATCGATCCACTCACCCGCCCATCAGAGTTCTGGATGAAGAAGTGGATCGACATGACCCGCTTCTTGAAGTCCAAGAGCCCGATTCCTGCCTTTGACTTCTTCACCTACAGCGAGCTGTTCTGGTGGTTTTTCTTCTGCGTCACCATCAACCCTTTCCGCTGGAAGTGGGCTCTGTTCGTGTTCACCGGTATCGGTCTTGGCTTACCCCTGGCCGTGGTTGGTCGCGAGGACCAGCTCAGGAATGGTATCGGCATGAAGGCCACCTCGAATTCTCACACTTACTAAGTTGTGTTGAGGTTGACAGAGGGCTGTGATGTTCAGCAGTCGTAGCAGATTGACAGGATAATATTGGATATATTCCGAACCTTTGGCATGAATGGGATTTGGAGAAAAGCTTTCACATGAATATAGAAGAGCAAAATAGAAAATGCATATCCATGACCGCTGATCGCATAACTGTAAGCCATGACTGAAGGGAATGTCGATCAACGATAGGTCAAGTCATATCCACGATCCATATCCGTCAAGCAGACAGTATTAAACATAATTCGTACAAGAAATACTGCGCTAGTCTCTATACCAGAAAGAGGGTTAGTCATAACCGACCCGACCAGTCTCCCCAATCACCAACTTTTTTCATCCATGGGCCCCTCCCCCTCTAAAGCAGTAATATACATCCCACCCTCCCCCAATCTGGAACTACCTCGCCACTCCGTTAGCAGCCTCGCGTCTCGCAACGAAATATACGACCAAATTCTTGGTCGATTCCGGCACATCACCGTCCAATGCAGCCGCGAGCGCGGGCCAGAACGCCTTTTTATTATCCTGTCCATCATGCTGCTGCTGCTGCTGAGTTCGCTCGCCAGACGGCCAAAGGAGGTACAGTTCCACGGCCGCGTCGACGGCTGCTTTTCGCGACTCGGCGTCTGGTGCGGAGAGGAAGGGGCCGATTACTTGTGCTGGGGTTGCTGTCTCTGCTGGTGGAGAGGGCTGATTGCGGAGGGTGGATGTCAAGGTGCGTAAGGCGAGGGCGGTGGCTTTGGCTGATGCGTCGGATTTGACTGCTTCGTCTTGGGACGAGGAGATTTGCTTTTGGAGAAAGGTTTGGACGACGGATTGGATGTCTGCGTTGGACGCGAGGGCGAGTACGTCGTTGACGAGCGTCTCGGCGTCTTTGGCTGGCAGACCGGGTTCGAGGTGTTTCCTCCCTTCTAGCGTAGCGGTGAGTGCTCGCGTGGGGTAGTTGCCTTTCTCGTTCCATGGCTGTGTCGACGTTGATCTGAGTAGCGAACGCAAGAGCGCAAAGGCTTGTCGCTTGACTTCTGGGCCAGAGGTACGGCTGCTCGGCCGGTCTGGGACCGGTGTGGTG
Source organism: Dothideomycetidae sp. 11243 (assembly GCA_000836255.1). Taxonomy (NCBI): domain Eukaryota; kingdom Fungi; phylum Ascomycota; class Dothideomycetes; species Dothideomycetidae sp. 11243. The sequence continues at coordinate 1,478,333 of DF938582.1, forward strand.
CCTGGTGGCGTGGCGAGAAAGTCGCACAGAGCAGCCACGAGGTCATCATACAGTCTTGGCGGGCTATCATCTGGGGAAGTTCCAAAGAGGTCCGATGCCTCAATCGTACGTGTGAGGTCCAGCACTTTTCTATAGCCATGTGTATCCAGAGTACGGGCCCGGATGCGCTGGATACCGGACTGTAGAAGCTTACGCGACCGCAGCTTCTCGGCCTTGGACTGCGGGGAGGCAGGAGGGGAAAGAGGCTCCGTAGGGTGTGGCGCTACACCATTAGTAGACAGTTCTTCATCTGCGCCAGGTGGAGACTGATTGTTAACCGGCAATTCAGTCAGAACGGAAGGAGGCTCTGCGACTCTGTCGATAGTGGAGGGCTCAGCAGACGCTGTGTAAGGGTCTTCATAGATCCGGACCGCCTCCTCATGCTCGGCGGCAGCCGAAAAGGTTTTGAGCGGGCTGCCTTGCCGTGACTGTGACTTGGTCGTTGTCTCTGGCTGCGGCGTGTCGCGTCGATCCGGCGCCGATTGTCTGGGAGAAGCTAAGCGGCCGTTTGTAGGAGACTTTGTGTATACAGGAGGAGATGCAAGGCGAAGCGATGACCGTGCACTATGTGGCACGGGTATCGATGAGGATGCTTCTTCCGAGTTCGCGCGGGTTGGTGTACGATTCGATGTAACTAGCTTTTCCCGATGTGCAGTGCTGGAGGAAATGGCCGAAGGAAGCACGAGGGTAAAGTCATCCTCAATCCCTAATGCTTGCACAGCAGTGTCATAAGACTTGGAAGACTCAATCTCAGGCCGCTTTTTCGCTGCAGAAGACGCTGTCTCGCGGCTGACAACGCTAGGCAGGACCATGGTAAAGTCGTCCCCTCTGGACCTGCTGGTCTCGTCAAACGCCTCAAGCGCATCTCTGCTCAACGGCCGTGGTTCCGCCACCGATTTTGGAAGGTGTGGATTTCGTAATGGGCTCGCTGCCGGACTGCCTAATCTGCCTATTCTGTTCCTAGCGATTGTGGATTGGGCAGCCGTCGATTTGGCAGCGGTACCTTGACCGGGGCTCCGGCTCGGGCTCTTATTAGGAGTTTCCGGTCGCAACACTTTCCTCGTCGCGTATGGATCGGCAGTAGCTGGACGAGATAATTCTGGTCGCTTGACAGGCCTCCTCGCAGCTCCCGACATGAGAGAGTTCGGGCGAGTGGTAGAGGTAGACATACTTGAGGTCAAAGAGTCTGTGGTAGCCGAGGACATTACAGACATGGTCGATGGCACCCGCGAGGCAGAAGGCGGAGGACCCATGGCCTTTGCTCGCGCGCCAAGATTCGCCATGGACTTCGATTTGGCTGGTGACATTGACGCCATGGCTGTTACAGGCCTGCCCGGCTGCGCCTGAGCTGTCTTTTTCGCGGCAGCAATGCGGTCTCGTAGAGCAGACCGCGCGCCACTGGTGCGACTAGCTGTCGACGCTGAAAAATTGGTCGCGCCATTGGCAGCATTGGGATTGTGAGGATCACGTTCAAGAGCAGATTTGACTTTATCGTCAAATGAGTTCATCATCCTGCGAACTGTCAGTAATGTGCAAAAGGCCAACTGTGGTCTCAGAAACTCACACTTCTGCCCTGTCCGGCCACGTCTTTGCGAACGCCCAATATGTTGCTCGCATGCTTTCCTTGACTTTAGGATCAGCATCGGTGAGACATTTCTTAATCGTCTTCTCGGCCAGTTCGAGGCCGCCACTGTGTTCGAATTGATTCCTGGAGCCGGACTGGCGGCCCAAGATCGTACGCAACCACAAGGCTGCGAAGACTCTGGGTTGCTTGTTCTTGTCCTGCGCTGCTAGCCAGACATGCTGGACATGTCGCACGTTATACGAAACGTACTGGAAAATGGTGTCGACGGTGTAGTTGCCACTCTGTTGTGCAAGGGACTTGGTAGCAGCGCACATCTTGATGAAGCTTTGGAGATAGTTCTCCACCATGGATTCCATTGCTGGGCCCAACGTCCTTGCCAGCTCCTGGACCAATTGACAGCCATTTGTCATCATGGTTGTCCGCAAGGAATTCGCTGCCTTCAAAGTGCCTTCTTGCAACTGCTTGAGGCCTAACATATAGGCGGAGTGAAACTCGCTAGGCGCATTACCCTTTGTCAGCCTGCGTAATTTGGTAATGTCTTTGTCTCTCAACAGCCAATTCTCTTCCGATTCTCTGCCTTCAAAGTGGGGCAACATGTCCCGGAAAATATCTTCGAGCTCTCTTTGGGAATGGACAAAAGTGGGATCCATCTGCACCTCTTCTGGGGGGGGTGGCTTTGCTTCGTCGCTGTTGATGCTCTCGGCGAATTGCGAGATGTGATCGAATGCCGGCAAAGAGCGCGTCGAGGCTGCGAAGTCTGACTGGAGCAGTGGCCGCTCTGGCTTGTCGGATGCACCAATCTGGGCGAGAATCTGAGTCGCAATCGACTGGCGCACCATGTGGAGTTTAAGTTGTTTCTTGAGATCATTCTTGGCCGGTGTCGAAGCGGTGCGGAAAAGATCGACAAGGGCAGCCTTGGCTGCATCGCGGGTAATGCCATCGGCGTCCTCGAGGCACGCGACCATGACAGGAACGAAGGTCTTGAAAGCGAGACCTTCCTCTTCATGCATTCTCACGACCCACTGCATGCCCATCTCCTTTGCCCTGACATGGCTTCCTCCAATCGCTTCTTCTCTGATAATGTGTTCCACATCTGGTGCACAGAAGGGGTAGAGGTCGATGAAAGCCTGCTGTGCGCCTACACGATGGCTGTCGCGCGGGTCGCCGAGACGGTCCTGGAGCGTAGAGTACAGTTTAGGTGCGTGAGTGGAGATCGCGCGACCATCCGGGTCTTGTATCTTCAGGCGCTTGATAAGGTGGCCGAGGGTTGATAGGGCGGCGGTGACAATGTTGATCGATGTCTGCTGCGCGATGGCGATTTTGAGACACTCAAAGATGGGTGCCTGAGCCTGGTCCGGAACGCGATAGTGCTTGATGTCGGACTTGAGGTTACTGAGCAGAGTGAGCTTCTGCTCTGGAGGAGCGGACGTACGCCGCAGTGTCGCCAGCAGGTTGGCTGCTTGGACGTCCATTGCGATGGTCGGCGGCCGGGGGGGTGATGCGCGTGTCAGCTACGGGACATTGGATACCCGGGGATGTGTCGGAGCGCAGGTGCGCTAGGTTGTTGAAGGGCGGCCAAGTTGTGGACGGAGGAGCGGTGGTGTCGAAAAAAGAGGTGTTAATGGAGGTCGCGAATGCAGTAGATATGTCGCGTGTAGTTCTGTCAGCAGCGGGCGCATTTACGCATTTACGCATTTGTTGCAGTCGGCATGTTGCTGCCCCCAAAACAAGCCCGCCGCGGATCGTGCCGCGCCCTAGCGCCAGGCACTTTTTGGGTGGTGTCTGGCCTTTCTGGCTGTCAATTGACGCAGAACCATGCATGCAGCCCCGCATCCCCCGTTGTTCAGGCAATCGCTTCTTCGACCTCCGTCTTGCCGATCTATGAGTGGTCAATGTCGACCATACCCGTGCAAAAGTCGGCCTATATCCAGTTTGCCTATTTACACTCGAGAATCACGTTGGTGTACAAAATTACAGACTGATCAGTGAGAAACAATTTGTCTCTGTGCGTGTAGTAGTGCTCCCTTTTACAGTAAGGATGACATAACGTATCAGCGCCCATAATTCAAACACCCAAACGGTCTGCTCTGCCGCGTCCTGCAAGTCTCCCTTTTCCACGACAACAGCATCAGCCAACGCCACTCACTCAAGCGTAATGACCAGATCTGCATCATCGCCATCGCCGAGGATTCCTGTGTATTTCCAGACCATGTCGCCTGCTCCATCCAGTCCGGCGCCGTCAAAACTCCCAGAGTCCAATTTGCCACTTCGCCAAGGAGGAGGGACCGTATCACAACAAACGACCTCAGATGTTAGCTCCAGCTCCTACTCTCTCCCTGAGCCCTTGATCCGACTCGAATTGCGAGACCTGCGTCATGACTCGAGCAAAGTCTTTCTTTCAAACTTCGATGCGGCGGTGGATGTAGCGGACCTGATCCGAACGGTGCTGCAGTTGCTGTACTTGCCCACCACTCGCACATCGACTTCTTCTTCAGGCGTCTCATCTATGCGGCCGAATCCTTTCAAGCCTCACATTCCCGGCACCCGTTCGATCACATTGATCATACGGGACATAGAAGGCGTCGCCTACACCACCGGCCTGGACCTAGACAGCGAGCACAAGGAAATCCACTTTTCTCTGTCGTACATCGCCCACGTGCAAAAGTCATCCGCCGATAAAGCTGCCATACGTAAAGAGCTCATGGGTGTTGTATGCCATGAGCTCGTGCATTGTTGGCAGCACAATGCGCGCGGCACAGCCCCCGGCGGTCTTATCGAGGGTATAGCCGACTGGGTCAGACTCAGGGCAGGCTATGTCCCGCCCCACTGGAAAAGAGAGGCCGGTGACGACTGGGATGCCGGCTATCAAAAGACTGGCTATTTCCTCGACTGGATCGAGAATAAACATGGCGAGGGAAGTGTTCGACGTATTAACGAGGCCCTCAGGGACACCGAGTATGTCCAGAGGAAATTCTGGAAGGACCTTTTTGGAAAGACTGTCGATGACCTGTGGTATGACTATTGTGATTCACTCGACGAGAAGAAATAGTAGTGATTTCGCGCCGATGCCATGCCGATCCCCACCATCTTAAACTCATTAATTCACGAATCACTGCTACTGTATAGATACATATTCATACACCTCTTTCCCTGTTATACTCTGCCATACCAAATTTCAACCGAGCGTCGTAAATGCGAAACTGGAAGATAGTCTAATGATCCTAGTCTAATCTTTGCTGTCCTGCTTACTTGACATGCTTTACATAAGTCATGTGCTTTTGAAAAAGTGCGGAAATATCCTCCTCAGCTCTTCCAGCTCACGTATTTGATGTTGGCCTGTCGGCTCTGGCGGCGGCACAGCATCATGCTCCACCAAGTGTACTGCAGTCCAGCCGAACGCTTTAGCACCTTTGATGTTTGACCCCGAGTCATCTGCACTTGTCAGCATCATGAAAAGCGACAACTGAACAATCGAAATGACTCACCAACAAAATAACAATCCTCCGTCCGCGTAATCCCGGCTTCCCGCATTGCCTTCTCAAACATCGCCGGTGCCGGCTTGCAAAGAAACGGCCTCGCCGCGTAGTCACAGTACGTTATGCCCTCGAACATATCATCGATCTCAAGCAGGTTGACCACACGTTTGCCGTGCGTGACATATGCATTAGTAAACAGCCAGAGCTTGACTTTGCTCTTGTCGATATCTTCCAGTAGTTGTCGCAGCTTCTCGTTCGGCACCAATATATCCTCCAATGGCAGCGCATCGTCGACTTGTCGATTATACTCCATCGGGTCGACCTTGTGGTGTCGAACAAGACCTTCTATCGCCAGACCATAGTCCTTATAATACCGCAAATGCAGTTCGTTCGCTTCTTGTTGTGATAATTCGAGGTGAGTTTCGAAATACTTGTCTGAGAACAATCAGCAAGATTGTATCTGAAGTTTAACCAATTGCAACTCACCAATCAAATCAGACATATAGTCATGCACCCGTCTACTTTTCGGATATAACTGAAACCGTCAGATTGGATAGTCAAAGAAAAAGAGAGCATATATGCTTACGCAGTTATCTATATCGAAGAAAAAGACTGGTCTCCGGTCTGCATCCATGATGTGGCGATATGAGGCGAATGAATGCTAGGACTCAGTGTGATGCAAATTCAGTCACGGAAGTGTGTGAGATGTGATAAAAGACCGAACGGATTAGAGGAAAGTCGGGGTTTATAATGGCGAGTTGTATGGAGGGAAGAACAGCCTCTGTGATGACTCGAGGCATGAGAGGATTCACCCCCTTCGGCTCCATCTGCCACCGTAGTAGAGTAATGCGCAACCCTAAGCGTCTTGCTGCAACCCTAGCCGAACGCCTCGAATATCTTTCTCTCCGTCAAAACCTCTTTCACTCACAACCACCACGTGACCACCATCGCGTCGCACGACGCGGAAATCACAGCATCTGTTGTCCAGCTAGAGACGCTGTTACAAAACATTGCATCAAGCAATAATCAGACTCTCAAAGGTAGGATGACATGATGCACTTCCTCCCTTAGCACAGTGGCGTGATATCACGAACCTATGATGGCGGCCATGACTGCTAGTCTTGTCGACAGTGGCTTCGACAGCCTTCATTATCAGGACGGAGATGGTAGAGCTGTAAAGACTGCGTCGAACGAGCAGTTGACCGAAATTTCTGCCAGCATCTTGTTGGTACGCGACCTCATCGTCAACGATCAACTTCCGCACTTTAAGGCGGACGCCGATGTCAAGAGGCGTTTGATGCAGACAGAGTCTCTATCAGGCAGTGCTCAAGGATTGGAGGTCTTGAATCGCGTCCAAGGGCTCTTACGACCAGAAGCATCGGCTGGCCCACCAATCCCTACCTTGACCTCCGGTGGCCAGAATGCTACCACCAAAATCGTCTCCCCAGCAGCAATTTCTTTTCCAGACGTGTCTGTCTCATTGGACCAGAGTGGGCCTTCCTCACTGCAGCATAGGCCGAAGAAACCCCTTCGCCACCAGTGGTTCGAGCCGGGTGTTCAAGATGACTCTACTACGGTCATCACTCTCCAGCAACTAGAGACTCTCACGGAAGTTCTGAAATCGCTCTCTAGCTTTCGAGATGTCGTTGCCTTTGAGCAAGTCCATTTACCGAAAGCGCAAGCCAAAAAGACAGCCGACGACGAGGTGTCATCATTATTCGATGAAAACGATTATTACTCTAGTCAGGTTGAGAGCTTGGCTGGCAGCTTGTCGGAACACAAAGACTTCAGAAAGCAGCAGAAAGCTTCGCTGTCGTCGTCACATGATGTACAGTCCGACCAACCTTCGACCTCCAGCGTCCTTCGCGGTCTCAGTATCATGGGCTTGCCTCTCGAAGCAGTTCAATATACTCCTTCGATCACGGCCCGTCCTAATGGCAGCGGATCTGACGAGGATTTATATCGCGACCGGCCAGCAGCTGCATCGGTGGCGTCTGAAGATTATGCACCTCCAGCAGCACTCTACAATCCCAGCGATGACGGTGATGAGTACGATCCGACGCAATTGGACCCAGGTGTGTACACTGACAATCCACCACCATAAACTCCTCTAACTCGTCCTTTTGCAGAGAGTGACTATGATCCCAATAGCCTCGGTGACGACAAACCGGTTCCGTCAAGACCGACTCCAATCGTTACAAGCCGAGTGGCTCATATAGCCGCGCCTCAGCCCTCGCGACTTGGTCCTCATGCCGTGTCCATAATCTCTGATGTGGCGAATAATGGAAACGACCTTAGAGATCAGACGGCAGTGGATGTTCCAGCTCATACAATGACTGCAACTCAAACATATGGATCGGCCGCTTCGAATCCCGCAAATTCTGCAACTCATCACTCCTCGGACTTGAACGCTGCGTTGCAGCAATTTCTCGAAGCGTCGCAAGCGGGGGCTCAAAACACGACCTTTGACTGGAACGAAGCACTGAAGCTCGTGGCTCCCCAACCGGTCGAGCAGGCATCTCAGTATTCAGGCATTCAGACCGAACAAGCGAAGTCTCAGGATGTTGAGGCTTCGAGCGGCAACAAAAGACGCCAGTTTGCCCGGGAGGAGCACATGCAGCGTCGTGAAAGAAAGAGGCAGCGCAGACAGGCAAAGACGCAAGCACAGGATGACGAGCGAACTCGACAAGCAGAAATCCCCAAGAAGATCGAACACCCAAAGCCACAGCCAACTCAACAGAACATTCACGCGGATCATCATCCTGTTCAAGTCGCAAGTCAAGCAATGCAAGTAGGAATGCAACCTGCATCGCATCACAGCGTCACGGGGGCCGGCGCGATTCGAACGCATGAAATCGTGCAGCCTCCCGCGCATTCAGCAGCGAGCCTCCAGATGATGCCATATGGTGTAGTCCCACCAGGTTACGGGATGGGATATCCACACCCAATTCCGTCAATGTACGCTCCGCCACCGACTTTAATGCCACCACTCCACACAGGTGGTGGCCGCACCTCAGTAGCGCCGCTGGACCCATCGATGCGCTATCAAGCACCGGTCCGTATACTGCAGCCAGGCGAGTCAGCCATTGTAACAGACCAGCATGGCAATGTCTACATTGCTCGACCAGTGGCACCGACGGTTCCTCCTCCTCCAGTGATGTATAGATACCCGCCTTACTAGATGATTGCGTAGGAAGAGAGGCTAGATACGCGCGACGAGATCTCGCTTTTCTCTATACAGATTGGTGTTGAAGACGCGAGTGGGTCTCTGCACGCAATCGTACACGCACAACAAGATGAAGGACGTCTGAAAATGCCTCGACGTACCAGTGCTGCCGACGCGTCTCGTGATGGGCTGCAGCTGCTGCGGCTATCAGTACGTAGCACAAAGTGGAGCCGAGATTCAGCATGGACTGAAAGGAAGCAGGGATGCAAAAGGTATGAATCAACGATCCAGTCGTGGCAGTGCACGATCAGGCGCATCATGTATAATAAAACCACTAGAAACTAGAAACAGCCATCGTGATCAAACTTCCGGTTGTGTGCGTTCATTGCCGCACTGTCTTGGCACGACACGTGACGGCTGCCCGCGATGACGGCCCACTGCCGATTGCACACAAGCCCACAGTCCACGGCCAGGCCAGAGCCCAGAGCCCACAGCCCACACAGCCCACGCCCCGAACCAGGCACGAGCTCATCACTGTTCGTCTGATCAAGATCATCCCGCCCCCGAACCTCATACCTCATACCTCGCACATCCCACCTCACATCTTCATCCCTCGTACCTCGTTTCAAGAGGGTCATGCACTTTGCTCTCTCTCCTCCCTCGCGTTTCCCTTGACCACGGGCTCGAAGCCAGTCTGCAGCAGTTCTGCCGGATTCCCGCGCTCCGGCAAGTTCGCTGCTTACTCAGTTTAAGCCTGTCTCTGCACCTACACACGTCTCCCCCCAACGCGGTCTTGGAGGGAGGCAAGTCATTCGGTACCTAAGATGCACAAGATCTCAAACTTCACTGGTTCGGCCAGACATGGCTGGGAGAAGATGACCCCTTCGATGGGTTTCGGTCGCCCTCACCAGCATGAAATGTCAGGTCCCCCTCCAGTGAAGCGTTCTGTGGCCAGTTCAAACGCCATGGGCCCCAATCCTGCTATGCCTGGCCATCAGGTCAACTTGTCCTTCAACGTTCCTTTCGCTTCGACGCTCCCTGGCTTGGAACCCGATGAAATCATCTACGCCAGTCCCGGAGCCTTTGCCCGCTGGACATTTCCACAAGGATCCCCCGAGGGCGCCCCAATGCACGAGCTTCCGATCCACCGTGGTCACGTCGAAAATCTACGGATGCTTTGCAAGAGTATGAGTGATGGAAGTGGTGGGGCTCTTTTGGCGACCGTGACCTCATCGAAGCCAAAACCTATTCCGGGTCTGCAAAGAGAACTTGGTGCTCTCGTGACCAACGTCTGCATATTTGGTGATGCCGAGGTTGTGCACAAGATGAGGTCTAGAATTCTGAATGAGACTCCAATCACGCTGGTAAGACGCGTACACCGTATTTGGCTCGTGAGGTGCTGACTCGACGACGCAGCGGTCCGCCAGCGTCGAAGTCAACCCTTCTCTCTTCATGAGCTCTGACGGTGCCGCCATCAGGACCGACGTATTGAAACATATGGATGACATAGCGGACAAAACAAAAGCCGACTTGTTTTTGCTCCATCCCAAATCTGTTGATACAGATTCTGCAAGCCTCCACGGCAACCTCGACCTTAGTGCAGAAGGGAAGCTTCGTATCGTCGTTTATGGCGATATGGAATGCTGCGAACATGCTAAGACCAGATTGCTCATCATGATTGATCAGATCGTATGTTACGAAGCATTTCGGCGCGTAATTGGAAGTTGCTAACATTGACTTTTCCATAGCTCGGACGACAAGTTGACACCATCAAGCTTGAGCTGTCACTTCACAACCTCATATGCGGTCGTCATAGACGCAACATCAAGTTGATCGAATCAGTGACCAACACGGCAATTTACTTCCCTCCGCTCTTCCCCACCGTGTTCGGCTACAGCCCGGCCGGGGCCTTCCCGAGATCGAGGGACGAGATCATCATCACGGGAGAAAGTCAAGAGAACATATTGCAAGCCAAGAAGAGGCTCCATGATTTGGTGATGTCGACAAAGACATTCGTTAAAGATGTGGCCATCACAACCAGCAAAGTTGACTACATTTTGCTGGAGCGACTTGACAAGATCAAGAAGATCATCGAGCAAAACGGCTCGTATGTGTTGCTTCCACCACTCGGCAATCACAGCGGAGTGCTCCGCGTGCAGGCCACTGATATCCTGAACGTTGAGAGGACTGTCAGAGAGATCATGTCGTTGGCTGGTCAATTTTATAGCGCTTCATGGTGGCTTACGGGCCTCGAGGCGAATCAGAGGCAGCCTACACCGAACGACGTCCGAGCCATGTTGCCCGATATTTGCATCAATTCTGGTGCCGAGATCACTTTCGAGAAGCTCAACTTCCACATCAACGGCAGCGACGATGCCGTCAAGGCAGCAATGACTATCATCAACTCGCTCCCCTTCGTCAAAAAGGCACAATCAACTCTGCGAGTCAAGGTAGAGCTTGCTAACGAGCACAAAGAATTCGTCAGCGGTAAGAAGAACGGCAAGATCAACAAGATCATGAGTCAGAGCAATGTGCAGATCGTCTTTGACGGGTTCAACGAGTACAACTTCTACATCGATGTAAGAGGCTCTCACTACGAGGCGACCAAGAATGGGCTGGATCTGGTCGAGCTGGAAATGCCGGCCTCGATCTCCTTTCATGTTCCCGACCAGTACCATAAACGCATCATTGGCATCGGCGGGCAACACATCCAACGCATCATGAAGAAGTATTCTGTCTTTGTCAAGTTTTCCAATGCCATGGACCGTGGTGTGCATGGCAAGGACGAAGACGATGTCAAGATCGACAATGTCATCTGCCGCACCCCGGCGAGAAATGCCGACAACTTGGAACTGGTCAAGCAGGAAATCATGGACATGGTCGAAAAAGTCGATGCTGAGTTTGTATCGGAAAACGTGCACGTTGACCGCCTTTACCATCGTGAGTTGATCGCGCGCATGGGTCAGATTGAAGAGCTGGAGAAGAAGTGGAACTGCAAGATCACATTCCCCGGCACTGAACAGGCTAGCGATGTGATTGTGGTCTCAGGACCGGAGTATCAGGTGCCGCAGGCAGTGGACGAATTCTTGGTGAGATTTATCATATCGTTGGTCCAGTACCACACCTAACACGGTGCATAGGGTATGGTCCCCGAGAGTCACGAGATCTCGTTCCCCAGCTCAGAAGGACTCCGTGAATATCTAACGTCTGCCGAGTTCAGCGATGATGTATTGCAGAAGCTCCGTGAGCAGTACGTGGTCGAGGTGCTCGTCCATCAGCCAAAGTCTGAGCCCACAGAAGGCCAAGCAGGCGAAATGAAATTGATTGAGAATCTCCTGCTGACATATACGCGCAACAACGCGGGCGGATTGAAGGACGCGATCGATTTCCTGACCCTCAAGCTGGTTGGCCACGGCCTTGACGCTACCACGATCCGCGGCGCCATCCCGCGTCCCAAGTCTGACTCGTTTGAAGACTCGATGCCGTATTTTGACTCGAAGCTTCTCCAACGAGCCGAGCCACCCGTGTCGACCGAATCGCCTACACGCGCGCAATTTGAAGACGGCGAGCATCGCTCTATCTTTGACAAGCTTCGCAAGCCTGGCAGCATTTCGTCCTTTTCCTCGTTCCTTGATAGACGCAAGAACGGAGGGAACAGCACTCCCGGATCTCTGTTCAAGCATGCATCTAGCAACGCATCCAAGGCTTCGCTCGTGAGCATGGAGTCCCGCGAGTCTGGCTATCGTAATCCTTGGAATGATTCTGGCATCGATCTCGAGCATGATGCTTTGCATCCCCACAACAGCTGGGGCTCTTTCACCACCGCAGGTAGCAGGCCGGCCACGTCGTCGAACTCATTGTCGACGTACGAAAGCAAGTTTCCTTTCGGGGCTGGCAATGCTTCCAGCACATCACTCAATACCCCGGTCATCCCCGGCCTCGGCGGCGACATCACGCCCAAATATGACGCAGCCGCAGACGGGAATGGCTCCAACAACAAGGCGTCGAGCAATGGCTCCAGCAGCGCCCGACCTACTTCTAGTTCCGCATCTACTGCAAATGCTAACTCTGGATACCCGGCCCCTATTGGGCCTCCGCGATGATACCACATTTTGCTGTCTCGATTTTTATTGTTTCCGCGCATGATACCACCAATTGCAATCAGTGTACAGCTTTGTGCACCTCGTCACTCTTTTTTCTTACGCTTCAACGAATTGAAGACATGCCACTCTCTATTCGGTGATACCTGATACCTGTTTTGGTTGTTCTCTGCATTTTCTGCATTTTGGCATTTTGGGGAAGGAAAAGCGACAAGCAAACAGTCACAACGACGGGAGAAGTGACCCATATCACGAAGCCACAAAGGCCATGCATGTCAAGATCTATCTGTGCTTTCCGGAGGACGAGTAAAAAGACGAGCGAGGCGTGGCTGGAGGACGGTGGAAGGTTGTGGGCCTTTGGCCTATCTGTTATACCCTCGAGCTGCGGCTCTGACGAACGAACATGGGGCGTAGACTATTACATTGCAAAAAGAAATGGACTGTGATGATTCGACAGATGATGTTTCGAGTGAGCTGTCTATATATCACATGCTTTTTGTGCCGGAATGTGTCGGGTGCAACTGTGGATGAGAGAGATTCAGTCAGAGCGGTGGGCGGGATGGAGCTTGGGGTGACAATGTTACCGTTGACCCCTATACATTCAATAATTAATACAGGCACATCCTCCTCCTTCCCCGCCCCTCGTTGGATCTGGACACACGACAGCGACCATGCATACTCTGTGCCATACCCACACCCGAGCCGAGCCCGGCTGACCTCTTTCCATCAGTCCAATCTTATCCAGCACGAACAAGACCAATAGGCGACAGCCATGGCCAGACTCCTCCACCTCGTCAGCGCGCCCTTCATCCTCGTCCTCTCAATCCCACTCACCTCCTTCGCCGTCTTCACGACCCTCCTAGCCATCGCGACCCTCCTGGTGCGCGTCTCAGTGGTATACGTCGAGCTCGCGCTGGCAATAATCCAATCCGCCGTCCTGCCCAACACGCCTCAACTCTTCACCTCCTCACTCGCACCGAACAAGCACAGCAGCAGCACAACCTCTCTGTCCCGCAATCACCACCGCCGTCCCCCGCGCCACCGCCGCACAAGCTCAAGCAGCACCTCTTCAGCGCTACACACGCCGGGCTTCGGGCCCACGTCGCGGAACCAATCCCTCGCCAGCCTTATCAACGGCCAGTCCGCGACGCCGATGCGCGACTACGAATCCGTCGGCGGATGGCGCCTCACGAGCGACAACGCAGAGGACGAAGCGCTCTGGACGGGCATCAATTCCCGCCTCGAACTGCCCGCGCTCACGCTGCCCAGTCCGTCGGCGAGGTTCGCCGCGCCGCCACCACCACCACCTCCTCCTCCGTCATCGGGGATCACGAGGCGCGCGAGCGGGTATGCGGGTAAGAGTCAGGGGAGCCCGACTGAGGGCGGTGGTGCTGGGCGGAGGAGGAGTAAATACTGGTCTTCTGCTTCGGGGACGGAGAGTCCCGAGGGGTATTTTTCTAGTTATTTGGGGGGAGGGGGAGGGGGGAGTGCGGCGCTGGAGAGCCCGGCTTTGGTCATGACTACGGGTCGTGGGGTGAGGAGTAATGAGGGTTCGAGGGGGGCGAGTCGGAGGAGTTCGATCAGTCTTGTTAGACTTGGGAAGGAGAGTAGTGGTGGGAGTGGGGGAGGGTAGGAACGGTCATCGTCCTGAGAGATATCTGTGGTCATTGAGAGGTATTAAGTCGGGGCATGTTGATCATGCATGAATGAACATCAGTACGATTGGGAAAGAGCACAGGACCAAAGGCATACGGACACAGCACACACCAATCACGGACAGACCTCACCACGGCGAGAACAACTCGGATTCACCTCCTCGCGCTACAAAAGGCGTTACGCCAAAGCATTCATCGACCCTCCCCATCATCATCCTTTGCCATCCCCACGTCACCTACGATTCGCCATTCTCGATTAAAAAACGACTGCCATGAACGAAAGCCTCTGAGCTCCGACCAAGCCTGAGCCGGGCATGTACCCGCACTTGCTCGGTCATTTGGCCATCACGTCCGCGAGATCCTGCCTGCAGGTATAGCGGACTGGGCCACGGTTCCAGCTTGCAATCAAAAGACGTGAGTGAATAGTGTACAATAGATGCTGCTTGCATTGATCGTGCAAGAAACAAGCAAGAGAATCGAAACGCTGTCGCAATTCCTTATTCGAAAATCGTAATGTGGTGGTCCAGCATGGTGCGGATGACCTCGCGCTGAGCCTGCATGTCCGTCATTTCGCGCTCAATCGACGCAGGTCGCATGATGGTCGGTGCAAACACGACCGAGAGGTTGAGCGGTGTCATCTAATCCTTGTTAGTATAGCGTCATGGTCAAAGATTAGGAGAAGGAACTCACCAGATTGTGTGCCTCCTTCTCGACCACCCTCGTCAAGTGCCCAACGAGATATTCCAGCACGTCCTTGTGGCTGGGCGGCAGGTTTCCCAGCGCAATCTTCATAGCCATGCCACGCTTCTCCACTTCCGGCAACTGCGCAGCCTCGAGCACGCTCTCGTAGACATCATAGGTGATCAGCGGATCCGGCAGCTTCCTGAAGTACTGCTTGAGACAGCTGGTCACAGCGTGTATGTCGAGATCGGGATCTGAAATGTCGAAGTTGCCATCCCTCTCGAAGCCCGCCTGGATCTGCTTGACTTGCCCACTGCCCCCAGACTTGCGATAGATGCCTTCCACGTCCATGCCGCGTGTTTCAACCTCGTCGATGCAACGCGTCACGATTGCAGGAAGCATGCGCTTCTCAAAATCGCAGCGTTGAGCCAAGTCGGAACCGAACAATGCTGGTAGGACGTTAGCGTATATCAGTCTAGTTTGTGCCAAAGGCAACATACTCGCTGGATCATTAGCGAGCAGATTGTTGCTACTGCTTGCTCTAGGCGCCATGCCGGGATGACCGACTTTCACGCCGTTCTTCTGGCCAAATGAGAAGCCCAGCCTGCTTCGATCAGAGTCGACTGACTGAGTCTTGATGCTTCCGCCATCATTCATCAGGGATGCAGGTACGGAGCCTGGATTGATTGGCATGCCGTTCAGATCGTACTGTCCGTCCTTGACAAAAGCGCCCTTGATGCCTCCTGTCATCTTCTTGGCCACGTCGCGGCCGCCCTTCTTCCAGCTGAACTTTTTAGCTTGCCCACCTTTGCGAATATTGACGACCTGTGGTGCACCGAGTAACTGCGCCTGCTCCAAGTCTGGGCTGTCCTGAGCGAAGGAGGCCAGTGACGCGCTGTCCTGTCCAAAACTTCCATTCCGCAGATCCATCATACTCTGGCCGTTCGGTAGCCTGTTCGCCTTGTACATATCCTGGATATTGTGCACCAATTGCGCATTCAACTCGTTAAGCTGGTTGTTCTTGCTCGACAAACTTTCGAATTCCTGCAAGCCCTTGTCCTTGACTTGTATCAGATTGGATATCTCATCAGTGAGCTGGTTGCGCTTGTGGACTTGATCCTCAATCTGAGCACCAAGGGAATCTTTCAGACGCTGTAAAGAGTGAGCAAAATCCTGCAGTATGTCGGTCTTGAGCGCGGGCAGGTCAAGGAGTTGATTGGTGTCTTTTGCGCGGCTCAGGTGCTCCGTCATGACCTCCAATTCCCGCACGACCATTTCCCTCTGTGTATCAAGAAACGCCATGGTTGATCGCTTCTCGCGAAGCTCAGTGTTCACCTGTCGAAGATCTCCATTGTCCAATTTCTCCTGCAAGCCCATCTTTTCACTCTCCAGCTCGGCAATGCGCTGCTGAGCGCGTTTGAGATGTGATCTGAGAGATGTAGCATCATCTCCGTTCAATGACGGCGAAAGTGGGTGACTGGGGTTGAGCGGACTGCTGATTTCCATCTGACCCGAAGTGGGCGTGCGCTGGGACATGGGAACAGCCCTATCGCTGAAGCTCCTTCCGTGGCGCACGGCATTGCTGACGCGGCGCAGGACTGAGGGAGGAGACTCGACCGGACTAGTTTCTTTGCGTCCAATTATGCGGGACATCTCCTCATCAAGGGAAAAGTCCGCGCCCAGGCTGGGTTGGCGGAAGTGGCCCCTCATAGGCGAGGAGCTGTCGGGGCCAAGTAGCGAACTCACGGACTCATTTCGGCGGTCATGTCCGATTGACGGTGGTGCAGGAGGCGCTGCTCTTGGAGCGATGAAATCGTCATTTGCGACAGACTTGCTCGGCGCGCTTGGACGGCCTGAAGCACGGGGAGGAACATCCATGCCGCCCCTGAGAGGCGAGTCGAGTCCTCTGTTGTCGCTGCTGCGAACACCCAAACCTGGTAAGTCAATGTAAGCGCTAGATGTCGATACGGCGGACGGAGAGCGTAGATGGCCCTGGAACATTGCTGCTGAAGAAGGAGCCACCTCAGACCCAGCTCGATCTGGCGCGCTGGTCGGGACTGGCTTCCGACCAGGAGCGGACAAAGAGTCGCCGCGTGCAGGGTGTCTACCATTTGGCTCTCTTAGCTTGGGATCGTCAAAGGGATTGAAGCCAGAGTCCGGTGTTGCAGCTTCTTTCGAATCTGGTGAGACTGTAGAAGCTTCGCGAGAATGGCTATATGGGGTTTTGGGGTCCCGAATATTTGTTTCGAGGTAGTTCGACGACTGATAATCCGGAACATCGGACCTGAGAGAGCCTTTTCGAGGTCTAGGGGCATCCTGCAGCCTGAAGCCGTCATTAAGACCCAGACCATATCCAGAGTGTGCTTGCTGGAGCTGAGGCCTCTGTGCTGAGTCTGACAATGAATTTTGAGAGGGCAATTGGGCCATCTCTGGTGCTTCTTTTCTCCGAACCTCGCGACGAGCCTTGTCCTGCGGTAGAACCCGCGGACTACCATTCTTGTAAGCGCCTTCTCTTTCAGACGAATTGGATCGCGAGGGTGTCGCGTCCCGAAGATAATCGCGCTGGGCCGGTTTTGAGATGCCCGGTGTATTGTAATACTCTCTTTGGTTCGAGGCTTCCCTGATGCGTGAAGCGTCTTTATCCAATATCTTTTCAGACCGCCTCGAAGACCGCGATGTCAGGGCAGGTGGAGTAGGATCAAAAGCCATGGGCAGATATCCGGCTTGGTCATCCTCAGGCTCGCTTGTGGCAAGCGAGGGGACACTGGACAAACGTTCTTGGCCGTAGGTGCTGGCTGGAAGCGTGAGATTATCCTTGGAGCCATTGTCTGGGTCCGGAGAAGCATCCCGCTTGATGGTGTCACTGATCGAGTTGTTGTAGTGGGAGTTGGAGCTGGTGCGTCGAGAGCGATCGTTGTGTTCTGTGAGTACATCCTTCA
Organism: Dothideomycetidae sp. 11243; assembly: GCA_000836255.1. NCBI lineage: Eukaryota > Fungi > Ascomycota > Dothideomycetes > Dothideomycetidae sp. 11243. The sequence continues at coordinate 1,495,974 of DF938582.1, forward strand.
AGTCAAACGTCGGCGGAGAGCTGGCGTTGGGAGGCAGAGCCGGCAGACTCTTATCCAGCACCACCGATGGGCCATTGGCAGCAGCAGCTGCTGCGGCGGCAGAGGCTTTTGACCTTGCCTTTTTCCTACGACGTTCCATCAAGCTCTCATGGCAGCGCATGCAGAATATGCCTTGGCTTGTGCGTGCATATCTCAGATTCTCAATCTTCCTCTTACAATTCCTGCATCTGAAACAGGCAGCGCAGAATGCCTGATCACCAGTGAGGATAGCGAGATCCTCGATCTTGTTGCCGCATGCGTTGCAGCTGTATGTGCAATTGTTGCATATGAGGGAGCCGTCGCCAAGGAGCAGCAGGTTCGCATCGGAGTCGAGGAGTGTACCGCAGGTGTTGCAGCGGAAGCAATCTATATGCCAGCGGTTGCCAGCTGAATGGAAGTCAGTAAATGGTGCTCTCGGAGAGAATGTGCCAGACCGCGGCTGGTCCAGCTGGAGTGGAGTGTAATCATACCAAGCTCGAAAGCTTTGCCTTCTTCGAGGATCTGATCGTGGTGTCAGCGAAGGCGTGTGTTATTGCGGAAAGGCCCAAGCATACCTCTCCACAGCCCTTGCATGGATACACGGCGTCGGACTCTTCCATCGGCGACTCTGGGTAGCTGATGGGAGACTCGACGGCGGCCGCCATGTTTGGGAAGCAGCCTGACCGTGAGACGACGGCGAGATGTAAGGGTTTGAACCGCGACCGCGACCGCGATAGCGACCGCGGTGTGGTGGGAAGTGATGCGCGGCGGGCGCGATACTGGAACCGGGCTCAAAGATTGCGGTGACTGGTCAACGAAGTCAGTACTGTTGGCAGGAGTTCGTTCTAGCGCAGGTCTAGCGGCGACGAGTGATGCTGATGCATCGCCGTCAGTAGGCGATATGTAAGCAGCAGTTCGATGCGTGTGATGCCCCTGGGAAGTCGATATGTGAGTGGTCGCGATAAAGAGTGGCAGCGATAAAGTGTGCGCAATGTGGGGAGATGCCACTGCGGTGGGTTTGGCAGGGGGTTCGGATGTGAGGTGAAGATCAAAGAGGTGTGTGTGTGTGTGTGGTGGTGTGCGTGTGCGGGATGGTGCGTGCGTGAATGCGTGGAGTGGATGCGTGGTGTGCAGGGACGCGGTGGGCGGTATTGGCTGCTTGGTGCTTGGTGTTTGGTGCTTGGTGCTTTTTCGTGCTGGGTGCTTGCTACTTGGTGCTTGGAGAGATTGTTGCTGGCCGGGATACTCAGCGATGGCGGTGGCGGCGGTGGCGGCGGTGGGGACAGTGGGCATCGAAGGAGGCGCCACAACAGGCGAGCGATCACAATCAAGAATACGTGATACCCACCCCGTTCATGTACAGTGCTCTATCTATCTCTGGATCATCTCCTGCTTCTTTATTTTTACACGGCAGCAGTCAAACGCAATCTATCCGGGTCCTGACATTGGTCTGGCACGCCCTGGCACATCCTGACACGCGCACTTGACCGTCGCAGCAAGCGGGCTCTGTCCTCTCTCCAGGTTCTTAGTAGGACGAGCACGGTGTCACGGCGAACCTGAAACCCAGCTTATAAAGCACGGACGGTGCCTGACATCCGCACCGCCAGGGCAGAGCCCCCAATTGCTAGCGCAGCGCACTGTTTTCTCCTCTGCTTGACCTGAGCGACAGACTGACAAGACAGCGTACAAGTTCATCATGAGCTGTTGGTGCAGGTCCGACAGCAGGACATGGACACAGGGTCCTGTGGGCGTTCCTGCATAGGGGAAAAGGTGTTGCTCTATTTTCCGTCATGTCTGCCTCCGCCCGTGCCAGCCAACCTTGGCCGTCCCCGCTTCGCGCTACGCAAAACGACCCTCAGCCGCTCCCGGCCGCAGCTGATTGCTTTTGGAGTGGTTAGCTGTCCAGCCGTGGCGTTTCCTTGCTGTTGGCACGAGTATTGCCCTTCACTCTATCCGAAGATAACTTTACGTGTATCCTCGATGACTCGCTGACTACAGAAATTGGAGACGAGGCAATCATGGCACTGACAGCAGCGAGTGACAGCCAATGAGAGACATACCTTGCCTATGCCAGCACATGTCGCCGGGCCGCCGCAGATCAGGCCATGCATCGTACATGCGATCTTGCAGACGAGCCAACACGCCACTGCACGCACGATGCGAACTTTAGACCAACAAGCACTGGCTGTTGGTCCTTCGAAGCGGCTGAGTGGTGAGTTTTGTGCTTGACCGAAATAGTAAGGTGGTCACAATAATCATGTTTGCCTTACTTCCGCGCGGCCTAGCCCATGCTTAAAAGGTCGAAGTATCCAACTCGCTTTAGTGCTTCTTTCTACTCCTTCTTGTTTGCTTTCGTATAGTACGCATTCTGCAGCTCTTTTCTCTGGTCGCACGACTGTGGGCGTCATGACTTGGTTGTCAATCTTCTCCCCGACCGTGTCGGTCCTGATCGCAATAGTCCTGGTTGCCTGCTATAGTCTATACCGTGCCCTCCTGCCAAAGCCGCTGCCTGGAATCCCATATAGCCGCGATGCCGCTCGAAGCGTCATGGGAGACGTAAAGGCCATGTCGAAGGATCTGAAGACCTCCCATCTCAATTACGTCGAATGGATTACCGCCCAGTCGTCTAAGCTCGATTCGTCTATCTATCAGCTCTTCTTCCCACTGAGTCGTCCCGTCGTCATCCTCACCGACCATCGTGAGATTCTAGATGTCTTGTCGCGGCGTGGCAAGGAATTTGACCGCTCAATGAACTTTGCTCAGATCTTCCGTGGAACAATGCGGCACGCCTTTGTCGCCATGCGGACCAGCGATCCTCAATTCCGGCCCCAGAAGAGGTTGCTGGCGGACACCATGAGTCAAACCTTCTTGGTCGACGTCGCTGCCAAGCATATCTACGAGCACTCTTTGCTTCTTGTGAATCTGTGGCGCACCAAATCTCGGATCGCTCACGGGCGTCCTTTTGCTGTCCAAGAGGACATCCGCCAAGTGGCTCTCGACGCGCTCTGGGCTGTTTCTTTTGGCACTGGCCTCGGCTCCATCGAAGCACAATGTGTTGCGCTAGAGAATAGCGACTTCAGCCTTGATCCGTCCGTACACAACGATACTGCCGTTGATCTGCCCCATGCAGAGCTACCAGCGTCCGCTGCAGCTGTTAGGATGTTGATCAATGACATAAATGGCCTAAATTTGGCTTTTCTGCCCAATCTTCACCACTGGCTGATCCGTCGACTTCCTCGCTGGCAGCGTGCTAGAGCGGCGAAAGATAAGCTGATGGAAGACAGTCTCAATAACGCAAAGGCACGCCTCTTGAGCCCCGAAAGCCGGGAAGACATGGTCACTTGTGCTACTGATCATATGGTCTTCCGTGAACACCAAGCAGCCCAGCGAGAGAATCGACGTCCACAATACGACAGTCGCGCAGCAAAAGATGACCTGTTCGCTTTCCTCTTTGCAGGCCATGACGCTCCTTCGGCAACACTGCAATGGGGTGTGAAGCTCCTGGCCGACCACCCGACCGTGCAATCCGACTTGCGCTCCGCTCTGCATCGCGCGTTTCCGAACGACACTTTGCCATCGGGTGCAGCGATTGCAAAGGCCGATATCCCGTACCTGGACGCGACAATTGAAGAAATCCTGCGTGTAGGCCGACCCGGTCCAGGCCAGATCCGCGAAGCCCTGTGCGACACCGAGCTCCTCGGCTACGCGATCCCCAAAGGCACCGAAATCTTCCTCATGTCCAACGGACCCGGCTACGTGGGGCCAGACACGTTCAAAGGCCACATCGCAGAGAAAGACCGCTCACTATCTTCGCAGGCGGCTAAAGACAAGACCCCCCTCGACTGGGAAGCGACAGACATTGCCGCCTTCGAGCCGAAGCGCTGGCTGAAGCCGGACGGACGGGGAAGTATGACTTTCGACCCGAACGCCGGGCCGGTGCAGCAATTCGGCGCCGGCGTGCGTGGATGCTTTGGTCGCAAGCTGTGAGTTTTAATCCTGAAAGACAACCTCGACCTTTGGTGGTGCCATGCTGACATTTCTTGATAGCGGATATCTTGAGCTCCGAATCTTAATCACAGTCTTGGTCTGGCACTTTGACTTCCCGAAGCTTCCCGAGGCGCTGTCCAGCTACGCTCGGGGGAACCAGTATGCGAAGCAGGTCTTTGCCCGTCCTGTGCCCTTGGCAGTCGGGGAGGTGAAGCGAGCTTGAAGTGTTGTATGGGCCTGAGAGTGAATGAACGAGTCAGTGCGAGATGGTCAGGTATCACTTACACTGGTCTAGAGACGGGCTGTACCTGATCAAACAATCAATCGAGATCCGATGTTCGTTCATCGCACGGCACAGAACGCAGTAGGAGCCTCATGATCGTCATAATAGTTCTTCACTCTTCTTGTCACGTCACTCTTGGTTGGTCAAACCCGATACCAAGCCGTTCACGTCCGATCAGAGGAAAAGTCAAATTTGCAAATCTTCATTGCTTGCTATCAGAAAAGATCTTGATATACTGTGCTTCTCTCGCGAAAATTGAGGGGGTATCTTCCTGTTGCTATTCCAGTCCCATAAAAACTCCCATGGATGCATGCGTGTACGTCTAATTTACCCCACGATTATCAAAGTTCGCTCGTGCCGGCGAACTCGGCCAGACTCTGCATGAGCTCCTGCCACGGCGTCTTAGGCCGATCGGTCTTCTCCGCGGTCTGGGCTTGCTCTTCGTCGTCGTCGTCATCATCATCATCGACGACAGCGACCTGCTCGTAGAAGGTGTCGACGTCGGAGAAGCGGACGGCGTGCTGGCCTGTCTTTGTGGTTTGAGTGCCGATCGACACCATTGACCCTTCTTGAGAATGAACTGTCTTGATTGCGACCTTCCAGGGTCCCTCCTCGCCGCCCTTGTCTTCTGACTCAAGCCCTGTACCATTGGTTACCTCGACGTGGCTATTGTCAGAGCTCGAAGAGCGGACTCGACTGATTGTGATAGACTGAACCTTTCCTTCACGCTTCTTGGACATGTCTAGACTCCAGTCACCTTGCTCATCAGATGAGCGCCCGTCTTCGCGATTTCGGATGAGGTCCGACTGCGATGAAGACATGACGCGATGCTTCACGCGCCTTCCTCGGAACCTTGCATCGACATCGTCCCAAACATGCTTCCATTGGTCCATGCCATCTTCCAGAATGATGAGTTTCTGGCGTGTAGTTTCACTTTCGCGATCGTCGTTGAGCAAGCCGTCTACTTGAACCTCTAAAGCCTTGAGTTGGAGCTTGAGATATAGAAGCTCCGAATGATCAAAATTGAGATCGGCTTTGAGTGCTTCATTCTCGGACTGCAGATTGAGGGCCTCTCGAGTGGCCTCCTCCACCTGTATCGCATGTTGATCGTTCAGCTGGTGCATCTCGTCAAAGCGATGTCGCAGATCAGTGTTTGCGCGGGACACTCGTTCTAGGATGGTTTGCGCCTGCTTTAAAAGTCGATCACGTTGAGCTGCGGCCGCGCTGTTCTTCTCGCTGTGAGCGAGGATAGGAGAGGTGGACTTGTGGCCGGAATCTTGCGAAACTAGCTTTGGTGGAGCAAGCTCGTCCAAAGTCGCACCAGGTGAAGGAGGGTGGTCAGCAGACTCGGAGTAGTCGTCGATAAATCCCGAGTCGCGCATGCTACGTCTGTGACCGGACGTGTGCACGGCTCCCCGCACGGAAGTCTCGAGCTGGTCAAGTTGCGCAGTAATGGCGTCACACGTGTCGCTCGAAGGATGTTGGCGCAGCATTTGTGCGCCGAGGTTGTTCAGCCTCAATAGGACCTGCTGTATTTCCGGAGACGGCATGGCGTCGGAACCTTTCTGCGACGACGAGGCTTCGTCGGTGAAGTAGTCGGAGAATGGCGAATCGCGAGGGTGGAGAAGCGCCATCTGGTTCGGAGAGGTTGTAGGGGTGATTGGGTCTTGACTATCCATGACTGGCGCAGTGTGCCTCCTCGAGAGGCTGCCGAAGTGGTGTAGCGGAGGACTGCTGCGTGAGGTGCGGAAGGGCGAAGAGGTGAACTGTGGGGTGTATTGCTCGAGCTCGCTGTCAAGAGCTGAGGTCGAGCGGCCGGGCTTCAGAGGCTGGTGCGTGTATTCGCGTTTATGATAGCGGGAGGAGGGGCCGGGAACATGCCATGAAAGGCCGGGCGCAGGTGCGGGCGTGAGCGACGGAGAAGGCGACGGCATGCCAGGAAGTGGTCGCAACGGTCGGCGCCATACAAGAAGCGGTAGCTGGAGGTGGGAGAGGGCGGTGGTGCTTGTGAGAGGAGGAGAGAAGGAAATTGAGCGGTCGAGGTCGAAGAGGAAGAGTGAGAGAAGCGCGTGAGGTGAGGAGGTGTCAAAGTGAAGTAACGTGAGGCGTAGGCGGAGCGGAATCCTGCGATGATGATGTCTCGTGTGTCTCGCCTTGCAAGTTGGAACCTGCTCCTCCTCACTTCGAGCAATTGTGGCTGCGGAGAAGCTCTGCCTTTCAAGGGTGGCTGGGGGCGGGCCGGACAATGGGCCGCCTGATCGTTATCTCCGGCGCCAACTCCGCTTCACCTTTTTTGTCCCACCATCGCATCCACATCCCGATGATTCATATCCTGCCGCCGATGCCCCGCTAAACACAGCAATAGATTCGCTTTTTCTGCCGCCCGCTGGCCACGCCATACCATTGTCGTTTGGCGAAGTCTGGTCGTCATGACGGGCAAGGTGAGTAATGTATTGTCTCTCCACTGTCATTGACTGACACATTCCTCCAGATCAAGGTCCAACCCTCATTGGAGGAGGCCCGCTCCATCGCTACAAAGGCAAAGGACCTGCCAAATGCTCCGAACTTAATTCCACTATGCGCATCCACATCATCTGAGTTCCTCACTCCCTCAAGCATCTATCTCAAGGTTTCCGCAAAGTTTGTATCACTTGCCCCGCCATGCTGAACAGGGAAGCTAATTTCACCCGCAGCACCAAGTCGGATCATTCGTTCTTCTTCGAAAGCGCTGCAACTACAGAGACAATAGGACGATATAGCTTCATTGCAGCAGGTTCGTTTCACCGCTACTGCCGACTTTGGGCTCGCTGACACTCTCCACAGGCCCGCGCAAAGTCCTCAAGACAGGTCCCGGTCATGGCCCCGAAACCGATCCAATGCCGCTTTTGGATCAGGAGCTTTCACAGTATCGTGTCGCTCATATCCCTGGACTCCGGCTACCAAGCATGACTGGTGGTGCGATAGGCTATGTCGGCTACGATTGCGTCAAATACTTTGAGCCCAAAACCAAGCGGCCAATGGAGGATGTTCTTCAAGTCCCAGAGTCCTTGTTCATGTTGTTCGATAACATGGTCGTCCTGGATCATTTCTTTCAAAAGGTCATGGTGATCACGTATCTTAAGGTCCCAACAGATTTGAGCCAATTCGAGTCGGCTTACGCAGAGGGTGTTGCCACAATCCAAAGCCTGCTGAAGATATTACGATCCCACGACCCTCTGCCCTATCCTCATCAGTCGAACATTCAGCGAAATCAAAAGTATACATCTAACATTGGCCAAGCAGGATATGAAAAGCACGTCAACACTCTCAAGTCTCACATTGTCAAAGGTGACATCATTCAGGCTGTGCCTTCCCAGCGAATGGCACGTCCTACCTCACTGCATCCCTTCAACATTTACCGCCACTTACGCACGGTGAATCCCTCACCGTACCTCTTTTATCTTCAATGTTCCGACTTCCAGATCATCGGCGCCTCCCCGGAGCTGCTGGTGAAAGCCGATGAAGGTCGGATCATCACGCATCCTATCGCAGGTACCGTCAAGCGCGGTGCAACCCCCGAAGAGGACGAAAAGCTCGCCTCGGCATTGAGAGCAAGCCTCAAAGACCGTGCCGAGCATGTCATGCTTGTCGACTTGGCCCGCAACGACGTTAATCGCGTCTGCGACCCATTGACAACGCGAGTCGACAAGCTCATGACCGTGCAACGCTTCTCCCACGTTCAACATCTAGTCTCGGAAGTGTCAGGTGTGCTACGACCAGGCAAGACCCGCTTCGACGCCTTCAAGAGCATATTCCCTGCCGGCACCGTCAGCGGCGCACCCAAAGTTCGCGCAATGGAACTCATCGCCGAGCTCGAGCGTGAGAAACGAGGCGTCTACGCCGGCGCAGTGGGCTACTTTGGCTACAGTGCAGTCGACCCGACGACTGGCGTGGAATCAGAAGGCGCAATGGACACGTGCATCGCGCTACGCACGATGTTGTTCAAAGACGGCGTGGCATATCTCCAGGCGGGAGGTGGGATAGTATTCGACTCGGATCCGGAGGACGAGTATGTCGAGACGCTCAACAAGCTCAGGGCGAACATGACGTGCATCGAGGACGCAGAGCAGCGCCATTGGGAGGACCAGCAGGCTGACGGCTGGTCGGACGTCGAGCCTACCGAGCAGGAAGTGGAGAAAGTGCACATTGACTTTGCCGGTTGATCGTGCGACGACACGTTGATGAGGACCAGGATTCGTATAGACAGATAGAACGACCCCAAGAGATTCTCAGGAATTTTCTCGATCTAAGAATGAGCCTGATAGCTTCCTCGTCCAAGTCTTAGGAATAGTCCGCTCACTAACCTCCCTCTCAGTCATATCACCGAATGATATCCCCCAGACTCTCCGTTAGAAAGTCGTCTTCAAGCACCGCACTCCCTCCCAGCTGTCCCTTCCCAGAAGCAATCGCAAACCCAGTCCCTCTAGGCGTGACAATCCTCGCACCACCAGGCTCATCAGACCACACCTCATGGAACTTGATACTCGCGTCCGAAGCGGCAACAACAAGACACCCCTCCCTCCTCGTGCGCGAACGACACGCCACCACTCCTTCTCTAGCCCTCCTCTTCCCCCGGACAGCAGGAGCAGCACCCTCCGGCCCGCCCGGGAAACTGACAGCCCAAAGCGCGCGATCGTCAGACGGCCACTCGATGCGCACGACGACGGTGCAAGCGGGCCAAGCGTAGACGGCGACTCTGACCCGGTGTTCGGGCTGTGCAAAACCGAACGTCGCTGCGATCTCGGAGCGTGTCTTGCTCCATGTCAAGGACGTGACTTGGGCTGCGCAGTCTATGGCTGCGAGTTTGGCGCCCGATGAGGCGTGGTGGAAGTGGATGCTTCGGTCGTTGGAGCCGGCGCCTAGAGCTAGGAGGGTTGATGCGAAGGGAGCGAAGGAGAGGGCTTTGATCGCTGCTGAGAGGAGGATGCGGTGCTTGGCCACTGTTGTGGGAAGGATGGGAAACTTGTTGTTTTGTTCTGGGTGTGATGCTGGATATGATACAGGCAACGGATGAATGATCGGACTTGACAGTTCTGAGTTGCCCTGTACATCACTCTTAGCAACTCCAACTCGACGATTCTTCTTGGGCGAGAGGATGTTCTTGATCTCGAATATACAGACGCAATTGTCGTTGCCGCCAGAAGCGAGGAATTTGTTATCGATTGACCACGCAAAGCCGCAGACCTGTTGGCTGTGGGCGTCGAGGCGGACCAATACGTTCATAGCTCCGTGCCAGTCATGTAGATCGCGCTTTTCCTTGTCCGGCCACTCCACTGCGTACAAATAAACATGGCCAGACTCGTCGCCAACAGCCAGGAGCTCCATCTCTGTCTTGACAAGCGCTTCGCGGGAGGATGGTCGATCTATCTGCCGCGGGGCGAAAGCGACGCATGATACAGGTGATACATGGTCGGCATCGAAGCATGGCTCCCGACCAATTGTGTTCTACAGAGTAACCCTGCCGTCGGCCCGACCAATCGCTAGCAAGGCTTTCCCACCATCTTCGGACGAGAATGCGAGTGACGTGATGTGACTTGAGAACGGAGAAGTGAAATTCTCAGGTGTCTTGACTCCATGTAATTCAGACCAGAAGTAGACGTTCGATCCTAGCCCAACAGCCAAACATTGAGCTGTGGATGAGTAGGCAAGTAACGAACAGTAGTAGTCGTCGCGAAGACCAGGCGCATCTAGGACTGTGCAGAAGGTCAGTCGGGCCGGAAGCCTACGGGAGGTCTTTGCTTATCTAAACGGCATGTTTGGCACACCTCTGCGGCGCCTTAGGGGACTTGAATGCTCTGAGGAAATTAGCATTATTAGAATTTTGATCACAGATACTCACCAGCGCGAGTTGGGCTCGCCAGCCATGCCCTGTGCTCCCATTTTGTCGATTGCTCGCTGAAAGTCTTTGGACTGGTGGTGGTCGAAGACGAAGAAGCCGGACTGGACGTAGGCGAAGCAAGGATGCGAGTGGCTAGATCAAAGTCCAGGGCTGCAGCCAGTCTATTCCTGAATGTATCATGATCCGCCAGATGGTCTTTCTTGCTAAAGAAATCTGAGACGTAGAACGGTGCGTTTGTCCTACTTGTCACTCTTCCTCCCTGTCCATCGGAGATACTGTGAACTCCGTCAATCGTGACCTGGGCTCGTCCGACATTGAACACCGATCCGTGACTAGGCGCTCGATCAGGGATGTATGATTTGCCACGGCTCTGAATTTGAACACTTGCGGATCCACGCATGATTGGGATTCGTGAACGATAGGTTCTGCAAACATCTAATACCCTTTCGCTTGTCTTCGGCCTGGAAATGCGTCGCTGTGATGAGAAGCCGTTGTGGGAGATTGGCGTCTTGCGAACTGCCCTTCCGTAGGGGGTGAGCATACGAGCAGGAAGCGACGTGAAGGAGACATCGCGGCTATCACTGTTGAAGCACTTTGTAGGGACGAAGCGTTCATGGAGGTTGAACGGAGACAGCCTTTGTATCAACGGACTCTCTGCCCTCTTTCGAATCCTGTTTCTGGTCGGTGATTCTCTGACCTCATGTAAGTCCACAGAGGCTGTCGGGTTGGATGAAAACCCGCCGCGAGTGTTATCTTCGCTATTGGATCTGAAATTGGTGGCGGTTCTGGGGACATGACCACGTGCGTTTCCACGGTCGTGATGGATGGACGGAGCACCAGCTGTAGCGTTTGAGACGGCGCGCCGTGACGAAATTTCTTCCTGCAAATCTGATTTGCAGTCCTCGTCAATGCTGACAACGGACGTAATGTCGGAGGACATCGAAACATCAATCAGGCCGTCATCGTTAGCTCCATCAAGTCCCCGGACCATTGAAATGTCCTTTCCTACGGACAGAGAAGAGGACCGATTTCGAAGATCAGGCAGTGAAAGATCTTCGCGGCAGGGAGATGGGACGGCAGCCGAGGCAGACGTCTTCCTTGGCTGCTTCCGAGAATAAGGACTCTGAAGGCCATCAGAGCTGTCCACCACATTCTGCTCCTATCTAGAGTGCTGGCAAGGGAGACCAAAGCCCCACGAGTGGTACGATGGTGGTCGAGTCGGCAGCCTGCGTTTTGGTGGCTCATTTTCGCAACTCGAAGCAGATCGGACGGCCACCCTGAGTGGATGCGCCCAGACAGATGTCTTTTGGTCCTCGCCTGAGGTACAACAGAGCTGAGGGGTTACAGACCACAGATGACTGTCCACATATTCGGACCGACATCTTCTTGATTCCACAGGGGCATCATATCGGGGTCGATGGAAATGGTCCCTCATATCAGTGCAGGCGAAGCGATTGTTGTCCAAGAAGGCAGGATAGCGATGAAAGGATCCAGGCATTGTGATCATATGTAGACGTAATGGCGTCTAATATTCACTCTCGTTCAGACCCGAATCTCTTCTTCGATTTCGATTATCATATGCGCATTGCCCTCCGGATTGTTATTCCGCCGATATCAGAGACTCCGCCGCAGCTGTGCGGAGCCTCATATGAATAAGTAGACCGAGATTCGTAAAGTCCAAAAGACCATCAATGGGAGAAGACTTGCGGAATTCTACCTACCTCACGTGTTGTGGCCGTGATTGAAACGAAACCTGCGGAGCTTGTCGTCGCCTGGCCGCGACTGCCCGACCACAATTCGCGACCTTGATACGCATGCGAAGCACCTCTAACCTTTCTCGTGGCACCTTTTTAAAGGCTGATGGACAACGTGAGCAAGTGGTCGAGTCCAATAAATGATGTAGCAACAAGCTGACTCTATTTTTGGGATGTAGCATGGCGTTGCCCGCTCAGCGCGACGTCAACTCACCGAAGCTGAGAAGAAGAGGGAACTGAAGCGCATCGAAACTTACAAAGACCTCGTCGCCCAAGTCCGTGAAAGAGTACGCAAACAATTATCCATATTACCAGTAGAATGGTCTTTGACACTTGTCCAAGCGCCTGCAGCAAGACTATACCGCCACGTCCCTGACCCTCACCACCGCCCTCCTCTCTGAGAACCCAGAGTACTACAGCATATGGAACTACCGCAGGCTCATACTGCAAGATGTCTTCACGAAAGAGCTGTCAGAGCCTCAGGCTGAGGCAGAGGAGACCCCCCCGGAGGCCCCGGCGGACACTGCAGAGAGTGCATCGCAATTGAACTCGGCTCAGAAAGAGATATCCCTCCTGTTGAAAGAGGATCTGCAATTTGTCACGTCTATGCAGCGCATAAACCCCAAGGTCTACTGGATGTGGAATCACAGAGCATGGCTGTTGGGTAAAGCACTCGAGTATCTGCCCACACCTATCGCGATACAATTCTGGACAGAAGAGCTAGGCCTGGTCACGAAGATGCTGGTCCGAGATGACCGCAACTTCCACGGATGGTCCTATAGGCGGATAGTCACTGATGCATTAGAAGAGCTTGGTTTCAGGTCTCTACAATCCAAAGCAGACACGGCAACAAGTACGACAGCAGACTCTATACTCCGCGCACAATCATCCTCAGCGAAGCAGGAGTTCACATATAGTGACAAGATGGTGCGATCCAATTTCTCCAACTTCTCTGCCTGGCATCATCGTCTGCAGCAGGTACGCAAGCAACTCGACATTGAAGAGGCCAACGATGCGGCCCGTCGGGCAGCTTATGACGCCGAGCTCGCTCTCGCGTCGGAACTGCTGTGGGCAGCTACGGATCCCAAAGACCAAAGCTTGTGGTTTTACCACCAAGACTTGCTGGCTATGCTCGACCCTGCCACAAGAGAAGATGCTCTGCTGGTCAGGAATCTCAGCGACGAGGACAGACGGACGTATGTCGAAGGTCAGATGGAAGCGGTCAAGGAAATACTAGAGGACAACGAGGATTGCAAGTGGATCTATCAGTCTTTGCTGGGGCAGTCCGAGCTTTACATCAAGGTCGGGGGTGACGCGAATAAGGCTGATATGAGTCTCTGGCTCGACAAACTGGAGACACTTGATCCGCTGAGACGAGGACGATGGATGGACTGGCGGAAGAAGCTGGCCTTATAGCGACATTACAGCTTGTAATAAGAGTGCTTAAACGAAACAACGTACACTTCAATTTTACTCGATTGTGCAAATCACAGCAGAAGCTATACATTGAAACACACCTTCTCGTAATTGCTTCCCGACTTTTTCACCTGTCCTCAACGTGGTCCGTCACATTCATCTTATGCTCTACCTCTTGCGCCCGCCTCTCCAGGTCGTTGACTTCATAGTCTGACTTCTTCATGTTGGGCACGAACAACGGGGCATTCGTGAAGAGATAATTCATCTCCTCGAGCGGACGCCGAGCAGTCTCAGGCAAGAAAGCCCAGAAGAAGATGGCATTTGTCAGATTGCAGATGATGAAGAGGTAGTACCAGCGGTATCTTATGCTTGTCATGGCAACCGAGGTTGTCTGAGCGATCATGGTGTTGAATGCAAAAGAGACCATGGTCGCGATGGAGACACCCTTGGATCTAGTGTGCGTGTCGAAGATCTCGGCTGGGACGATCCAGGACAATGGACCGCAGCAAGCGGAGAAACAGAAGTTGTAGGCCCAGGTTATGACGATGAAGCCCCATGATGCTCCGTTGTTGTGAGTCGCACCCGGCGGGAACTTGGCGAGCAGGATGGTTGCGATGATGAATGTGATGCAGTTACCGATGTTGCCCCAGATCAAGGCCGGACGACGTCCAATCTTGTCGATAAACAACATGCACGACAATTCTCCGAGTAGAGCGATGATGGAGGAGATGCCTTGATACTTGAGAGTGTCATTGCTTGGGATACCAATCTGGCCGAAGATTTTGACTGAGTAGTACTGGCTGAGAGGGTGCGTCAGTAGTAGCACAGGTGATCAAATATGATTTCTACTCACATGGCTGAGACGCCGGTCATCTGAATCGAAGCCTGGATAGCGCAAGCCATGAACAAACGGCGGAAAGACGACTTGTTCCGGAATAGTTCCATGTATGAGCTTGCAGCATGCTCGCGCTCGAAGGTAATGGACTCTTGAATCTGGTCAAATTCGGCTCGGACCCAGGGGTCGTTAACATCGCCGTTAGCGTGAAGCCGAGCAAGAGTCTTGAGACCTTTATCGGCGTGTCCATGATCGATGAGCCAACGCGGCGACTCAGGAAACAAAAGAATCAGCAACGCAAGTATACCTGCCGGAATCAATTGAATTCCCAGGGGAAGTCGCCATTGCAAGCTGCTGGTGTTGGGGAAGCTGTAAGCGCCAAATGCAACCCAGGAAGCGACGAATGCGCCGATACCCAGCATAAATTGCTGGAGCGATGTGATACGGCCACGGATGCTGGGATGAGCTAACTCGGCTTGATACAAAGGGATGATCATGACCAGAAAACCGACTCCGAGACCTGCAATGCAGCGACCACCGTAGAGGAAGTTGAGGCTTTGCGCACCGGTCTGAAGCCCGCCACCGAGCAAGAAGATAACAGCTCCAATCATGATGGTGAGCCTACGACCCAGCCAGTCGCCCACCGGACCGGCTATACCAGCGCCAAAAAATGCTCCGCCGGTAAAGGCAGAGACTACCGCACCGCTAAGTCGGTCAGCTGAGGATTGCGGTGACTTTGTGATGACAGGAATGTCACTTACGTCTGATTGGGGTTCGGACTGTGAAAGTCGAGAGCAAAGGCATTAGAGCCAATGGCGCCGGCAATGACGCCCAGATCGTAACCATAAAGGATCGAGCCGACTGTTTTTCAAGGTTAAAAAAGACGATGGCTGAGTAGTGTGACGATTCGTACCTGAGGCGAACGTGCCCACCAAGAACTACGAGCGATCAATATCGTAACTTGTGAAGAATGCGTGTAGGATGTCGCACTCACCTGGTACCATTTTGGAGGAAGAGGCATATTACTTAACTCAACCGTAATCACTGCTATGTGCTTTGCGATGGCTTATAGAGAGAATTATATCTACTTTCCAAGGTTTGAGACAAGGCGGACGTGGCGCCATGTTTATATACACCTTGGTCGGCTGGAAGATCCGTGTGGCAAACATGTAGAACAGCCGCGCAACCGGAAAAAACAACTTGGGAACGGAGATGATCTCCGTCCTTGGGGTGTTTTCTCTGACAAGGTGAAGACGTGACGAATGTGGGGGAACCAGAAGAAATGGAAATGACGACCAATCAGATGACGGCGCATGAGCGTATAGGCCAATTCGGAAGCTTGACGCCCCCACCGGAGAAGCCACCCCGCACTTTCTCCACGCATCCCCCACTCAACTCCGACTTCTTCTCCGCCGGGGTACCATCTTCGCCGCGTCGCTCGGTAATTGACTGACGTCCTCGCTACCGGATACTATGCCGGCTATGGAGTTTTACGTTTGTTTGGTAAATTTCATTCCGATGCAGGCTGGTCAAACATAACATAGGACCTTTCCTGACCTTGACTCTAGATGCTGATATCAGACACTCCATCATGGCAACATTCACAAAAGTGGCAGAGGGCGAGACACCCTCCATAACAGTAGACGTGCGCGATAGGATCTCCAAGATTGAAGACAACGTCTATGGCGGATTTACTGAGTGAGTGTCAGCAATATCACATCTCAATTCATGAACGGACGATATTGATTCTTATTCAGACACATGGGTCGGTGCATTTACGGAGGAATCTATGATCCAGGCAACCCTCTATCAGACGAGCAAGGCTATCGCAAAGACGTCATTGAGGCTTTCAAGGAGCTCAGATGTCCCGTTGTCCGCTATCCTGGAGGCAACTTCGTCGCCACATACCACTGGCTAGACGGAGTTGGCCCACGAGATCAACGACCACCGCGGTGAGCATGCTCTTGAGCAACACTACGATCCGGGCTAATTTCCCATAGACCAGAGTTGGCCTGGCTTGGCACAGAGACCAACCAATTTGGCACTGATGAATTCTTGCAATGGTGCGAGATTGTCGGCACCGAGCCTTACTTTGCGTTGAATTTTGGTACCGGCACGCTTGATGAAGGTGAGATGTGGCGAATTGTCAAAAACTTCGTGTCTTGCTGACGCCTCTTAGCTCTTGGCTGGGTCGAATACTGCAACTCATCGAAGAACACTTATTATGCTAATCTCCGTCGGAAGAATGGCCGGGATAAGCCTTATAACGTACGAGTGCTCTTGGCTTCTTGCAGATTTGTGGTTGATCTCTAGACAGGTCAAATACTGGGCGCTCGGTAACGAGATGTGGGGTCCGTGGCAAATTGGTCAAATGACCAAGGAAGCCTATGCGGAGAAGGCCTTCCAATGGGCAAAAGCACTAAAGCTACTGGACCCGTCTCTCGTTCTGATTCTGTGTGGCGAGACAGGATACTCGACCTGGGATACTTACGTGCTGAAGGAATGTATCAAACACTCGGAGCACGCTCTCGGCGGCTCAGCTACTGCATCTCTGATTGATATGCACTCGATTCACATCTACACTGCGGCGCAGGAGCACCATGCCAACGCTACTGCACCTCGTAGTGCCGAACGCGCGATACAAATCACAGCTGGCCTGATCGACCTGGCCCGCATTGAGAATCGCATCCCAGAGACTGTTCCGCGGCAGACTATTTGTTTTGACGAGTGGAATGTGTGGGACCCTAAGCGTGCACCGGGAGAGCTTGGTGCCGAAGAGAAATATACGCTGTCGGATGCTCTTGCCGTCGCCGTCTGGCTTAATGTCTTTATCCGACAGAGCAAGTATATCGGCATGGCCAATATCGCTCAGAGTGTCAACGTCATCAGCCCTCTCATGACTACTAAATCCGGTTTAATGAAGCAAACATCCTGGTGGCCTCTTCTGCTTTACTCAAAGTACATGCGCGGCTGGACTATTGGCGTCAATGTCCGATGCGAGGAGTACGAGGGTCAGACGGAACCGAAATGGATCCGTGGCACTATCGAGACACCATTCTTGGATGTCAGTTGCGCCAGATCTGACGACGGGTTTGTCTCGCTGGCTGTCGTTAATGTGCATGAGCAGAAGAGTTTCAGTACCAACTTGGAGGGCATTGGTGGATCGATTGATGTGTATACCGTCACTGGGAGCCATGCCATGGTTACAAACACTGAGAGTGAGCAAGAAGTAGGCGTCGAGGAGTCTAAATGGGATGCCAGCGGCAAGTTTACGTTCCCGAAGCATTCTTTGACTATGCTTCGTTGGAAAGTCTAGCCATGGAAATTTCCACAAATCAGAGCTGCTTCGCAGGTAGAAATCAACAATCCAATATGCTAAGCAACTTCGTCTGGTCAACTCTGATCATAAACTGCTGTGATGAAAAGAATCATCGATCAGTGACAGACAAAATCAATCGCGAAGTCTGATTCAAGATGCAAACAGTGCAAAGCTGGGGTCGTTCTGCCCGTGAGGTCGCCCAAAATGCCAAGCTCGGAAAATCCTCGAGAGGTTTTTCCGATGCCAAGCAATCTTCCCACCGAATGCTGCACAGCACTCGAGCCAGCTGCAAAGTCAAGTCTGTTCAGACATTCAGCAACCTTCAACTTACGGCAATCTGACAATTTACGAGATATCGGTACGTCTACACACGAAGCCATCCTCGAATCGTTCTCAATATCTGCCGGGAGAAAAAATAAAACCTTTCTCGCCCGGCAGACTATCCGACACGACCGACATCGAACTTTTTTTCGCCGCGCTTAGCAGAGCCTACAACTGACAGTACCACAACAGCAGGTATCTCGAGGTCGTCAAGATGAAGTTGAACATTTCTTTCCCCGCCAATGGCTCGCAGAAGCTCATCGAGGTCGAAGATGAGCGCCGCTTGCGCGTCTTCATGGACCGCCGCATGGGTCAGGAGGTGCCTGGCGACAGCGTCGGAGACGAGTGGAAGGGCTACGTCTTCAAGATCACCGGTGGCAACGACAAGCAGGGTTTCCCCATGAAGCAGGGTGTCATGCACCCTACCCGTGTTCGCCTGCTTCTGTCCGATGGCCACTCGTGCTACCGCCCCCGTCGCACCGGTGAGCGCAAGAGGAAGTCTGTCCGTGGATGCATCGTCGCCATGGATCTCTCCGTCCTCGCTCTCGCTGTCGTCAAGCAAGGCGAGGGTGAAATCCCCGGCCTGACCGACACCGTCCACCCCAAGCGCCTTGGCCCCAAGCGTGCCACCAAGATCCGCAGGTTCTTTGGCCTCAGCAAGGAAGATGACGTGGGTTTCCCCTTTCCATCTTCGCCGATCCTGATTTTGGGTCGAGCCTGAGCTGAATTTTTGTATAGGTCCGCAAGTTTGTCATCCGCCGTGAAGTCACCCCCAAGAAGGAGGGCGCCAAGCCCTACACTAAGGCTCCTCGCATCCAGAGACTGGTCACTCCCCAGCGTCTGCAGCACAAGCGCCACCGCAATGCGCTGAAGCGCCGCCGCGCAGAGGCCTCCAAGGACGCCGCGGTAAGTCAAAGATACAATTCATCGTATAAATCGACAAAAGCTAATCAACAATGCAGAGCGAGTACGCCGAGATCCTCCACAAGCGTGTTGCGGAGGAGAAGGCCAAGCACCTCGAGGCCAGGAAGAGGCGGGCGTCGTCGATGAGGAAGTAGAGAAGCACAACCGAAAAACCGGTCAATTGCATGAGGTAGCCATATACACCAGATCCTGTATCCGCGGCACTGTGGAATGGATCACCAAAACGGAGTTTGGGTCAACGAGCTATGAGGTATCTGCTCGCGGCCTACATTGTCTTGAGCTAGCGAGACGAATCGATCAAAAGACTGCAATTCTTGCCATCTTCTGTGCATACGCTCCGTGATCTTTTGTCAAGGGTTTAGTGTTAGATTGCTGCAGAAGTCTAAGCCATACGCTTTGACAGAATGGGCACAGGAGCTCGAGTGACAGGCCCTTCTATGTTATCCGACACTCGTCCAACATCGAACTTCGGACCTTCCCCATCCAAGTTCCATTACGTGAGCGACACCCTTCGCTTGGAACGTCCCGAGCGCAAACACACATAACCGAGGAAACAATGCAAGCCTCATGCTCGAGTGGGGGCAAAAGAGAAAGGTGAAGGAGATTTCGGATCCCGAGTCAGGCCGCCCAAGCGAGGTCGAGACCGGCCAATCACAGCGCGGCAAGATCTGAGGCGAACTGTTTAGACTTTTCGATCGGACGTCGCTCTTTCCCGTCTGGTTCAACAACGTGGGCAACCTCTACCAAACGAGTGGTGAACGGGGTTCCGTATCATGCTCGCCGCCATACGCTACGGCATACGAGTGCCCTTTATTTCTCCGCTCCTTCTGCACCAACAGCGGTCAAGGGCAGCATATGCCGCGGCCCGAATCTTGCTGAGTGGCTTCTCGGGCTTTGCCCACCTTGCTGATTCTCGTTGCTGCTTGCCGATGGAAGTGGCTTCGACCCGTGCCTGGTGCCCTGGATCTGACTGGTGTCATGTCATGTTCTAGAGTTCGAAAGTTCCGTAGGTGCAGATGCGTGAGATGTCACGAGAACGATCGCCGCCACGTGCTCGCCACCATGGGTATCGCTGCATCTTCTCCGCTCGTCTGTCATGAATGTTAAGAACCTGCCCATTCCCTGAGGACCTTTCCTTTTCGTCTTCATCCCTGTCATACTGGACATTCCATCACATCATGCGTGTCTCTGCAGCTATCGCTGCGGCTTTGCCACTGGCTGCCAATGCCGCCAACCTTGTCCTCTCCAACGATGACGTACGGTCCCTTCGGACTGGCAATGCCTTCGGAATGTTGACAATTTTTACAGGGCTGGGCTGAGATCAACATCCGCACTTTCTACGACGCCCTTGGTGCGGCCGGCGAGAACGTTGTGCTTTCTGCTCCCGCCGAGAATGAATCTGGAACAGGTATGCTTTGCATAGAATGCATCTTCTCACAATTGATGACAGCGGCTGAATAGTGTGACTAGGCTCTACGCAAGCGCCCCCCACTCCTCTAGATGACGGCCCTTGTGAATACGATAGCTGCCCCCAGGGCAGTCCTGCCACAGGCTCCGATCCTGATGATTCAAGACTGAACTATGTCAACTCGTACCCTGCCACCTCGATCCAGTATGGCATTCAGACGCTCTCGCCGGACTTTTTCGACGGTGGCCATCCAGACCTTGCGGTCAGTGGCTTCAACGTCGGTGGTGAGTAGTACGCACCCTTGGGCAGTGACTGTAGACTGACGTGGACCAGCAAACACCGGATCTACAGTCTATGTATCCGGCACTGTCGGTGCAGCCTGCGAAGCCGTGAGCTTGGGCGTACCGGCTATCGCCTTCTCTGGGACTACAGGCAGCCAGATCGGCTATACTTCAGAAACACCGCAGTACGCCACCGTGTACGCCGACCTCTCGACCATCGTGACGCAAAAGCTCCTGGCGGCGGGCAAACCCTACCTGCCCAGCAACACCTTTCTGAACGTCAACTTCAGCCCCGTCTCCTCGGACCAGTGCACCAGCGCGTCAGACTTTAAATTCGTCCTGAGCCGCATCCATACTGCTTCGTTCTTGTCGCCAAAGGACGTCAATACCTGCGGCTCGACCAGACTCCCCACCGAGTCTACCGTCATGAACACGGATGGCTGCTGGGTCAGCATCTCCGTCGGGAAGGCGTCGACAAAGGGCGATATGTACTCTGCCCAGGCGGGCGTGTTGGCGGCTCTGAAGGGCTTCTTGAGCTGTCTGCCGAACTAGATGTCGCTTCGTACGGGTGGAAATTTGCACATACTGATCGGAGAGGGGATGGAACTGGCCTGATGTTGAGGCATATACATATCATAAAAGTTGTTGTAGTCAAATCGAAGAGCTATTCTCTTTCTTAAAGCAGTCAATCACATGTCATATGTCATTCTTCGACTTAGACCAAGTCTCGGTCGTGCTGTGTCACAATGGAAGGAAAGGAGCAAGGTAGCCACTCTGTAATATTTAAACATGATCTACGACAAGTACAGATGTGGTCTCTATTGCCATGCAGCACAATGCACTAATATGACCCATATCTGGTCCCATTCTACAGCATACTTTCATAGACCCAAGAAGAACCGAATCGCATCCGTTTTGTCATCCGACTTGTCATCCCCTCCCTTTGGTGGTGTTGTTGTGTCACCGGACTTTGCAGCCGGGCTGCCCTTGGCAAAGAACAAGATCTTGATCGCGATGGCGAGGCCGGCGTGTAGCGCTACGACGGCGACGAGTAGGACCTTGGAGGTCTTGATGTCTGTGGCGGAGAGGACGGGGTATCTGATCTTTGAGTCAGTGTGTATCATCAAGAAGAAAGGTAGAGTACGTACAAGTTTCGGAACAAGAACAATGCGCTGACGGCAAAGCCCACTGCTACAAATGCGTAATTGAGGATCGTCAGAGGACTCCACGAGACAAGAGCCACGGGGATCCAGATCAGATTCGCATAGCCGTAGAGCGCCCAGCACTCGAGCAGGTTCGCCGACTCGGAGCCGAACCAGCGCAGCACGCCCCACAGCATGACCGGGAGGACGAAGGTGTAGCCATATATCAGACCCGCAGCACCGCTGAGCAGGCGAAAGTCGTAGACGTAGTGGTCGCGGCCTGATTGCGCGAGATAGTGCGAGATGGTGCCGGTCAGGAAGAGGATTACGACGACGGTGGTGGCGATCCAGAACGGCCCGTACAGGTCTGGGTTGCCGTCCAGCACGTCAAGGAAGTTGCTCCGGGGGAACACGGCGGCCCAGCATCGCCGGATCACTTCGTTTGTGTCGACATCGAAGAATTGCGCGTAGAAGGAGAGTGTCCACAAGTAGTGCTTGCTACTGCCGCCGCCATTGGCAGCGCCGCCACTGCGTGACGAGGTGTTGGCGGTGGGTAGAAAGGATGCGTTGGCAGGTGGGAGCTTGCCACGGTTGGCGGTCGGATCGGTGAAGGTCGAATTATGGAACTCGAGGTTGTCGTCCTGTAGGTCGGTGCGGCCTAGGTCCTCGCCCTGTAGACAGAAGGTTAGTGCTGAGCTTAGGGACAGATGTCAAAAAAGATGACGCACCTCAGCATCGACATCAACCACCACGTCGTATCCTCTGGCGGCCATCTTGTTGTACTGGGTGGGATGCGTTGGAACGCTGTGCAGTCGCGTTGTAGGCACCGACAGCAGCAGAGCGCTGTTGTCGCCCTTGGGAAGCGCAGGCCACGCAGTCCAGTGGAGCGCAAGCTGTCATCGCCCACCGTAGTTTGAGTGATGGAATATGGCCTACCGTACATCACCCTTATATCGGGGAAGGGTCTAGAGCCCCCCTCCCCCACCACAAATTCCCATGTTCGAACCCTTCAAAAGCTGATCCATTGCTCTGTGGTTTGATATAATCTGCACTAGAATTTGAGAGGTTTTTGTTTCCTTTTCGAGGCGATCAAGGCTACGCATTCTTCGACTGTCAAAAATTGACATCTACAAATTCCGGCTAGTCGTCCGAGAGGTCCTATCCCCGACGGGTAAGCAGATTTGATCGAACGCATCGCGCCGGCGTTAACCCCATGGAGCAATTTTATGCATCCGACCTCGTCCTGATCCGCTACGAGTATCAAGTATGCGCGGCCTAAAAACCAAAGATCCGAAAAGAGAGAAGAGCCTGTACACGGCCGTACAGATGCCTTCTAAAATCTTTCCGCCGGAGCTGCTCTTTTGCCCGTTTTCTGGGCTGGCGTCCCCTGTTTGTCAGCATCAAGCCTCATGCCGTCATGTAAGAAAGTTAGTGTATATATATATTGATGAAGAGTTCCGACCCCTGTGCATGCTGTCTCGGATTGCCGCAAGGATTCGTTCGCTCCCACAGTCCCTCAAGCGGAACTAGTATATACACACCGCCTTCTCAAGCCACCCTAATTGATGCTTCGGCCCGGTGCAAACATGGTCAAAGTGGTATTCGGCCTGATGGGCAGCGCGCCCCATATCACCGCGCCCGCGCTTGCCGACTCGGCCGGAATCCAGAAGTTCCTGGACGTGTGCAGCAAGCACAAAGTGCACGAACTCGACACCGCCGCAGCCTATGTCGGCTCCGAGTCCTTCCTGGGCCAGCTCAATGCCGCCGACAAGTTCGTCGTGTCTACCAAAGCTCCGGCCTTTTCTCCAAACTCGCTCGCCTTCGACAAGATCGTGGCCAATTGCAATAAAAGTCTGGGTGCCCTCAAAACGAAACAGGTCGACATCTACTATCTCCACGGACCGGATAGCGCCACGCCCCTAGAAGAGCAATGCGATGCCATTGGAAAGCTCTACGCCGAAGGCAAATTCGAGCGCTTCGGCGTCAGTAACGTGTCGCCGCAGACGGTGCGCAAGATGCACGAGTACTGCAAAACTAAGGGCTACTGTCTGCCGAAAGTGTATCAAGGCTCTTACAATCCGCTTCAACGACAGCTCGAAACGGAATTGTTTCCTGTGTTGAAGGAACTGGGCATGAATTTCTATGCATACAGTCCCCTGGCCGGAGGCATCTTTGCAAAGAAGCTCGACGATATTCTAAACCCTGCAG
Organism: Dothideomycetidae sp. 11243; assembly: GCA_000836255.1. NCBI lineage: Eukaryota > Fungi > Ascomycota > Dothideomycetes > Dothideomycetidae sp. 11243. The sequence continues at coordinate 1,519,748 of DF938582.1, forward strand.
AGGGGGACCGCTACAAGGTATTCCCTGTCTTCAAGCGATACCTCACAGATGAAAGCATTCCCGCTCTTCGCAAGCTGCACGAGACTTGTGACAAAGAAGGCGTCGGCATTTTGGAGGCGAATCTGAGGTGGCTCAAACACCATGGTGGGCTTGGTAATGAGGATGCGTACATATTGGGAGCGACAAGGCCGGAACAGCTTGACCGTACACTGACCCTTTCCGAAGGCGGCCCATTGGATGCTGCGCTTGTCGAGGCATTTGACGAGCTCTGGCACTCTACCAAGGCAACCGCTGCCGGCTACCATTTCGAGACCTGAAGGGCAAGATGCCAACCAGGACAACGGGACAAGGGGAGGGGACGAGCAAGTCAGGTGTTGGATCATCGCCGCAGCGGCGACGACGACCATGACGGCCATTTGTGTGGTAGCGTCAAGCCGAACGAGATGAATGGGGACTACTGCAAATGTTTGTGCGCCGGTGTGTTGTCGCTTCCTGTTTGGTCGGCGGAGCTGCGGGCTGGAGGGAAGTGGGACCACATGCATGCGTCTGCGGGCCCGGCTGCATCTCGCACCTCCCGCTTCACGCCTTGCCTCGCTGTAGATCCACGTGCGAATCATTGTTACACAAGAAAGATGCCGCCCCGCCGGGCATGATGTGTAGCTGCAATGTGAAACTGCTGACTGTCGTATTCAGTAAGGGAGAAAAAAAGGTAGCTTCGTAATACTCACAAGCTGTTTCCTCTCCTGCGGCGTTGTCTCTCTTTCAATTCTAGGTCGGGCATCAAGACTACCCTCCACCTGTGCCCCCGCTATACGGCCGTCCATTCACTGTCCGTTGAGTACTACTTCTTGGCTGCGCGTTTCCTCCAGTCTCTGCAAGCTTGAGTGTTCGTCACCGTCCACCACGCTTTGAGGACATGAGCAATGGACTCACTTCAAGCTCCTGGTCTGCTGGCCAGACAAGCAATCAATGGCTCCGGTGCCCAGAGTCGCCTCTCAGGCTGGCGAGTGCAGGATGTAGGTCACAATCATACCTCGCCTCCCTGTGCACAAAGAACGATGCTGACTGCCTCACAGATCATATACGTTGCGATTGTGGGCACCGTCATGCTGGCCGCGTTCCTTGAGTGGATCCTTTGGCTCTTCGCCTTCCTTTACTGTTTGATCAAGGTGTTCCAAAAGGCAGAGAATACCAGTATTAGGGTCTTGGCCGCCATCATGATGGTGCTGTTCACGGTGCTGCGGTGAGACTCTCCCCATCAACGTTGTTGAACAAATTACTAACAAACGTACAGGATCATCTTCCTTCCGGTCATGATCGTCACTTTGCCACTACCCTATCAATTGTCTCAAGAGTTCCCCGAGGGACTGGTCGCTTTCTTGCAGTGGTTTGCATTCTGGACGTTTGCTGGCCTGCTTACGGTTCCATGGCTGTTCTGTGTCTTCCAGCTTGTGACCCACTCAGTTGGTCGTACTCGACGAATCAAGCATGTGCTCAATGAAAAGACTGCTCCAAAAGTCGTCATCGTCATGCCATGCTATAAGGAAATACCTGACATTCTCATCCGCACTGTGGACTCTCTCGTCGACTGCGAATACCCGCCTTCATGTCTGCACGTTTTCCTCTCCTTTGACGGCGATCAAGAAGATGAACTGTACCTCAACACCATCGAAAAGCTAGGAGTTCCCATGATCATGAAATCATACCCCAAAAGTATCGATCTGGTCTATCGGGGAACTCGAATCACTGTCTCGCGATTCCCGCATGGTGGCAAGAGACACTGCCAGAAGCAGACCTTCAAACTGATCGACAAGATCTATGCCAACTACGTCAAGTACCATGACGATCTTTTTGTGCTGTTTATCGATTCTGACTGTATTCTGGATAAGCTCTGCATCCAGAATTTCATGTACGAAATGGAATTAAAGCCGGGAAGCAAAAGGGACATGCTTGCAATGACCGGTGTCATCACCTCCACAACAGAGAAACACAGCTTGATCACCATTCTCCAAGACATGGAATACATTCATGGCCAACTATTCGAACGATCGGTCGAGTCTGGCTGCGGTGCTGTCACCTGTCTACCTGGCGCCCTTACAATCCTACGCTTCTCGGCATTTCGTAAAATGGCCAAATACTATTTTGCCGATAAGGCCGAGCAGTGTGATGACTTGTTCGACTACGGCAAGTGTCACCTTGGCGAAGACCGATGGTTGACCCATCTCTTCATGATTGGGGCAATGAAAAGGTATCAGATACAAATGAACACTGGTGCTTTTTGCAAAACCGAGGCCGTTCAGACGTTCCGCAGTCTTCTCAAGCAGCGCAGGCGCTGGTTCCTCGGATTCATTACCAACGAGGTATGCATGCTGACGGACATTCGGCTTTGGAAGCAGTACCCAATTCTCTGCATTGTTCGATTTGCACAAAACACTATCCGCACTACCGCACTACTCTTCTTCATCATGGTGATTGCCATCATCACGACTTCTCAGAGGATATCACAGCTGCCTGTAGGATTTATCGCAGTTTCCCTCGGTCTCAATTGGGCGCTGATGATGTATTTTGCTGCCAAGCTCGGTCGCTATAAGATCATGTTGTACCCGCTAATGTTTGTTGTCAATCCCTTTTTCAACTGGTTGTACATGATATATGGCATTTTCACGGCTGGCCAAAGGACTTGGGGAGGCCCAAGAGCTGATGCTGGATCTGCCGATGCAAAGACCACTCCAGGTGCCGCAATCGAGCATGCCGAAGCGACGGGGGACGACCTGAACGTCATTCCAGAGACTTTCAAGCCGGCTGTTGAGACTGTCACACGCAAGAAATCGCAAAGGAGCAGGGTTCAGCCACCTGGTGGCGTAGAGGGCCGCTTTACATCATCTCACGCGCACGGCAACGGCATGATCAACAAAGATGAGGAAGCATCAGGAGGCACCGAGCAAGTCACTACGTCGGCACCACCATCCCGGCGTCACAGTCTGGAGTCATACACGACCGACCGCTCAAGACAACCTTCTGTAGGAACTCCTCGACGGGTCGAATCATTTGTTGGACTCGATGGTATAGAAGCCTATCAGAAGGCGCAAGCAAATCAGCGTATCGGTCGTGGCATTGTCTATGAGACGCAGCACCAAATCTCTGATGGAATTCGCGCCCGATCACCAATGATGCGTGCCAGCACAGTTCCGCAGCGCGGGAGAGCAACAAATATCCGGCCTTCACGGCCGAACGTGCCGTCCATATACAGCTCCACAAGCGCAGTAAGTAGCGCGCCCTCGAGCCCAGAGCTCATGCCAACCAGTTTCAACCCCTACGCTCCACCCAGACTACAACCAAATATTCGCAAGCCATCGCGAGAGTCGCTCAATTCGCCCACTAGAGCACTGCGTTCCAATGCTCGCAACAGATCAGGAGAAGCGTTCGATCTGAGACGGACCGTGGCTGGACACGATGGCGCGGCAGATGAGATTGCTCTTTCGCCAATTGCAGCCCAGATCATAGCACAGCCCAGCGTCCCTGTAGCCGCCAGTACAACGCATATCGGACATGGAAAATCAGAGCAGACGCGGACATCCGCAGAAGTACCAGTTCCTCGTACGCCGAACAAGTTGAGGCGCAGATCAGGCTCATCTGGTGCTGGACCAAGGCCGTCAAGCCGGGGACATCCGACTGCGGAACGCGGGCGTAGCCTGTGGAGGCCATGGCGCTAGAGCAAAGTTGTGGAAAAGATTTGACGGGTCACGATCGAGAGAATGAAGATATACTGTTCTTCTACATTTGCTACACACGGATGAGGATTGGAAGTATGAGGACGTCTTTCGCACGCAGTCAACAAGGCATTGCTTTTAGAACGAAATGGCACGTCATGGTAGAGATTATGGATGAAGATATTTGCAGTAATAGATGTATCGTGTATCAAGCTAAGAAATCTAATATACTTGCATGGTACGAATGTTTGTGGGTGTGATATGTGTGTGATCATGTCTGAAATAAGGAAGATGGACATTCGCCATAGCCTGTAGTGGGTAGCCTGGGGTGAACATAGTGATAAAGCAGCAGTTACCGGTACAATATAGGCAAAAATACACACGCATCAATAACACGAGTCGACATCCCAAAGTAAAGACCGCTGGAAATGGCGCAATACAATCTACGATGGGAGAGAAAAGGATCAATTGTGTAAATAGGACATGACTAAACCAAGAATGCACGCTTTCCCTATTCTCTCTCCTCTTCCTCTACCAAAAGTGAGGCCGTCATCCGATATCTCGTGGGTCTGACCACCACCAAAGACGTCCCAGCAAGAAATTGGGACAGCAGGGCTCTGGTGCGGAGAACTCAATCGAGACTCCCATGGTCATCCAACTCTTTTCAAAACAAAGCAGCTGGGTTATCCTGCCGTTTACATGCTTTCGCAGGAGCAGCTGAGATGTCCGTATGGTTGAAATTTGAAACGCGTTCACGAAGCTCCGGGTCAGGAGACTGACACCAGGCAGCGTATCTGAGGTCCCGGATATGGCTGCTTCCAGATGACATCCCAGTACCCGCTCCAAGTCTGCAGCTCCAGCTTACTGTGCCTTCTTGACGGGGGCTTGCGCGCCAGTGTATCTGTTGAGATCAGTGGCCTGCAGTCCCTGCCTAAGAAGACCTTTAACCGTCTCCCAAGCCTGGCGGATAACCGCAGGGGAATCCCTTCGGTTGGCGAAGCCGTCGATCCTGGCACCAGCGCTGGCAAATGCGCCCTGCACGAAAGTGCTCTGAGCATAGCGGGCGCAGAGGAAGGCAGTGTACAGCAGCAGGAGAATCCAAGTTCCCTTCTGGAAGAGGAAGGCAGGAACAAGCACGCGCACCCACAAGAAGATCTCCAACGCAGCCACAATAGTCATGCTGCTGTCGTAATAGTCCTTAACGAATCTACCGATGGTCTCGGCAAGGCCGGAATTGGACTTCGGCTTGGCTGCAGCGCCTCCAGGAGAAGCAGCGGTGGGGCCGGCGGCAGGCGCAGGAGAGATGGCGGGCAAAAGGTTGGAACGCGTATAAGTGGCGACGTGGAAGAGCGAGTAGACGGCAAAGGGGAAGACAGCGACCGGGACCGGGTGAGAGAAGAGCCATACGAGGGCCATGGCTGAGCAGTGGAATTAGCTCCCAAATCATTGACACAATGTTGGACAAGACATACCCAGATATTGCACATTTTCATCGGATACGATGGCCAAGGGGCTGCCCTGGCTCTTGCCTGCCCTGGCACGCGCTCGGAAGCTCTTGTACACGACTATTCCGTACGTCACGGTGGCGGCGACAAAGGCGGTACGGTAGGAGAATTTGGCCCATTTGGAGGCGGAGTGGAAGGTGATGTAGGACAGAGCGTATCTAAGGGTGCAGAGCAGCAATGTGACGTGGCCAGCGAACCAGGCGAATTGCAATGTCTGCGCGAGTGCAAGAAGACGCTGTTGGAGCGTAGCGCCCTGGGTGGGGGGAGGAGGAGCCATGGTCTAGAAACACGTCAACACTTTTTGAGTCCTCTGAAAAGCTCTACTGGCATCGCTGCTGCTGAGAGCATGCGCATGACCTCTTGGCCGAGTTGCAGGCATACGATTGCAAGCCCGAGTGACCGATGTGGTCGAGAGGTGTTCTTATCTCGAGAGCACGTGGAGAGATGGAGGAGCTTACCAAAAGCTAAGAAAACAGCAGGACCAGAGGTGCGCTTGTCGGGTAGAGAAGCTGAACGGAATCTCAGGCAGTGAATCTCTGGCGAAGAAAACCGAATTGAGGTTGGTGGGAGAAAGATGGACGAAGCAATGGTGAAGGAGGGGAGGTGACGGAGGAGCTGGCGGCGTAGTGTGGCTTTTCGATTTTCGGAGCAGCAGCAGCAGCAGCAACAGTGGCAGTGGCAGTGGCAGGCAGCTCTATCCATCCGCCAGCTGTCCAGCCAGCTGTTCGTCGCCCATCAAACAGGGCAAGCACAAGCACAAGCCCCAAAAACCCAGAAAGCACGCGCACGAATTGCCCAGCCACGATGACGTCGCCCACCGTCGCGACCGCCACCAACCGGCATCCACCACCGCGGCCCACGCGACATGATTCTGTTATTAGACGCCGTCACAGCTCGCGCATAATCTCAAGCATTGGCATATTTTATAAACGGGCCAGGAAAGGTTGATCAACTGCCAATCAAGACACCCTTTCCGGCTTTTGCTAAGACTTGTGGTGATAATCAAGATTTGCAGACTAAAGAGGTTTGGTGACATGAAGCTCAAGGAAAAAGAATCCCCTCCCACCACCATCGCAGGAGTCCATCTTCATCTCCATCTCCAGACTGCTGCTTTCCATGTTCCAATCCCGCCGTGACAGCCAGTGTCCGAACGTGAATGTGACGCCGCCGCCGCCGTCTCAATGCTTCCCCGTCCATGACCTAGATCGCGTCGCTTTCTTTAGCCCCGGATCGAGAAGCCCTTCCTCTTGCTCTTCTCTTCTATCGGTCGTCCACTCTCGATCCGCGCCTTCTTGTCTTCGAGATCCGCACGCTGCTTGTCAAGGTTCTCCTTCATCTCCCGATGACGTGCGTACAGCTCCTCCTCGCTCTGCTTGAGCTTCTGCTCCTTCTCCTGCACCTTCTGCTGGAACACATTCCTCATCTCGCGCTCCATCTTCTCCAGCTTCTGCTCGTGCAGCGAACGTTCCTCCTCCTGCTTGGCCGCGGGGTTGACTTCCTTGAACACGGTCGGGTCTGACTGCATTCCCAGACCCTCGAGCTTGTCGGACCTGTACAGCTCGTACAGTGAGTTGTTGGTGTGCTCCTTCAGCTCTTCCATGTGGGTGCGGATGAGCATCTGCCTCAGCTTGACGAAGTCGCAGTGATCCTCGTTGTCCACCTCGATCACGCCCCATGGGTACTTGCGCCCGCGGACTCTGCGACCTTCCGGCGTCATGACCTCAGTGTTGGCGCCGACCACCGCAAATGGAATTTTGGACAAGATCTCATTGTTCTCTGCAACGGTTTCCTCATCATCGAGCTCGTATCGCGGTCCCTCAAAAATCTGAATGCTGTGGTGTTGGATATCGGATAGAATCTGGTTGACTCTCATCAGCATGTGTCTGTGCTAGGATAGTCCAATTTCTTACTCTTTGCTTGAATGACATGATCTCATCATCAGTCAGGGTGTCAGCCTTGGCAATGACGGGGATCAGGTTGACCTTGGTGTGCAGACGGCGCATCACCTCAATGTCCAATGGCTTGAGCGAATGACCGGTCGGCTGGATGAAGTAAACGCAGGCGTGGATGCGGTTATCGACAATGTTCATGCGATTGATTTTGTTTTCGGCATCCAGATACGCGTCGAACCTCTGGTCGATGTTTTCAATGATAGGCCGCCATGAATCGTCATTGTTGACAAAGTCTCCAAAGCCAGGAGTGTCAACCACAGTGAGCCGAAGACGCACGCCATTCTCCTCGATGTCTGCGCTAATCGATTGCACCGCCACCGTCTTGGCCGCAAAATCGAGACTAGGCTGTTTGCGTTCCTTTGGCGGGTACAGCGATGTGTTGAAAAGCGTATTGACCAATGTTGACTTGCCAAGGCCCGATTCGCCTGGTCGAAAATGTCAGGGAGCGATGCGACACAGCTCCTGTGTCCCCACTTACCGACGACCATGACGTTGAAGTTGAAGCCCTTGCGCACACTCTTGCGATGCCATTGGTTTGGCAGATTGGCGAATCCAACGAACCCCGTCAACTTCCTGCGCACGATATTCTTGTTTTCCAACGCTGCAGCGGCAGCTGCCTTGGGATCTTTCGAAGAAACGGATTGGCCGCCTTGTTCTAGCGAGGGAGAGAGCGATTGACTCTGAGCTAGCCCAGGGGGACCAGTAGGTTTGCCATTGGGCACCTGGGGGCCAGGAGAACCGCGTGTGGCTTGCTGGGGAGCTACGCCGTTGGTAGCTGTAGAGGGAGGATCATTGTCAGCAGAGGCTTTGGACAGAATTTTGACATGAAACGACTCGACGGGTCTGCTGTTGTGCCCCAGATCTAAGACTATCGTCTGGGTCGAGACGGGCTCCGTGTGTGCACTCATCTTCGAGAGGAGGAATCGTGCCGCGGCTCAGTGCTTTTGTATCACAAGCATTCGCTCGGCGGGCGGAAAATGCAGGGCTTGGAGCGAAGAATACAAAGAGAGATGGACCTACCCATGTGCAAGGTTGAAGGCAGCGGCCGTTTTTCAGATGACTCGGGAAGGAGCTGGTGAAGGTTGCGGCTATGTCTGCGTCAGTATCAGATGCGCCAGTACGGGGAAGCGCGACTGGAGTGTGCTCGTGATCGTGACAGCAGGCAATGTGCAAGCTCAGCTGCCCATCCGATGCGACGGGTCGTGAACAGCGCGTGTGTTGCAGGCGGATTCGATGTGCGGACCCTTTGCATCTTGCAGAGCTGTCGTGCGCGGAGGAACGCACCTTTCAAATTGGAATGGCTTTGAGAGTAGCCAAATGTTGCCGGTAACGATGCTGATGGGCGGTGTGGATATCAGAGCGATGAAGGACCGTTGGGAGCAGAGGCGACACGCGTGGTTGATGCCCAAGGGGAAGCCAGAGGCAGATGCAGCGGGCAGAGATGGTGTGTGAGGTCGAGGTGAAGCCACGAACGGAGTGCGGTGCGACAACAGGGTCGAGTGTGGTGTGGTGCGGTGCAGCGCAGTGCAGTGCCAGTGCGGAGTGGGCGAGTGAGCGAGCGATCGAGGGAACGGTCAGGACCAAGGCTAGACTAGACTAGTTTTAGGGGCGCCCGACGGAGGATGCGAAGCGCGAGGCACGCCCTGACTACGACTGACGCCGCTCAGGAACCGAACCAACACAACACGCTCCATGTGGATTAACCCAGTAAAAGCTGTCCTGTTTGTTCCGCGACCGACACCGCCATCAAAGTCGAGAGGGATGATGCTTGCGCCTGTTTGTGCGCTTGCGGGCTCTTGCATCGTGCTACACAGTAACAAGACCAGCGCACCTCACAGGCGATGCAGCGCCGCCCGCCCTGGCCTTAAGCAGGACCCGGCGGCGCATGCGGTGTTAATTAACGAGCCGAGCTTTGTGACCGCCCCACTATTGCAGCCAATCGGTCTGGCTATAGGAAAACAAGGATTAGCAGCAGCGAAACGGCATACATGTACAATCACACCACCAAATAGCGCATGTATTGCAAATTGCCTCTCGTGTCTGCGCGGTAGTCTGTAAAGACAGACTCGGCATACTTTGCACACGCTGTTGCGGCATCTTTCCACGCCCATGCTTCGTTCGATCATTTTGGTGCATCAGTCAATCGTTGCACGTGACATGTTTTATGGTCCACGCAATCGAAGTCCTCGTAAACTTAGTGCATGCTTGTGTGCAGCTATTTCGTATGTTTAATAGCAATTTCAATAAACAACGAGCTGGAAAAATATCACGTGGAGGTCTGGCTGGCTCAAACAAAGTTATATCATGTTCATCATTACACTACTGACGCATTGAGGTATGTAGCGCTGCATCGGTGCCAATGTGATGCAATTCTGTCCTCGAATCACTAATTTGCAAGTGGAATCCTTGCCGTCATGATCGCCGGAGCTCATCTTTTATAAAAGATTGGTTAGCCATGCGTTGAGCTGGATCTTGTCATACTTGACATATTTGCCTTTGCCTTTATCAATATCGTGGTATCGGTCCCAGAATCGTCCGTACAGAGCTTCGATAAACATCTGTACTTCGCGTGCCAGCATCGTTCGTACTTCCTTCTCCATCTTGTACGACTTGTGCCTCTGCATGTTGTCATCAAAACTGGCGTTAAAATTGCGGAACTTTTCTTTGATGCTATCCTTGTCCTTGGACGACAGTGCCTTGACCACTGCCGCCGAGTCCACCGTCGCGCCCTGACTAGGGGGCCGCACGCCACGGTTGGTGTATTGCACATCAAGCAGATATGCCGAAGTTTCTTTCCACGCTTCCAGATACATGGCCACAGCCTTCTTCCTCCATGCATCGATTTTCGGCTGTACAGAGTCCAACAAATCCTGCAGCTCCGAAGAACGGATCATACGCTCAACAATAGCCATGTTGTTGGCCAAGAATACAGCCTGTTGGCCCTTGCTCCGGTAAGCCGCGTGTGCCCGCATTTGTAGGTTGGACATTAGTGTTTCGATTGTGTCCGAGGAATAATGAGCAAATAGTGCTGTTCCGTCAGGGCCTACATCGAAAGAGCGAAGATTGGGAGTGGTCGAAGAAGCTTGTGACAAATTGGGCGAGGACCACCCTCCATCACCCAGCGATGTGAGAATTGACGTGACGGGTGCCAGGTACTCCGTAAGCAGCTGTAACCTGTTCATGGCGTTACCCGTGAGACTGACAGCAGCCGCATCTTGTGGCAGCGACGACAACTCCCTGGCGCGGTTGCGAATGTCCGCAAGGAACATGTTGAGCGATGTTTTTGCTGTCTCTCGCAGAGGCTTGCATGAATCTGCCATGCCTTGCTTGACGTCGCTGGCACCTGTCCGACTCTCGAGAGACAAAGAGCTGACTGAGACGACTTCTATGATTTCATAAGCCAAGAAGCAGTCCGTCAACAAATTGTCCTTGACATGTTTGTCCAGTTCCTTTAGTGTGGCAGCAAAGGCATTCAATGTATTCTGGCATGTGAATAGGAAATTCTGCTGCCACTCGTTCTGCGCAAAAATTTCCCGAATGCTCTCGTACTCGGCACAGAACATGCCGCAAACACCTTTTGCATATGTACCAATCGCATTCTCCCCTCTTTTGTATAGGGTGTCTCCAGATGCCCTTCGAGTAGTTGCCACCGATGCAGCAGCGAGATTCTGTAGACTGTATGCCATGTACTGACCTCGGATATCTGCATAGACCTTGGCAGTAGAAGTCGCGGCGCCATTTGACCCATTAGACATTTCGGCTGCGCTAGATGCTACATACGAATTTATAGTCCGTAGCTGTGATATCTTGCTTGATGATATGCGTGGGAACTCGACCCCTTTGGTGATAAAATTTAGTGGCTCTATCGGCTGCTGGCCATCTCTCAAGACATCGCGAAACACGTCTTCTAATTGACGACAGCCAGTCTGGAGAAGCGATTGTAGTTCTTGAGCAGCGGCCTGGTTTGACTTTAGGTTGGTCTGTTTCATCTCTCGGAGTGCCTGGCGTGTTCGATCTATCGATGCCATGTATTCTGATAAACCAACTCTTTGGGGATCAGATCGAATGATGCGTTCCTCTCTATTCCTCATGTCGAGCGGCTCCCTCACTCTGTCAATTGCATTGATAATTCGGTCTATGTTGAGATTGGTGGTCTGCAGCTTTTGGGTGTTGCCGTACACAGGGCCGATGGCATCTTGTACTGTCCTTCCGCTGGTCTCCAGCCTGGACATTGAGGACTGAATCTTCTTGGTGAGGCTCCTCATCTTATCAAGGTTGGCGAAGAGCACCTCGACCTCTGCGCTCTCCTCCGCATGCACATCCTTGCGGAGTCCGACCATCGTCACAGCGCAAAGACGTGGGTGTCGCGAACAGGCGATGACATGGATACTGTTGCCAGAAATGATTACAATGACAGTGAAGGCACGGGTGGACAGTGACGGCCAGACGTGGTGGCCGTGGTGTGCTGCATGTCGGGGCGCACTGGCCAACGGTTCGTGGCTCCCGCATGCCAGCTGCCAATTTCGAGGCGAGCGATCCGCGATCATCGATTGCTTCCGATCGCCCTTCATCACCGAAACGAGTCCACCCGATTTATTCCTGAAGTCGCTTTCCAACTTTTTGCTCACCCACGTCAGTCCTTACATTTGCAGCCTCTCTTTGATTTGAATCCACCGTCGGTCTTTTGGTGCGTTTCCTACAATTTGTGTCGCCACTGTCTCAGCGACGCGAAAGGGTTCTATGGTCCTTATCTGGTTGATGTTACTTTTGCGATTTGTGTAAGAAAAGATGGGCAAGTTGCCTTGAGCAATTCGAGACTGCAAGCGCTACACTGCTGGACTTGTCACGCTCCCAGATCAAATGCGGTCCAAATCTATACGCTCCTTGCAATTTGCGAGCGGGCGCAAGATCCCAAGCGGCAACCGATGGTTTGTGACATCTCGACTGTCAAAGCAAAGCCATAGCTCCGAAGGTACAACTTTCTCCAGCACAAATTTCAATGGAAGCAGGACGAGTCGCTTCTTGGCAACGTGGTCGGTGCTAGCCCTCACTGCAGCATGTGCCTTATATACGATTGAGCAACGAAAGGCACGACGGTTGCTGACAGAAGGTGGCGAGAACTCGAACGGATGGCTAAGCATTCCCTCCATTCTGACCCGGGATCGCTCCGATGCTCCCATCATCAGCGAAGATCTTAAAGCAGAGGACACGGCTTCGAGAACTCAGTCTCCACCTTCGCAGACACGCAAGTCGAGATCCAACGAGACAAATTCGGGTTCCTCGGATGAGGAAGAAGCAGATGACTTTCTCACGAGCATTCGCAAAAGAATCACCTCACTCCCCGATCTCAGCGACAAGATTGGAGACGCGATTATTCCTGGCTGGGTAAAGGTTTTGCCTGGATTCATCTGGAAGCTGCAAGCCGAATTATCAATGTCCCCAGGGTCTTTGTCTGACGAAATCTGGAGTGAAGCTCACGATGTCGAGATCAATCCGGAAATCATGTGGGATGCTAAGGTGCGTGTGGCTGAAGAACTCTGCAAAGAAGAGAAGTTATTTTTGCATAAGAGGAAACTGCATGTGAAAAGGGCCTTGGCTCAATATATCGGAATCTCCGAAGATGAAATACACCCTGACGACATTCCCACCATCGCCATTTGTGGTTCTGGGGGTGGTCTGCGCGCCATGGTAGCAGGCACCTCATCTCTACTCTCGACTGCTGAGGACGGGTTGTTTGACTGTGCGACCTACACGGCGGGTGTCAGTGGCAGCTGTTGGCTGCAGACATTGTTCTATTCATCCATCGGCCGCCAGGATCACTCGCGTATTGTCGAACACCTTAAACATCGTCTTGGTGTCCACATTGCTTTTCCGCCCCCTGCTCTCGGACTGCTCAGCAGCGCCCCAACCAACAAGTATCTCCTCAGTGGCGCCGTGGAAAAGTTTCGGGGAATCCCGGACGCGGATTTTGGACTGGTTGATGTATATGGCCTCCTGCTTGCAGCCCGTCTCATGATCCCCAAAGGCGAATTGAACATCGATGATGACGATCTTAAGGTCTCGAATCAACGTAGATATATCGAAGACGGAGCTTATCCGCTGCCCATCTATACTGCAGTACGTCACGAGATTCCACAAGCTATTGCATCTACCACGAGCAGTGATGAGCTTCAAGAAACGGCAAGGAGAGAGGCTTGGTTTCAGTGGTTCGAATGGACACCTTATGAATTTTTCTGTGAAGAGCTTGGCGCGGGAATACCAACCTGGGCTGTTGGACGAGGTTTCAATCGAGGCCAAACGACTTGGCGAAGCAACGATTTGGCACTCCCTGAATTGCGTATCCCGATGTTAATGGGCATTTGGGGGAGCGCTTTTTGTGCCACTCTTTCTCATTATTACAAAGAGATTCGTCCAATCGTCTCTGGCCTCACAGGATTTGGTGGCATAGACGAATTGATAGCAGAAAAGGATGACGACCTGATCAAGTTGCATCCCATCGATCCAGCTACGATACCGAACTTTGCTCTCGACATGAGAGACAAGCTGCCGACCAAATGCCCAGAGAGCATTCACGATGCGACTCATTTGCAGCTCATGGATGCGGGAATGAGCAACAACTTGCCAATCTATCCGCTTCTGCGACCCGACCGACAAGTGGATGTAATCGTAGCGTTCGATGCCTCTGCAGACGTCAGGAAGGACAATTGGCTCAAGGTCGCGGACGGTTATGTGCGGCAACGCGGAATCAAGGGCTGGCCAGTAGGGTCAGGATGGCCACAAGAGGAGACCACAAGTGAAGATGCAGCTCAAGAACTTGACCAAGCATCAGCGCGAACCGCCGATGAAGCGGTGGCAAAGGTGGAAAAGGCTAGGGATCAATCGAAAAAGGATGGGAAAGGGCTTGGATATTGCACCGTGTGGGTGGGTAGCAAAGAAGAGCGCCAAGGAGAGAGCGAGCCACCATCGAGTAAGATGGTAGAGGAAGACTGGCAGCTGATGGAACCAACGGCAGGAGTGGCTGTGGTATACTTTCCTCTGATGGCAAATGACGCGGTACCGGGCGTGGATCCTTACACGTCAGACTTTTTGAGCACGTGGAATTTCGTCTATACACCCGAGGAAGTGGACAAGGTGGTGAGACTGGCACGGGAGAACTTTTCGGCAGGGCGCGAGCGACTGCGGCGGACCGTGAAAGCGGTTTGGCAGCGGAAGCGCCAAGAGCGATTGAAGCGGGAGGACGACAATCGGGACTCGAGATGGGCGCAGAAGGAGAGACGTTACGGCGACCAGGGCGACCAGTTCAGTTGACGGAGTGGCGGTTGGTGATAGCATCGGGGTCTTGTCTGCCGCCTATTGTACGATTGGCATAGAGCGACGCGGACGTCGAGCAGGTAGAAGCAACGGGCCGACGGGCAGCGTAAAGGCGCCGCCGTGATTTCAGGCGGTGAGCGATGAGCAGCGGTCCGCTGTAGTCGGCTCGGCAGACGGTAAGTAGTAAGGGCAAGGCAAATGACAGCTAGAATGATGGCAGTCGGGCAGAGATGAAAAGGATGCAGTGGAAGGCGACGTTACGAGGGCTGGACAAGTTTGGGCCGGTTCCCGTGCACCATAGCCAATCGTACCCCAGGCGGTTTGGTGGAGGCAGCGAGACGCGGGTGGGGGCCGCCAGCCGGCGGGCGGCGCGCGATGGGCGACTCGTGGGGCCACAGCACCTCCACCAGCGCGATCTTGTTATTATTGTACAGTACTTCGACCACGCCTACTGATATTGTTCCCCTGCAAAGGATTTCTTATCGACGTAAATAACTGTCTGGCCTATACGATGCTGTGCGGCCAGCTAATCCCTTTGTGTTCCTTGTGTCCCGATGGCGCTCCTTCACTTTTACCTTTCAAGCCCTTCCATCTTTGCGCGTCGCCCCCCGGGCGGCCGTTGGCGTCAACGGCGGCTGTCGCAACGCTCGTTGCGTGGGAGGAGGCCTTTGCCGGCTCTGAGTCTAGATTGCCAATTACTTGTACTGGCCAACGGGCGGGCAATGGGCTCGCAACCATGGGCAAATAGCTGCGGGTTCGGGCCAACAGTCGCGTAGCGTGCGCAGCAGCACCAATTCGCATTCGGTTCTGCTGTGCCCGGTTCTGTCCAATCCTGCGCTTGTTCAATCCAGTCGTGTCGTGTCGTGTCGTGCCCTGAGTCTCTCCTGTCCTTGTCCTGTCCTGACCTGTCGAGATTCCCATCCTGTCGTCGCACACCCGCCGCCGCTGCCGCCACCGCCGACAGTTGCTGTGCCCCATCCAGCGCTTATTCTGCGCTCGCAGTCGTTCGGCGCCCTCCTCTTGCCTTCCCGTCCGCTGCGCACCACCCGACTCTCAACCGGCTACGCAACCCTGCGACGGCGGCCTGGCTTGTCACCTAATCTCCTCCTTCTCCCGACTTGCTCCTCCATCTCATCAGGACGCCAACCATCGAACCTCACTCGGTATCCATCGTGAGGGCGGCACGGCTCGTACATACACTCGATCGACGTGTGGATCGACGCGGTTATCTCGGTATCCCGGCCAGGACCCAAGGACCCAAGCACAGACGGCAATTCAAAGCTGAGCTGCAAGCTCAGCCACGAGGCGGCGATCTGCCCCAGCAGCACCAGCACAAGCAAGCATCAGCGCCAGGTCGCAAGCGACAGTGATACCCAGCAAAGCAAAAGCACTAGCCCGCTAGCACCCACCGACCGAGCGAACGAACGAGCGAGCGAGCGAGCACAATAATCCAGTGTCCACAATCCCGCGTATGCTGTCCGCGTCTTGACTTTCCCCCCCAGCCCTCGCATCAATCAGCCGTCGCACCTATCTCTCACCTTTCTCCTCCTGCGGCGACATCGAACCAACACAGTCAACCCTCGTCCCCCCCACGGCCTTCTTGTATCCCACACCAAGCTCAGGGTCCGTTCCCCTCGTGCGACGCCAGACGTGTCGCCACCAGTCTTTATCCATCGCTTTTCCGTCTTCAGCCCACGTAGCCGGCCGTCGTCAGCTATCGCCAGCGGACAGGCCGACTCTAGGCATCCCGTGGTCCACGCCTAACATTGCCCGCCAAGGCGACCGACCCCTCTCCGCGTTATTTGGTCCTGCCCCATCAACCCTTTCGAGCACCAAAGTGCCATCCAACACTCAGCTCACGGTCGCCGGCCCCGGATCTCTGATCTGCGCGGCGCGAACAAACCCCCCTCAATCCTTCGACCATCGAACTCGCCTGATGAGCTGCTTCAACCGCTGACTGACATTCGTTTGAGCGTGAGCGGCGTGTATTGACGCTTCACTTGTCGCCAGCGCGCGTCTGACCTCGTCCGCGCCCGGCGTCGAGCCCTTAACATCGGAGCTACTTTTGCGCGGTTTGGACCTACCGCTGATGACAAGATGGGAGGGTGCATGAGTACCAGCCAAGATGAGGGCGAGCAGAAGAAAAAGAGCCAGGCTATCGACAGAGCACTGGAGGAGGATTCGAAAAAGCTGCGCAGGGAGTGCAAGATATTACTACTAGGTGAGTATCAGTTCCAATCACATCTCGAGTTTTTGTCTGTACTGACGCAATGACTTCCAGGCTCGGGTGAGAGCGGTAAATCGACAATCGTGAAACAGATGAAAATTATCCACCAAAATGGTTACACTGTGGAAGAGCTGGCATTATACAAGCATACGGTCTACAAAAATCTCATCGATTGCGCAAAAGCTTTAATAAGCGCCATGCAACAATTCGACATAGAACCCGAGAAGTTGGGCAACAAAGAGTGCGCAGCGTTCGTCGTGGAATATCAGCTCGATCCAGATCCCGCCGCGCAGATAGATGCCAAAGTAGCGGAGGCGGTGGCCAGCGTATGGGCGGATCCGGCCATGCCCAAGGTGTTTGACCATTCGACCGAGTTCTACCTGATGGATTCAGCACCATAGTAAGTACACCGAAAACGGGTCCCACAACCCTGCGATACTGATTGGTTGCAGCTTCTTCGACGAAGTAAAGCGCATATGTGGTTCCGGATACATACCTACAGAACAGGACGTGCTGCGAGCAAGAACGAAAACGACCGGTATCTATGAAACGCGGTTCCAAATGGGTCAATTGAGCATACAGTACGTTTTTGCATCTGCGCCTCTCCCCACGTGCAAGACTGACACTAGTACAGCATGTTTGACGTCGGAGGTCAGCGGAGTGAGCGGAAAAAGTGGATACACTGCTTTGAAAATGTCACGAGTATCATTTTCTGCGTGGCATTGAGCGAATATGACCAAGTACTGTTAGAAGCGAGCGACCAGGTCAGTTGTCAAAGGATCACCGCTCTCGAAGTATGCTAAATGTCTACAGAATCGAATGATGGAAAGTCTCGTGTTATTCGACTCGGTGGTCAACTCGCGATGGTTTATGCGTACTAGCATCATTCTCTTCCTCAACAAGGTCGATCTTTTCAGGCAAAAGCTGGGCAAGTCGCCGTTATCAAAATACTTTCCCGACTATTCCGGCGGCGACGATGTCAACCGGGCGGCAAAATACCTGTTATGGCGATTCAATCAAGTGAATCGTGCACATTTGAACCTCTATCCACAGTGAGTAGTCCCGGCTTGCCACGGATTGAAGATGGAATTGCTAACTTTCTTGCAGTCTCACACAAGCCACGGACACGTCAAACATTCGGCTGGTCTTTGCCGCCGTCAAGGAGACTATTCTGCAAAATGCCCTGAAAGACTCGGGAATCCTATAATATGTTCATAAAGAAGGACAACCTGCGACGACCAGCTTATGTTCGACATGTACAGAACCCATCCACAGCCGTCGTCGATGGACTGATGGCCCACGACCCTCTGCGCACACAAATCCACCGCCTCATTCACCACATAACGATATAAAAGCACCCCTACATGTAATACCGCACCATAGCCGGAGGTCACGATGCTGAATCTTATTCCCTCAGCCAACGACCGACCGCATCGCGTAAGGTCACTCATAACGCCGCGCAACGCTTCCTGGACTTGTGCACGATTGTGCAGCGATAACTTTCACATATGCGATACCATTATTGCGGGACCGCGGTCCTGCCACTGTGTACTTTGCGACGTTTTGAATTCTTTCTCATTCTGGATATTTTCTCGTACCCTGGTCCACAACCATCTAGCAAAGGCGTTGTCGGCGTGTCATTCCCATCATAACCATTATCATTGTCAACAAAAAGTCGACCCCACTCACCTGACATTATCACGACATTTTCTGTCGGTGGGACGTTTCTGATTGGAAGCGAGCGTGCGATATGATCGTATAGCGTTGACTGGTTACACGGCAGAGAGGTCTTGAGCGCAGCTCCTTGTATCTCTCGGCGCGGCGCCTCGCTTCTTGCCCTTGGAGTAGATCGACGTGGATACTTTAGCTGGCGATTGCGATTTTCAAAGCGACGGAACGCATGACACAAGGGGGGCTTATCTTTAGCTTTAGCTGTCTCTGTAAAGGACCTAGAGCGGCAATCAAGGAGCATGCGACAGATAACGCGATAGCAGCACGCTCTCGTCAGGTCCGATCAGGAGATCGAGAATGAAGACTCGCTATGGACTATACAGTCGCTGGGCTCTGGTGTGGTGTCTGACGGTGTTGGACACAAGTGGAAAACACCCGCAGCCTGGGTCATAGCAGTCTGACCATAATTTAATGCAGCAGAACGAATGCACGATCTATTAGTTCTTGAGTGTGTGTCAACCAATGTGATTAGGCCGTGTGAATGCGAGTAGAGCGCTGTGTTGTACCTCTTCCATTGAGATCTAGACGTAAAGAGCGACGTGCAAACACATGGTCCAACCGCACCTCTGTAAATCCTCCGTATCGCATTGCAACCACACACATACCCAATTCTGTATCGACCATCAGGAAGGATAGGTAAGATGAGAGCATAATGGCGCTGCCATTCTCCACCCTTCGCCATCTGGCGACCACTCTCCTAGTCTCGTCGCTGCTGTATTTTTCCTTCCTAATCTCCCTCGCGGCCTCTCCCTCGCTCCAAGCGCATGTCCTCTACCTCCACTCCGTGGGCAAGACCTGGCTGCGCAACGCGACAGAGCCAGAGCACTTCGGCTTCCTCCCAGGACAAGTGACGCCCTTCCACTTCTCCACGAGCGACGGCGAGTCCCTGCACGCATGGCACATCTTGCCGCTGGCGACGTACTTGACCCACCAGACCGCGCTCATAGCTGGGAACCAGACCCGGACAATCCTGGCAGACGACCCCGACGCGTTTCTGGTCATATACTTCCACGGCACGGCGGGCAATCTGGCGTCCGGCTGGCGCCCACCGGGGTATCGCGCGCTCTCGGCCGGCGACCCGGAACGCATCCACGTCCTGGCGTTCGACTACCGCGGGTTCGGACTCAGCTCGTCTACTCCGCCTACGGAACCCGGACTCGTGGAGGATGGCATCGCGGCTGTGCGGTGGGCGCTCGATGCCGGTGCCCCGGCCAGTCGCATCGTGCTCTACGGGCAATCGCTCGGGGCGGCGGTCGCGCTGGGGACTGCAGCGCGTATGGCGGACTATGACTTTGCCGGGCTGGTGCTCACTGCTGGCTTTGCGGATGTGCGCTCGCTCACGGCGACGTATCGCGTTATAGGTGTGCTGCCGCTGCTTGCGCCTATAGCTCGGTTCCCGGCGCTGGTGGACTTCTTCAATGGGTACTTGACTAGTACGTGGCGGTCTGCGGACAGGTTGGCGGAGTATGTCCGTGTACGAGAGGGTAGAGGGGGAAGGTATAGAGTCACGATTCTGCATGCGAGGGACGATATTACCATCTTGCCGGAGCATAGTAATGTGCTTTACTGGAGGGCTGTGGCAGCTGCTCAAAACCAAAGTGTTGGGTATGAAGAGTTCAGCGAACGGAAGGATACACGACTGTTTGGAAAGCAGGGTGGGTGGTTCGCTGAGCATCGGTCAAACACAGGTGTGATCAGGCAGGAGATGCTGCCCAATGGCGGGCATAACAGGATTGTCACATATCCAGCTGCTTCCGCTGCGGTACTGAGTACTATCATGGCCGCTGCTGCAGTCGCTGATACGAAGTCATGATTGTACTTGTATATAACGTAAGAGACCTAAAAGCTTTGCACAGTATACCCAAAGTGATCGAGTCGAATGCTCGTGATTGATTCTGTCTGGTTGCTGACATCAGCCACAAGCCACCGAGCACCATCAAGTGGGGGACAAGTAAGCATTGTGGACATCGACCATGTATGTAAAAGGACGTTTTGCAAGGATGCATTTATAATCTACATCCCTCTGTAAAACACAGCTTAAATAGCGTCTCCCCCCGATCCCTAATCGTCTCGACACAGTATCCTTTAACGGTGCTGGCAAATCACTGCTTTCACACTCTTCCGCATCGGGTAACACTTATTCTCCATTTCGACTTTTAGCACAATTCAGAGTATTGAACTACCATGGCGCCCATCACTCCTCGAAAGACTACGATCGTGCTGGTTCACGGCGCCTTCCACGTCCCCTGGCATTATGAATCACTCGTCAAAGCCCTAGAGTCCGCCGGCTGGACCGTTCGGTTCCCTACCCTGCCCAGCGTTGGTAGCGAGGATGATGACACTACACGAGACGTAGCAGTCGTACGGCGAGAAATTGAAGAAGTCCTCCGCGAGGGCCAGGATGTGGCGGTCGTAATGCACAGCTACGGAGGCATCGTCGGTGGCGAAGCGGTCAAAGGTCTGGCCAAGAAGCAGTCCGACGGAAGCGAGTCCTCCCCGGGAGTGGTGAAGCTGGTCTACATGTGCGCCTTTGCAATCCCTGGTGGATGCTCGCTGCAGGATCTCATACCTGGAGGCCAGCCGGAGCCGTGGTGGTTACCAACGCCGAGTGGCAAGGCGTATACTGCTGGAGACAGCGAGTTCCACTTCTACAACGACTTTGATGATCCGGATTTGGTCAAGTCGTGCCAGGATCATGTCAGAATCCAGAATCGTAGTGCCTTCCAGAGCAAGACTTCCTGGGAGGCGTACCGCGAGATCAGCTCGACGTATCTGCTTACTGAAAAGGACAACGCCATGTTACCGGAGAGTCAGGAGAAGCTCATCGAGCTCGGCGGCTTTAAAGAGGTCTTTCGAATCCAGGCTGGTCATTCGCCGTGGCTGTCCAAGCCGGAAGAGACGTTGCAGGCAATCCTCGCCGCCATAGAGGGAAAGCGATGAGTCAGAGTATAGCATCGGCCGCTATTTGACGCGCAGTACAGGTGATCAGAACTTTCAAGTTCGGTCACGGTATTAGTTCACGGCCGTCCAAAAGACTAAAGGTCGCAGCCTTGGATTGATCATAGTCTCCTTTGCCGTCCCAGCGGTGTTCGTCTTTCTTCTTCCGTGCATAGTCGATTGCTGCGATCCTGACCGTCGACCCATCCCTCAATTCAGGCGCGAGTACATCGCCAAGTGATTCCAGTGCTGTCTTGACCCAAGCAACGCAGTTGAAGTCCTGGTCGTCGTCGGGCCCAACAGGCACTCTTGCGAGTACTTCCTCCAGTCTGGCGGGGTTCCTGACTTTTGCTATCAGCACCCGTACCAGCAAAGACCTGTCCGTCACGACAGCGAGGTCATGGGCTTCGTATTTCCAGCTTTGCCGTCCTTCTTCGTTGACAGGGTTTGTGGCGTGATATCGTCTCCAGGTCGTCGTTGACGTTTCACGCTTTGGCCCACGCATCAGTGCCCAGTGATAGCTGAGGCGGCAATCAGTGGTGATCGTTTTCATAGACTATGGTGCAGATTTACGTACGTGTCTTCTTGTCCTGGCTTGTTCAATCGTTGGGAGCGAGCATGGAGGCAGACATAGAGACGGTCCTTGTTTCGTACCATCTGATTTGAGTTTTTCTTGAACAACCACGGTCAAAGAGCCCAAGTGTCGATTGTCCGGCAATAGAATGTGTTTCGATCTGTCGGTTCTTGAAGGAGGATTGGTGAGTAGAGCATTGGATTGGCATTGAGCTCCGGAGCTTCGACGTTTGTGTCACATCAGTCACCTGGTGTGCCAATCGTATCCTTCATTCGCCGACCTTCGTGAGCGTCCCTATCAATATCTCGTGAGACAGTTCGCTAATGAGTTCCGAGTCCTGAGCTGATAGGAGGATTCATTGGTAGGCAGCTGTATGATTTAGCGCGGGTCGATAAAGCGAAGTTGATGTCATTCAGGCATCCACATGCCTCTTCCAGCAATGCATATAAGGAAGCTGTAAACCCTCTCAACCGAGTCCAAATCTTCATGCACGTCGTCGGCATCTCGATCCTACCCAGGCATGTTATACAGACCACCAAACTTTGACGTGCTCACCGAGACGGCCGGCAGTATTGCCAAATCGCTGCAGTCCGGCGACAAAACCAGCGAAGAAGTGGTCCGAGCATATCTGGACCAAATCGAAAAGCACAACAAGAAGGGGTTCGAGCTGAGAGCTATCATCTCGGTCTCAGAAGATGCTGCACTCAGTCAAGCAGTCAGACTTGATCAGGAACGCAAAGATGGCAAACTACGAGGACCAATCCATGGTATCCCCATCATCCTAAAGGATTGCATTCAGACATCGGCAGAGCTGGGTATGCCCACCACCGCTGGAGCTGCGGTGTTCAAGAATGCTATCGCTAGAGAAGATGCTGAGGTCGTCCGCCGTCTGAGGGACCAAGGTCTCATCGTCCTGGGTAAAGCCAGCCTGACAGAGTTCTGTGGCGCCAAAGCCAAAGAGACGACGGCTGGATGGAACGCAGTCAACGGACAGACGCAGTCCGCCTGGATTCACGGTGGGAAGCGAAAAGATGATATGTACTATGGCCGCTCCACTCCTGGAGGCTCGTCATCTGGTTCGGCGGTCGGTGTGGCGGCCGGGTTCGCCCCCTTGTCTGTGGCGACCGAGACTGGAGGAAGCTGCTGCTTGCCTGCCAATAGATCGGGACTCTATTCTGTCAAGTTGTCTCATGAACCACAGCTACTGAATGGTGTTCTTCCTCTGTGTCTCGCTTTTGATGGGCTGGGTGCCATGGCCAGATCTGCCACTGATGTGGAGAACTTGGTGAAAGCCATGGCAGGCTCACGGAAGATCGATGTCAGAGATTTAGAGTGGAAAGACATTCGAATAGGGTTCGTGGAGCCGGCCGAGTTTGGTGTTGTTCCGGCCGACGAGAACAAAAGAGACGGATCGCATCACCAGATAGTAAGCTTTGCTCGAGAGTCTATATTAAGATCGTCACTGAACATACTCAGGTAGAGGACTATGAGAAAGCCATTGCAACAATAAGATCATTGGGAGCCATGGCTATGTATCCAGTCACGCTACCGACAATGAAAGATCTAAGCTACAACGATCAGAGCGTCCTCCATATGACTTCGTGTAGGTTCGCACCGCTTTCATACGGGATCAATCATTGACCACTAGCAGACGTGGACATTCCAAAGGCATGGCCTGGCTGGATTGCCAACATGGACCATACTGTGATAAAGTCTTTCAAGGATATAGTCGACTGGAATGAAGCCAATCCTGAGCAAGGCATGCCAGAGCGTACGTCTAGTTTCTGTACTGGTGAGAGGTTGAGACTGACTGTTTCCAGCTCATATGGACCAGAACGACCTCTACGATGTCCTCAAATCGAGATTGACCCAAGCTGAAGTGGACGAAATGCAGAAGGTCACCCATAACCGCGCCAGACAAGGCATCGAGGATTGCTTGGGGTCCAAAGACGTTGACATGATCATCGGTCCTGGTGATTGCTCTATCTGTGTCGTGGCCTCGTTGGCAAGGTGTCCGTCCGCCATGGTTCCTATGACTCTCCTAGACGGGCCTAAAGGGATGAACCAACCACAGGGACTGATGATCGTCACCCGACAGCATGACGAAGGAAGAATGCTCGAGTTCATGAAGCTATGGGAGAAGAAGATCGGGCCGAGACCACTTCCCACCTTGTTCCGGACGCTCAGGTTGTATGAGCAGGAGATGTCGACTTCAGGCTGCAAAGCGGACATAGACTTCGATCCAGATCTGTAGATAGCGATTAGGTCTCCATCACGACCCTTTGACGACCTTCCCGCCCAGAGTGAGCACCACCTCCTCCGCTCCATCCGCGCAGAACCTCGTCCCCACTCCGATCCCCGTGAGTCCTGCGTCCGCCGCCAAAGCATTCCAAAGCATCTGCACCACCCTCCCACCACTCCGGACCGCCACAAACCCCATCGGCACTCTGGACCGCTGCAGCGCCTCCCTGACCCCCTTCGTCGCATCCCCCCTAGCAGCAAGCATCCCCACCGCGCCCGGGCCCCTCCAGCCTACAGGCGCGCCGAGCATCGCCCCCTCCATCTCACGGACATGCGAAGGTGTCGGCGTCATGGCTTTACACTGCACCAGCACGCGGCAGTCGCGGAGTACGCCGGGGACGCGCCAGTCACCCACTAGGTCAATGCCCAGATCTGCGGCGCCGCCGACGCGGTGTAGCGTGAAGCCTAGACGAGCGAGGGATTGGGCGACGGTGTATTCGTAGTGCGTGCCTATGTACACTGTGCTTTGCGGGGAGAGACCTGTTGCTGTGGCGTAGGACTCGAAGGAGGCTAGGTCGTTGTGGGAAGTGCTTCTGTTTGGAAGGAGGAGTGGGGAGGACGGTGGTTTGCGAGGCCGGCCGCGTTTCTTTGGTGGTAGTGGTGCTGCATCGCTGGGTGGTGTGAGGTCATTGTGACCTCTGGCTGGTGCTGAAGATGAAGCCCATCTTTTTGAAGAAGATGATGAAGGCCGGAAGATATCCCGGACGATTCTATAGCCTGTGGCGAGGCGGGTCGTGAGTCTCATGTCATGGCGAGCGAGACCCGAGGTGGATGTGAAAGTGATGATTTGTCGTTGGCACGAAGCGGGGTCGAAGAACGGGTCATGGCAAATATATCCTTGACGACCAGCACTGATCATTTGTTTGCTTTCTGTATTTGACTTGTATACATTTTTCTACTACCGTGTGTTCATTACCAGTACGCAGCAAAATGCCCGATACTAAAACAGTCCATGTCCCGCACCTGGGCGGCACAGAAGCAGCATACCGTCTGCCCGAACCATACGACCCGTCTAAGCCTACTATCGTACTGATCCACAGCTTTATGACCACGTCTGAGCTGTATGCTGCACAATTCAAAAATGCACAGCTCATCGATGCGATGAATCTGCTAGCGATAGAGCTACTAGGCCATGGGAGGACTCGCACCAAAAGCCCGCATTTCACATACTGGGACACGGCGATCATGAACATACAAGTCCTCGATGCACTGAACATCATGGGAAAGGTATTTGTGCTGGGTACGAGTCAAGGCGGGTGGGTAGCGGCCAGGATGGCATTGTTGGCGCCTGAGAGGGTATGGAAGATTCTTCTTGACGTCTTGAAAAGGCCCCTGACCGGAGATGTGGCTTAGGTCGCTGGCCTATTGCCTCTAGGAACATGCATGGACTACGAGTCGGACCGTATTCGTCGTCTTGGGTGTTGGGATGGCCACGCTGCATGTACCGGATCAATCGACGCTTGGACTGCAGCCTCTGATACTCCTGACTTTACCCTCCCGGCCAACTTTTGTGATTTCCTGGTGACTCAAGGCTTCGGAAAGGACTGTCCCCAAGAAGTTCGGTCATTCTGGATCCGTGAGACTCAGGCGAATTACACTGGCAACGATGGTCGACTGAGAGCGCGCATAGCAGCAATCAATCTCCGTGATAGGGATGGACTGCTGGCCAGGTTGTCCGACGTTCGCTGCCCTGTTTTGTGGCTGCATGGGACAGATGATGTTGTGTATAGCGTGGCAAATGCTGAAGAAGATATGAAGCTGTTCGTTAATAGTCCAGAGGCAAAGTTGCAAGTTGTCGAAGGCGGCCAGCACTTCTTAAGTGCATCTCATCCGCACAAGGTCGACTCAGCTGTCCTCGATTTTGTGAGAAGGCACAGCGCTTCAGTACACAGACTGTAAATAGACATCAGGAAGTATGAATAATCCTTGGTATTGAATGTTGCCCCTCAACTCCGCGACTATGCATGAAAATGGCCGTTACCCTCGTCCCATCTCTAGGATCACCTAAACTTGCTGACAATGACGGCGATAATAAGGATGACCAACACCGTTATGATTGCCACGGTAATAATTTTGTTGGTAGCCATCCTGCGGCATGTCAGTCAAAGAGAACATCAGCAACGGCCGGGCAAAGATCTTACCTACGCGCCATGCCGCGCAGTGTTTTGTTGCTCCTATCCACGTGTGTCTCACCCTCCATCAATGTCGAACGGGTGTGTTCGATCGTCTCCCTTTGCCGGTTGAGGTCGGCCAATGTATTCCTGCCAATGTCCTCCGTCTCGAGCGCGACTCGTTGACTATCGCGCAATCGCCCACTCGAGCGCTCTAACCTCTCCGTACCGGACAAAAGCTGCTGCCTCTGTTCCAGCTGGTCGTCTGCGTTGGGATTGTCCTTGTAGCGTCGTCCAAATAGTGCTGAACGGTCGCTTGACAAGCCCTCCAGCTTCCTCCTGGCAACATCAACATCGTGCTGGTGATTTCTGAACTTTGCGTTGACCTTGGTCTTCTGGTTCGCGGGGAGATTCTCCTTCTCGAGTCTCATGGAGTCGAGCTGATATCATGTTAGACCAATCGTGGGAGTTGGCCAGGAATGCATTTCTTACCAGTTCCTTGGCTTCTTCCAGCGCTCGTTCGGCCTGACTGACGGCAGACTTCCTTGGCTCTCCGGACAATTCGGGTATCTGTTCGAGCTTCTGGTTGAGGTCTGCCTGGACTAGCCTGAGTTCCGCCTCATAGTTGCTGAAGAGCTCCGAGCCCGCATCGGTATCGAGTGGATTGACCATTTTGAAGAGATGTGCTGGTTGTGGTGGATGTGGTTTGCGAAAGATGGCGGATGTGAATCGTGAATGTCCAAGTGGCCGCCTCAACACGGAAGGCTGAAGCGCCGCCAGCCATGTGACATCAAACGCAGTCGGGCTGCTTGGCGTCACATGACCCGGTCTGGAATGGCCGCGCCCGCGCGGTGGCTGTTCGGTCGGATTCCCAGGCGGCAAATCTGGGGTAGAAAAACACACTCCCGCTCGCACTGCCTTGGTGACTGCCTCGGTAGCGGTTGACGGATGGCCCGAGGTGGAGCTCCAGCTCGCCCTCGCCCTCGCCCACGCCCTCGCCCCTCCAACTGAACCATGGCCCATTCATAATCATCCGCTCGCGCTCTTGCAACCTCCTCGTCCATCCGAAAACTCGTCATCCCCCTAGAATACCTTACCATCCATCTTCGCATCACACCGCCGAATAACACATCTTCACAATGGCTGCCGAGCGTCTCACCTCCGTGCTCCGCCACGTCACTGGCACCAAGAAGCCCCTCGAATACATGTATGATTTTTTCCTCGCAGCACTGTTTGGCTGCATCGGCTGACACTCGATAGCACCGACAAGAACCCGGACGATGTTGTCATCACACTTGCTATCCGTACACCCTTGACCAAGGGCAGAAAGGGCGGCTTGAAGGATACACCCCTGGACGGCATTGTCTTCAAGTTGCTGGAACAGGTCGTGCGCAGAGCAAACATTGACCCGCAGCTGGTTGAGGATATCTGCTTGGGCAACGTAAGTGCAAATAACGATCGGCGCATCAAATGAGTCGTGCTAATTTTCTGTCAGGTATCGGACGCCAAAGCCGCATACTACGTCCGTGCTGCCTCGCTCGCTGCCGGTTTCCCTGTCACGACTGCTGCTTCATCTTGCAACCGATTCTGCTCTTCTGGTCTCAAGGCTATCCAAGATATCGCCAACCAGATTGCTGCTGGCTCCATCGACTGCGGTGTCGCCATTGGAGCAGAGTCCATGTCTACTGGAGGCGACCGCCTCGAACGACCATTCGTTGACGAGATTCTGAACGCAAACCAGGAAGCTAGGGATTGCATGCAGCCCATGGGTCAGACATCCGAAAATGTTGGAAAGGACTTCAACATCTCCAGGAAGGAGCAGGACGAATACGCAGCAGAGTCGTACCGCCGCGCCGAGCTGGCTCAGAAGGAGAAGCTCTTTGACGATGAAATTGTCCCGATCAAGGCCAAGGTCAAGGACCCAAAGACCGGCGAAGAAATGGAGGTTACCCTCACCAAGGATGAAGGACCTAGGTGGGGTACCAACTACGAGAGCCTAAGCAAGCTGAAGCCCGCTTTCTCCGCCTTTGGCGACCGCAGCACCGCAGGAAATTCGTCTCAGGTCACCGATGGTGCGGCCGCTGTTCTTCTCATGAAGAGGAGCAAGGCTATGGAGCTTGGCCAGCCAATCGTTGCCAAGTTCGTTGGTGCTACTGTGGCCGGTCTGGCCCCGAGAATCATGGGTATTGGCCCATCCATCGCCATTCCCAAACTTCTCACCAAGTACGCTCTTACCATCGACGACATCGATGTTGTCGAGCTCAACGAGGCTTTTGCTTCCATGGCAGTCTACTGCAAGAACACGCTGAACATTCCGTGGGAGAAGATGAACGTTCGTGGCGGTGCCATTGCTCTCGGTCACCCTCTTGGTGCCACTGGTGCCAGGCAAGTTGTGACTGGCTTGTCCGAGTGCAGGAGGCAGAAGAAGAAGGTCCTGCTGACCAGCATGTGCATTGGCTCCGGTCAGGGCATGGCGGGTCTGTTTGTGAACGAGCAAAATGTTTAGGTTTTATGTGTATGACTGATCTATAAGATACTGCGCGAATATACGTCAATTGTCAAGAATCGGCTCTTTTTGTAGTAATTTGCATTGGCATTGAAACACGGGTACCTTTTAGTGCGGCTATTCAAGGGCGCGGGGATGATCTGCGCTACAAACTTTGACGTCCGCGTTTGTCGGCTGTTTAGCTGCGTCATATTTCGCTTCGGGTTTGAACCTTAGCAAACCTGCCTCTTCCTACGGCGTCCTGTGTTCTCTTCTTCCCTGTCTAGACGTCTCCAGGCCCTTACCTCTGTCCAAGACAAGCCTTTCTACTTTCCCTCCAGAATTCCAGCGACCACCCTTCTCGAGAGCCCTATTACCAGCTGGACGACTTCGGCAAAGCCTTTAGAGTACGAAGGAAACACAGACCAATTCGAATTAGAATATTCTCACGACCATGCGCAAAGTTGACTGGGCGGCTGTATAGAGGATGGCTAACTCCCCATCGTCCAACTCGCACGATTTACCACGAGCCTCTCCGACCCCGTCTCCTTCACGAAGTCCGTCCATTGCACAAAGCCGTGGCGGTCAAGCCCACATACCAGCAACACCCAGTGGGCTCCGCAATTCCCACGTACTGAGCGCAGAGGATATGCGCTCTCAAGCCAATCTCCCGCAGCCAAGTAGAGATGGCATCATACCTACAGCCCAGGAAGAGGCGAGTCCATTGGCGGATGAGGAGGATACGCAAGTAGAAGGACGAACAATCTCGGGAGTTCAGCCAGATGTCCGGACACGATTGCTGGAACAGCAGCATTACGCGACGCCTTCGAGTTATGGTTCCACGAACATGAACGGCTACCACTCGCCACGACCGCGCTCTTTCCAGACTTATGGTTCTTTTGACTCTGCCAATACTCCATTTGGATTCGCTGCACGCTTCCTGCCCGCCAGTCTCGGCGGGAGATATCAAAGTGACGACCCGCTCATGCAGCAAGAAATGGACATGACATCCATTCTCGCGGCCAGGCACGGGATCACCGATCGTCGGAAAATGTACTTTCACTATTATTTTCCCTTCGCGAATTGGATCCGTCAATATCGCTGGGCGTATGTGAAAGGCGATTTGGTATCGGCTTTCACCATGGCTTCATTCTACTTGCCCATGTCCTTGTCATATGCTGCAAATCTCGGGCACATACCGCCCATCAATGGCCTTTATTCCTTTGCATTCAACCCCTTTGTATATGCGCTTCTCGGAACATGTCCTCAAATGGTAGTCGGTCCCGAAGCCGCAGGATCTTTGCTTACTGGCCAAGTGGTGCGGGAAAATATAAAGAACGGCAGTCATATGGACGAAGACGGGACAAAAAATGCTCAAATTGCTGGCATGGTCACAGGACTAGCCGGCGCGGTGATCCTAATGGCCGGTCTCTGTCGCTTGGGATTCCTCGACAGTGTTCTGAGTAGGCCATTTCTGCGCGGGTTCATTTCGGCGATTGGTATCGTCATCTTTGTCGATCAGCTTATCCCAGAAATGGGCTTGGACGGAATCGCATCCCACGTAGATGGGGCAGCTCACGGTTCCTCTCTACAGAAGATCATGTTTCTTGGTCATTATTGGAGACAGGCTCATGGACTGACCTGCGCCGTTGGCTTTGGGTCATTTGCTATTGTCATGTTCTGCCGAGAAGTCAAGAAAAGGCTTCAGCCAAAGAGGCAATGGGTGGCATACATACCTGATCGATTCCTAGTCGTTGTTTTGAGCGCAGTCTTTGCATGGGCATTTGAGTGGCATGAGCAAGGTCTGGACATTTTAGGCGACATTCAAGCCCAAGGCAAGCCATTCAAGGCGCATTTCCCGTTCGAACCTAAGATGCTTGAACATGCCACAGATGCATTCAGCACGGCTATCCTGATCGCTCTTTTGGGATTTTTCGAGTCAAGCGTTGCAGCAAAGAGCTTGGGCGTCACGCCGTCGAGAAAGACTAACCAAGAAGACGATAACGAGCCCGAGGGCATCAAAAGTATGATGGTCTCGCCAAATCGAGAACTGGTTGCACTGGGTGTCGCGAACATTATGGGCGGTCTGTTCATGGCTCTTCCTGCTTTTGGTGGTTATGGCAGAAGCAAAGTCAACGCTAGCACCGGTGGCAAAACCCCCATGAGCAGCATTTTCCTCTCCATCATCACTGTCATTTGCATTTTGTTTCTTTTGCCGTACTTTTACTACATTCCGGTATGATTCTCAACTGTCTTTCACATGTTCTCAATAGCTAATCGTGAACCAGAAATGCGTTCTTTCAGCGATGATATCCGTTGTAGCATATTCATTGATCGAGGAAGCACCCCATGACATTCACTTCTTCTGGAAGATATCTGGCTATAATGATCTCTTCCTCATACTCTTGATTTTTCTTACAACCTTCTTCTGGAACCTTCGCATCGGCATATTCGTCGGCATTGCTCTCTCACTACTTCGCCTGCTTCGTCATTCTACGCGACCGCGTATACAGATCTTGGGCCGGGTTCCCGGATCTAAGCAATTTGAAAATGCTGAAATGCACGCGCTACGCCAAGATGATACCCGCGAGGACCTCGAATTCATCGAGAATACACTGATCATAAAGATACCGGAACCTCTGACCTTTGCCAACACCGGAAGCTTGAAACATCGGCTGAAGCGGATCGAAGAGTACGGCGCTGGTACTGCGCACCCAGGGTTACCCAGACTTCGTCGACCAGATAAGGACCAGGTAGTCATCTTCGACGTGCACGGCGTGACCGGGCTGGACCCAGCGGCTGCGCAGGTCTTGCTCGAGATTGTGCAGGGCTACGTCGATCGTGGAGTGAAGATATTCTTCTGCCGTGTGGTGGGACGCAAGACCGAAGTATGGCGATTGATGAAAGTCACCGGAATCGTGGACCTGTGCGGTGGCGAGAGTAACTTTGTGGACAGCGTGCAGGAGGCGCTGGACCGGGCGGAGGAGGAGACCAGTGCAGAGAACGTGCTCGAAGACGCGGCTGAACGCGCCGAGGAAATGGTTGATGGAGACGCAGATGTCGAGTCTGGAGTCCTCAGGGAACAAGGCAGGACGTAGTATGACTTGCCGGCTTTCGACTGGGACGGAGACTATGGAAGAGTAGAGGATGACGATGACGGGTTCGATATTGATAGCCACTACGGTGGTGGTGACGGCGATCCAGACGCAGATGCACTGTTTGGCTAGCATTATTTATATACACTTGCATTGTAATGGGGATATGTAACAAGTGGACATGGAAAGAAACGTGTCTTTCACTATATCTTCACTTCTCACTTGGGTTCCTGCTTGATCTCCACATCTGTAGGCGGCGTCTCCTCCTTCTTCACGGCTTCGTTCTCAGACGCAGACCCTACACTGACGGCCGCGCTGCTCGTCCTCTTACCGGCCTTCCTCCCTGCCGTGGGTGAAGTCAACGGAAGCCCGCTGTCCGGCGTCGCAGGGCGTGACGAGTCCCCACTCCCACTGCCGGTCATGCGCAGCGAGGGCCGCGCAGCTGCTGTACCGGAGACCTTCTTACGCGGACCCTGTCCGCCGCGCTGACTACTGCTCGTACGACGAACACCGGCATCAGCACCCGTCCCCCTCCGCGGACGAGTCTCCGGATCCGGCGTGGGCGTCGAACTGCGCGAGCTCGACCGCGAATTCACCTGGTGATGGTGGCTGTGCAGCTTCTCCCGCTTGAGGTGCTGCAACGAGCCCTTTTCGCGGATCACATTCACCGCTTGGGCGGTGGCGTCGAGGACTGGTCGGGGTTTGCGGTCGCCGAAAACGCGTGCCCAGCCGCGCCAGCCCGTCCACCATAGCCAGCCGCCTTGTCGTCGGGCCAGATCGCGGTCGCGCGATTTGATCAGGCGCCGGAGAACGGTGCGGCGCTCGTTTTCTTTCTCCCAGTATGCGCTGCGGTAGGTATCCCATTCTTCCCGGAAATCCGGGCTGAAGGGCTTGGGTAGCAGGAGGAGCTTGAGTGTGTCGCCACCTGCCGCAATGTCTTCTTCGACCCAGTGGTCGCGACCGCCGTCGAGTCGCTTCAGACGGTCTTTCTCACCTCCAGGAAGGCGTTCAATGTCCCGCGGGAGGTATTCATATCTCATACCTTTGGTGCCAACCCAGTATCCGAATGGGCCAAACAAGCTCAGATACCCGAGCAGCTCTTTCCACATGGAGCCCTTGATCACAACAACCTTCATGTTGAACCCACGTAGCCCTCTATTGGTCACGCTGACCCATCTTCTGGGCCAGCGCATGCCCCTGTCCCATATTCCAGTCCCCCAGACAAGACACCACATAACCACGCCGCCGACAAAGGCCATTTTCTCCATCATGTCCAACATCCAGTACACACTGCCGCCAGTGCCTTTGCCATCCTCTCGCGGCCGCAAGAACAGCAGATAGGTGAAGGTCAAGGTCCAAAGCGCCAAGGCGCCGAGGAGGAGAACATGCAGCCGTAGCCTTGCGCGCAGTGAGAGGTACTGTGCGCGCAGTGAGGCTTCGAGGATTAACAAATTGAGGTAAATTTGAGGCGGAGAAGAAGGCAGATGCGACACGGGATCAAGCGGTGGAGGATGGGGCGCAGTGATGGACGAATTTGTCGTCTGTGACATTCGGCGGGCAGCCGATGCTACCTGGTCCGGCGAAACATTCGGTGGTGGTGCGCCCTTTACGATGCGGTCGAGCTGAGAGGTTGCCATACTGCGTACTGCGTAGGCAGTGGAGTCGCGGGGGCCGAGGCTAGGCGCAGAGCGACGGTCTGCGGTCGGGAGAATGCAAGATCAAGAACGGAGAGTGTCAGCTCATGCTGATTCAATCCGAAAGACTCGATGCCTTATTCTGTGCATAGCGGATGGCTGCTGGTGGAAGCGAGAGGTATCAATTCATGACATAAGAGAGAACAGCAGCGAAGGTGGTTCGAGGTCAACAGCCGCGCAGCGTCATAGCGTGAGCCGTGGCTGGGCTCGTCGCTGGGCCCGTCGCTGGGCCCGTCTGGGTGGGATATCTCTACGTAGGTGCTGCACTGGAGCATACTAGCAGGCGAAATACACATCAAAAGGCCGCTCAGTGGTCCGTAGCACGAGAGTAAAAGTAAATCGTCCCTTCTGCAATTATTGAAATGATTTTGTTTCATGCATTTATTTACTATCGCCGTGCTTCTCACCAGCCCGGAGCAATATCCGGCTCGACCTGCCGCCAAGACTTCCCAAAGTGCATTACATAATCCCGCACACCCGGCAATTTGTGAAGAGTCTGAATCGACCGCATCACCACCTCACACTCACATCGTCACACAATATTGATTGAGGATCAGCCAACAGTAAGTCAAACCGCTATGGAGACGCTTATGCGAATACTGACATCCTCATGTAGTGCAGATGTGAGCTTCTGATGACTACAGGACAGTGCCGAACCGATCAAACTAATAAATGATGCAGCTTCGTCAAGACCCTCACGGGCAAGACTATCACCCTCGAGGTGGAGTCGAGCGACACCATCGACAACGTCAAGAGCAAGATCCAGGACAAGGAGGGCATTCCCCCTGACCAACAGCGTCTGATCTTTGCCGGAAAGCAGCTTGAGGATGGCCGGACTCTGAGCGACTACAACATCCAGAAGGTCAGCAACATTCCCATCATTGGCGCGACAAGAGAGATTCACTCTGGCGCATCAACAACATTCTTCTGATCAATAACTAACGATCATCACAGGAGTCGACCCTCCACTTGGTCCTCCGTCTGCGTGGTGGTATCATCGAGCCCTCGCTCAAGGCACTGGCTTCCAAGTACAACTGCGACAAGATGATCTGCCGGAAGTGCTACGCTCGTCTGCCTCCTCGCGCCACCAACTGCCGCAAGAAGAAGTGCGGTCACACCAACCAGCTGCGCCCCAAGAAGAAGCTGAAATAGACGATACGAGTTGTGGTTTGCATTTGGCGTTCGTACGGAGGCTCGCACATGGATTCTGCTGTGGTAGATCTCTTGCGAAATGGATGTTGAGTCAAACAATCTCGTTCCGTAACAGCAAGTGCGCGTTGAAAGTCAAGATCACCCATTTGGACGGCAACGTATGGTTGACATGGAAAACAACTTTAACCGTCAGCCACAAATGACCCGTCTCTGCCCTTTCCAAGAAAATGATATATGCAAGTTTAAACACGTCCGTCCCAAACGTCATTCTGCTTTGGAGCTACCATTTGGGGCTTTGGACCAACTCCCATTTAGCCCAAGCCTCGCTCGCGTGACCTCACGTTTTTTATTTGTCGTCCAAACCGTCCCTGGCCAATACTGATGCGGTTGTGACAATGCCGACATCCGGAACACGTCACTACTCCGAGAATGTACACGGTTCTGCACCACACATTCGTCGAACTAAGCAAAAAGAGGGCGGGTTTTGTGAGCAAGGCGGGGCGCTTAAGCCCATAGACGGGACCTGTAGCCGTGTCGCTGAACCGTGCCCGGCAGCCACTCGTGAAATTCGGCGACGTGTCACCGAGCAGCACAAATGATTGCTTCCGATCCGGTTGGGATAGAGGCACCGGAGGCAGGACACCTGTACTCTAAGAATTGCACAAGGAAAAGAAAGAATGGTAGTGGTAGTGACCTTGCACAGATGTGCGTGTGTGCAGCCGAGCCGGCAATAAAACAGTCGGGGGGCCGCGGGCAAAAGAATGTCCCATTAAAGCTTTGCGTGATAGTGGAGAAGCGCGCGCATAGGTTCGACGCGCCTCGCGACGCCAGCCCCGGGCCACACAGGAACGCAACCGGATCTGCTCTCGCTCCATCTCTTCCCATATCCCGCACCGTCTGCACTTCCACTGTCCAGCACTACTTGCATGACAATTGGGAACGCGTGTCTGCATACTATTCAACACTATTGCGGACCCAATTCGACTTGCTCATCCGGTTTTCTCGAGTTACGGCTGTTCTGCAGGTCGAGGGCGGACCTGCAAAGGTCCTGGTCCAGGCACGTACGTATCGCCAACCTACACGCCCACATCTTCGTGTTCTGACGTGTATTTCGAATGAAGGCATAGCCGTAGCCTCTGGAAATACCTGATACAGAATGGATTCACAAAAAATCCAGAGCTCTCCCCCCAGGGCGCCGTCCTTGCTGCCGGCATTCGAGCCGTTGTCCTCGTCACCTGGAGGTATCTTCCCGCGTCCCAGCAAGAGAAAGTATGACGAACACGTCCGGGATGACAGAGCATACTATCCAACACCTGTTCCCTCGTCATCTACGGGTATCCTGCCGTCGTCACCACGCCCACAACTTCAACGGACCGTGTCGGCACTGTCGGAACGCGCTCCCTTGGGTGCTGTGCCCTGCCTTGATGTACCTGCAAATGGCGAGCCTATGCTCATGGGCAGATCTTCCAATTCCTCCGATTATCAGCTCTCTACGAGCCGCCTCATCTCCCGCGTTCATGTACGTGCAACATACCTACCGCCAGCAGATAATCGTCCCGATGGAGAGATCATGGTCGAGTGCCTGGGTTGGAATGGGTGCAAGATCCACTACCGAGGACAAGTCATAGACCTGGCAAAAGGTGAAAGTTTCGTGTCGAGCCAGCCGACAGTCCAGATTATGGTGGACGTCCAAGATACCCGTGTCTTACTGAGCTGGCCACGAAGCGAGGTTACCTTTGACGACTCTTCGCGTGACTCGACCAGGTCTCCCTCGCCATCGCCCTCCAAGAGGAGAGCGCTAGAGCGGGACGTCCTAGCTTCGAGCCCACCGCCGATGTTACTCAAGATTCGCTCACCCAAATCGTTGAGTCCACGAAATCTCGACGCCACGACTTTTGAATCGACTTTTATTGCAAGCCAACCCTCTGATGATTGTGGCGCTGTCCAAGTTTACGAGGATGACGAAGTCAGTGATGGCTTCCCGAGGGATTCCACTCCTACCTCAGAAGATAAATCCGGCTCCAGCAGCGCGAAAGACTTCAATGTAGCTGGCCCTACCATCACGAGAGAATCCAGCAGCTTATCCGAGCCAGAAGAGCTGTCCGAGCATGACGAAGAAAATGACCCGGTCGTTCTTGCTTTCGGGCCTTTTGGCGAGAATCTCCTCGGCAAATTCGCAACATTCACATCCGCTGCTAGTCCAGACCAAGCTAGTGGTTCGCCGCGATCGGCAACCAATCCTCTGCGTATCAAGCTCGTACACTCTGCCGGCGCTCAACCTCGA
The DNA here is from genome assembly GCA_000836255.1 of Dothideomycetidae sp. 11243. Classification (NCBI taxonomy): domain Eukaryota; kingdom Fungi; phylum Ascomycota; class Dothideomycetes; species Dothideomycetidae sp. 11243. The sequence continues at coordinate 1,556,817 of DF938582.1, forward strand.
ACATTCAGGGAATCTCCCGTCAAGAATCATATCATCAACCAACTTGCGTACTCACGCATACATTCCTTGCCTTTGTCGACCATTTTCAGTAATGTTCCATCCGAGATGAAGCGTCCGAAAGTTGCCGTTGACCAGGCAGATTCCGCGCACAAGCTGCAGCCATCAATGACCAGAATCGAGATGAAGGCTTTGATGAGCAAGATTCCCTGTATTGGCCACATCAACCGAGAAGGCAAAGATGCTGCTGGGCAACCTCTGGAAGATGAGTTCTACTACTTGCCAGATCTTGATGAAGATGAACCGCGCAAAAATGCTGTCAGCGTCGGACGGCCACCAATGAGAAGTGTTCGGAAGCAACACAAGGTCAGTGCTTCGATGATCGGTAAAGTGCAAAGACTAATTAATAGCAGCAATACTTTTGGAAAAAGCCGCGGTGAGTGTGGTGGGCAAGGGAAGAGTAAGGGATGTTATCAATTCTCAGTGTGATGAGGATTGCAACATCCGAAGAACTATCAAACTTATTTTGATGTGGTTGAAGGGAGCCTTGATAGGTTTGGAGGTAAGAATCGGATCACAAATTGACAGTCGGACTGATCATTGCGATTGGGTTGTTCTTGGCCATGCAGTCGATAGCATCAACGACAAATTGAGCATAAGTAGCGAAGTGAATTGATGTTGTTCACCTTGTTTGCATAAAAGATATTAGAAATAGTGGGGTTGAGCCATGACGTCAATCTAGTCACGGAGCCTCCCGCGCGGTCACGTGGTGCTCCGAGTCAGCCAACGGCCGAGTTGGGAATTGACCGCTACGCTCTCCCAGACTTGATGATCTCGACGATTTCAGAGAAGGAAGTTGTTGGTCTAAAGAGATGAGTATGAGTTCGCGTAGTAGTATCCGTAAGATAGAATTCTTCTTGTCGGCGTAATTGTGGATCGTCGTGAATGCTGCAGAATCCTTACATGACTTCCCCGAGCCGCAATTGGGGCCGATCACTCGCTGTCGCATGGCTGAATCCCCGCACAAACCAGACAGTTCCCATTGCAGACCCTGCCAATCCTCCTCCTCGGCCCCATCACCTTCGACCATTGACAACGCGTGCGCTTCGACCATCAGGCAGTAGCTGTACAGCTGACTCGGCCTAAGCTGGCGTCTGGTTCGCAGTATTGCTCGTAGACCGTAGCAGGATCGACACGCGCCTCTCTCGGCTAGCAAAGAGTCATGCGACACGTCTTCAAACATGACTGAACAGACTCCGGCCGCAAAGGCAAGGGAAGCAAATGGCGCGTCGCATGCGACTGATGGACACGCCAAGAGCAAGTCTAGTGATGGCTCTAGCAACGAAGAGGGTACCCATCACGTCAAGAACGAGACCAGTGTAGAGGACAAAGACGCAGGGAAAGAAGACAAAAGCACGCCGACGGGCAAGAAGCCGAGCAAGCGCAGAAAGGTCAACCATGCCTGCGTCTACTGTAGACGTTCACATATGACCTGCGACCTCGAAAGACCATGTGCTAGGTGCATAAAGAGAGATATCGGACATTTGTGTCATGACGAGCCACGGGAACCTCCAAAACGCACCAAATCCGAGCTCGAAGTTGCCCAGGTAGAGTCGAAATCTGCCGAGAACGGTGTGGGCTCAGATGACTTCAATGGATTTGCGCAAACAGATCCAAACCTCGGTATGCTCTCAGGAGGCATCATGTCCGGTTCCATGGATGCACCACCGATTGCCCAACCCAAGCCCATGTCACCTACTATCCTTCAACGACCGCAAAACAATAATGATCAGAACTTTGCTGGTATGAACAGTAATCAGTGGGATTTTGGGAATCCTGGCCTCTTCTCGGATATGCACAACATACATCCGTACAATACTTTCAACACCTCCGAGGTCAATAACGAGTACAATATGCTTGGTGACTTTCTGAGTTCCAGCTTACTCGACGATGGTGGCATATATACTAACGATGATGCGCAAGCATTCTTTAACGATCCACTGTTAACAGCTGGAGCCGCAAACAACTTCTCAAGTCTAGGCATACAGAATGTACCTCTGCCTGCAGCACAAGCGCAGGCGGGAATCGAAATCTCGAGGCCGTCGAGCACGCTCCCACAGGACTCCAAGGCTCGCGAACAATTCTTCCTGACGGCAGCAGATCCTGCCGGGAATGATGCTCCGGAAGAGCGCATGAATCGTTTGTTGGCCGCCAAATACAAGGCGGGTATGCTGAAGCCGTTCAACTATGTCAAGGGCTACGCGAGATTGAATGCATATATGGAAAAGAACATGCGACCACATTCTCGGCAAAAGATTCTTCGACAGCTCAACCAATTCCGACCCAAGTTCCGCGAGGCAATGCACACACTGTCTGATGTCCAATTGGTCAAGGTAGAGATGTGGTTTGAACGATGCTTGATGGAGTATGATCGAGTATTTGCCAGCATGGCAATTCCGGCTTGCTGCTGGCGGAGAACAGGAGAGATATACCGTGGCAACAAGGAGATGGCCGAACTCATCCACCTACCAATGGAGAATTTGCGTGACGTGAGTACCCTCTAATAGACAGAAGACTAGCTTAGAAGAGCTGTCTTGACATGAACACAGGGCCGCATCACATTGCATGAGATCATGGTCGAGGATTCATTGGTCAGCTATTGGGAAAAGTTCGGAGCCATTGCCTTTGATCAATCTCAGAAAGCGATCTTGACGAGCTGCTCACTCAAAAACCCTGATCCGACGTCTAAGGACCCATTTTTGCGATGCTGCTTTTCTTTCACGATACGACGAGATACCCATAACATGTGTGTGCCCATTGCGACTAGTCGATCGAATTATGCTGACCTTTCTATAGTCCAGCTCTTATTGTAGGCAATTTCCTGCCAATACAGCCCGAATGATTTGGTCGCGTGGCTGAGGTGCGCGAGTCCGCGTGACTTGATGCACTCTGCGGTGGGCAGCGGCTTGCACCAGAAGGTGACGGCAACATGTCCATACTGTAGAATAAATGAGCGACCGCACACTTTACATTGAGGACTTGAAATGGAGAAATGCCTACCCACCAGAACATCGTCCCTGAACAATCCGCGGAAGCTGATTTGCTACGTGAGCACCCTTGTCGTCAACCAATCTGCGCATCTACTGACTGTTGCAGATGTGGCAGACAGGGTCGAGAAACGATTGGCATCTGGATTGATCGACCAACCTCTATGCGCGCAAATTCGCATGTTAATTGGTAACTTTCCACAGCATCCGCGCCATAAGAAATCCCTGAAGTCCGAGGACCTCGATGAGAGCGGTACTCGAATATGGAACTTGAGCACTCGGATGAGTCGGGAAGATGCGGGCAATACCACCAAGGTCCTACCTCTACTCCGAGCATTTGCCCTGATTCTCTTGAAAGAAGCTTTTGGATATTCTTCGGTGAAAGGGCGGCGAAAGAGCGAGGCTATCGTCAGACTGTTGCGTACATCCTTAAAAGCAGCCCGGTCATGCGTTGCTTCCAATGAACTCGATTTGGCTACAGACATCTTGCAGAGCGCAGCAGATTATGCCGCTTTCTTCCAGGACGATGCGAGAATCCTCAAGAGTGGGGAGGGAGGTCCGTTGGACACGACTGCTCGGGACTTGCTTGTGGAATACTGGCTATTGCGAGCGATGCTCTCCTGGAAGCAAGATCGACTTGACCTTGCCGAGACTCACTTCAAGCATGCCACTGGTATCGATGGTGCTGGCTTTGCGACCATCATCAACATCTCTGATCTGGCCTGTGAGATCGGAAAGGACATGCTCAAGCGCCCGGACGGGAGAGATTGTGTTCCATGGTTCGAAGAAGCCTCCAAAGTCCTCGATCGCATACCATACGATGAAATGGACACGGAAGCAATAGAGCTGCGTCAGAGCATCATGCGTGATCTTGCTAGAGCACTTATGCTGGACAAGACGGAGGAGTCCTTTACCCGCGCTGCGGACCTCATTGCCTGCCTGGAAAACGAGCACGGACTCAAGTTGGGGGTCCTGCTTCTCAAGATAGATCTTCTGACTGCTGCCGATCACATCGATCCTGTCCAATACCACGCGGTCATCTCACAGATGATACAGAAAGTAGTCCTGAGCGAGAACACTTTCAAGACAATTCTATTTCACATCCACAAGCTGCAAGGGCTCTCTGTCTCTCTCGCGCGCAAGTCTTTGCAATCTTTGTTGCTGTTGCCTCTGTTTGAATATGGTGATGGCTCGTTCATCGAAAAAGCTGTAATAATGTTGATCTGGACTTTCTCGACGCAGTCTTTTGATCCTAGCGAGCTCACCTCTCTGAAGGAAGCCTTAGACACGACTTGCAACGCTACAAGCACTCGCTTCGGGGCAGAGGCAACCCATGCCGCTCAGACGCTGTGTTGGAAGGCCATCGAGATGGCCGTAAAAGAACACAAGCTGGACGCGGCTGAAAGCTGGTGCCGACTTGCCACACATTCACTGTTCGACAACGCCGGCGAAAGCAACAAGTCCAAGATTGCACGCAAGCTCATGATCATCGCTTTGCTAGATGGTAAAGCATCTATTGCGCGAGAAGCGTTTTATCAAATGCCAGAATTCGGCCGACTTGCGCCTTCGAGCCAATATCTGATGTTCCGAGTCGCTCTATATGATGGCGAGACTGGTCTGGCTGACGAGTGTCTCTCTCGTTTAGTCAAAAGTCCTGATGCGGATGCGGAACTGCTGTATGCGTGTGTACAGGAAGCACAGCAACAAAACAGTCGAGACTATGCTTATAAAGCTATGCAGGCTATTCTGCAAAGAGCGGACCTGGCTGAGCTGAAGAGTGTAAAAGCACTAACTTTGATACGCTGCATGATGCAAATGCTACTGGTGAAAATGGAAAACGAGAAGGACAACACGACGACTCTCTTGACTGAGGCTTGCGACCTGATGAAGACTGCGGCTTCGACTTTTGCTGAGAACGAAGTGGTAGCAGATCCACAAAAAGCAGAACTTCAATGGTTTGCAAAGACGAGTTACAACACGGCAATCAAACATGTGTCAGGTCCAGAAACTACACAGGCGTTGACTTTGATCAATCTGTGCCTGAAATTCACAGGCCGATTGAGAGAAACAAAAGACGACAATGGAAAGCTTGAAGCAGAGCGGCGTCTACTGACATGTCATTACCTGGGTGCAACTGCTTGTGCAATTCTTGCCCGGTCAGACGACCAGATTGATTCCTCTGAACAGCATTATACGGCTCTGTTGAAGCACACTCAGGTGTTCTCTGACCTGGTGACTACTTTAAATGGCGAGGAGTCACCGATAGAGGATGGAGCCGATTTGACTTTGAGGAGATCGCAGATGCTACGTCTCGAGATCGAAGCTCTATTCAAGCTCAAGCAATATGATAAGCTCGATAATGTCTTTGATGACTGCACAACAGATGTAGACGAAGACCAATTGGACATGTTGGCAGATTTGATCATTTCAATGCATTCACTTATGGTGGAGCAGCGGGTATCTTCGAAGTATTTGGACAAGATACCTACAGTCATGCAGAAGATCATCAACAAGAGCTGGCGCTACGACAAGGGCAACATGGTCAAGCTCGCGCGTTGGCTGAGGTGTATCTTCCGCATGACAAGTGGGACAAGCCCGGACATTGCGCTGCGTATACTCGAGCAGGCCACATCGGTTGCTACCAGAAGCGGCCTCAGCAGGGTAGGTGCAACGACGAAGTATACTGGAATACGCTGACCAGTAGAAGGAGAGTGAACGGTACCCAGCCGCCGAGCTGGAATGGCTCGCCAGCACGGCTTTCAACATGGCCGTAGACAGATTCTGCGCATCGGACGCGGAGGGATGTAGGGTCTGGGGAGAGGCAGCGCTCAATCTTGCGAAGACGGCGACCGACAGTCCCGGTTTGTCAGCGCAGATGCAAGGATTGTGGATGAGATTGCAAGCGCAGCAACAGACGCAGACAGAGAGAGGCAATTGAATCAGGAGGATATTCTTTCTTCAGATGTCGTCGTGGATCCTGTCCTCCAGTCCAACGTCTCTGTAATGATCGTCCGTCTCGGCCTGCGTCTTCCCCTCACTCCCCAACACCTCGCCCGTGATGTTATGTTCCTTTTTCCACTCATTCAGCACCCGTTCAGCCACTTTAAACCCCTCCATACCAGCCGGCATCCCACCTATAACAACAATCATCAGCATCCTCTCCCTTTTCCCACACAATAAAAGTTCACTCACAATAAACAGCCGCCTGCAGTATAGTCTCCCTAATCTCAACCTCACTGGCCCCATTCCTCAACGCGCCCCTAGTATGCACCGCGAGCTCCGTACTCCGGTTCAACGCGCACAGCATCGCGATGTTCAGCAGCGAGCGCGTCTTGAGCTCCAGCCCGGGCCGCGTCCACACGCTGCCCCAGCAGAATTCCGTCACGAGCTCTTGCATCGGCCGCGCGAAGCTGGATGAGCCGTTTGAGAGGGCGGCATCGACGAAGGACGAGCCGGCCACCGCGCGCCGCTGGGCGAGGCCTGCGGTGAAGAGCGTTTGGTGCGCTGTTGAGAGGGCTGAGGGGGAGGGGGCGGGTTGGTGTTGCTGCTGCTGCTGATGTTGGGAGGACATGATGGGTGGATTTGGGGGAGTTATTTTGTAGGGGTGAAGGAGTGAGATCTGACAGAGAGGATGTAGGGAAAAGGTAGAGAGAGGAGAAGAGGAGAGCGAGCTGAGGAGGACTTATCTACTGTATAACTTAGTCTGCCTCGGTCGAACAGCCCAGAGCTTCCGGTCTAGAGCTTGAAATGTTTCGGGGAACGTCGATGTCAGTGCGGGGAAAGAATGGCTTTGCGTGGGAGAGACATGTGGGGTCGCGTGCTCTCGACTTGCGCTGCATCGAAATGGTGAAAAAGGACTGGTTCTATTTGCCGATGCTGAGCATCTTCTATACTATAATAATTGTAACAGGATGCTTCCCGGGAGATTTATCTGTCGCTTGATACACGCAACATCAGAAAGCAAAGCATTATACATCCCTGGGGGAAGAGCCACCCTCACCGGCTCATTTCTGGTACCCTAGTCTCTTCTCCCTCTTCTCCACATCCTTCATCTCATCCGTTATCACCTCGTTGAAGTGCTCCGCAGAGTCCAGATATATGTGATGGCCGGCCTTGCGGATGACGACGACCTTGGCATCGCCATTTTCCTTCTCTTTCTCTTCCGGAGTGGCCGACTCGAGTACTTTCTGTCTCTCCTTGAGGATCTTCTCCGTCGCGTCGTGGCCGCCCTTGACATCCATCCAGTCGTGCTCGCCGTACATAAATACCACCGGAATGCCCGTTTCTCGGACTCTCTGGACTGATTGCGCAGCCGCATCGTTGTTGTTCGCCGTGATCCACTGACGACCGATACCTTGCACCCGCCGAATCAACGGAGAGCGTGCGAATGCACCAGGAGCCAGTACATAAGCCAAAGCATACTCACCGCTGCCTGGCTGTCTGAATAGGCTATAGCTGTAGTCGTGCAGCGCTTGTGACTGGTCCTCAGGAAGATGATTGAACCGGCGACTCGTCCAGCCCGAAACAAGACGCGGTCCGAGAGGCCCAGCAAGCCTCACAAACGAGAAAGGAGATATGTTGGCATCCCATAGCGTCGTCAGCCATTTTGGCAAAGGCTTGCGGGGCTGCGGCTGTTTGTTGTTGGTCGTGGTAGATGTAGAGGACCCTGAGCTTGTCTCGGTGCCGCTCTGCGTGAACTCGTTGCCCATTGTGCTTTCTTCGGGTTCGGGCATTTCTGCTTGAGTTGCGTACGGATCTTCCGGAATGCCCACTGGCGAGGCAAGAATGAGCTTGTTCAAGTGACCTGGATACTTTAACGCATACGCCACAGCCATGTAGCCGCCAAGACTGTGCCCGAGCAGAGTGAAGCGGTCTATTCCCTTCTTGACACGCCATTCCTCTAGAGAGTCTGCGAACCATGACTCTGCCTCGACGATCTTATCCTCTCGCGTCTTCGCTTTTATGTGAAACGGAGGGCGTGACGAGCGACCCATCCCGAGCATGTCGAGAGCGTATAGTCTCCAGCCTACCAGCCGTGATAGCGCGTCAAAGTTGCGGTAGAAGAAACCCAAGCCTGCACCATATCCATGGAGCATCACAAGATGATTTGTTGACTCTTCTCCAACGCGCTCTACGGAGAACTCGTTCAAGAAACGGTTCTTGCCTTTGAGCTGCACCAGATCGGACTTCCACCGTCTGGGTCCGTATGGGTCAGTGTTGCTGTCGGTGATAAAGGGTGGCGCTTCGTGGTCTGGAGTCTTCAACACATCCTCTGCGGCGTCGTCGGGCGACGAGACTTTGGCGCCAGTCTGGGAGTGGGTAGGCACGTGTTGTTGGAGATATGGGATAAAGGACAGGACTTTGTGCTCGGTCACGGCAGGGGACAAGCCAGCCCACCATTGACTCCAACCATCCTTGTAGCTTAGCGGGAAACGGCCGGCATTTCTGCCATGAGGGGCAGTCGGAGGTGTAATCTCATTCTCTCCGTTCTCTTTTGCTCTATGCCGCGCCAGCATGGGTTGCTGGGTTCTGGCATTTGTATCCGGGCCGGATTGTGTGGCTGCCATCGTAGCGTTGAAGCGAGTCGTTGGTGGGGAAAGGTTCAACCAGCCCAGACGGCGGGGCAGATACGCGCGAGAGCGCGCAAGACTGGGGTGAATGGTGGCAGAATGTGCGAGGCGGAGAGGAAAGAGAGTGGTGGGATATGGGCGTGTCAAAAGCGACGTCAGGATCCAGGCGGCGATATAACAAGTATATAATCATTGCCTCCCTGCTGGCATGGTTTTGTTTGGGGGGCGGGCGCCACCCAGTTTCCGGCGCCGTCGGAGTCGGAGTTTGCGCATCCCGACAAAATCCGCCCGTGACGCCGCCGTCGATTTGGCCCACCGTCCATAGACAGCTACGGCCGCTGGTTTCAGAGGGTCGTCCCCCATTATTATTCGCAACAGCTCTGTCTTCGTCACCAAAATGGCCGACCGGCTCACGCAGCTGCAAGACTGCCTGGATGATGTGAGATCTCTATACACTTGATTATAGTCCAATGGACTGACCGCATACAGCTTGCCACTCAGATGTTTGCCTCTTTGAGGTACATTAACACTCACCACTCTTTTGCTTCAATACAAGGCCAGCCCGATCAGCAGCCCAATCAGAAGAACGAAGACGGCAGTGCTCCAGTAATACCGGAGAGTCAGACCGAATCTCAGCCTGATGATCCGCAGGTCTTCCAAGCGAATCTGCGTGAGTTAGCGCGAGATCTGGTTGTCAAAGAACAACAGATTGAGTACCTCATCAAGGTGCTGCCTGGCATTGGCAACAGCGCTCGAGACCAGAATGAGAGGATTCAACGACTGGAACAGGAGTTGAAGGATGTCGAAGCGGAGCGAAAGCAAGCCGCGGTCGAGAGGGATGAGATGCTCGGCACGGTGGAGCAGCTGGCCAAGGGCTGTCGACGAGTCCACTGAATCCGTTTGCTCGACAAGCTTCTACGTCATCCAACCAGGACCAGCAATTTGCCCAAGCTATATCGCATACACCGTGCTCCCGAGCACATAGGAGGACTCCGCGTCATCTACCAGTCGAAGACTTTGAGATGCTGCTTCATCTACTCCGCTGCCGGAAGTTATATCTTGAGCATTAATGCTCGACGTGGATATGCCGCTACTTGAGCGGACATGTAGTGCCTGATCGTTGCAAGTGGGCGGCAGTGCTCCGAGTCTTGTCCTTGGCTGCTGTCTTGAAGCGGGCGTCTTGCGCACCATGATCAGCACCGGCAGAGACAGTGGAAGCCGAGGGACTGGAATATGAAGGAGAGGATTGGCCAGACATCAGGCTCGGTGTGCTGTCTTGTGCTTTTGCGAGACGTGACCATGTGCATGGGTCTGGCTCCTGGCGGCAATGGTAAAGCGTGGTGCTTTTTATAGATATGCCGCGGACACCCTGTTCGAAAGGGAATGGTGCAGCGCATTACCACCTGTGGCGTCAAACAGGTGCATATGACGCTGTCGTAGAGACCTAAAGAGTGGCCGTGATCGACTTAGCATAGCGCGAATCGTGTGGTACACAGTTCCCATAGGCTCGGTGATGGACACGGTTCCACCAATCGATTGGCACCGACGGATGTCCTCCTGCACTACGGAATTGGATAGGTTCCCAGTGCCAGAGCAATCATACGTGCGTATTGCTGGATGTGCCGCAGCGAGCCGAGTGGATAGACCAGTTTCAAGCAACAGCAATTGTCAAAGATACGCCCTACCATCTGACTCGAACTATATGACTCAAACTGGACCGTAGTATATTAAAAAACATATCTGATTTGCCCAGCAATAGGAGTAAATCTCCAACTTTCGGACCTCGCATGTGTACAAATCGGCGGTCAATCACCCCGTCAGGCCTGCCACCGCCGCATCATTCCCCATCATGGTTCATCAGAAGCGATCGCCAGCAACTCACGCCATCACTTGCGGCGTCTCCTCGCGGGACGAGTTCCTATTCAACGACGGATATTTGAACCTCAACCACGGTGAGCAAGCAATTCATCTTTCTACGTCCCGATCCCTCTTCCGTCTGTCGGCGCTTTCTGCTATGAACAATTTCCCCTGCTTGCGTGCCGTCGTGACCCGTAGCTGAAAGAAACCATTAAGGCTCATTTGGCGCCATTCCCCGGGCGGTCCGAGATGTCCAGCGCAAGTACCAAGATGCCTGCGAGCAGCGGCCCGATGTCTTTATCCGCTACACATTTCCACGACTGTTGTCTGCGTCAAGAGCTGCCATTGCTTCACATCTCTCCGCACCGAAGTCAACGGTCGTGTACGTGTCCAATGCCACCTTAGCACTCAACACTGTGCTGCGCAACCTAAGGTATGAAACGGGTGATGTGGCCATTTACTTCTCCACCATCTACAGCGGCATTGAGAAAACGCTGTTGTACATCTCAGAAACCACTCCGCTGCGTCTGCACAATGTGCCTCTAGCACATCCGCTCTCGGATGGAGCAGTGCTATCAGCCTTCCGGACAGCTATCGCCGACATCCGCGCTGCAGGACTAACGCCCAAGTTCGCCGTCTACGATACAGAATCCTCCCTCCCTGGCATCCGCTGCCCATTCGAAGCTCTCACCTCCATCTGTCGTGACGAAGGCATACTTTCATGTATCGACGGCGCCCACGGTGTAGGTCACCTACCCTTGGATCTAGGCAAGCTCGACCCAGACTTCTTCGTCTCGAACCTTCACAAATGGCTGTTCGTACCCCGACCATGTGCCGTGCTTTACGTGCCGTTGCGCCATCAGCATCTGATGCGCTCCAGCTTGCCCACCAGCCACGGCTTCGTGCCGAAAGCACTAGAGGGGACTATCAACAATCCTTTGCCCAGCACGGGCGAACCGCTCTCCGCCTTCGAAGTCAACTTTGAATTCGTGGGGACCCTGGATACAACCGCGTACATTCCCGTCTCGGCCGCGCTGGAATGGCGGCGGAGGTTTGTCTGGGGCGAGTTTGAGGGCGAACAGGCCATCATGGGGTACTGCTTCCAGCAAGCGCAGGACGCCGGAAAGATCGTGGCGCTGACGTTGGGCACTGAAATTCTTGAGAACGATGAGCAGACCCTGGGGAAGTGCTGCTTCAGCAACGTCCGACTGCCGCTGGACTATGCTACCCTCATCGGGGGGAATGAGGTCAATTGGTCGAAAGTGGTCGATGTTGCCCGGTGGATAGAGGAAGTGCTGGTGACCGACTTTGGCACATTTGTCGCGGTCATCTTCCTAAATGGCGCCTGGGTCGTGCGGCTCAGTGCGCAGGTCTATCTCACTCTAGACGATTGGCGCATGGCTGGCGAGTGGTTGAAGACTGTTTGCGATCGGGCTAGGGAGAAGAAATGGACTTGTTGATCAGTTGTACTCATATATGTTCATAATTAGAAACCTATCGCATCGACAGACGGTATGTAGTGCTTCCCTAAGCACTCCATCCCAGTGTCCGCCCGGCGATGTACAACACTCGCTGCTGGATGTTCCGTGCCAGTCCAACCACGCTCGTGGATCCTGCCCTGCCCAACCACAGTGACAAAACTCCGACCAGAACAGCGACCAGCACCGCAGATGCCGGTCGTTGGTACAGAATCGCAGTCTGGCGGAAGCGCTTAATCGCCGCACGCCTCGCCTCTTCGGCATCGATCTCCTTCGCGCGGATCTCGAGCCATACCTCTCCCTGAGTAAGCGTCTGGCCCGTCATACCCGCCAACGGGACCGTAGTCTTCAGCACAGAAGTGCGACTGACGCGTTTCCACGCGCGCCAGGGCAGACTTTCCGGTGGATGGCGCAGCCGCAGACCCTCCGCGCGCCGGACGAGCGCTTCCAGATCGAGGGGTTTGGGCAGCTTACTCAGGACGGCGTAGAGCATCTCCGGCTCGTCGGAGGGGATCTCGAGAAGTTCGTCTTTGCGCAGCGAGACGAGGGCGGCGAACATGTACACCCCTGCTAAGGCGTCGCGGGCGAGTAAGTAGTCGAATATGCGCGCTATGCCGCCGTAGGACTCGACGTCGTGGGCGAACATGGTCAGCGTGGCGGAGAGGGCGAAGAAGTTCTGCAGGCCGGAGAGGTGGGCGCAGAGGCCTGGGTCTGATGCGGAGAGGACGGCGGGAATGAGGTCGAGATGTGGACGCGTGCCGGCGATGGAGGGGAGCATAAAGTCCCTGATGCGTAGGAGAGAGAGACGTGCGAGAGCGGGTTTGGCAGCTTCGAGACCTAGGACGAGGAGCAGGACTTGGGCGATGTCGTGGTAGCCTTGGAAGTAGTTTAATGAAGGATGGGTGCGGAGGACAGATACGATAAGTTCTGTTAATGCGGTACGACGCGCATCCAGTTGGGATTGCGTTTCGTCGTTAGGGTAGTATACGAAAGCTCGGTTGACATCGAGAGAGACTTGATGCTCGTCCGGGTGCGGTTTCAAGGTCTTCCAATCGCTGTCAGGGGAGGAAGCGCCGTCGCTGCCGAGGAGAATCGGCCAGGCCTGTCGCCGGATCTCATCTTCCACGAAACCCTCGTCTGTGCCAGCTAGATTGCAAAGAGCGGAGAAGTCTTTCGATGAGCAGGCGCGAATGATGGAATCGACCTTGGATGATTCGTGGGAGGAGAGAGGTTCGGGTCGCCACGAGGCAGAAAGTGGTGTGTTGGCTTGGGTGTTGCTCACTCCCTCCAGCGATTTCTCATCTATCGAGGACGTGCCGTGATTCATGAATTCTTCATTTTGTACAGGAGTGTGGTCCGCCATGGAATAATATACACGGTCTGGGTTTATATGCTGATGTCCAGGGAAGGACGACTTGAGCTACTCGAAACCGATGCGATCATAACGAACCTCGCGACTGTGCCAGACCAGGTAATTGAGAGCAGAGTCGAATGTACCAGCTGCCGTTTTACATGTGAACAAGACTGATAGAAATAAAGAGATGCTTGACGTTGGAGAATGGAAGGTTGACATCGCCATTCGCATTTCAGCTGTCATCGCGGTGTCGCAGCCAATCACGGGTTGCGCTTCGCGCTCACTTCACCTTTGCCATCTTCTGCATCACAACCACAATATCGAATTCGGCAATGAACAACCACAACCGGGAAGCCGTGGCAACCAGGTCCGGCTGAGTGTCGCTTGCTGCCCGATGGCGTAGCACTCGTTCTATCGCCATGTTGTTGCAGCTTCGAGACTGCATTTCCTCTGGTATAGGCACTGTAATCGGACTATATCGATTGACAATATAGCACTAGTGTCCGAATTACTTCTGATTATAAGATATCTGCGAGCCGAAATTGATGCCCACATGGCAGGATCCGACTCGGGGATCCCAACGCAGCCGGCATCGTATACAATTCCCACCATTGGCCTACTCACGCGCACCCTCAGCGACAGCCCCGTTACACGATGGATCCTGCCTCTCAGCGTGACCGACAGCCTTTTGTTTATTGGCGAGAATCATGTGCACCGCTACGATTGCGATGTCTTTACTGGACATGTCAACTACAAGGAAGCATTGCCGAGATTCACGAGCAAGATTATGGCCGCGGCAGTGTTGCGAGGCGATTCCGGGGCGAATGAAAGCACTCAGCAGTCCGACCTTGCTGACTTTGTGATCCTCACATTCGATGATGGAAGTCTGCGGGTCGTACGATTCTTGATGACGTCCTCCGGCCTCGTAGCAGAGCCACATGGAACCCGTGCAATGCCTAGGTCTCTCGACCCGTTGCAGACAATAGGCACTCTGCTCGCAGTCGGGCCTGGGTCCACATCTATCGCTGTTGCTGCACGCGAGCGTGGACTGCTCATCTTGGATTCAAAATTCAACAGTGCCGACGCTTCACTCGGGCTGGAAGTGGGTGGCCCTGTACAGGATCATTCTCATGTCATTCATATGGCCTTTCTTCAGGTCTCCAGCGACACAATCGGTGCTTGTCATCTACTCTTGGTGAAGGTGGTCAGCAAGAAGCTTCTGCTTCAGACATTGGATTGGTCTTCCAAAGAGGGGAGTTCTCGAGCAAGGATGCTCCCTCCTCAGAGAATCAATCTGGGTAAGAGCTTCCCGACTTCTTGCAGAGGGTTCGGACTAACATTCAGATCAGATGGAGCCTTGCCCGATCTGCTAATACCTCTCGGAGATCGAGCGGCTTTTATTCTGGCAGCATCAACTGGACTTTTCCTATTCGAGAATCTTCTGTCGGGTCATGCTGAACAAACCAAGATAGCGTTGCCTAAAATGATCCTGCAAGCGGATTTGCGTCCCTCGCGTATTTGGGTATCCTATGTACGTCGACCACAGAGCGACGCTGTGATGCTCTTCGGAGATGATGGTTTGGTCGTACTTCTGGATCATTTGGGAACTGCAACGAGCGACACATGGTCAGTGGTGGCATATGCGCGAGGCATCTCACCCTTGCCTGATACGCATGCTGTCCACTGCTTTACGACAGACATCACGGCACATGACGTAGTGATTTTGCGTGGCAGCACCGGCGAAGGAGGCGTTTACATGGTCTTCCAGAAGCACGAGCCAGATACCCAGTACGGCACGCTTATCTTCGATCGCATTCAAGACTTGCCATCGTGGGCAGTGAGCTTGGATATGCTGTGCTCGAATCTGCCCAACTCTGCGGATCACATGCAACATGAATCAGATCGATGCTTTGTAACCTCCGGAGCTCATCACGATAGCCAAGTGGCTGAGCTTCGTAGCGGAATCGCAGCTCCTGTGCTATTCACCTTCGACCTCGGCTCTGATCAACCTCCTAGTCGCATTTTTACTACGCCTTTTGCAGATGAGGGCAAGTCCATGGCGTTGTTGCTGTCCGAGCTCGACACAAGCACAGCTTTAGGGACGCGGGCTATTCGATTTGACTCTGATGGTGTGACTATTCTGGATGCATCTAGTGGACCTGAAGGGAGCGATGGTCAGATTCAGCAGCGAGGTGTCGACCTTGACAGCTCCACAATCCACGTGTCTCCTGATCACAAGAGCGGAGCCATTATACAAATCACTCGAAAGGCTGTTTACCGGGTCTTTGATCTTGATCTGCCTGTTGAAACTCTATATTCGATTTCTGACGGCGAGGTGGAGATCATCGCTGCCGATGTCCTGGAACAGGATACAGACACTATCTCCGCGGCATTTGTCACTTCTGATAATTCATCAGACTCCCCCAAAAACGTGACTTTGCATTGGATTTCGCTGAAATCTCATGGTCAGGTCGGTAGTATTTCTCTACAAAGTCAAGTTTCGGCCATCCGGCTGTTCCAATGCGATTCTGGCATATGTTCTGCAATATCCTCTAGGGATGGTAGGCTGCTGTTTGTATTTCAGAATCCCGATTTACCGTCTGTTTTATATCAATTTCCACAGGGAGCGGATGCTGGCACAACTGCTGAGTCTGTATATGTCACTTCCAGTGAGCAGGGCTTCTCTGAACAGCGTAGGGAGATACGACTCTTGTGCTCCTTGCGTAACGGAACTGTGGAGGTTCTGGGATTGCATGGCCATTCTGGTGACCATGAACACAAAGAACAAAGTAATCAGGACTTGCTGATCCCGACAGATGGCTTACGCATTGAACATCTCGAAACCATCCGTCTCGGAGTCACGACTGTTATGATGACCCCTATAAAAACGCATTCTGGAGATTGTTTCTTGGCTTCTTGCGGACCAGGACTATATGTCATTACTCCTTCATCATCCTCATCTTCCTCGGACGTTCAGCCGCTGTATATTACCGACCGGGATGACACATCTTTCAAACATAAGAACATTTCTGCTGTTTGCCAAGTTCGCCATGACATGGAAACTGGAGGCGTCAATCTTAATGGTTGCTTGGTAGTCCTAATGGGTTCAGACTGCTTCATTGCTGAGATTCAGCCCAAGACTGAGCTGGCGATTCCAAGATCTATATGTGCAACAGGTACGGCAGCCTCGTCTTTTCCTATCCGTCTGATGTACTCTGAAAAGTTGGCACATTTCATTGTCGCTACGGTGGAGACCCGGCATCATCCCGGATCGGATCAGCAATACAATCGATCCGTTCTCGAGTATAGGCCGTCGTCAACGAATAACGACGCTGTCCAGGACAAAGCCGTCACTCGAGCTCTCTTCCAAACCGGCGAGAGGATTTACGCTCTCAGCGAATGGTCTTACTGCAACGATGAAGGAAAGCAGTATCTCTTCACACTCGTCGCCACTGGCCTCGACACAGTCTCGCAAGATTATAAGCAGAAGAGTTCTCGTGGGAGAATACACCTACTTCAACCGAGAATTAAACATGGACGGATCGTTGACGTTACTTTCCGGCACTCTCTTAAGTTTGATGAGCCCGTATATGCTCTCGCAATGTACAGCCCCGTTGCATTCATCTGCGGTCATGGTCAAACTCTCTCGGCTTATCAATACTGGACGTCGGACAAGAAATGGAGACTGTTCAGCTCATATCGGCTCAATTCACCAGCTATTAGTATATCTGTTAAAGGTGGGTTTGTCAATGTTACAACGGCTAGCGATTCACTCCTGACGTTCGCAATCATGATTCCGGACTCTCGAGTACACGCGTTTGTCCTTATCAGCTGCGATTCCAGACCGGCAAACGGCTTACATCACATCGATACGATGGGTTTCAATGCGATTGATCTAGAGGGATCTCAGGAGGTGTATGTTTCTGTCACGGTTCTCTCGACGAGGACGGCTGAAGTTCGGGGTCTGTCCACGATCATGGATCCAGCCAACACACAATTTACCAATGCGGTGAACCTCTTCTCCGCTCGGCTCCCATACAGCCTCACCCGACTCCAGCGATTCAACGCCACTGAGAGCAGAGGTAGAATAGAAACCTTGGTCGGTCTGGCCACCAACGGAGCGCTCTATGGCTTGGGACTTTTGAAAGCCCACGACTGGGCCAGGCTAAAGTACATGGAAGTGCTAGTCAAGCGCCGATATGACTCCCAAGCCCATCAGAATCTCATATCTGAACTAAGCAGGATACCTCTAGGCTTCTCTGGATTAGAACCAATGACCAACGAGTCCAACGCTGCATTCGAAGCGCGAACGGGATACGATCTCGCAGCTATCAACCACACGATGGAGACCCACAGGAATCGACGCATATCAAGCGTCGACTCCGACGGCGATGAGACGATGCATAGTGGAGATCTAGATACAGACAACATGTCTCCGATCCAATACTGCGAAGCACATGGATCCTCCTTCCCTCGTGGAGAGCGTATCAAGCCGGAAGACATGCACGTCAACGGGGACGTGCTGGGCTGGCTCATGACGGCTCCTTACAGGAGAGACGATGAGGACGGGATCGGTAACATTACCCCTGAGAAACGACTTGAGACTATGCTGCGGGCTGAGGCGAGGGGGTCTGATCGGATTGGGGTGTTTGTCAGGGAGCATTTACAGGAAGAATTGCAACTCGTGCCGGAGGTGCTGCAGCTTGTGCGTCGGTCGCTCAAGGCTTGGGGATATTGGTGAGGAAGGTTGGCCGTAACAGAGAGTATTAGCGGACGGCCGTCACTAGTCATGATAACGGAAGTTGTGTCAGCCGTAAACATTGATGTACAGCGATTCCAATCTCTGGTGTGTGTAGATAGTTGTGGAAGTAGGAGGCGGATTTGGAGACGGCAAGGTTATTGTGGATCGCACAACATCAGTGCGGGTCACTATCACGCAATGCAGTGCGACAAGCAGGACTTTGCTCCCGGACTAACAGCGGGATGTATTGCATCTATTGAAGACATTTTGGTGCCAGGTTCTTTTTAGTCAATAAGCCTATCCGTCGCCACTTTCCGTACCTAATAATTCGTAAATTTGATGAGCGGACGAAGGTCTGCTCGCCTACAAAATTGGTCATCATAACAAAAACAAAAGTGGAAAAATTATTATTGCCAATTTTGTGGTGGTGAAGAAGATGAACATAGCATCGCGTCGTTGGCTAGCCTCCGAATCAGGAGGTACATTAGAAATACTGCCATAATCCCTCGTCATATCGTGGCCGAGTCTTGTAAGCATATCAAAAGCTCAACAGACACGGAAAGGAACACATCCGACTTGTTGACGACTACTCGCTGACCGAGAGGTCAGAGGCATCGCTGAGGCGGACACGCTTCCTCTCCCCATTCTCGCAAGCTGCCGTCGAGGTAGCGAGATCAGCTTCGAGCTGCTCGACGCGGCGCTTCAGCTGCTCCTCGGAAGCGCGAGAGGCATCGAGTTCGGCCCTAAGACGGCTGACTTCGTCACGAGCGCTGGCTTCGGCGCGTCTGGCCTCATTCTCAGAGGCTTCAAGTTCGGCAACGCGACCGCGGAAGAGATCGTTGATCACTTCCAGCTCGGACACACGAGTCTTCAACGTCCCGGCAGGGCCGGATCCATTGGTCGAGGCGTTGGCATCAGGATATGATGGGACTGCTTGCGAGGCATCGAGAGCCGAAGGTGAAGGCGATGGGTGACGCAAGTTGAAGGCCGGCAGCGATGATTGGAATGCGGACTCTGCCAAGCTGACGTTGTCGAACAAGTGTTGAGGGGCGATGTTGTTGGCCAGGTGGGCCGAGAGAGTGTCGGTGGCGTGATTGGACAAGGGCGAAGCCGAGCGATCAGTGCCAGCAGAGACGACGCGGCGCGGATTTGGGTCAGGATAGGATGCAGGCAAACCCTGAGCATTCTCGAGCGAAGACTATGTGGCAATGTCAGACGTGTATGGTGAGATGAGTTTATAATGCAGTCTCACCCTCTTCTTAGGACCAGAAGCGGTCTTCACCCGGTTCCGGCTCTTTATAACATCAGTCTTGAGGGAGATGGGTCTTGGACGGCCATGAAGCTTGAGAAACAAGCCGCACGCGTTGCAGAGAACGCTGCCAGATTCATCACGACGCCATAGGGGAGTGGTGCTTGTGCCGCAATTTTGGCAGACGGGCTGGGGAGTTGTCAGCAAGTGTGAAGTGTAAAGCGTGAAGTGTGAGGACGGCGGGGATTCGTTATCGCCTTATCGATATGCGATAAGACGCGGGATGGGGATGCTCGCGAATGCTCAAAGGCAGTGAAGACAGTATACTTACTGGTCCGTTGTGAGTTCCGCCAGCTGTAGCAGCAGGAGCAGCAGTGGCGTAATTCATTGAAACATGAGAGTGGAAATTTCTATGAATAAATGATTAGTTCAATTCTGTTATCAGAACGTGAAGAAGGCGACGGTGATTGCAAATTCTTGGCATGGTTTCCGGTGGGCGAGATGTCTTGACACTGCAGTCCGGGTAGACCTGCCGGCGTCTCTCTTGTATACACAACACAACTCAAACACCAACGCAGCACATGATAACTCACCTCCCCTGAGCAGGCATGCTGGCGGCAGCGAGCGATGCCAATGTAGATAAGGCCGGCAATTGGACTGTCGGCCCCATTGACATTCTTTGCGGCATATAAGAATGCAGTGGTGTTGAGTGTGCCGAAGCAGCCGATCCAGGTCGTGAAATGTCATAGCCGGGCAGCGGCGAGAGATGGAAAGGTTTATCGTCGAGGTAGATTGGAGGAGTGAGCTGTCCCGCCTGCGGAAGAGGCCATCCCGTGAGGGGTTTGATATGATCAAATGCCGATGGTCTTCCAAGCATTTTGATGTAGTGGCCAATTGTTGTGGGCAAGTATTAATAGTAGAGGAATAGTATCTTGTGGTCGGAGACACAATCGATTAATGTTCGTAACAGAAGGTAGCGAGTGACTAGGGTGAGGTCGTGATTAAACGAGTGTGTAATGCAAAAATTAGGCGTGAAGCAGATGCAAGGCAAATACACAACAAAAACGAATGTTAGTCAGTATAGTCGTGACATGCAGAATGGATAAGTGACATTTTGGACTTGAGAATGTGGCACAGGCTGTAGTTAAAGGATGTGGATGCTTGTCGGCTCGACGGTGGGTTAGGGGGTGCGAAGATTGGACGGCAATCTTGCAAACCGCTACCGGTATGATATCTTGTCGGCTTGCGTTCTTCAACAGCAGCAGATCACACCGTGCACACCTCGTACATTCCAATCATTGCAAATTCCTGACAGATCGACAACGTTGACAGCTCATATCAGCTCAACACCGCCCGTTCCACCATGAGATATGTGAGCTGACTTGACTGGTGATGGACCATGGGATCTTGTTGGTATTTCTGCTAGTAACAATGATGTAGGCTATTATCGGCATTCGAGCTTTAATCAAGTGGATACTTGACTTTTGTGGACCCTGCAACAAGCTCTAAAGTGCCCAGGGTTTATAATGACAGGAGAACGAGTGAAAGCACTCATCTCAACAAGCTATCCGTCATCTCCACTCATCGGGAGAGCGTACTTTTCGCAGGTGGGAGATCGAAGATCCGTGATTGATTCACTGAGGGTGTCGACGTTGACCTGCCCATCTCGGAGCGGGCCGTGAAGGAAACGGCGGTTTATAACGATGTTTGCCGTCCAGCATGTGGTTTTCCGAGCATGTGTAAGGACAGTTTAGATTCCACATACCGTAAAATAATAAGAAATTGGAAGAATGCCACGAACGTGCAGTCACACCGGAAATTTTGGTTCTTGTTTCCGGCAATGTGTAAAGTCGAGCGCTATCGCCCAACAGCCGGTTCGTCCAGCTTCCAACCACGAGTCCGTGCAAGATTATAGCCGCAAAGGTACGCCAATGCTGGGGACCCGCAATCCCGTCCCCTGACAGCTGGTGAGCAATTCAGGGACACGAGCGGGCTCCCACCCCCCATTTGCTGGTCCAAGCAGCCCTAAAGCCAAGTCCGACAGGCCATCGGTCATCTGGAAATGTGGAGCTGGAAGTGACCCTGGTCTGTTAGTGTCAGTCAACCGCTGCCATCCAACTTGCATTTCACTTCAACCGACATCGATAAGCCGCGTACCTCTCCCTCCATCCCCCCGAAGTCGCAGCTCTCCGCCGTTGTGAGCCCTCAAGCCATGCTATAGGTCTAGAGCGCAATTTGTAGCGTCCCTTCATGCCGAGGCGACCAGCAAAGTCCGGCTACGCCCGGATCGCCCAGGCAGAGGAAGAAGAGGAAGAAGGACAATACCTCGACTCTGATGACGATACGAATATACAACATGGCTTGTCGGCTTCTGACAGTCAATATGCGCCCATTCAATCTCGTCGAAGGGAGCGCATGCAAGCTTTTGGGAACTATACGCCGAACTCGCCAAAGTCACCTCACCAGAAGAGACGGAGAAGGACAAATTCAGGAGTTGATATAAAAGCAATCAATGCTCGGCTCGAGAAATGGGCCGAGGAGATTGCACACAAATTCAAGATTCGAAAAGTGACTGGAAAGACTACCGAAGAGGAACATTTGGAGATTCATCACTCGGTCTTTCAAGCTCCTGACTGGATCAGGCCTGCTACTTCAGAGGGTCTGGCTGCCTATCCGGACACTTCTGATAGAGACAGAGTATCAAAGCTGGAATTTGATAATGTTATTGAGAGCGTAAAGGTGGCTATTGAGCAGGGTATACATCCCAAACTCATTAGTCAAGGTAGTTCTGGTAGCTACTTTGCTCGTACCTCGGATGGGAAAGTGGTTGGAGTCTTTAAACCCAAGGATGAAGAACCATATGCCAACAAGAATCCAAAATGGACCAAATGGATTCATCGCAATCTGTTTCCTTTTTTCTTTGGCAGGGCCTGCCTAATTCCAAATCTCAGTTATGTTTCTGAAGCAGCAGCCTACGTTCTAGACAATCGACTCAGGACGAATTTGGTACCTTATACAGATGTGGTATCTTTGTCTTCCAAATCTTTCTTTTACGACTTTTGGGAACGTCGAGCGTTTTATAGGAAGAAGAAGCCCCTACCGGAGAAGCAGGGCAGCTTTCAAGTCTTTCTCAAAGGATTTCGAGATGCAAATTTGTTCCTAAAAGAGCATCCTTGGCCGGACCAGACGGATCTAGCTCAACAACGAGGATCTTCAGCCCGGAGAAAAAAGCGCACTTGGGCTCAGGATTGTCGCCCAATGTCACGCAATAATATCGAGGGTGACGGCGAAATAGACGATGACGGCCCGGACAGCCGTGAAGAGAGTCGTCGTAATGTCTTTTGGTCGGATGATTTACAACAAAATTTTCGGGAACAGCTTGAGAAGCTTGTAATTCTGGACTACATTATGAGAAACACGGACCGTGGCCTGGACAATTGGATGATCAAGGTTGATGAACACAAGAAAGAGGCTAGTATAGTGGTAGAACCTCCCAGCAGGAAACCATCGCAAACTCAACTCGGGCAAGATGGAGATGTCGACGGCTATGCTGAGCCATATGAGTTGCACGAATCCATGACCATGAATGGTAATGGTCGTCGCAAAGGGCAGTCTTCAACAAGGACCATTACTATTGGAGCCATTGATAACAGTTTGTCATGGCCTTGGAAGCATCCCGATGCGGTAGGTGATCAAGAAGCCTGTCTACTTCTATTACTGATCAATCGTAGTGGAGGAGTTTTCCCTTTGGCTGGCTATTCTTGCCGGTATCGCTTATTGGGCGTCCATTCTCCGAAGCTACCAAACATCACTTTCTTCCATTACTGACTTCGAAACAATGGTGGGTTGAAACACAGGTTGCACTACGGCACTGTTTTGAAAAGGATGCCGATTTTTCCGAAAAGATGTTTGCACGACAAATGGCTGTCATGAAGGGTCAAGCATGGAATGTTGTTGAAACACTCAAAACGCCTGATCACGGACCTTTGGAGTTGACTCGACGGGCACGAGTGTGCGTTTGGGACGATATTGTTGATATTCCTGTCGCCACGCCTATGAGGCCAACGTCGTTTGAGATTCGCAACAAGTATAGTATGCCCAGTGCCGCGAGCAACCATGAGGAAATGGACATTTCGTCTGCGCTCGAGGCGGCCCGATCAAATCAGCCTAATCTTCTCGAATTGGCGAGCGCTCCATCAGACGGTCTACCGAATCCATTCAACATTTCGAGGCAGAACAGTTACAGCAAGCCGAGCAATACTGAAGAGGATGGTCCGCTATCGCCAAGCAGCATCAATGAGTTTACGTTTGATCACGCAAAGGAGCGAGACAAGCGGCCGGTCATGGCACGGACTCGGGCACGGATGAGTATGGATGACACTCGTCGTTTGTTTGATGGACTAGGCGATAGGCGTCGTCGGTTCTCGTTGGGTATTTCTCGACGCAATACCTTGACGGACAATCAGGATGATCTTGAAGGTGATCTTGGGTACGCAGCGGCCGAGGATCAGGAGCATAATCGGCGAAAGGTCATTGTGGAGAGACTGGAGACGGTTAAAAGTAGGAATCCCGTGTTTACGTGGTGTTGAATTGAGCATGGTACAAAGACCATAGACCAAAAATGTACTTTTGTTTTGGACCTATGGTGCCGAGATTTGGTTGTGGCTGGATTTGCATGAAGAAGTGCGTGTCTGGGGTTCAACGTCATGAACGAAAGGCCGTGAAGCAACAACGCTTTTCGAATACAGGCCCATGAAGTTTTTACGGGAGGCTGCAACGGTTGGAATCATTTTCCATGCGGTAGAAAATATCTGATGCCTTTTGGATTCGGTCCTACTTTCTACCGTGCAGAAGAGTACAATGTTCTAGGATACAATCGAGCAGCCTGAATGACTTGACGGCGCGTCGCCACTTGTCAAACCAGTCACCTGAACGCCACTCGAAGCGCAACGACCTCGCGACAGTCCTCTTCATCTGTTCCTTTTCGCTGGATCGGTTTGAAAAGATGATAATAACGCAGAATATCTGAGCGAGTCATCTATGCCGGCGAGATGAATCCCGCTCAGCTTCTGAATCCCAAAGCTTTTGCTAAAGATGCCGCAAAGAAGAAACCACAAGCCCAGCAAGGTACGTAGTATTCTTTAGCACATGATCTTTTATGGGTTTCTTCACTGTTCCCGTTCACCTTCACATGTTCACGTCGAGGTTTGAACTTCACTTGATATCTCTCACGTGAAACCTCTCGCGCCACTCTCACATTGACCTGTTTTCTTTCTTTCCAACACTACGGCCGTCAACCTCGTCCGTCGCTCTATCACTTCCAGCCTTTCCCATTTCACCGTGACTTTCAAGCCTTTGAACGCCATGAACGAGATCAGAAGATCCGCTACACCCATAACGGGACCGGCACTGACTCAGATAGGCCGGCCGAGCAGCAACGGCACCTCTGCTGTCACTATGCCATCTTTCAATCCAGCAACCTTACTCAATCCAAAGCTGGCCATGTCCAAGAGCAAAGCAGATCCACAACCAAAGGACATTCAGAATCATTCGATTGAAGAGGGTGACCCCAACAGTGGCGGCAATTCACTCACCAGTCTCCTCGAGAAACACCACGGTGTCTCGAAGCGTCAAGCCGCGCCCATGAAACGCATCAAAGATTCTACGGATCAGGAACAGGACCCCGACTCACCCAAGAAGCGGGCCAAGTTCACTGACGGAGTCGGCAAAGGCGGTGTCATTGGCGAATCTGTCCGCGAGATGCGCCAACAAGGTCAAGATGAGAGAGGCGTACCTACCGGAATCGTTGATCTCACCGAGGATGACGACGAATTGACCATTGTCAGCAGCAGGCACGTTGGACCAGATCCAAATCAAGAAGTCTGCATTGGCACCATTTCCTCCAAGATGCACGCCCACCGCGTACCTTTTGTTTCCAGTCGAGCCCTAGACGGATTGAAAGGAAGATGGCCGCCTTCTAGAGTTGCTCTCCGAATTCTACCCGGCCAGACTTTTGTCATTGACGTCCTCGACAAGAAAGGAAATGCATTCGGCAAGCTCGACGTCAAAGAATCTCATGCTCTCGCTCAACTTCTCAACGGCTCAAAGGTTCACGGCATGCGATGTTCTGCTTTTCTCACAGACCGACCCAAGAAGCAAGGTCAAGAGACTGGACACTCAATCTCTGAGCAGATGGATATTCGGATCGTCATCTTTTGCTTTCGTAAAGCCGCCGAAGGGATTCGCAAAGTACTGAGCCAGAAGAATGTCTATCTGCAATTCCCCAGTGCAAATACCGAAGGCAAAGAGATTGTCTATCCTCAGATCAAGGACTTTAGTCCTAGGCAAGTCGTCGCTCCAGGTCGCTCTGGCCAGACGGTCAATGTCTCTTACTATGTTCGCACCGTGGAGGAGATAAAGAGCGACGTCCAAAACATAATCGACAACTTGCCCAACTCGGAAGGGCTACCCTTTATGGAAGCCGATCCAGAAGTTGTCGAAACATCTCTTCTGGATCACCAAAAGCAAGCCTTGTATTGGATGACAACCAAAGAGACTCCATCAAAGGATGGTGAGGGTACACTCTGGAAGAGCCGCGTGAAGAAGGACGGCTCTCCTTGCTGGTACAATGTCATCTCCGGAACCGAAGCCAAAGAGATTCCAATATCCAAGGGTGGCTTATTTTCTGATGACATGGGTCTCGGCAAGACTTTGAGTATACTGTCGTTACTAGCGACAACTTTGGAAGAG
This sequence comes from Dothideomycetidae sp. 11243, assembly GCA_000836255.1. Taxonomy (NCBI): domain Eukaryota; kingdom Fungi; phylum Ascomycota; class Dothideomycetes; species Dothideomycetidae sp. 11243. Next base: position 1,582,860 of record DF938582.1, read on the forward strand.
GCCGATACTTTTGCTGACCAGCGTCCGACGCCCGACATCATTCAAGAACATCCTTCCGTGGAGAAGAACACCAAAGCTACCCTGATTGTCTGTCCCAAGAGTGTGCTCTCCAATTGGGATGAGCAAATCAGGACCCACATCAATTCTAAGAAGATATCGTTCTACAGCTACCATGGCGACAAGCGCGAACAAGACCTTGACGAGCTCGTTGAGTTTGACATTGTCCTTACTTCATACTCGATCGTCGAGTCGGAGTTTCGGAATCGCAATGTCAAGGGTAAATTCAGAGCCCTCAACCGTCTCAACTGGTTCCGTGTCGTGTTGGATGAAGCACATCAGATCCGCAACATGACGACGGGCGCTTTCAATTCTTGTTGTGCCCTAGCTAGCAGTCGGCGTTGGGCAGTCACAGGCACGCCCGTACAGAACCGTCTGGATGATTTGGGAGCTTTGATCCGCTTTATTCGAGTCGCACCTTTTCATGAAAAGGGCCAGTGGGAGATGAACTTTACTTCCGCCTGGAAATCTGGCAACGAGCAGGTTCTCCCCAACCTAAAACTCCTTGTCTCTAGCACCATGCTCCGTCGCTCCAAGAAGAAGATTAACATTGAAGACCCAGATATGAAGACGATCGCTCTGGACTTCACTGACGAGGAGCGCGGTCTGTACGAAGCCTTTGCTAAGGATTCGTTCAACAAGATGGACGCCATGATGCGCGATGGCAAGCTCGGCGCTCGTGGCACAGCCCACATGTTGACGTTTATCACTCGACTTCGGCTGATCTGCGCCCACGGCAAAGAGCTGCTCAGCGACGACGATATGAAGTTGCTCGACGGAGCGACTATCGGTACCGCCATCGATCTCGGCGACGATGACGACGAGCGGCCCGTCATGACCGACTATCAGATCTACAACTTTCTCATCATGATGCGCGACAGCAACAGCAACTGCTGTCTTTACGATGCCAAAGAAGAGATTGGCAAGGACCAAGAAGCAACAATGGAAGAGGATACCTCATCGTCTGAGGACGAATCGGATGGAGCCACTGGAAGAGAGTCCTCGTCGGCAGATGTTATGGGCTACATGACGCCCTGCTACCACCTTGTCTGTCCCAAGCACATGGCGCATTACAAGGAGGGCATCAAGCAAAGTTTGACCGCTGATGGCTATGCCAATTGTCCGTCATGCAACAACTACATCCGCGCTTCCTTTCCACCAATTCTGCGCTCCGGTCTCGAAGCCGAAGAATCTCGTCGCGCCACAGCTCGCACCACAACGACAGCAGGCAAGGCCAAAAACACCGGCACCTACTCCGGCCCGCACACCAAAGTCCGCGCCCTCCTCGAGCGCCTGCAGCAGAACAACATCGACTCCGCGCCGCTCATCGCAGCAGGCGAGCCGCCCATCCGCTCCGTCGTCTTCTCCGGCTGGACGCAATACCTCGACCTAATCTCCCTCGCCCTAACCGAGTCAAACATCCCGCACCTCCGCCTCGATGGGAAACTCTCCGTGCGTTCCCGCACAGCAGTGCTATCACAATTCCGCACCGACCCCTCAATCCAAGTCCTGCTCGTCTCCATCCGCGCCGGCGGCCAAGGCCTAAACCTCACAGCCGCGTCGAAGGTCTACGTCATGGAGCCGCAGTTCAACCCGGGAGTGGAGATGCAGGCCGTCGACCGCGTACATCGCCTCGGCCAGACGCGCAAAGTCGAGATCGTCAAGTTCGTCATGGCCGATAGCTTTGAGCTGAGGATTATCAAGTTGCAGGAGCAGAAGATGAGGTTGGCTAGGGAGGCGTTTGGGGAGGCGGGCGGGAAGGGAGAGGGGGAGAAGACGGCCCGGGAGCGGATGGAGGGGTTGAGGAGTCTTTTCAAGTAGGATGGCAGGAATGAGGATGGGAGAGGTGGTGGGCTGGGTTCGGACGGAGACGTCGTTGGTGCTGCGCTGGAGGGCACGTAGCGAGCATTTATACAGCCAGGCATATCTATTTCGAGCCGATCATATCTGGTCTTCCCTACCTGAAGACATGACATCACAAGTACCATGCATCCGTTCCAGAGATATGTTCTAGGGGATTGGGACAGGCGATAGTGGAAGCTAGTACAGTCTCAATACTGTGGAAAGGTCCTTGACGCGATGCACGCTACCCGGAATTTTCCTAGCGTGTGAGCGAAGTTGTCGCCACAAACGGGCACTTCTGTAAAAAGTCGTGACTTTCGACGAGCAGAAAAACATCAGGTAAGTTGGAGGTTCCTACGAGGTGGGATCGCGGCAATGCCTTGTGAGTGCAAGTGGTCGGTACACATTGAGGATCGCTGAAGGCAATCACACACAATTTTCCAGCTCATGCGATCCAGTGATAAGCCATTTCGGCCCATAGGAATCAATTTTTGATGCTGGGATGAGTAGCAGTCTTCGAACAGGCTCCTCGAGTGCAATACGTTGCACTACGTCAGCACACGCCGCGCGCTGTTTGATCTAAATAAGATCGTCGTTTTCATCGTCACATCAAGGATTCGAAAAATTGATGAAAGAGAAAAGTTCTTTTCATTCGAGTCTACCCTCGTGATCCCACCTGACAAGCTATCGTGAGAGACCTGGCGGACACACCGTCCACATGCCAGGGAAATCAACGCCAAAGCAACTACCCCTGCAGATCGCTCTACGAGGAGGGAGCAAGGTCCTTCTTGAGCGTGCCCAAGACTTGCGACTTCTCGGCCGGGGTCTGGTACGCACCGTGACCGAACTTGGATGATGTGTCGATCCATTTGAGCTCAATCTTCTCGGTTGCGCGGCGGGTCGTCTGGGTGAACATGGTCTTGCGGAGGGTCATGACGCGCTTCTTGACGCCAGGAATGGATCCCTTGAGCAGGACGAAATCGTTGTGGACGTAACCATAGCGAACGAAGCCACCCATGCTGTGAAATAGTAGTCAGTAACAGAACACGACAATGAGGCGATGGAGAGCACATACGGAGTGATCTTCTTCTTGGAAACATCGAATTCAGTCGAAGCGTTGCCCTCGTCGTCACCCTTGCCAATGCGGTAGATCTTGTGGTTGACCGAAGTACGGTGATGGTAACCCTGCTGACCAGCACGAGCAACAGTCCACTGGACGTGGGCCGGATGCCAGGCGCCGATACAAGCAACCTTCCTCAGACCCTTGTGAGTCTTGCGAGGGAGCTTCTTGGTACCCCATCTTGCGGTCACACCGGAGAAACCGTGTCCCTTTGTGACGGCGATGCAATCGATCATCTCGTCCTGCTCGAAAATTGTGTCGATGGAGATGGGCTTCTCGAACAAGTCGCGGGCAAAGTCCACCTTGGCCGAGACCGCTCCGCCATTGACCTGAATCTCCATGAGATGTGCCTTCTTTTGCTTGAGCGGGGTCTTGCTGATCTGCGTGTGGGCGAGGACGCGAACAACGGTGCAGTACTTCTTGATCCTCTCAAGCTCCGAAACAATGGAACGGCCACCATTCTCTGAGTGCTTCTTCGAGTATTTCGTGAAGGCCTTCTTCTTTGATTGGTACCAGTTCTTGTAGAACCGGCGCTTGACCTCATCGCTTAGATGCTCCGCCCAAACAGTAGTGAGGGAGCGGAGGCCACGAGGAGTCTCGATATAGCCAACAAGGCCAACAGCAATCATGGGAGGCGTCTCAACAACTGTACAGGCTTCCACGATTTCTTTCTTATTGTTTTCTAACAGTCGTCAGTCCAGACGTCCCAATAACGTTGTGTTGAATCAGGAGGACGAACTATGGCCGGGGCGGTCAAAATCGCGCACCGTCGTGGTCATTCCGCTTTTGTACCCGAGGAATGCAGTCAGATGCAAGGGTTTCTTGGGATCATCCTTGGGGAAGCTGTGCGGGTGAGTATATGCAAGTCATGCTGAGGAAGCCATCGAAGTGAATTTACCTCTTGACCTTGCCCCTGTGCCTGGCAGCACGCTTTCGAGGCAAATACTGCAAGCTTCCTGAGCGTGGTGCTTCATATTTACGGTGGGACATGTCTGCGACGAGTTTTGGTGATCCAGGGCGCGTATAGGGTGTGAGGATGAAGTTTTCAAGTGGTATAGACTTCTGGCGGGTGAGGTTGGGCGGAGAAAAGGTTTCTCCGGCACAGGGTCCAAATTCTTGGCAGCCCGACACCTCCCATCATCGGTCCGGCCAATGGCTGGAGGATCGCCCCCCGATTAGCCTGGCGAACTAGCCGTGATATTATGGTCTGGTCCCGTATTCTTACCAAGTCCGCGATTATTGTAACATATAAATTCCAACAGCCATCTTTGGCAGCGACTCGTTGTCTACGTTGCCCGATGACTCCATGGGCAGATCGCGCAGGTAAGCTCTTCTGATCTGACCTGGCACTGTCCGTCAGGCTGCAGCCGCTTGGGTCAAGGTCATAGTCGACCACAATTTTCGACCGCCCCTGACCATAGTTCGTCCTCCTGATTCAACACAACGTTATTGGGACGTCTGGACGACTGTTGGCTCGCTCGTGAAGCGAGCGAGCAGTGCCTGATCGGCTAAGTATGATGTAGTGATCTGGGCGCCTCGCGCGTGTTCATCTGTCATGCAGGCCGGCCAGATCTGTTCCAGGCTTGGTCTGCGCTCACGCCGTCAAAGTGGTCAAAATCGTGTACAGCTATCGCCGGTCAGCTATCGCCGGGCACTCTGGCGGGCGACTCGGGGGGCACTCTGGCGGGCGACACACGGGACACGCTGGGAGGCGATTCACGGGGCACTTTCACGGGCGACTCACGCGGGACCTTGACGGGCGATTCACGGGACAGGCTGGGAGGCGATTCACGGGGCACTTTCACGGGCGACTCACGCGGGATCTTGACGGGCGACTCATGTGGGACTTTAATGGGCGACTCACAGGGCACTCTCGGGGCAACTCGTGGGGCACTCTCGAGGGCAACTCGGAAGGCTTTCTAGAGGGCAATTCGGAAGGCTTTTTAGAGGGCAACTTACAGGGCGTTTCAGTGGGCAACTCGGGAGGCTTTCTAGAGGGCAACTTACAGGGCATTTCAGAGGGCGAAGCATTGGGGCACGGAAGGGCGACTCATGGGGACACTTTCGCGGGCATCTCTGGAGGGGAAGTCCTCTGGGCACTTTTGGGGACACTCTAGAGGACAATTCAACGGACATTCTGACGGGAAATTCACAGGGCACTACACGTGGCACTGTATAAGACGATCTTTCGTGCACTTCATGAGGCCGTAAACTGGCCACTTTTCCCGGCGTCTTTCGTCGCGATGTGCTGGGTAGTCTCCCAAGCAATCTACTAGGCCTTTCACTAGGAATTTTGCGGGCATTTCGCGAGGCAATGAACAAGGCAGTACTCAAGGTCTCGTAGGAGGTAGTTCATGGTGCAGCAATCGGGTAATCCTACTGGCTGCTCCTCTGGACAGTCTGAAGTACAGCTCACGGGACCGTGGGTAGTGCAAACAACGGTAAAACGAACAAGCCTTCTTGGGGTGTCTGACAATGCTATTGCCACAGGCGTGATTTCATAGACTCTCAAGCACATCGGAACCGTCACGTCGGAACGACCACGAGCATGCTATCAAGTCACGGCGCTTTTGCTCCATCTCTATCGCGTCAGCTCACTGCGCTCCGCTCGGTTTCGTGCTTCAGCGTGGCACCATGCACCGCCCTCATCGCTGTTGCTGAACAGTCCTGCATCGCAGCGCAATACCCATGTTTAATCACTCCTGCTGTCAGAACACTCATCCATCGCTCAAGCGTAACTCTGTTAGATCTCTCCATTTGCACATGGTGCTTACACCTGGAGGCATTTAACTAGCTTATGATTCGGTTACTCGCAAGTAAGGCGGCTTTACAATACTTCCCCGATCGTTTATTGCCTTTGCGTCCTTACCACCTGCGTCCTGATTCCATTGTGATTTTCCATTGTACTGCGTTCTTCCTCCCTCACTGGCAATCGGCTTGACTTTCATTTTCGCGTGCCTGTTGGAGGTTGCCTCTGTGGAGGTGATCTCGTGGCGCATGCTTTCGGACCTGGATACGCTGTGTAGATCTGTCTCTGAAAAGCTTCGTTTTCATAGCGAGCTTTGGTGTACAAACCACTGAGACTCAAGGTGACTGTCAGAGTCAAGGTAGAAATGGTGATCATGTGATAATGCGATCTGGGATTACCCGATTGGGTGGTCGTTTAGCCTGAGATCACCTCACTCTTTGCAAGAATTCTCTCACTCTCTCTTCTTCTTCCTTCCGACCACCAATACAATCATGTAAGTCACCTGTCTATCACGTATTGTGGAAGCCTCCGCGCGACCCAGGCGCTGAACCATGTGAATTTGGAATGCAATTGCTAACAGATCAGTAGAATGGCTCGATCGCGACCGCACCGCCGCGAGCGGCTGCAAATTGCTGCCCACCGGTAAGACTCACCCATCGATGACATTCACACTGCTCCTGCCACTCCACATCGACTGCAAAGAAATTCAATAGCCTGTTCAGTGACTGATACCCTTCTCACAGAGAGCTTGAGCAAGAGTAAGCGAAACGAGCCGCTCATGTGACGACCCTGACAGCTTCCTCTTGTAGTCTGGAAGTCGCCCGCGGGGCGTACGATCGGTCAGTCAGGTCTTGAAATGTTTAGTTGCAGTGATCCTAATGCCTTCGTATTGTAGACAAAATGATGAATTGGACGCCGCCGATGAGGCGCTCCGGCTGTAAGTCAAGTCCTTCAATTTTTCGATCCTGGTCAGCCTGACACCTTCGCGTTGTAGACTGAACGATGAATTGGAAGCCTCCGCCGAGGCGAACCGCCGGTTAGTCGGCCTCTGTATTTGCAAATTGCTGTAATCCTGACAAATTCGTATTGTAGACTCGAGCGTAGACTGGCGGACGCCCTCGAGGCGTATGATTCGTTTGTCAAACCTTGCAATGGCCAACTGTAGCACTCCTAACAAACCCTTGTTGTAGACTAGAAGTCGTCCTTGAGACGACACGGCGGTCAGCCTGATCCTATGATGCTCGATTGCGGCAGTCACTGATTGATAGTAGTTCTGAACAGACCTGGACGGCCGTTGCGCTGGTCTGTGTTTTGTTGGTCGTAGTCTGGTAAGCATGCAATCACCAGGCCTCTTCTTCACATCACTGACTATTCATCAGGAAGAGTAACTAGACTGTTTTTTGTAAGTGTGATGCGTAGCTACATGTCCACTGGCCGTCACAAATTGAGCTCTTTTAGAGATCCTGGCTAACTTGTCATAGTTCAGATAGATTAATTCATTTGCTTTTGCTGTCTCTCGATGAATTTGACGGTGACCATTGTCCACATATCACGCAATTCTGGCTCGAAAGACCGAGCATCACCAAGCTAAGTAATCATGCCTCACTGTAATCATCGATCTGACACATCTAGAGAGCTGTATGATGTGCTATTGGGAAGAAGCTCGTATCTCCGTGGAGTCGAGTGGAAGGAATCTCTCGTGGACCCGGAGGTTTGTTGCTCGCATACTGCTTTTCATCGCACGAGGCTTGCAAAGTTCGAAAGCGTCGTCACGGTCTGGAGGTTCATCAAGCGGAGAGCAAGGACTTGATCTCCTGTGGTTGTCGTCCAGCAATGGCATCGGGAAATATGCCGTGAGCACTGGAATTTAGGCAGGACGGAGCGGCACAGGAGTGATAGTGGAGAACAATGCAATTTACTTCATTATCTTGAATTTACCCGTCTTGATCCCCTCATCCATACTAGCCCTGTAGATAGTCAGCATGTATCTCAATATTGCATTGTGCATATACTTACAGGAAGAAAGCCAAGGTCAGGAGATGACCAAGAATGCCGGACACAACGGCGACCACGACTACGATCGCGACCCAGCAGCAGACGCCACAGGCAGAAGAGAATTTACGACTATTTCGAACATCAGTGTTGGCGCAAGCGGGGTGGGTGCACAATCATACCGCGATTTGGTTTTGTCGGGGCTACAGAAAATCGTCAGCATTGCAGATGGAACAACGAGAAGCTCGACGTACCTCTCCACGACCCTGACATTGACGCGGAGCCTATAGGAGATCTGTCAGAGGTGCAATTATATTGATTGCATTCTGCTTACTGGTAGACGGACGGGCTGTCGATAGCAGGTCAGTCAATGTCAAAGATCACGACCACCAAGGGATGAACTCACGAATTCCCGACGGCGCGGCGGCGCTCAACATCTTTCTTTGTAATCGGCATACTACGAGATGAGATCAGCACATACGCTCTCGATACCACGGACTTGAAGAGACGAGCAGAAAGGGTAGGACATACGTTGCGTCCAATCGCAGGCCGCAGCCAAGTATCACCTTGAATTGTTCACCAAGGTACGTGGACCATCACTTCACGCCAGAGAGAGCGACAGCATCTGGTGGAGTGAAAGCTCTCCCAGAACAATTGTAACAGTGTTAGGTGAACGACGTTCGTGCTGGAAGTTGTGCACAGTGTCTGAAAGCATCCTAGAGTGCAATCGAGAATCTACTTTGATAATTGGCCTAAAACCTACCCAGAGTGCTCGAGTGGCGTGCTGATCAGCGTATAAATAACAGTGGGTGAGCCACAATGCAATACTAGTATTCCTCGATGAACCCTTGGCGAGGAGACGCTCTGCGCAATCCTGTCCATCTGTGATTATCAAAACCCCGTATTAGTAGAATTGAACGAACCCTTTTTTGAAGAACTGGTGCGGATGTCCCGCATTGAGATCAGCTGTGTGTGCTGTGCTGCGGGAGTGAGTTACCCGCAGTGATTTCGTGATATAGGGCTGACGGCGCATCAAGCATTGATACGATCCAGAAAGAGGCTTTCTACACCGTACTCAACGGGAGTGCTAGGCTGTTAGCCCCTAAGGCAGAAATGAAGGTGGATCCAGCGGAACTGACTCCTCCATGGAATGCCGCGCCGGCGGGAGGAGAGTCAGAGAGCTTTCGATGAGCCTCGGAACGACATCGTCCCCGGAAGCGCATATCCAGTCCCCAATCTGTACTCTGGGCAGAGCTCAGAGACTCCGCAGCTGAAGTAACGTGCACAGGAGAAGAATACTCCTAACATATGAGACTGCTACTATGCAATCCGTGAACAGGACAAAGGTCGAATCCGACCAGGCTCATCGCAGCGTGAATATGAAGCAAGGCAAAAGGCAGCAGTCAAAGGCACGATAGGCGCTGTAATGGTTATGTAGGAAATTTACTCGCCGTATTTGAAGAACTACAATCTGGCATATCAATGCGGCGGCGAGAAGTGAAATTAGGGGCTATTGTGTTTGGGCAAAGGCATTGTACCGCCTGCAGTGACTGCCTGTCTCTACATGCGTGATGCAAGCAGACATGAAGGCCAAGGTCGAGGTTGAGATAGTCTGATGAGCACAGCTCGAGATGTGGCCCTGCGTTGATAGGAACGTTTCCGCGCTACTGACGGACGGGGCTGGCTTCCATAGTGCCCTGCGGTGTTGCGCTTTGCCCAAGCGATTTGAGGGCGCCTCTGGGGACACCTCTTGGGGTAACTCTGAGGGCAACTCCTGGGAAAAGTCCGCGAGCTTTCCGAGATGCGACCTAAGGTCCACTTTCGCAGCACATCTCGAAGGGCTGGAGTCGCTTCTATATGAATCTGTGCCGTGCCAAGGCTGCCAGCTTCTCCAGCTTTCGGCGTTTCGGCGTTGGTCGACTTCGCTTGCGCAGTGTGGAGCGCAACGTCAAGCATGTGACAGCGGCTCCAGTCTCTCTCCTTGTATTCTTCCCGACCAGCCGCCTCCGTTCTCCCTCCCATCAACATCCTGGGAAATGCTGCCCGCCGCCTAGGAAATAGTCGCATCACTGCCGTTCGTCATGGCAGTACAATCGAAATTGCTGCATCCGCAGATGAGCCAACGATGGATCCAGAGCGCCGTCACAGATCTGATCGCTTTGTATCTGCGGAATCGGACTCGCATCTCTCGCGCGTTGTACATATCTCTATTCTTGCATCTTCTCAATAAAATTCGAGTCGCAATCAAATCTCAGAGTAGACCATCACAAGCGTCCGGTACCAAAGCAGGCCCTGAATCAGCAACTGAGGATGCGCCTGGAAAGAAGAAGCGCGTAGAACTCAATCGCGAATTCTTCCGCAATCTATTCAAATTGTTGCGCATCTGCATCCCAGGATGGAAGAGCAAGGAATTAAGGCTGCTTGTCAGCCATACCATTTTTCTGATCCTGAGGACGCTTATCAGTCTCTATGTTGCAGAGTTGGACGGTAAGCTCGTCAGCAGCCTTGTCCGCGGTAAAGGGTCAGAGTTTCTGAGTGGCCTCATCTGGTGGATGCTGGTCGCTATTCCTGCGACATTCACAAATTCGATGGTGAGGAGGGTCGAGTCTTCCAGCCAAAGTCATGCGCTAATGATAGCAGTTATCATATCATCAATGCAAGCTTTCACTGCAATACCGCACTCGCCTTACACAACATATCCACAGCAAATACCTTTCCAACATGACATTCTACACGCTCTCTGCTCTCGACGACCGTATCAAGAATGCCGACCAGCTGATCACAGTCGACGTGGCGCGGTTCTCAAACAGTCTTGCTGAGCTGTATTCGAACCTTGCAAAACCGGTTCTAGATATGGTCGTCTACAACTGGTCGCTATCTCGATCGGTGGGCGGAGAAGGGTTGTTCGCGATGGGCCTCCTAGTACAGGGCTCGGCTGCTCTCATGCGCGCGCTGACACCTCCTTTCGGCAAATACGTTGCCGATGAAGCTCGACTGGAGGGAGAGTTCCGTTCGCAGCATTCTCGTCTCATTGACTATAGTGAAGAAATCGCACTATATTACGGTCATGAAGCTGAAAAGGACACTCTTGACAAAGGATACTTTACACTCATCAAGCACGTCAATCGCATCCTTAGACGACGCTTTTATCACGGGATCATGGAGGACTTCGTCATCAAATACTTCTGGGGCGCTCTGGGGCTGATGCTGTGCAGTGTCCCAGTTTTTTTCAAAATTCCTGGTGGTAAAGGAGCAATGGGTGACAGGGCAGAAGGACTTGTGACCAATCGAAGATTACTTGTGTCTTCCTCGGATGCTTTCGGCAGGCTCATGTCGTCTTACAAGGAAATTACACAGCTCGCTGGATACACATCTAGGGTCAGCACATTGTTGTCTGTCATCGATGACATTCAACGAGGACACTTCGAGAAGGTCTTGGTTAGCTCTGCATCAACGGATGCAAACGCTGCTGTGCTGAACGGCCGAGGAGAGCTGACTGAAGGCGAGGACATCGAATTCGTCGATGTTCCAATTGTCAGCCCAAATGGGGACATTTTGGTGTCGAAATTGAGCTTCCACATCTCTCCAGGGTCTTCGATTTTAGTCGTCGGGCCTAACGGGTGCGGAAAGAGCAGCCTCTTCCGCATCTTGGGTGGGTTGTGGCCAGTGTACGGCGGCAAAGTCCGAAAACCTCCGGCGGAAGACATTTTTTATGTCCCACAACGGCCATACATCTCGCGTGGAACACTTCGACAACAGATCATTTACCCGGACAATCTAGCGGATATGCGCAGTCGAGGAGTAACCGACACCGACTTAGCCACAATTCTAGAGTTGCTCCAGATCCAGTCACTGCTGAGTATACAGCAGAAGCAGTTGCAGGACGGAGGCAATAGCAAATCAGAGCCAGTATCACCATCCGCCACGCGAAGACAATCGCAAATCCGGCCCCTGTCGGGACTCGACGTCGAGGCCGAGTGGACTGATGTCCTCTCCATCGGCAATCAGCAACGTATCGCCGCGGCCCGACTTTTCTATCACAGGCCTAAGTATGCGATTTTGGACGAATGTACATCCTCTTTGACGCCAGACGTGGAGAAGATCATGTACGACGAGGCGAAACGGCTGGGGATCACGCTCATGACGGTCAGCCACAGACGGAGCTTATGGAAGTATCACGAGTGGATCTTGCAGTTCAGCGGGCAGGGAACGTATGTATTCACAAGACTTGACGCGGAAGGCAGGCTTAAATTAGAGGACGAGAAAGACGAGCTGGATATTCAGCTTAGAGCTGTGCCGGACATTGAGAAGCGAATCAACGAGCTTGAGGAGGGTATGGTGGTAGGGTAGGCCGAATGCAAGTCTTGTGAGGTTCACCACGAAGTGTCAAGCAACAAAGCCAACGAAAGTTCCTGCGATGTGTTCATCCGTCTGCCAGGCAATATGTGCACCGAGTTACACAGTCATATGCCCCGCGTGATGCCCTCCGAGTCGCTGGGCTCCTTCAACGGACATCCAAGCCGGGCCGTCAGCACTAGCTTCTGGACGAAGTAGCAATTGCCTGATATATGTGCGTATGTATGCAATGGAATATATGTACGTATTTGGTGACCGCTCCGTCAGGGTGGTCCCATTGACGCGCGCTCATAGATCTCGCCGAATGTTGGATCGGGCTACCGAATGTGTGGGACGTCACTATCAGAGAACGTGGACATCGATTTTCAGCATCGATAGTCCGCGCGAAAAATCATTGCAATTGTCTCAATACAATCTTTAGTCTGTCGAGATACTCTAATCTCTCCCTGCGCCAGACTGATTGGGCCCGACGGGTAACGAACAAGCTGAGGTGACACCCGGCTGGCACCTCCGACCGAGTGCTCGGACAGGCGAGGTCCAACTTGAACGGGGTGAGTTCTCACTTTCTCACTGCGACGTCGTGTGCTTACTCCATTGCTAGCATGGCTGTCACGAAGACAGATATTCAGCGCTGCCGTCGCGCCGCTATAAATGGGTAAGTTGCTTCGCTGGTTGCTGTAATGCTGGCTCTTCACTGAACAACTATCAAAAGTCAACCTGTATACCAGTAGGTGTAAAGAAGGACGCACGAATGCCTCATTTGACCGTTTCCCGCAACACAGGCTCCGTGTCAATGTAAGAGTGGTGGAAAGGTACGCCATTCATCTCGTTCTTTCAAACTACGTGCTGACAATCTCCTGCAGCCAGGACAAACAGAGACCGCGGTACGCCAATGCTATTACTACGCTTGGGCCGACTCTGATGATTGCAACAGGCGTAAGAATGGCTCTGTCTGTGGAATTTACTGCTGCATCGTGGTCGCCGTTGTGATCACCATCATCTTCGGTATTTTTGGATGGTGTCTATTCTACGTAGCCATCGTGTAAGTATACGCACTAGGAAGCCGTGAATACATACTCACAGTACTAGCACTCGTTTGAATGATATGACCAAGACTGGGAAGGTCGAGATCAACAAAGTCCATTGAATTGATCACTGTTACGACTAATGTGCCACTGGGTACTGTCTGAATTCCATGACCAGCAAACCAACATGCTATAAGCGAGAGGAACCTTAGCCCGCATGGCTCTGGAAGACAGTGACGTCGGGAAACCAAGCAAGACGCTCTGCAGATCGTAGCAAGAAGCCACCAAGATCAGAGGGAGCACTTCGGGGAGGCGCTCGCAGGAGTATCAGCGCAGGTGCCAGCGGTACTACCAGCGTCACGGCCGGCAGAATGACCAGCAGAGCGACTGACAGGGCGACCAACGATACGATCAGCAGAACTACAGGCGGCACGAACAGCGACACGAACAGCGACACGAACAGCGACACGAACAGCGACACGAACAGCGACACGAACAGCGACACGAACAGCGACACGAACAGCGACACGAACAGCGACACGAATCGCGGCACGAATCGCGGCACGAATCGCGGCACGAATCGCGGAACTACTAGCAGGGCAACTAGCAGAGCGACCGGCAGAGCCACCAGCAGAGCCACCAGCGGCACGCCTAGCGGCATGCACAGCGACGCCAATAGCTGTACGAATAGATGTATGAAGAGCGGGACGACTGGCGGCACGACTATCGAAACAACAAGGAAATCCAGTGGGAAGACGAGCATGAATGCGATCAAGGTCATGACTGAGAATCGGGTAGTAGAGGGAACTTATCAGCTATTGACTGCTGCGGTGGGAAGGAGGTACATTTACACGGTCATGGCAGAGGTGCCATGTCCAAAACAGTCACCAGTGAACACCTCAAATGCGCCCCTGAGATCGCCTTGTCTCTCCATCGATGTGGTATTCTGATGCTTCACTCTTCCAAAGAAGCCGGCTACTTGCACGGGATCATTCCTGGCGTTGCTAGTCTGAATGAGAAGGAAAACTATGAAGGCAACTCAAGAGGCAACGCTAGGTACATCCTTGAAGGCGGCCGTCAGACTCAGAGCCAGGCAGGCAACCGTGTGAACATTGGAGTATGACACTCACGGTGATTACGGCTATGCAGCTTGGTCAGTCTCGTATTTGTACGAGTAGGTGGGCGAGTAGCCACGCGAGTAGTTGGGCGAATGCTTGGGCGAGTACTGCTCTAAAGTGGCCTCCAAAGCGGCCTCCATGTCGTCGTCCGACTCACCCTCTGAGTTGCCCTCCGTCTCGCTCTCCGAGTCATTTCCTCAATTGCGTCCTCATTAGTTTGCTCATTCGTTCTCCTGGTCGCACGCCAGATCGTTAGTCGAGTTGGGCGCCGATCGGCCCAGTGAATTGTCTCCAGTCTCCCTCACCGAGTCGTCTCGCAGGTCGCTTCCCAGGTGCCGCTCGGTGCTGCTTCAGAAGCTGTGGAGCGACACATAGAGCTTCTTGATCTCCCACTCGTCCACCACGTCCTTGACCTCGAAGTCGTCCAACAGCTCCTGGATCCGGCGTTTGTCCTCCTCGGTACCGAATATGACACTCGCCGCCTGTCTGCTCAGCTCGATCGCTTGTTTTCGGCTGACTTCAAAGTGCTCGATGGCCATTTCATATTCGTGTCCCAACTCGCTTTCAAATATGCCGACATCGTCTGTCTACGAGATGTCAGTCCGTCATAGCACCACAAGATGGCTATGTGACTCACGCTCAAAGCAATCGGACACCCAGCTTCTCTCCAGCTTCCAAAATGATGCCCTTTGAAGCCACCTTGTGTCATCTCGGTAAGGACATTGCAGCTGAGACACAATTCCAGACCAAGTCGCCGCTTGCAGACCTCAGCTCTAACCGCATCAGAGAGGTGGATGACATGACCGAGGCGCCGCGGCTGCATCTCCAGCAAAGCGTATAGCTCCTCGTCCGAGCCCGTCTGCGGCGTCTCGCCGAAGTGCACCGTGATGCCCAGCCCAGCAGTCCTGGCGCGAGTCATAGCATACGTGAACGTGCGTACATCGCCTACCAATGGGTTTCCAGCGATGTCAATGCCAACGACACCATTACCCTTATGCGTGATGGCCAGTTCCGCGACCGCATCTGCCTCTGCGGCCGTGCACCGCCGATCGATAGTCAGAATTAGGCGCGTGACTAGTCGTGATTGAGAGGCATTGTGCTCGGCGATAGTCTTGAGTACGAGCGAGAGGTAATCTTCTTTGCTCAGTCCGGCGGCCTCGTTCGCTCGCGGCATGGTCCGTAGCTCGAGGTAGACGACGCCATCCTCGAGAAACGAGTCGAGGACGCTCTTCGTCGTAAGTACGATGTCGTCCGCCGTGGTGATTAGTTTGTAGATCACATTGTCGAAGATGGGGAAGAATCTGGCATGTTAGCTTTGGCCGCAAAGACGGTCTATAGAACCTACGTCTTGACATTGATTCCTTTCGCTGCTGGAGGAATGGCTCTAAGAGGATCTAAATTGGTCAAATCTTCATGGAGAATACCCGTATCTTTCTTCCGCTGCCATATATCGTGCAAAGTCTGTCGACTGATGGATCCCGTCAAGTGAGCATGGAGCTCTACTTTCAGCAATGCTTTACAGAAGTCTCGGGTGTTCATCTCTCAAATTGGAATGGTGAACTGTCTGAATCAGAGAACTCCGTAGCATGTATAATGTGACACAAGGCAGCCATAGCGGTGTGGCGCAAAGGCGGGCACGGGCACGCGATGTGAAGAAAAGGCAGACCATGTCAAAGCTTATCATGCATGTCATTTAGTCCGCAGCAGCGAATCAGGTCTATGTATGCGACTCCGCCTCCGTTTTGTCGATCCATGTCTATGCTTCCTCAACGGCATCAGGCTTGATACCCTCGACGGCATCAGGCGCATCACTCATCTCCTGGTCTGCAGGCGTTTTCGAAGCCTCCTCAGCCTTCTTCCTCTCTTCCTCGGCCTGCCTCTGGGCCTCCTGCTCAGCGCGCTTCTTGGCCGCTGCCTCTTCCTGAGCCTTGAGTGCTGCCTGTCGGTCGGCCTCGACCTTGTCCTGGTATCTTTGAATGATGGGTCCAGCAACTGCACGAATCTCCTCGATTTTGCTAATGTAGACAGCCTTAGTAGCATCCTCGCCGTCGTCATAGAGCCAGTCCTACATCCATATCAGCAACCGCCATTTATGAGAAACTGTGTGCATGCTTACCTCGCTCTGCTCGAGCTTTTCCCGAACCTTGGACTTTTCCTCCTCGGAAGAGAAATCGGCATAGACTTCGTCAATCTTTCCACGGAGCTCATAGATGAAGCTCTCGAGCTCGTTCTTCTTGTCTTCCGTGTCTGCGACGAGCTTGTCTTCCATCATCATGGTGTTCTCCTGCTCCACAAAGCGACCGACAATTGATGTATCAAGGGAAGATGTGCCAGCAGAAACGGGGAGCTCGCCCTTGCGCACTTGCTTCTTAACCTTGCGCATCTTCGGGGCTTTGGCCTCGGCGCCGTCCGTGTCCATAGCCTGCGCCGAATTAGTGCATGTGTCTAGTGAAGACAAGAGCAAACCTACATCAGAGTCTTTCGATTCAGGAACAGGCTCTTCTACCTCTTCCTCCTCGACATAATAGCCCTGCTCGACGCTGAGCGTACCGTGGAGATTGATACGAGCCTTGAGCTTGCAAATTACGAATTCGCTCGAGGAAGCGGGCTTGATACCCTTGACACTGAATCGTCCAATCCAAGGGTTGGCTTTTCCGGGGAGTGCATCCGGCTTCGCGTACTTTGCTTCGAGATCAAAGGCTTCCTTGCGGTAGTATGTCAGAATCTTTGTGGAAGGCATGACATTTCCACGCTGGAAGACGGTAAGTGAGGTATCTTCATCGGGAATGTCCTGGTTCTTCTCCCAAGAGAATTCAATCGGGTAATGCACAATGTCGTGGATGGAAAAGTCCCGAACCCGGAAAACGGGCGAAAGGATAGCGCAGCTGAACGCACAGCCGCGAGCGATAGCCTCATCGGCGTTTAGGGTGAATGAGAGTTGCTTGCCAAAGAAATCCTGTACGGCATTCTTGAGGGCTGGCACACGAGTGCAACCTCCAACCATCTCGACCTGGTCGATGTCCTCGACCTTGAGTTTGGACTCGGTAAGAGCCTGTTCTAAGGGCTGGATGCTGCGCTCAAGGAGCGGCTTGACGAGTGCTTCCATCTCTTCGCGCTTCATTATCCCGCGAACATCAATGTCGTTCATCAGCGACTCGATATTGATGGGAGCGCTTGCATTGGCCGAGAGCACCTTCTTCAGCTTCTCACAAGCAGCAGCAACCCTCAATCTTGCCTTGGGGTTCTCGTTGATATCGATCTTGTATTTCTCCTTGAATTCGGCTGCAAAGTGGTCGACAATAGCCTTGTCAAAGTTGCGTCCACCAAAGTGCCTGTCGCATGCCGTCGCAATGACTTTCAATTCTCCCTTCTTGAACTCGACGATGGAGCAGGTGTAGTTGCTGTGGCCAATATCGATGAAGGCGACCCTTCGGGGCTTCTCCTCTGCAGTAGGCAGATCCGTCTTTGTGATACCATAACCCAGAGCAGTGGCAGTGGTCTCGTTGATAAGTCGAAGGACCTTGAGACCCGCAATCTCGGCGGCATCCAAAAGGCTTCTCCTCTGAACATCCGTGTACCAAGCGGGAACTGCCATGACCATATCGCTGACGGGAAGCTTCAACTCGGCTTGCGCGGTCTGTCGAGCCTTTGTCAAGAACATAGCGGCCATTTGTGTGGCAGTGAAGCGCTCCTTCTTCCCCAAATAGTTGACCTCGGCTCCGACCTGGCCATTGATGTCGACAAGGGGAGCTGAA
Source organism: Dothideomycetidae sp. 11243 (assembly GCA_000836255.1). NCBI lineage: Eukaryota > Fungi > Ascomycota > Dothideomycetes > Dothideomycetidae sp. 11243. The sequence continues at coordinate 1,600,874 of DF938582.1, forward strand.
ACATAGTCCTTCTCTATTTGCACATCCGGATCTTGCAGAGATCGTCCGGCCAGACGTGTGAGGGAACCGACGGTATTCTTGAGGTTGGAGACTTCTTGGGTCTTTGCGGATTCACCAAGGTATCGTGATTTGGGTCCGAACCCAACAAGAGCTGGAGTTGCGCGATTTGAGACTTCGTTGGTAATGACATCGACACCGCGGTTCCTTGCGACGGCCTATGTAAATGTTAGTCATATTCATTTTTTGAGAGTTGCTGAAGACTTACAATGACCGCATTTTGCGTGCCAAAGTCAAGCCCGACGACGCTGTGATCAATTTCAGCATATCAATCAGTAGAAATTCTGGCATGCTCAACTTACGACATCTTTTTGACCTTGCGCGAAAATTAAAAGAGAATGTCGTTGGTCTTTTTGTGTATAGATCCAGGCAATTGAGTGATGTAAAAAGCCAGCAAAGGTGATAGTCCGAGTTGCGGCCGGTGTGGAGTTGGGATGAGAAGATATCAATCACGAATCAAACAATTTCATCGATAGGCTAGCACCAAAAAAACCTCTGGAAAGTTCCAGTTCCACCCGATTTCCGTGTCAACAGTCAGACCCAGCGAATCACCGACAAGCCCCCCTACCCAATCCTGGCCCCGGACTTTAGCCGCTTGCGACTGCGAACAAAAGTATAAGTCACGTGTTTGGTCACGTAGTGAAAGAATTATAAGTCATTCGGAGAGTCTTGGTTGTCGCTATGTATTTTGAGAGTATCGAATGCGCCAGAAAGAAAACGGTTCGCTCAATATCTGGTTTACAGAGGAGGATGCACGCGAGACACCCAGCTCATTCACTGCAGTAACTTTTAAAGTTTCACTGCCGGGGCTCGCTTTGCATTTTGGAGTGACGTAGATCTGGCCGTTACAGCAGTAAAGCCAAGGGATTCTCAACCACTGCCTTGAGTTCTCTCATGAACTCGCCACCAACAGCTCCGTCTACAACCTTGTGGTCGAAGCTGGCGGAGAGAACGATTTGCTCATCGAATTCCACACCAGTCGTTCCATCATCATTCTCCACTGGCACTGCAACCTTCTTTACCGCACCTACAGCAACGATAGCTGCTTGAGGAGGGTTGATCACTGCAGTGAAGCGCTCAATAGCCGGATTCATTCCCATGTTGGAGATCGTGATGGTGCCGCCTTGGTATTCCTCCGGCTTGAGCTTGCCATCGCGAGCCCTTTTGCCCAAATCCTTGATCTGGCTTGATATGCTCTCGAGTCCGGTGCCAGTGACATTCTTCACAATTGGGGTCATAAGACCGACTGGAGTAGCGACGGCCACCGAAACGTCCACGACATTGTGTTGACGAACGTAGACGTTGCCTCCCTCCTCCCTCCAGCTCGAATTCGCAGCAGGGACTTTCCGGGCAGCATGTGCCAAAGCTTTGACTAAGAAGTCATTGACTGAAAGCTTGTATTTGCCATCAGCTGCGGCATTGAGAGCTTGTCGTAGCTTGAGGAGTTTGGTGACAGAGACAGAGGATTGGACAAAGTAGTGGGGATTCTGGTTGAATGATTGTGTAAGCCTTGCGGCGATGGTCTTGCGCATTGAGGTCGCTGGAATATCTTCGTATGCGACAGCACCAGGAGCAGCAGCGGTGGCGGCGCCAACACCTCCGGCGGGCTTATATTTCTCGACGTCTTCTTTGGTGACTCTACCTCCAGGACCGGTACCCTTGATCTGCGAAAGCGGGACACCCTTGTCAAGAGCAATCTTCCTGGCAGCCGGACTGACGGCGGGGGACCGATCCAAGGAAGTCTGTAGTCTTTCACCGGTGGATTCCGATTCCTGAGCTTGCGGCTTGGAAGATTCCGATTCCTTGGGAGAAGCAGGTGAGGTGCCACTCCCCTCCTGAGGTGGCTCCGAAGCATCCGCGGCCTCTTGTTTGCTGTCGCCTTTGGGGGCAGACTTCTCTCCACCAGCATCCTCAATTGAGAAAGATTCAAATGCTGAGATATCGCCACCCTCCTCTACCATGACTGCGATAGGCTGTCCTAAAGTCAGAATCTCACGCGATCCGCAATCTTGAGCTCCAGCTTACATTTCCAACAGCCACATCCTTCTCTCCCGAGTCTTTAAGAATCTTTGCGAGGATGCCCTCTTCTTGAAACTCAAAATCCATCTGTGCCTTGTCCGTCTCGATCTCGACGAGGACGTCACCGGGAGCTAGAGTGTCGCCCGCCTTTTTCTGCCAAGTTCCAATGTTTCCGCTCTGCATAGTCGGTGAAAGTGCTGGCATGCTGATGATATGGTGAGGAGGGAAAGCTGGAGTGCTTGGTTAGCCTTTGTTGCCGGTCGCGGAAACATGGACTAAACATCTCATACATTTGGAGGCATAGTAGCGTGTGAGCGAGGCGACAGCCGGGAGTCGTCTGCATGAGTGCCACTGTCAGCTTCATCTATCTGTGCGACATGGGATAGGCACAAGACTCACAAAGCATTGTCAAAAGCGCGGTAGCTCCTTGTAGGGCGCCTCGCGCATAGACGCCCGGAAGCTCTACTGAGGACCGCCGCAGCAGACATGTTGTCGGAGGGACGACAGGCAGAGGCTGCTGTGCAAGACAATAGAGCTGGAGCAGGGTGACGTGGGAGGTTAGAAAAGAAAGAAAATTGGGAACAAGGTCTTCAATGCATGGAAGGCAGAAGCGCAGTCGTGGAGAGCAGAGGCGGCCCGGTCGGAGATGATGGGGCGGGCTTGGAAAATTGAGGCTCTCAACACCGCCAAAGCTATGAACGGGTCGAGTTTCTGGTTGAGCTCCCGGCCTTAGCAGCCAACTTGGAGCTCCCTTGCCCGCCGCCCCCGGCAATAATTACAGTGGCCGACATGTGTGACAACGCTGGGTCAGCCAAGCCTATTCCTGTAGCCTGAAGTCAAACAATATTCGTTCGGCGCGCAAGCCGCACGTCGCCCGTCCATCTCTGTGTCTTCGTGCTAGAGACACGAGTCCCTGAGCCCCGGCTAGGCTGCATCCGGTAGCTTGCCTGGCCTTGCCGTCCACCACCACCACCCTGACTTCATGTAACAATATTTCTAAAGTTGTCCGCGCGACCACCACCAGATTTCTGCACGACTGTCTGCCACACGATCGAGCGGCCCTTTTTGGTCCGCCTTACAGCTTCCTTCGCTGGGCATCCTCTTTAAGCAGTCGAAATGCGCTACTAGATACGAAGCCTGAACATCTAAGCCCCAGCTCGGCATCATGGCTGACGAAGAACAAGGCCGGAGCGGCCGGGAGGACTCAACAGGCGGGAGCGATGTAGGACAATCCTCAGAATATGTTGCAGAGGGAAAAGCGCATGATGGGCGGGCTCGAGACGGCTCACAATCTGAAGGAGATACGCAGCCGGTCAATGGCGCAGTGTTAGATGATCTCAAGGAGAAAGTCTACAACCAAGACAATGGGAGTCTCGCAGGAAGCCTGCCTCCTTCAGAACCTCACACACCCTCAATTGCCATTCGGCCGTCACCATCAAGGCAGACTTCGACTCAGTCCAACGACACACACACTCCCCCAATGCGCCAGACAAGCATGTCTCAGGCGATGAGCGATAGCCGACATCGGACAGACTCGCAGTCTACAACTGGCACCACCTACACGAGTCGATCTGCCCCAAGGACATCTATGCTCTTTGTTGCGACAGCTCTGGAGACAATTGCTGCCTCAAAGGACGCCAGAAAGCGGAAAGCTCTAGCGGATGCGACGCAGCAAGCATTGACTGTCGTCAAGAGTCAGGGAGAAATGGTGCACACAGACCCCGAAGTGTTGTTCTTACCTCTGCAACTAGCCACAGAGGCAGCGACCGTTTCCATTGTTGTCACAGCACTAGACTGCATCGGCAAGCTCATCTCTTACTCGTACTTTGTCATGTCAGGTGCGAACAGTGACGATCCCGGAAGACCGCCACTTATAGAACGAGCAATCGACACTATCTGTGACTGTTTCCAGGGAGAAGCCACTCCAGTTGAAGTCCAAATGCAAATAATCAAATCACTTTTGGCGGCAATCTTAAACGACAAGATCGTTGTTCATGGCGCTGGTCTATTAAAAGCTGTGCGCCAAATCTACAACATTTTTCTCCTTTCAAAGTCTACGCCAAATCAGCAGATTGCACAGGGCACTTTGACACAAATGGTCGGCACAGTTTTCGAGCGAGTCAAGGCTCGGTTAGCAGCGCGGGCTGCTCGTGCAACGCCATCAAGAGCGTTAGCTGATGATAGTTCTCAAGAGCCCCCTCTATCGCCAGGTGCGCTTCAATCTTTCCCCAGGGATGTTGTGAATGGTGAGCCTGGAGCTGAGGACCAACCCCCTGAAACACCGACAGAGGAAAAAGCTGGAGAAGACGATGCAAACCGGATGACGTTGCAAACCTTTGAGACGCGCAAAAGTTTTGATGATGCGCGTATTGCAGACAATGCTCCAACTATGGTGACCAGAATAAAACGTACGCGCGCAACAAGTCGAGTCGTTTCAGCTTCCGATATCCCGGCCATTACCGTACAGAATGACGGTCATGATATCTCGGAGGAGGACGAAGAAGACGAAATCTACATCAAAGACGCCTTCCTCGTATTCCGAGCCATGTGCAAGCTCAGCACAAAAGCTCTGACCGTGGAAGATGCAGTGGATGTCAAGTCTCAGGGAATGCGATCCAAATTGCTATCTCTGCACATCATACACAATCTACTCTACAATCACTCCATTGTATTCACATCGCCTCACGCAACCATCCGAAGCAGTAGTAGTAACGAGCCAACAACATTCACCCAAGCCATCAAGCAATATCTCTGCCTCAGCCTTAGTCGCAACGGCTCTAGCTCCAACAACAGAGTGTTTGAGGTTAGCTGCGAGATCTTCTCATTAGTGGTCCAATACTTGAGAGTCTCCCTCAAACGAGAGATTGAGGTATTTCTCAAAGAGATCTATTTGGCGGTCCTGGATAAACGCACTGCGCCCTTCTTTCAGAAACAGTACATTGTCCACATCCTCCATAAGTTAGCCAAAGATGGAAAGGCGCTCGTCGAGATCTACCTCAACTACGACTGCGATCGAGCTGCTCTGGATAACATGTTTCAACGGATAATCGAGCATGTATCGCGTCTGGCGAGCAGTCCAGCCACAGTCACTGCCGAACAGGAAAACACTTACTTTGACACTGTCGGCTCTTTTAGGGGCGGACCATCTGACTGGCAGAACAAATCAGTCCTTCCACCATTCTTGTCGACTGCCAACATTACGGCTAGTGCTGAAATTGATCGAGGTGTACCTCCCGAGTTCATCTTGAAGCAAGATTCACTCGACTGTCTGGTTGAAGCTCTTCGCTCGTTAGTCTCCTGGTCGCAGCAGGGAATCGCGTACGCAGCAGCTTCGATAAGCAATGGCTTGTCTCGTACTTCTGCCGAAGAAAGTCGAGAGTCTATGGAAATAAGGGACAACAGTACAGCAAGATCATCACCTTTACCCTTCAACATTGAGGGTGGTACCTCTTCTGCCTCTCCTGCAACGCCGGTTGCTGAAGATGATCCTGCAGAATTGGAACGCGTAAAGCATCACAAGACAGCACTCAACAACGCTATCCGACAATTCAATTTCAAGCCGAAACGTGGACTCAAGGCTTTCCTTCAAGGTGGATTCATCCAATCTGAAGATCCCCACGAAGTGGCTCGCTTCCTGTTGATAAATGAAAAAATCAACAAAAAGGCTTTGGGCGAATTCTTGGGTGAAGGTGAGCCCGAGAACATAGCCATCATGCACGCTTTCATCGATCAACTCGACTTTACAAAAACGAGATTTGTCGATGCTTTACGCAAGTTCCTACAGACTTTCCGACTACCAGGCGAAGCGCAGAAGATCGATCGATTGATGTTGAAATTTGCCGAGCGATACACTTCGGGCAATCCGGGTGCATTTGCAAATGCCGATACTGGATATGTGTTGGGCTACTCTGTCATCATGTTGAACACTGATCAGCATAGCTCAAACGTAAAGAAGCGCATGACCGTCGAAGACTTTATTAAGAACAACCGCGGGATCAATGACAATGAAAATCTACCGGATGAATACCTCCAAGCAATATTTGAAGAAATAGCTCAGAATGAGATCGTTCTCGATACTGAGCGGGAGACTGCCGCCAATCTAGGCCTATTACCACAGCCTAGTGCAGGATTTGCCGCTGGAATCGGACAAGCGTTCGCCACGGTAGGCCGGGATCTGCAACGAGAGGCGTACAATCAAGCTTCCGAGGAGATGGCAAACAAGACAGAGCAGCTCTTCAAAAACCTTTTGCGAGCACAGAAACGTGGTTCAAGCAAGATGGGGAATTCTCGATTCATCCCAGCCCAGTCCTTCAAACATGTCGGACCTATGTTCGAAGTGACCTGGATGGCGTTCTTGACGGCCCTCTCTGGGCAGATACAGACTACCAACAACCCAGAAGCCGTTAAGCTATGCATGGATGGGATGAGACTTGCTGTGCGAATTGCATGCTTATTCGACCTGGAAAATCCGCGACAAGCATTCATTTCCTCTCTTGCTCGATTTACGAACTTGTACAATCTTAGCGAGATGAAATCGAAGAACGTTGAGGCTCTCAAGACTCTTCTGGATACGGCACATAATGAAGGCAATCTATTGAAGGAGTCATGGCGTGATATTCTCACTTCTATCAGTCAACTCGATCGTTTCCAGCTCATTTCCGCCGGTATTCGCGAGAATGACGTGCCGGATGTCCTTAGAAGACAAGCGCCTCCGACACCGAGCACAAATCGTCGAGCTGTGCAAGCCCCAAGACGAGTCACGCGGACAGAATCGAGCTATCACGCCACTGTAGCTGAAGAGAGTAGATCGGCTGACATGATCAGAAGTGTCGATCGAATCTTTACCAATACTGCAAACTTGTCGGGAGAAGCTATCGTTCACTTTGTCCGGGCACTCACCAAGGTCAGCCTCCAAGAGATACAATCTTCAGGACTGAGTGAGTCGCCAAGGACGTACAGTTTGCAAAAGATAGTAGAGGTCAGCGGTTACAACATGACTCGTGTTCGTTTCGAATGGACAAACATCTGGCAGGTTTTGGGAGAACATTTCGTGGAAGTGGGATGCCAAAACAATACGAATGTGGTCTATTTTGCGCTCAATTCTCTGAGACAACTCTCTATGCGCTTCATGGAAATTGAGGAACTACCAGGTTTCAAGTTCCAAAAGGACTTTCTAAAACCTTTTGAGCACATCCTGAGCAATGCGAGTCAAGTACCTGTCAAGGACATGGTCCTGCGATGCTTGATCCAGATGATACAAGCGAGAGGCGATAATATACGATCGGGATGGCGAACGATGTTTGCTGTCTTTGCTGTTGCTGCCAAAGAGCCATACGGTATGTTAGGACGAAGCTCATATCGATTCTACCGTGCTAACTCAACCTAGAAGCCATTGTGAATCTTGCGTTCGACAATGTTACTCAGATATACAACGATCGCTTCGGCATTGTAATTTCGCAAGGAGCCTTTGCTGATTTGGTAGTCTGCCTGACCGAGTTCTCGAAAAACGAAAAGTTCCAGAAAAAGTCGCTCCAAGCTATCGAAACGCTCAAAATGACAGTACCCAAAATGCTGCGCACGCCGGAGTGCCCTCTCAGCCACCAAGCCGACTCCACTCAGGATCATCCTGTTGTTGAGGGTATACCCAAGCAACCAATACGACAAACTCAAGAAGAGCAATTCTGGTTCCCAGTTTTGTTTGCTTTTCATGATGTTCTCATGACCGGAGAAGATTTGGAGGTCCGGTCAAGAGCACTGAATTACTTGTTTGATACTTTAACGAAATATGGACGGGATTTCCCCAGAGATTTCTGGGATATTCTATGGCGACAACTTTTATACCCAATTTTCATGGTGCTCAAGTCCAAATCAGAAGTTAGTAAAGCTCAAAATATCCCCGAGACATCGGTATGGCTGTCAACTACAATGGTACAGGCTCTCAGGAACATGATCACGCTGTTCACTCACTTTTTCGATTCACTGGGATATATGCTGGACCGATTCTTGGATCTTTTGGCGCTTTGCATTTGCCAGGAGAATGATACCCTTGCACGGATTGGCAGCAATTGTCTACAACAATTAATACTTCAGAATGTGCAACGGCTGAACCCTGATCATTGGGCGAAGATCGTTGGTGCATTCGTAGAACTCTTTTCTCGAACAGAGGCGACAGCTTTGTTCTCGGCAGCAACACCCTCACATTATCGCAATCGGTCAATATCCTCTACCGACGGTGCTATGAGCTCGCACACTGAGGACAAGCCGCTAAGGAGCGCTGGCGTGCATAGATCAGATGTTAATACTCCCAACGGGGCTTCAGACCTTCAAGAGCCGTTCCCAAAATTGAAGGGAGGTATGAACGGAGGTGACGATCGGGCAGATACCACAAAAGTCAACTCATCCTACCCACAAAGCGATTCGCCTAAGCCTGAACGTGAACAGGATCCGAAGAAAACTTCAGAACCACCGAGCGACTCAAGGCCTGGAACTGCACATTCTCAAGGTGGGTCTCAGACAGCGACTGTCGTGGTCGATGCAGAACAACGCAAAGAATTCAACCAGATCATCACCAAATGTGTGCTGCAGCTTCTCATGATTGAGACTGTATCGGAGTTGTTCACCAACGATGCCGTGTACGCATCTATCCCTTCGCTCGAATTATTGCGTCTGATGGCGCTGTTGAAGAGGTCGTATCATTTCGCCAAGCGCTTCAACGAAGATCGCGAGCTGCGTACTCGACTTTTCCGAGCGGGCTTCATGCGGCAACCACCAAATTTACTCAAGCAAGAATCTGGGTCTGCAAGCGTGTACGTCAATATCTTGTTACGTATGTTTGCAGATGAAGGTGAAGAGCGCAAGACATCGCGGGGTGAAACCGAAATGGCTTTGATACCGTTATGTGCGGATATATTGAGCAATTACATCGAGCTCGACGAAGAGACCCAACAACGAAACATTGTCACGTGGCGACCGGTCGTCATAGATGTTCTTGAAGGATATACGGCATTCCCGGAGACCGATTTCGAGCGACACATCAAGCAGTTTGCCCCTCTAGCGGTTGGTCTGATGGGCAAGGACATGGGGCCGGAGCTTCAACGCGCTGTTCAGGGGCTGTGGGCAAAAGTGTGTGAGGTGAGACTCGGCGTCAAGGTGCCGGATCATCCGAGATATCTGATGTCGCCGGTGAAAGATAGAAGTGCGGCGAGGAGAGCAAGCGCCGGCCGGCGAACTTAGTCACCTGTTCAAACGATAGACAATGCCATAGGACAGACAGTCTACTACATTGATACCGTGTACTATAGCTGGCTGATTCAACAGTCTTTCGTTTCGAGGTTGATTGAGTTGTCTACGAAAGGCGCCTGCCCAGCTACCGTTCCTGGTTGGCAGAGAATGCAACTGCGACACTGCGCCTTCCCAGCTATGTAGTCGTTTTGGAAATCTATCCTCGCAAATGTAAATATTCGTTGTCTTCATTCTCTTGTTCCAATCTAATCATTGTCTTGCAACTTCAGCACGCTTCTACATTGTTTCTGAAGTATCGCATCGTCCTCATTGGCGTCCATTCATTCGTCCCTTTCCGAGATCACAGCACATTGGCACCGGCTGGCAAGCTAATCCTCCTGCTTTCGAACAGTCCGTGTCAAAGCTCTTCACCTGGCTCCTATATTCCTCTCCCAGCTCAGTCTTATTGCCTCGACACGCTATTGCTCAGCAATGAAGACCGGCTCCACTATTGCGTCACTCTCCACCATACTCGCACTAACAATCTGCTCGAGCGCCTACCACATCGATGACAGCTGTCAGCGTAAGTCCCAATTCTGACATTGACTTTGTGTCTGATTCCTGACGTTTCCTCACAGCATAGCATGGCTGGGTCCGGAACATCACCGACGAGGCATTCCGAGTGGCTCAGTATGCTGTTGATGAGGTCTCGAAAGATCCGCCGTCTCCGTTCGTCAAGCAGCTTGATCGCTGGCTGTTCACAATGCCAGAAGGTACAGGCGCGAGCCAGTGGATACCGTACAGGCTTGCAGGACGGTACGGGAAGCTCCTCGATCGACTTTTACCCTGGGTCTGACATGTGCACAGGTCTTTTGGGGACCAGGAGAAGATACCTGGCGTGCTCAGCATGCAGACCTTTCGAATAGAAGAAGCGATCGACTCGATGGACATGGTATGGAAGTGGCCTGACCTGGAGTCGATGTTCCCTCTGATCATATATCGCAGAAAGTGTTTTGTAACACCACAGTCTTCGAGAAATCCCTGCCATCTCTTTCTGAAGGGGACATACTTGGTAAGAGAACAACCAGCTGGCAAAAGGCGCAAGACTTGAGCGTATGACTTACATTAACATAGGACTTGAAGCCGATTGCAATAGGACGCGATTGGGAAAGGGAGCATGGGCTATGACTTATAGCGTTTCGAGCTATTCACACATACTGCTTTGTCCATCCTTCCTTGGCCTATCTGTTGATTCGCCGCGCGGCGATGATATCTACGGCGGCACGATGATGGATGCTTTCGAATTTCCAGCGCAGACCATTTTGCATGAACTGATTCACACGAAAGCGGCCGGGGATGTGGGACATAGCGAACTTACACATTATAGTGAGTTTTTCCTTTACAAGGCAATCAGCCGGCCCTGAGGCTGAGCGGGAAATAGCATGGCGAAGGTCGCGCGAGCTCGCCGACTCAGGGAGCGATTCCGACAATGCCAGCACGAACCCAGACAACTTTGCACTGTTCGCATTCGCCTTGGAGGTGCAGAGACAAAGCAAAGGCCCAGTGCGTGAAGATGGAAGTTTCGGGAACGACACGTATCAATCCATTTTTCCGTCCGGAATTGATATGGTCCCGGGTTTATGGGAGTCATCGACGGCGAGCAGGAGAGCTCCGATAATGGCGGTGCTGGTCGGGTTTTCTTTGCTTAGCGGCTTGGTCCTGTGATGTATGGTAGGAGAAGTCCGATAGCTCGGCGTTCATGGGTGTGTTCAGGGATAAATAGTCTTCGTCAATGGTGGTCTAAGTAAAATGTCGCATATTATCCAGTCGTAAGAGGGAGCAGCCGAAAGAGCAACTCTGAAGGCAACTCTTTGCACATCCCTGTCCGCCGCCGTACGCGTCGCACACGTGCCGCCACCACGAAGCTCCCCCGCAATGGCGATCCCACGTCTCGGCGAGATACCGTAACTTATCGTGATATCACTCCTACTCCTACTCCCACGCCCTCAGCCGCCGCATCTCCTTCGCAACCTCACCGCCACCCTCATTGCTCGCCTTTCCCAATCATCATGGCTCTCAAGCGGCGGCAGATTGCCATCATCCTCAGCGTCACCGTGAGCCACGCACACTTATAGGATCTTACTGCCGTTCTGACATATTCTAGTATCTTGGTATCCTCACTATAGTCGCCGCTTATGCCTCGCACTCCTCCAGCAAAAATCACTTGCCCATTCCCAATGCTCAAGCAGCGCTAACCCTCGCCCTTGCTCCAATCGCTGGCCTGACCATCGAGACGTCAAATGCTCTGGCGACAGCTCTGGCTTCGTCGCCAAAACACCGCCAGGCAGCTAAAAGCATGATCCCGCCTGTACTGCTGCCGGGCACTCTGACTCTCGCGGCGCTGCTCATCTACGAGACAATCATCGCCACACTAGCAGGCACGAAGATAGCCCCCATCGCTGCGCTCACTTGTAGCCTTCGCGACCGCTGGGCGGAAATGTACCATGCTCGCAACGAGAAGCGGCTGAAAGAGCTGCAGGACCGCTTCCAGTGTTGCGGCTTCTCGGGTCCGGGTGACATGTCGATGCCTTACGGGCAATTGACCTGTCAGCCGGATCGACATGGTAATATTCCCCAACGAGGATGTCTTGAGCCATGGCGAGGTGAACAGAGACTTGTCGGCGCGCTGATGTTGGTCGTCGCCATTGGCGTGTTTCTCTGGATGGTAAGCATGCTTCGATCCCTCATCGTTGTATTGGCAAATCACTGACTCTGTCCTCCCAGGCTGTCGTCATCGCTACTCCTGTCGCACAACCGAAAGCTCTTCGAAAGGTCTTACAGCCACCACTCCAGGCCCCACTGAATCCGGCCGACGTCGAAAACGATGGCCAATATTACAGGGATGATGTCGACGAGGAAGATGGCGACACCGAGAGCGTACGCAGGGAAATCAATGCGCTCAATTCACAGTCTGACCTCGCCAGACTGGTTGAGAGCAACCGTATCCGCCCGTCCAAGCTGGTGAAGTGATGAAACAAACGACGAAAGATGCATTCAGTGGCCGATGAAGATGACCTTCTTCGTGAGCATAAGCGAGTTGCGATGCATATTGTACAGCCTACATAGCCTTGGGGTATATATCTGAATGACTTTTCCTTACGGTTCTCAATCTTGCGATGCAGCAGCCATGTCCCTCCCCTTACGTGAGTGCTTGAGACTAGTCATGCTTCTTCTCGGCCGTGCTCTCGCCGGCGTCTTGGATTTGACCCTCCGCCCGCCCAAGAGCCACGCATTCATCGGCCTCCGTAGCGCCACATACTTTCCCTCGGGCGAAAACACCTCCACTGATGGAAACGGTGGGTTTTCCACTTCTCCCTGCTCTTGCTGCTCCAGATGCTGCTGCTGCTGCTGTCCAGTCAAAGTCTCCGGAAATGGATTCTCCATCTCCCCCTCGTGCTTCCCCTTCCGTCTCGACTCCGTGAACGCCTTCTTCTTGCGCGTCTGCGCCACGAGCTCGACCCAGCCCACGCCTTCGACGACGACATCCGCGCCCCACACGCTGAATGCCAATTGCGATGGCTTGAGCTTCACGTCTGATTTCGAAGTCAGCGGGCCGGAGCGGACGCGGGTTATGTCCCACTTCAGTGGCATGGGGCCGGCGGAGGCGAGGGTCTTGTGTGCTTCGGGGACGAGGATCGAGGCTAGACCTGGTCGTTCTGTGCCGGCTTGGATCTCCAGAGCTTTGGCGGTGGACGTGACGCGCGCTTTGAGCGGGAGGAACGGGTACGCCATGACTACCTGGTTTGGTGTCGTGGGTGTGATGCGGATTAGACCGCCGCCTAGGAGGAGTGATTGGCCTGGCTTGATGACGCGTTGCTCTGCAGCGATGCGCGAGCGCATTACTAGCGATTCTCGCTCGGAGGGAACGACGTATGTTTCTAGGCTTGAGCGGGCTACGCCAGGCAGGTCGATGAGTTCTCCGCGGCCGGAGCCGAATGGTACCCGGATGGGAGAAGCAGTGGTCCCAGGTAATGCTGAGGAGATAGGCATTGCTGGGTAAGCAACCTCTTGTCTGGCCGGAGGAAGAAGAGAGCCAGTCAAGTCTTCGTCTTCAAGTCCTTCATTAGATGTTGACGTCTGTTGCTCCAATCCAGCATTGTCTTGGGCTAGCTCCAAGCTCGTTGAAGGCTGACTGATCTGTCCAACTCTGCCTTTCGGAAAGACGACTTCGAATAGACTACTCTTGCCCACATTCACTTTCCCAACCATCCAACCAGCCCCTCCGCGCTTCCATATGTCCTCCTTGATATGACTGGTCCACCAACCTCGCTTCGCGCTAACACATCTCAGATTCCCTAACCGGACATTCTTCCGCGTTTGTCCAAGGGCGTCTCTCAGCACTTCCCGTATGTACGGCAGCAGACTGTCTACCTGCTCTTTCTTGGGTGCTAACAAGTCTGCCCGAGTGATGATGAAGCTCACCTCTGCGGATCGCCCTCGGGTGAAATTGGTGTGCTTGGATCGACGATTCTGGGAGCGCAGACGCGGCAATCGGAGGTCTGCCTGCAAGGACGGTATGAGAGACATTGGCAGATCTGCAGCGTCCAAGATGTGGTAGATGTGGTTGTATTTGTGAGGTGATTCTGCGATAATATCGTGGATGGACTGGATTGAGGGGTGGAAGATCGGAACACCCTCGGAGTGGTGCAAGAGATGATGGCAGCGATCGCATATCACCGACGACTCGGCATGGTTGATTATGGAGGCTTCCTCTTCCTGTGCTGCTGACCGTGTCGATTCGTGGAAGAACTTCCGCAGTCCTTGCCGGGTAAGTGTATAGAAGCCTGCATCTTCACGCGAAACGATCTGGCTGGGGGCGCCGCACCCGGGACAGTACTGAGGAAGCTTTGCAAGCTTATCGAGTATGTCGTGGTTGGAGGCAGTGTCGTCTGAAGAAATCGGACCCTCATCAAGTGAATGAATCGCGGATTGGGATGAGATGGACCGCTGTGTTGGCGGCTGGTGGAGAACGGCAGCCCACTGGCGCACTGTGCCTAGACATGGTGATGGGCAGGATAGGCTCCGTGATCGTGCGAGACGAATTGGGGTCCAAATCGAGCTACAGCACGAGTTTCCAGCGTGCACAGCAGCTCGGCGCATGGCCGACGAGATGGTTGTATGTCCGAAAAAGGAAATGTTCCAGCATCTCCAAGAAAACTTTGGGGGTCAGCCGATCGACGTCACACATTATTTGCACTTTGCCCCTCGCGCCACCATCTTCGTTTGCATCTCTAGATTCCATCTACCAACCAGCAGCTTTGATCTTTTAGCTCACAATAAAGTCGACGAAACATGTCTCTTGTACGGAACATCAGGCTGCTCAGCAAGCGCGGCCAACAGCTGTCTCTTGCAAGGCCATTCTCAACCTCGCTGCAGCGTCCCTCGGCATGGTCACCACTACCTTCGCCACCACGCCTCCCGAAGGAGGAGCAGGAGCTTTTTGAAAAGCTTCAACAGCAGTCTACGGGCGCATTCAGCACTCCCCGTCAAGACGATGCTGCTTCGCAGTCACAACGCGGCCCGCCACAAGTCAACCAGTCACCCGACTCTCAAGCACCTGAGAAAACCATATCCGCCAAAGGAGACGGTGAGGAGCTGCACCCAAACGTACGACGAGGTGCGCCTCCGGAATTTGATGGTGACACCAACCCAAAGACTGGAGAGGTGGGAGGACCGAAGAACGAACCTTTGAGATGGGGTCATGGCGGTGATTGGAGTTATAATGGACGCGTTACGGACTTTTAGATAGATGCAATAAATAGTGCATTCAGCGATTTCGTGGAAGCTTATCATGTATGTTTTCTGAACGCCTGTCCCGGTCACAGACCGTGTCTCAATTCATACCAGGAAGGAATCCTCCTGAGGCCTACAATCCAGGTTGTCATGGGCGCTCATTAATAATGCGGCGATCAAAGCCTCACCACGAGAAGCCTACGCACATTTAGAGTTTGGAGTGGGTCACCTCGATCGGCTGGGAAAGGGGATCTGTCCAATCACGGCGGCCATTTATTGCCCGTCCAAGGGTCCGGGATCGCTGGATTAAAAAAAATGGTACGATATCAATTTCGCTGTTGATGTTTGCGGCGGCTGTTCGCGTTTCGTTTCGCTCTCGCTCTTGACATTGTTCCGCCATCCGGGATCCCTCACTTCCGTCGCCATCGTCGTCGCCGTCGCCATTATCGCCGCTGTCACTCCTTGTGTGCTCGCGTGGCCTGACCTCACTCCGCTCCTGCCGCCGTCCTTTACCGCCCTTTTCTTCTCCTTTCGTTGCCTCTTAAAACTTACTGGTTTCCCCACTATCCCCCACTCAACACCCTCACTCTCCTTCTTGACAACAACGTGCTGCCCTGGTACCAGCACGTCGGATCGCCGCTAGTAGTCAAGATTCGCGCAGTCAAGCCGAGCAGGTCATCGCCACCAAAATGTCTACCTTGAACGCGTCATTCGCTTCGCCAATCGCCAATGCCGCCTTTGCCAAGATCGAAGCACCGCTAGAGAGCGTGCTTAATGGCATTACCAGCAATTTGACGCCATGGACTGTCATACTTACCCTCCTTGCCCTCTGCGTTGGCTACGATCAGAGTTAGTACTACTACTTCTCCCTGTCTACCATGTGACTTCTCTAACAACTTATACAGTTAGCTATCAGATCCAAAAGGGCTCGATCGTGGGCCCAAAGTTCAAGGAGCCTTTTATTGGCCCGTTCCTTGAATCCGTGTTTCCCAAATTCGAAAAGTACCACGCCAAATGGAAGAGCGGAGAGCTCAGCTGTGTTTCGGTCTTTCACAAGTAAGCGATTCCTGCGACTACATGAATGATGATCACAGCAACTGACTGCTGTAGATTTGTTGTGATCGCATCCACCCGTGACATGGCACGGAAGGTCTTCAACTCGCCAACTTATTGCAAGCCGTGCGTGGTGGACGTTGCGCACAAACTCCTCCGACCGAACAACTGGGTGTTTCTGGACGGCAAGGCTCATGTCGACTATCGCAAAGGATTGAACGGTCTTTTCACCCGACAAGCACTGGAGATGTATCTGCCTGGTCAGGAAGAGGTCTACGACAAGTACTTCGCCAAGTTCTTAAAAATCTCTCAAGAAGAAAAGAAGGGAAAACCGGAGCAGTTCATGGTACACTTCCGAGAGCTCATGTGCGCCGTCAGCTGCAGAACATTTGTGGGACATTACATGAGCGACGAGACTGTCAAGCGAGTCGCTGATGACTACTATTTGATCACTGCCGCTCTAGAGCTGGTCAATTTCCCAATCATCATCCCTTTCACCAAGACCTGGTACGGCAAAAAGGCTGCTGACATGGTCCTTCATGAATTTTCGAAATGCGCCGCAAAGTCAAAAGTCCGCGTTGCTGCTGGCGGCGAGCCGGGTTGCATCCTGGACGCTTGGGTCAAGCAAATGTTCGATTCCGCCAAATACCTCGAGCGCATTGAGAAAGGCGAGGAGGTCGACTCATCGGAAAAGCCTCCTCAAGTTCTGCGCATGTTCACCGATCATGAGATTTCCATGACCCTCTTCACTTTCCTCTTTGCGTCCCAAGATGCCACGAGCAGCGCTTGCACCTGGCTGTTCCAGCTCATGGCTGACCGTCCGGAATGGCTAGAGAAGGTTCGCGAGGAGAACTTGAGTGTCAGGGGCGGCGACAAGGACGCTCGTCTGACTCTGGATATGCTCGAGAACATGCACGTCACCAAGGCTGTGGTCAAGGAAACTCTGCGCTATAGGCCGCCCGTGTTGATGGTCCCCTACCTGGTCAAGAAGGATTTCCCAATTACGGAGAGCTACACAATTAAGAAAGGTGAGCTAGAGCTAATTTCGCATCACAAACTCCGTTTCAGTGCTAACTTCCTGATCAGGAGCAATGATTGTTCCGACCACGTATCCTTCTCTTCATGACGAAGAAGCGTACCCCAATGCAGATTACTATGACCCCCAGCGATGGATTACTGGCACTGCCGAGCAACAATCCAAGAACTGGCTTGTGTTTGGCACTGGTCCCCACTACTGCCTCGGCCAAACGTATGCTACTTATAATCTAATGGCGCTCGTTGGCAAGGCCAGTCTCAAGGTGGACTGGGCGCACGAAGTCACCCCTCTTTCTGAAGACATCAAAGTTTTTGCAACCATCTTTCCTCAGGACGATTGCTACCTCACCTTCTCCGAGCGGTCCTGAAAAAAGAGCGTTTGTTGTGCAGTTTAGAGGCAGGATAATGGGATGCTGAGATAATGCATGGTGTTGTATTTCAGCTCACCCATAGAGCTCATCGGCCGGAAGTGCTCTAGCCGATCGAGCCAACATATTCTACATAACAGTCTATATGCCCTGAAGCGGAGCATTCTCTTCGCCCATAGATCCCGTTTAATTTTTGTACATGGTATTTGCTTTGAATATCTTAGCTGTTATATATGATGACCATGAATATGGCAGAAGTCGGTCGGCTTACTTGTCTCCGTGACTATCATGTGGAATGCCTCTCAATACCATATTATTAGCCATCCAACAAGTCTGCATTGACATTCAGCAACCGTAGTTCTGCCTGTTACACACCCTGGTGCCGAAGTCATCGCTCATCCCCGCTCCCCCCCACCATATATAGCACCAGACTTCTTTTTCGATCGCCCTTCAAATAATCAGCGTAAAGTAGGGCCTACAGCAATGGGAGACTCATCGAGAGTCCGTGACAATACATATGTCAATGGTCATGGCCAGGCCGTGGTGAAGACACATCAGGATCGGACGGCAGAGAACACATGTGGCTATCTTTTGCCGACACTAAAGAAGTTGACCGAAGGTAGAGTCACTGCTCGAATTCATATCGCTGCTTCGAGCCCTTTTTAGCAAAGAGCATGTAGTGTCTCTTAAATGGCACTCCAATGCTGATACAATACTCTATAGCCAACCCGAAAGTGACCCTCATCGACATCGGCTGCGGCGTAGGGAGCATCACAGTCGGTCTCGCCGCATATATCCCGCAAGGCACCGTCACGGCCTTCGACCTGTCCGAAAACGTACTCGCGCCAGCACGAGCCGCTGCCGAAGCTGCAAACGCGACCAATATCGAGTTCGCTACTGGCACTGTGCTGGATCTACCTTTTCCGGACGACTCGTTCGACGTCGTGCATGGCTCGCAGATGCTACAGCACTTGACTGATCGCGAGACGGGGCTTCGGGAAATGTATCGTGTCTGCAAACCTGGTGGTGTGGTGGCGGTTCGCGATATGTGCCTCCATACGTGGACTATCTCCCCGCAGCCTGAGTGGTGGACGAAGTGGCATGGCATTGTCATGGGCCAGCTCAACAGTACGCATATCAAGGGTAGGGATGGACCTCAAGCGCTGGCGCTGTGTCTTTCGATCGGGATCAAGGCGGCTCAAGTCAAAAGCTCAGCTGGATGTTGGGTTTGGGCAACGCCTGAGGAGAGGATTCCGTTCGCTGAGGCATGGGCCAAGCGTATCACTGATAGCCCCATGGCCGAGTGGGCACTGAAAGACGGAGGCTATTCCAAGAAGCAATTGGAGGACATTGGCAAGGGCTGGATCGAGTGGTCTCGCGAGCCAGCTGGCTGGTTGGGCGTCATGAATGCAGAGGTGTTGATCACAAAGTAGTGTGATATCTATGAGGCTCAAGGCAAGGTATGTAACGAAAAGCTTTTCAACGAGAGTCACGCGCTCACCGCGCCACTTTGCCTCCTTTTGCCGTCCAATCCAGCCAACTCCCCGAGTAGTCTCCCACATTGGCATATCCAGCACGCTCCGCAATCTGCGCTGCGGCTTTACTCCTCACGCCAGACCGGCAGTAGAATACAGTGTGGGCGTCTACCTCCGGCTTGGCGAATCCGAATCGGTCCTCGAACTCGTCCTCTGTCAACATCAGGGCTTCGGGCTGAGACTTGACGGGGATGTTGATGGCGCCGGGGATGTGACCGTCGTCGTACTCGGACGGCTCGCGGACGTCGATGAGCACTGTGTCTGCTGGAGGTGCATCGGCAAGAGATTGTACCTTTGGACATTGTTAGCTTTTGCTAGTCGGAGAAGAGCAGCATAGAGCGTACCGCATCGAATTCATATGGCTTTGACCATCTTGCCGGGATGATGCTGAACGCTCGTTTCGATGGATACTGGAAGTGAATCCTGGGAGCGCGAGTATGGACTGACAATTGGGATCGCCTCGTCGCTGTTGAGATCGCCCTGCTCAATGGCCGTAGACTCGACATGACGATTTGCCCATATGAAATTGTGTACAGGATGTGCTTTGCTCTCGGTCGAGCTGTCAATTGTGAATCTTGAGCATGACGTAATCAGGAATTGTGCTTCACGTCTTCCGACGAACCACTCTACGCGTCGTTCCTGTCGAGCAAACCATCACGCGGTATGGATTAACTAGTAGGGTCAAATGGCCACGATCAGGGCGATCAAAGCCAGTTCTGTATGTCGTGCCCGGTTCTTACTTGGATATTGAATTCTGACACATTCTGCAGGTGCATCAAATTCAGTCTGGGCAGGTAATCGTCGATCTTAATTCCGTAGTCAAGGAGCTTGTGGAGAATAGTTTAGATGCAGGTGCCACTTCAATAGGTGAGTCTTGTATACGGAATCACCCTTGAATCTGCTGACATTCTTGTAGAGATTCGCTTTAAAAACAATGGTTTAGAAAGTATAGAGGTTCAGGACAATGGCAAAGGCATTGCCCCAGAGGACTATGAATCAATAGGTCGGGGCTAATGGAGATTTGCGACAGCCGATCCCTAACTTTTGAACAGCCCTCAAACATCACACCTCCAAATTGTCGAGCTATGACGACCTTGACAGCCTACAGACATTCGGGTTTCGTGGCGAAGCCCTGTCCTCACTATGCGCTCTATCGGACTTTCACGTTATCACTGCTGTCGCCGGATCTGCCGCCAAAGGCTCAAAGCTGGACTTTGACATTTCTGGGAAATTGACTGGTGTCAGTGTTGCGGCAGCGCAGAAAGGCACCATTGTTGCGGTTGAGAAGCTTTTCAAGAATCTGCCGGTCAGACGCAAGGAGCTCGAAAAGAACATCAAGCGTGAATACAGCAAAGTACTGAATCTGCTCCAAGCGTACGCTTGCATTAGTACCAACGTCAGATTCGCCGTTTGGAACCAGATGCCAAAGGGCAAGAAAGCGAGCGTCTTTACTACAAACTCCAACCCGACAACAAGAGAGAATATTGCTAACGTACATGGTGCAAAGACCTTGTCTGCGCTTATCAATTTGGACCTTCGACTAGAAATGAGCCCGAGCTCGGGCAATGGTCTCAAAATTTTACAAGATCGGGATTATGATCCAGATTCGCGCGAAGTCCGGATCGAAGGTCACATCTCCAAGCCGGTATTCGGCGAAGGTAGACTGGCCCCAGACAGGCAGACGTACTTTGTCAATTCAAGGCCGTGCGCCCTGCCACAGGTATCGAAAGCTTTCAACGAGGTCTATAAGAGCTTCAATGTGTCACAATCACCCTTTGTCTTTGCAAATCTTATCATGGACACAAAAGCATACGATGTCAATGTATCCCCCGACAAAAGAACTATCCTGCTGCATGATCAAGCCGAGCTTTTGGAATCGCTCAAGACAGAACTCACCAAGCTCTTTGAGGCTCAGGATCAAACTATGCTAGCCTCTCAACTCATGGGCAAGAAGCTTCCGGCTTACAAGCAGCCAAGCTTGCTCCGCACATTTACGTCTGCAGATTCAGGCTCTGACGTGGACACAGAGTCGCAGCTGAGGGCCGAAAGCCCATTGCCATCGGAGTCTAGACATGCTCCCTCTTCCCCCAAATCTCCCAGCAGTCTGATTCATTCATGGGCGGGCAGAAATGCACAGGACAGGCGAGCAACAGTTCTGTCTGAGAATCACGGGAATCCTAAGTCCGAAAGCTTCAGCTCTCCAATACAAGGGGATGATCAGGGCAATGAGAATGACTTAATTCCGGAAGCGACAGAAGGGGCAGAAATAATGGTTGTAGAAGACGAAGACTTGCCAGTCGGGGATGAGAACGATGCATCCCAGTCTGATGCGCGAGACAGTCCTCCGGAACCACCTACTCGTCAAGTACAGGATTTCAATGCCCGTCTGCTCAGCCAGCAATCGAAGAGATTTGAGCGTCCAACACGAATCACCACAGAGACAGTCCAACTCGCTGATGATGCTTCCGATATTGCGAATGAATCGGATACCTCGGGCGATATACCATCAATTCGTCCTCCTTCGCACAAGGCCGCACCAGGCCCTGTTCAAAATGCTTTCGACCGCATGCGACCAAAGAGGATGCAAGAGGAGCTTGCAACTGTCACTGTTGGTGATCAAACGACCACCATGGTGCTTGGTGGTCCATCATCCAAGCGACGAAGGATACACACGCCAAAGATGACTGGCAAAATTACCTCTGATGAGACGAATGTTGGATTCGTCAGCAGCCTGCGAGCGTTTGCTGCTTCTGGATCTCAGGAGTCTCGGAAAGATCACGAGGATGCCGAGAGCGATAATGCCTCTGAAGTTGAGGATGTAGATGATGGCAGTGATGCAGCGTCAGATATGGAAGTCGACTCTCCATCCGTCCAGGGGTCTTTATCCACGTCCCGCGACATACGCTCGGTCTCGCCAACATTACCCGTTCAGGAAGAGATATCAGTTCATGATGATGATGATTCGGATGACGAGTATATGGATGAGAATAACAAGAAAGCAAAAGAAGAAGCGCGTGTTGCTAAGTTGATCAGAGCTGCTGAGGCGGCAGCGGCTGCCCCGACAGAGGAAACCCTCAGAAGAGCAAGCCAGGTGTTTAGAAACACATCTAGGAGGAAGGACTCTACTCTTAACCTGACTCAAGTGCTCTCAGTCCAAGAAGAAACCCTTCGGATTCATCAACATGCTCCAGACGCAGACGGCCTGGCAGGCAAAGGTGGAAAATCTGGTGACAAAGACGAACCCCTTGATGCACTGAAGGCAGAGGCTAAATTGAGCCTAACCATCTCGAAGTCCGATTTCGCGCAGATGAAAATCATCGGACAGTTCAATTTAGGCTTTATTCTGGCTACTCGACCGGCATCACAGCTCGACGGGGTTGACACAGATTCTACGCAAAGCGAAGATCATCTGTTCATCATTGACCAGCATGCGGCCGACGAGAAGTTTAATTTTGAGAGGCTCTCATCCACCACCAATCTCACCCCTCAGCGTCTCGTATCAGCAAAGGAGCTGCAGCTAAGCGCAGTAGAAGAAGAGTTGATCACCAACCATGAGGCAAGCCTTGTGGCCAACGGATTCCAGATCGCGATTTGTGACAGCAACGACAATGGTGGTCATGAGACAGACCGCATCAATGATAATGATAATGTTAATGATGACCGAACAGCCGATTTGGGGACTTCGATACTGCATAATACTGGGAGGAAGACTTACAGACTACTTACTCTACCCACGAGCAAGAAAACCACTTTTTCGCTTTCAGATCTAGAAGAGCTTTTGCATCTGCTCTCCGAAACGCCACTGCCTCTGCCAGGGAGCTCTTCTACATCGGCACCTACCATCGTACGTCCATCACGAGTACGCAAAATGCTGGCAATGCGCGCCTGCCGATCGTCGATCATGGTCGGCCGCACACTTGCGATGTCGCAGATGGAGAAGGTGGTGCGGAACATGGGACTGATGGAGCGCCCGTGGAATTGTCCTCATGGCAGACCGACGATGAGGCATATTGCCGGATTGGGAGAGTGGGATGCATGGGATGGCGATCGGGGCGCGGGCGTGGATTGGCTAGGATACATGGCTTGAGCCAAACTTGAATTGGAAAGGGTTCGGGATGGGACTGTAGAACTAAGACAGGATGAATAGATACTAACATATCTGTACTTGTATGGTAATATCAGAAGTATAATTGAATCACGAGAAATGCTTGTTAGGTCACGCTCTGCACAATCGTCGCGGAACACACGCCGCTCAGCACTGCGCTACGCTGACCTTCACGCTCAGGTGCAGACACGCAAATAGCAGAGGACAATGGAGAGTTGCCAACGACTCACAGAAGTCAAAATGGGTATAATTGTAAGGGGGTAATGTACAAGCCAAGCCGCTTCTGCTTCTTCCTTTTTTTTCCGGCGTCGTTCGTCGCCCCTCAAATCTTCTTCTTCCTCCGCCGATGTGAGCCGCCAACTTTTTTGGCACACACACGCCCTCCATCATCTCACTTCATCTTCAACCACCATCACCACCCCCACCACCACCACCTTCGCTCTGCACCTTCGGTCCGCCAGTTCATTTCCCTTCATCATCATCGTCATCAACGGCGTCCTAGGAGGAAAGAGCGAGGAAAATCTCCCTCCATGTTGTACAACCAGCCACTTCTGGGCCGTCACCACTTCCTCATCTACTCCTCCTCGCTGCTCTCGCTGTCTTCGTCGTCACTGCTCTCCGCTTGCGCGCCCGCACCGGCGGACTGATTGTCGCGCATCTGCTCCATGCTGGACTTGAGCTCTGCGATACGGCGTTCCTGCTCGGCCTTCTTCATGGGCTTGTGCTTCTTCTTCGGACCGCCTCCTTTCCCGCCGCGCGCATCGGGCTCGTAGTCGTCGTCCAACCCAAGCTCTTCGATTGGCTCGTCGCGGTGACGCGGGAAGATGGTTCGGACATACTTCAGAAGCTTGTGCTGGACCTCGTTAGGGAGGTCGTCGATCTCCAACTCGACATCATCTCCGGCCATGTCCTGTTGAGATGGGTTAGCTTGGTACTTCAAGGGGCGGTACATTTCCTTCGACCTACCTTGTACTTGGACACGTTCTCGGTGATGATGGTCGTCAACTTCGCTACTTGCGCTTCATTCATATGCTCGGTCGCGTTCGAGATCTCTTGCTTCTCCTCATACGTCACGAGTCGCTGCTTCTTGGACTGCTTTGCCTTGGACGCCGCCTTGGACTCTTTGGCCGAAGCATTCTTCTTCGACTTGCCAGGACCACCGCTAGTGCGCGACTTCTTCTTGCCGCTAGCTTTGGGCGAGTCACGCTTTGTGCCGCTGATGGCTCCCAGCATGTTCTGCATGTTTGCGAGTTGTTCCTTCAGCGCCCTGATCGTGGCTTCTTTCTCATCATCGCCATCATCTGCTTCCTCTTCCGATGACTCCTCCGACTCGGATTCGTTATCAGAAGTGGGAGTCACACGCTGAGAACGAGGCTGATTCTTCTTGATCCACTCGTTCTTGCTCTTCCACAAGGCCTCAAACTCGGACTGGAACTGCTTGCCGGTAATGTGTACAGCATTGTCCGAGGGATTGAATTTGTAACAGTTGTCGAAAATCAGCTCGAAATCAGCCTTGAATTCTTCAGCAGTGCTATACTGGTTGTTCTTCAGCTTGTTGGTGATTGTCAGCATATCCATGGGATGCTTGATGATCTTGAAATAGTGAGGAATGTTCAAGGCCACCGGATCGACAGGCTCGAGGAAATAGAGGTTCATCTGGTGATAGCGAGGCTTGCGAAGCTCGTCCAGCACATGTTCACAGAATTTGAGACCAGCCATGTTCTCCTTCCTCTTCGGTTTGGAACCAGAGTACGGCAGGTCGCGTGACGCAGGCGGTATTACCGTGCGCTTTGGCCGCCCGGCGTTGGAGTCGCGACGAATTTGAGGCGTGCCACCTGGGAGCAGCGCAAAGGTGTCACCAGGCGCAGGTGCTGCTTTCGGGGTGCCCGCGCTCATACTTGCTCGAGACTCTCGCCGAGGCTGAGGCTTCGCAGCAGGCGACTCTTTCTTGACTGGCTTCGGCGTGGCAGTTGCGGCATCTCCTGTCGGAACACTGTCCATTTGCTTCAAGAAATATGCTCGAAGGTTCTGGGCCATGCCCGAGACAGCGTGAGCTGGGCCGTTAAAGGTAAAGCAATTATTGACCATGAGGTCAAAATCGTTCACAAAGTCTTCTAATGACACGTATTGCTCGGCCTTGAGCTTCGCTTCCATGGTACCCAGGTCCATTGGGGTCTTGATGACATTCGGGTAGTTTGGAATGTTCAGTGCCTGAATATCAACCGGTCGTAGGAAAGGCAACGCTGATTTAACCTTTTTCGTATTCTTCATCTTCTCCTCTAGAAGCTTCCTCTGCAAGTTATTGAGAGGTTCGGAGCTGTAGGTCGATCGCGCGGGCAGATGGCTGGTGGCTGTGCCGTTCACTGCGGGTGCAGTGGCGGACTGGACGGGAGGAGGTAGATCGGGTCGCTTAAAGTCTTCCGTGACTGGCGTCTCTGCAGGAGATTCTATCGCAGACTCATCAAGCCTGGTCCGCTTTGCGGAGTGCTCATCTGCAGCATCGTCATCCTCCTCCCGCGCGCGCGTCGTGCTAGGATTCAAGGGTTCTGGAACCTTGACATCCACTTGTGAAGATTCTTCTTTCACCTCCGCTGCTTGCGCAGCTGAAGAGTCAAAGGGTGGAAAAGAAGAGAGTGGTGTAGAAATCTTCGCGTCGCTGTTGATGTCGTTGATAGAGTCATTCTTGTCCTGTGCATCACTTGCGAAAGACTGTTGCGATGCGTCGGTGTTTATAGGTGCCGGTGTATCCAATGGAGTAGGTATCGGCTCCTCCACAGCATCGGGTGCTGGCGTGTGCTGTTGTATCGGCTCGGTCGTCGTAGGGACAGTTTCAGTTGCAGGCGCATCCAGTTTTGGTGGCTCGGCAATCGCATCGGTCATGACAGTATCGACTTCAGTGCTTTCCGGGCCTGTGACGAATGGCTGAGGCGGCGAAGGAGCGGCCTCATTGGTCTCACTCGTCGGTGGCAGAAAGTCCGCAACCGAGGAAATGCCAGGGGCCGTGTGCTCGATCGGTCGCTCCGCAACGGGCTGAGGTTCTGGTACGACTATTGGTGCGATCGCAGGTAATGCCGACGCGGACTCCTTCGAGGGCGGGACAGCCGCGATTTGTGGCGACGGTAAAACACCATTTGATGCGCCAGCCTCTGCCTCATTACCACTGTGAGGCGGAGCGATGCCGGTAACTACAGCATTCGATGAGTTTTGCATCACTGTTGGAGTCTCGGCGACCGAAGCGGCCGGATTCCTGATAAAACGAATGTCAGATGATGATGACGAGCGAGTCGGAGACGGAAAGGCGACGTGGAGGTGGGAAAAGTGGCGACAAGGAGGAGAAGTATTATAAATGAATAGATGTGAATCACAGAAATATTTAAAAACACTCACTCTAGCGTTTCCATGATCAAAGAGAGGTGAAGGTGGCGGAAGTGAACACGTGATGAGGCCGTGAACAGCTGGACCGATCGCGGTGAATGCGACAAAGTAGGAGCTTAGCTTTTTGGTCGCGACAATTATTTATTTTTTCGGCCAACGCGACAGGACTAATTATACAAAAGCCGGGAGTGCAAGCGCGGGCGAATGAAACAGCGAAAATCGACGCGTTTATTGGGAGCGAAATGGATGAAACGCGACACTCGAGTGCGCGAGGAACCAGCGATTGATGGATTGGATGGAGGTGATTCGGTGCTGGGTTGATGGAGCTTCGACTCCGGACGCGGCGGGCAGCCGAGATTTAGATGCGAATTTCAGAGGCAAAGGTCGGAGGACGCGTTTTTCAAGTTGGATTTTTATGCGCCACCGCAATTTCGCGCTAACTCGACCTTCCCGCTTTCCCGCTTCCCGCACGCCCCCGAACCCCCCACGTCGCACGTGACCACACCGTCGAACGAGAGCACTGCGCCCGGCCCCTCGCTTCTTGCATGCTGCCCCCGGTGGGCCTGTTTTGCTTCTGCGATCACACGGCCGGCCGGCCACCTTTCAGCTCTCCCAAGCATTGTTACTTTGTGTGGCACACGACAGAAACGGCGAACATCCATGGGGCAGGCAACAGGAACAGCATCAGGCTACACACGACCATGGCGGCAGCCTCGGACACGAGGAAAGAAAACGGACTGTCTCTCCCCACGCAACCCCTACATACGTACCCACGGCCTTTCCAGTGAAACACGCCCAGACCGGCAAGCAGCAGCAGCAGCAGCCTGACCCCCACCCGCTGCAGCCGTCCAGGCTATCGACGCGCGCCCGCTCTTGCTCTTGCCATCGTTCTTTTTTTTCTGCGGTTCATCCATGACTCGGTCACCATTAATGGCCTCTTGACTGACGACAGGCACCCTTCCACGGGGTGTGTGATGTTGTGTGCAGCAGCAGCTCTGTCATCGTGCCGTTTCGACAAATTACAATATTTGCCGTGTTTTGACTGCATTGATTCAGTATGGTCCTTCTACAGATAATTCGGCTCTGACATATTTGGCGCCATATTTTTATTTCGTCGAAACCCTGCGACAAAATACTTCTGGTCAGTCCTTTTCAAATAGAACAATTGCGGAAAAAATGCTTTGGTCGTGAGGAAGCTCACTCGCTCGGCTGCTAGCGCGCCAAGATTTCTCAACTTTTTCATCCCGGCCGGTCGGACCTCGAGTGACGCTTGGGAAGATTTTATTGCTTGCCGTGCTAGGTTTTGCCTGTACTTGATTTCACCTCAGCCGGCATTGTATCGCCCTGACATGCCCTGGCCCTCAGCATGAGCACAGCTAAGCGCTCCAGACAGCGGCAGCCCGATCAAGCCGCCGTCACTTCTCTGCCTCCTGCGAAAAGGGCCAAGGTCGCAAAAGATGCTTCAACTTCCTCTCCCGGTCTTGGCTTCCTCACGGATGAACGCCAACGCGCCGGCAAGATAATCCAAGCCAAGACCACAAATGGTGTCGACAATGCTCGCTTTAGCCGCGCCGATGAGTCAAAGGCGGTTATTTCTGGCCAGGATGTCGCAAATGACGATGAGGAGAATGCTGACTCGGACGATGCTTCCGTGGTCTCAACTTCTAGCGAGGATCCCAGCTCCGTGGGTGACAATGAGGAGGATGACATTGCAGACGTCCTGATGACCAACGGGAACGGTGGTCCCGTCGTACTTGACATCCAGGGCGATGATGCAGAGACAGAGCCAATGGATGTATCCCTACCTAATGGCTCAACGGAGACACATGATGCAGGTGCACCCAGAACGAATGGAATCAAGCAGGCTGAGGCAGAAGAAAATGATGACCTGCAACCTTCTTTTGGCGAGATGCTGCAATCTGTACACCCAAACATGATCGAAGTCACCTCGGGTTTCGACGAATCGGAACTAAGATCGAAATCGTTAGTCCCTGCAGAGGGCTCGAAAGTCCTGCAGGCTCCTTCCGGCGCATCTCTTGGAACAGTCCTCAGCCAGGCTCTGCGGACAAACGACAAAGAGCTACTTGAGTCTTGTCTTCAGACAAAGGACACTGCCACAATCAAATCTACCATACAACGGCTACAGTCGCCATTAATTGCGACCCTTATGCAGAAGCTAGCCGAAAGACTGCATAAGCGACCAGGAAGAGCTGGTCCATTAATGGTGTGGGTGCAATGGTCGCTCGTTGCACATGGAGGATACCTCGCCGGTCAACCACAAGTCGTGAGGAAATTGCGATCATTGCGCCAGGTGGTCCGAGAGCGTGCAGGGAGCCTTCAATCACTGATCACTCTCAAAGGTAAATTGGACCTGCTGAGTGCGCAAGTTGAACTCCGTCGGAGCATTCGGGCTCAAAATGTAGATCCGGATGACTCTGATGACTCCGAGAACGACGTCATCTATGTTGAGGGCGAAGAGGTAGAGTCGTCATCTGACGAAGGGAGCGACGATGATCTGAGGCTCATCAAGCAACGACCACAGACCGTCAGGAGCGGATCGGGCGTCGTTGCATCAATGGCAGATGAAATGGACGGAGACATTCCACTGATCAATGGTGTCGACGAAGATGCAGAAATGGAAAGTCTCGTGGATGAGGATGAGGATGAAGAGGGAGAAACTGGTGGCTTCATTGATGACGAAGCCGAAGAGTCGGAAGGTGGCGAAAGTATCTCGTCCGAGGAAGAAGAGTCGGACAGCGCAAGTGATGCGGAGGGAGATGATCAAGAAGATGATGACTCAAGCAGCGAGGACGAGGGTCCGGCATCATCCCGAACGAGATCATCTCAGGCTGGAAAGCGGGCTTCTCTTGTGCGCAAGAGGTGAGACGGTCAGGCAACGGACTGACCAGATCCTAATACAGGGATTGCCAGCGTGTACACCGTCGCGCAAGAGCAAAACCTGCAGCATCTGCAAAATTTCGGATTCAATTTGCATAGCGAAGCCTCGGAATGAAAATCGATGGCATCAACAATTCATTTGTCTCCTGTTCCTTTCTTCTCACAACATTGCTTTTCCAATACAGAGGTTTTCTTTGTTACAATGTTTGCATTTGCCATCCGGCGCCTGTCGTCTTTGTTTCGCCGTCACGGAGGAGAAATTCACCTGGTAGGTCTTTGTTTCGGCGATCAGAGCATCAATGTACGAAAACTTCACTTCACTGCGGCAAACACTTCACCTGACTGTGTGGCCATGTATATATAACAAGATGTGTGAACATCTCTTCTGCTCCCTTCCCTCTTCTCTCACCTCTCTTCTCCTCTCTGCCTCACCCTTCTTCTTGATCTCCACACCATCCTGAACTCGCAAAGCGCTCGGTCTTGACGCTGATCAGCAATATCTCCGGTACGCCTCGTCCAAGTCTTTGTTGACCCTCACAACAGTTGGTCACCTACCGCAATGGGTTTGTGTTTGACAGAAGCTCGTGGTACTAAAAGCCTTCCAGCTCGCATTCGTAGTCTCCATCGTAGAAGCAACGTCGGCTTGAGAAAGGCCTTTGCTTGCGGTCGCGGCAACTCATCCGGTACTATTACCACTGATAACGCTCGTCCAGTCTCAAAGAGCAGCGTACTGTCTCTTGGTCAACTCACCGCCTGGAACAGAATCTCCATGAGTTCACTTGAGGAGCCATCTACCAGCCAGGTCCTCTACCAGGTGCATTCTGTCCCAGAAGAAGTGTACTGCCGCTCGTCTTTCGAATCTACACGGTCCTCTTCTCTCAGCACGAACGCAAGCATTGTCAACACCTACTCGTCACTGCCCGAGAGTGGCTCACAAGGATTTTCAGAACATACGCCCGATCTCATCCCGGCCATGAAGACCTTTGCTGCAACAGCCGACGAACCTCTGCCAGGAGAACAGCTGCCTGACTACGTGGACCGAGTTTTCAAGCTTGACGCCTGTCAGCCGGTGTCTAATCGCTTGGTTAATGGCGAATTGTCAACTCCCGTGTCTCCGGTAGATGGTCAAGCTCTTGTGTGTGGAGCTCTCCCGCCTGTTCATGATCAAGGAGTGATCTCCACGTCTGCAAAGGAACATTCCGCTGTCAGACCTAAATCAGTTCACAACGGTCTATCCACTTTAAGCTCGAGCGCTTCCGGTGGAGACGGTTTTCATCAGGATGCTGCCGTGGAATCTGAGGACTCTGAAGATGACTGGCTCCAACAGGAACAGGATGTCTTTAGAGAAGCCGCTGCAACCCGCAATCGAGATGGGGCTGAAATGTATTGCACTGCAGGAGCCACCGAGGTACGTACAGCCCGAATTAAGATTATGGACTTTGCAAAGGCGAGAGCAGCTGTTATCAGGGCGCGTTCCGAGAAGCCAGAGGAGTGCTCTTACTGGTCCTATTTGGAGGAAACCTTTGCAAAGGCAGCAACCCATGCTAACAATGGTGTAAAGAGCCTGGAGACTTCGCAGTCGATTATCGACCTGCAACACGACAGCTTGCCCTACCAGCCCTACAGCCCTTCGTTCGATCCGTTCGACTCGATGTCATCCTCACTGGTCGAGTTCTCACTCAGCTCAAGTGATGAGGATGAGTCTGCTGTCGTTATGCTCTCCAGAGCTAGCTCGCAGCCGGACCTGCATCTGCCGGCGCCTCTGAAGATCGCCAGCACTCCTCCGCGCTCCAAGAAGCAGATCAACGACCGCAATGATATACCGAAGTTCGACGCAAAGGCTGGCGTCCTCACCCGCGCCCTGACCGACGCCTCCCCGTCCGTACCTGAGCGGATCAAAATGAATGCATCCTTCCCGGAGCTGCCTTCGCCTCGTCAAGCACGCCGTCAAGCGTCCCGCGAATCGGAACCTCGTCCGAGGATCCCGCTGCCTTCGCGTGTTCTGACCGCCAAAAGAGAGGACCTGACCGCGAGCCCTTTGCCTCTGCTGCACCGCCCGGTCTTTCTGCGCCGTCGCGCAGTGCAGCACCCAGCCTACGGCCCGCGCCTCGACCCAATCACAGAAGTGAACTCGCGCCCCGGCAGCCGCGACGCGACATCTGTGCTCGGCCTCAAAAAACGCGCCGCAAAGCCGCGTATGGGCCTGGAGGGCCAGGGTGCCGACAGGAAAGTCGTCCCGGTCGGAGACGCCGCCGCCGCACCGAAACGCCTATCCAAGCCGCCCGTGGCCGTCAGACAGTCTGGCGGTGAGAAAAAGGTTGTCGTTGTCGATATCGTCCGTCCCTCGTCGCAAATTCGCTAATGGAGCTATTTTTGTAGGGAAGATTCAAGACTGCCGTTGTCGGGAATGGCGCGAAGTCTTTGTTCGGTATTAAGCATGCCGCCGCCAAGCGCCGCATTGTGCCTAGGGTGTTTGGACGTACGAAGAAGGTTGGCGTTTTGATTATGCTGCGATCTCGGCGGAGAAGTATTTGCTGATTTTTGCAGCAGAGACACTCGAGTGTTGTGTTCAAGCATGGAAGTGCTTTGAATGGGCTGAAGAGCGATGGCAGGAAGTCTGCAGACAGAGGCAAGGACTCTGAAGTCGAGCAGCGCGTTGTCAGCGACGGAGCTGATGAGTGTGTTCCTGTTCCTAATGGACTTGGGACTGGGAAGAAGACACTGTCTGAGGGACTTCCGCCTAGGATGCATAGGTGCCCCGACGGGTCGATTCTGAGTCCTCTGGGCTCGTGCCCGCCGGGCAAGTGGGATGTTTATCAGGGTTGAGAATCGGCCGAAATGACATGGCCGAGACACCACGATTATTTATGATGGACGGAATTTTCACATGAAGAGGCAAACGAAAGGCTCTGATGAATTGCTGATTTTCATGATAAACGGAGCGCGACAAGAGATTAGAGCATTTTTACGACAGTATGAGATTACGAACGAACGCATGAATTGTCTCCGTTGACACTATGCTATCATTACTGTGCCCGCCAGTGATGTGAGAAAAGTCCTCTCTGTGTTGCCCGCCCATCTTAAAAACCAGAGGTGTGGTATCCTTCCTTGCCTATCCGCCCAAATGGTGATTCTTCTGCTTGTGGGTACTTGCTGGGTTCCTCCTGTTGCTACACGGACCAGCCGTGTCTTTCTCCGATTCATCTTTGTGAAAGTGCTTGAAAGAGCCATGTGGTGAGACAATTTTGTGATTCCTGTTATATGTCATTTCAGATCCAGAACGTATATTTTGTTGTGATGCCACCGAGGAGTCCAGCTCCATTTCGGGCAGAGAAGCAGACGCATACCTCTTTGCTCTGCGAGACTGTGAGAGTCCACGATTTGTATCAGCGACCCTTCAAGCCATAGATATCGAATGGATCCAGCGCGTTCATGAGCTCTTCACCAAGGAGAGAAAGGCCTTCGAGATCATTGATCTGAATCTCAAAGTCGTGACGCGGTGAAAGGAAAGACTCATCTTGCTCGGCTTTGGCGCCGATCTTATCAAGCGGGTACTGCGGCAGAAAGGCAAGTTCGTTCCAGGGGACCTCTGGTCCGGATTCAGATGGCGGATAACGAGGCACGGCGAGGAATCTACGGTGGTTGACGCTGGTCGAGACTCGTTCGTCGCCTTCGTGTTTCATCTCAGCGATGGTCGGCCACGGCGAAATGTGCTGCTTGTCGGTGGACCAGTCCTCGCACCAAACGGTCTCAAGTGAAAGGACAGCGGAGCGGTTGCTGGTCAGTGTGCGCCCATGAAAAGGAGCGAGCGATTTCTCATCCGTTCCAGTCTCCTTGATGCGGTCACTGCGCACCGAGGCATCTTTCCCAGTGGAAGCGGTCTTGTGCGCATCAAAGTCCTGCTTTGCATTGCGCATGAATCGGGTGTGATCTACATGGTCAAAGACACGAGTGAGGAACGGCGAGTCTGGACACAGGTGATTCCTTGACTTGAGGATGCGAGTCCAGCGCTCCCTCGCGACGACGACCGGCGACTTCCAAGATCTTGAGAATGAGTGTGACATTGAAATGGGGCGTTGTGGATGGAGGGACACAAAAGAGCGTGACCTTATGGGAGTAGCGACCGAGAGAGGCATGGCTTGATATGTATGCAAGGCTGGAGTTAGGAGGACCATGGCGCGACGTGAGAATGGAAAGGACGGCATTGACGGCGATAATTACCATTGAGAAGTGGTGTTGGTATTGTGTCTGAATGATGGTGGTGTGAATTGACTTTTGGCTGCTTGACACTATTGTCGGGGTGCCACGGGAGTCGGGAGTTATGCATACGAATGGAGCAGCCAGTCCCGAAGGACAGCCATATTCTGGCGCCTGGCCAATAGGAAAGAGACGGCGTCAAGTACAGAATGAGCGAATCAGGACAAATTAGAGAGAGAGAGAGCGTCGGAGACGATGCCCAAATGTAGTGAGCCTCGGGAGAGTGGATAATGCACCAACGAGACAAAAGGCTCGGTGATTCGGAGCGATGTAGAAATTGAGAGGGGACCACAACAGAAAGACAGGGATAAGGAAGAAGCAGAAGAAGGCACGGAATAGTAATTTTGCGGCGTGGCAGACCTTGTGCAATGTGCGATGCGTGCGCGCAAGAGAGAGTGTGCCGACGACCGAGCGTGGTACAGACGAAGGAGGCACGGCGATCCGCCATTGGGCAGCCATTGGGAGGAAACGTGGTGGTAGTGATGAATATCGGGGTGATTACGATTACCGTGCTGCCATTTGCCTACCTCTTGGGCGCGATACAGGGCGACGAATGGTGGTGCGAGCTGTGTCTACGCTAGAGGCGTGTCTAGTGACGGATCTCAGCCAATAATCGATCGAGCCTGCAGCGGGAAATGAACAAATTAGCAGAGGAAGCATTCTGCGCCAGTAGAAACAGAAGCACAAGCAACAAAGGACCAAGGAACAACAGACGAAGGCACGTGATGCGGCTGCTGTCACATACATTTTATTACTGCTCTCTTGCTCTCTGCCGTGACGTCAATTTGGTGTAAATTACTTGTGGCGTTACTGGCGCGTGGAGCTTGCAGCTTGCAGCGTGGCGCGTGCCTTGGCCAGACGCACTGGCTTTGTGCTTTGTTGTGGCTCACGCTACGCCATTGGTTCCTTTTTGTTCTGCTGCTGCTGCCCCCGCCACCTCTGCCACTCTGCTCTTCTCCATAAAACCTCATATTCCCTTTGTTCAGCCTGTTTCCTTTGTCTGACTGGGCGTCTCTCCAGCCACCCGCTCGCCTTTGCTGGCGTAGCGCGACAACCAGAATCATACTGGAGAGACGCCTGGAGTTGTTGGTACTGCTACTGGCTGTGTCAATCCACTGCACCAGTCGCAGTCTGGCAGTTCCTGACCTCCGCCTCACCGTCTGCACCGCCTCAACTTCGACTACCATATCACTGGCGCCTCTATAAGCTGCACCAGCACCGCTGTTGAGCCTTGCAGACGGGCACATGCCACTCACTGTGTGATGCGCGCGAGAATAAAACACGAAAAAAAAGTCTATTGTCTGGTTCTCTTTGTGTTTGGAGCGACAATACGAAGCAATCATTGGCTGCCTCTGCAGCCGCCCGGATGTCATGCGGCGCTTATCCAAAGCACCCAGACACGGGTTTCCTCACTCTTCGACAATGAATTGGACCACAGGCTCTGATGCGAAACAAATGGCCACTCAATCGGCTGGTTAATACCACAATGGTACGTCCCTTTGTCGTTTTCCTCCCATTCCTGCTGTTTCGTTTCCTGCCTGCTGTCTCAATACCCAACAAGTCCCTACGGCTTCATCCAACCTCTCAACGTCCTTCCTTTACTTTGACTCAATCCCTTGTCATGCATATCCTACATTGATCATCTTCCTCTATCAGCACAAACTAATCCTCTTCTGCTGGCCAGACCGCTTCGCTCATCCTCGTCCGCTCCATCTGCTCAACATCAAATGCGTCCCTTTCCGATCGCGCCTCCTTCTTCTTCCGCTGGCGATCATGAGATGCGCGACTACTGCGCTGCCCCCGTCGCATCGCGACCTCTTCTCCAATCATCATCACAACCAACCCCTTACCTGGGTCTGACTGCTCGTCTTTCTCAGATCTGGATCAATCGCTGGACTATTCTATTACTGCTCGTTCTGATACGCACCATTCTGGCAATAGCAGACCTCGACACAAGCCTCGCCTCTGCTCGCACCGAAGCACTCTCGGCCTGTACCAGTGTCGAGAAAGTCGGAAGTACTTTGGCTAGTATGCCCCATTACCTATCTGCCGGTATCAACGATCTCACTGCTCATGGCATCGACAAGGCCGTCAATGGTCTCGTCGAGATGCTCACCCTCAGTGTCATTGGTGTCGAAGAGATTGCGGTCTTTGTTGTCAATATGATGGTATCGACCTACGTCTGTCTGATCACCTTTGCTGTGGGTGGAAGCTTGCATGTTGCAATCCAAGTCGCGGAAGATGTTGGCAATATCCTAAACGCCACTGTCAAAGGCATTGGCGGAGATCTCTCTACTGCTGCCGGCGACTTCCAGAACGCCTTGAACGGCTTCTTGAATGACTTGGACAAGGTCGGCAATTTCCTGACTGGCGGTCATGCTACACCACCAACCGTCGACTTTTCAAGTGAGATACAAGCCCTCAACAATTTGCACCTTCCCGCAGGCTACGACCAAGGTCTCAGCAAAATAAATGCCTCGATCCCAACCTTTGCCGACGTCAAGAATCTTACGGACACACTCATTCGTCTACCCTTTGAGGAGGTCAAGAAGCTATTGAACGAGTCCTTACCAAATTACTCGATGAATCGCTCCTTGTTTCCCGTGCCTCAAAGGGATCAATTGACTTTTTGCTCGGACAATAATGGTATTGACAACTTCTTTCTGGAACTGGTCAAGATCGAACGCCTTGCTCGCAAAATCTTCATTGTTGTTTTGCTCATCGCAATGTTGCTTGCCTGTGTTCCCATGGCCTACCGCGAACTGCGGCGCTGGCGATCACAGAAGCAACGCATTGCAGTCATGAAGGCCGAGGCTGTTGACGAGATGGATGCCGTTTATATCGTCTCCCGACCTTATACGGCAGCCTTCGGGCTCTGTCTATCTAGGAAATTTACATCTTGTCGCGGCAAAACTATGGCCCGATTTGCAGTCGCCTATGCCACCACCGTCCCTGCCCTTTTCGTCTTGTCATTGGCTCTGGCAGGCCTCTTGGGTTGCCTCTGCCAATACATCTTGCTCAAATCCCTCGAAAAAGAGGTTCCGGCGCTCACGGATCAAGTGGGCGCCTTTGCGGATCGTGTGGTTGCTTCCTTGACCAATTCATCGGAGCAATGGGCGGTTGGGACAAATGACATTATCAACCAAACAAACGCCAAAATCAATCATGACGTCTTTGGTTGGGTGAACGTCACCACTGCAGCCATCAACAACACACTCAATGACTTTGTTGATGGAGTGACAAAGGACTTGAACGCCACCTTTGGCGGTACGGTTCTGTATGATCCCATCATGGACGTACTCAACTGTCTGGTCCTGCTGAAGATCCAAGGCATCGAGAAAGCCCTCACGTGGGTCAGTGACAACGCTTATATTACATTTCCTGAGCTTCCCACGGATACTTTCACACTCGGTGCTCTGGACAGGATGAGCGAGAACGGGAATAGTTCTCTTCTCGCCACGGGTCCGACAAATGATGCCAGTGATGCAATTTCAAACGCGGTTCTGAAAGTGACCAAACACCTTGGGGCCGTCATCAGGCAAGAAGCCATCATTTCGACGTCCATCCTCATCATCTGGCTGGTTATTGTCCTAATCGGCATTGTCATATCTGCAGTAAAGGCATTCAGGCACAAGGATGTACCGTCGTTCCGTGTCATTCGAAGAACTTCGAAAGACATCGATCAGGACCGTTCGTCTTCTCTTGATGCCCCCGTCATCGCTGCTAATGCTGCGTCACACGAGCAAGTCACCACCGGCAATATATTCAAAGGTCAAGCATATACGCTTTCGCCACGTCCGATTCCCACTTTCAAGTTTGATCGGCCTGACTCTCCCACCTTAAACGAGAATGAAAAGGTGGGATCAGTCGGCGTCCAGAACGTCGGATCGGTCACACGTTCGCCAGATCGCACAAGGACGAGCAGTTACGGAAACTTTGCAGTCACCTCCCCGATTGATCCTATGCCCCCACAACGGGGCTTCTACTATACGAGATCTCACGATCCGTTTGCTGATCAGCGTTGATGAGCTTTGCTCTCCCGATCAGCAATCCAAGTCTGCCTCATCTCCTGGATGTGGCAGCAACCCTGTGATGAAAGCGACATCTGTCGCGCTATGATTGGAGACCTGTGTCGCGCTCTGCCCGAGGGTCTACGCTCTGCCCAGTCAATGGGTTCAGAAGCTAGTACAGGGTGTCACGGTACTCGTTGTCCCTTCCATCCCGCTCCTCTGTCGTATCGACAGCCTCCACCACCGATACCGCCCTTTGATATCTTTGTCACCGTGTCCTCGACACCGTCTGCAGACCTGTGGCTTGCCCGGTCCACACGAGGTCGAGATGCCACGATGATCAAAGACAAAGTCCGAAGAACCTTGCTGGAGGCCCCGCCGATCCTCACGAGCCGGACATATGAGGATATGAACGCTCACTCGCTCGACACGGCGCCTTGCTGCGTGAAGCAGCAGGGATGTGATTCGAAGCGATCAGATAACGAGCGTTGAAGAAGAATGTTGCTGTGTGCGATTGACGCAAGGAGTATGCATTGATGGATCAGTCTCGCGCAAGCGGGTGTCGGAGAGAAAAAGGAGATGAATTGTCTTCGTTTTAGAACAGCTCCAAGAAAAGTATGAAGAATCCGGACATTGGACAATTTTGTGTGTACATCGAGTGAGTTGATCATGATGGTGATGATGAGTATTTGCACGCGGTTTCAGATTCACAAATTCCGGCCGCAACCCGATCTGCTCCGGCGCGTAAAGCTTGGACCCTGACGACGGCGTCAATTTTCCGAATGTGAGTCGCCGCATGTGAATGTCGTCGACAACACCTTTCCTCAATTTATCCACTGCCCTCTCCTGCATCCACCACTCTGCCCGAGAACACCATTGCCACCCTCCTTGCAATGCTCGCCTCCAGCTCCCGCACTGCCCTCAGGCAGACCATCAATGGCCCTCTGGCTCTCCGCAATCAGGCCGTCCGCGCTGCCTCGGCCTGGGCCAATGTTCAGCAGGGTCCTCCGGACGCCATTCTCGGCATCACTGAAGCCTTCAAGGCCGACAAGCATCCCGAGAAGATCAATCTAGGTGTTGGCGCCTATCGCGACGACCAGGGTAAGCCGTACGTGCTACCATCGGTAAAGTCTGCCGAGAGCAAGGTGGTGCAGGGCAATCTCGACAAGGAGTATGCTGGTATCACCGGTGTGCCGAGCTTCACCAAGGCCGCCGCCATCCTGGCCTACGGCACAGACTCGGCTGCCATCAAGGAAGACCGCGTCGCCATCACACAGTCCATCTCGGGCACTGGCGCGCTCAGGATAGGAGGCGAGTTCCTGCACCGCTTCTATCCCACTGCAAAGGCCATCTACATTCCCACGCCCAGCTGGGCCAACCACAAGGCTGTGTTCAGCGACTCGGGATTGGAGGTGAAGCAGTACCGGTACTACAACAAGGAGACGATCGGTCTGGACTTTGACGGAATGGTCGAGGATATCAAGAAGATGCCCAAGGGCAGCATCATCCTCCTGCACGCCTGCGCACACAACCCCACCGGTGTGGACCCGACGGTCGAGCAGTGGAAGGCCATCAGCGACGCTGTCAAGCAGGGCGAGCACTTCCCCTTCTTCGACATGGCCTACCAAGGATTTGCCAGCGGAGACACGGATAAGGACGCCTTTGCTCTGAGGCACTTTATCAAGGAGGGCCATAACCCGGCGCTGTGCCAGAGCTTCGCCAAGAACATGGTACGTAAAGTCTACCACACTTTAATCAAAGCAGTCTGCTGATCAGCTGACCAGGGTCTCTACGGCGAGCGCGTCGGCGCCTTCTCCATCGTCTGTGCCGACTCGGCCGAAAAGAAGCGCGTAGACAGCCAGATCAAGATCCTCGTGCGGCCGCTGTACTCCAACCCGCCCATCCACGGCGCGCGCATCGCGTCCACCATCCTCAACGACGCCGCCCTGAACAAGCAATGGCTCGGCGAAGTCAAGGGCATGGCCGACCGCATCATCAAGATGCGCGCTCTACTGAAAGGCAACCTCGAGAAACTCGGCTCGTCGCACAAGTGGGACCACATCACGGATCAGATCGGCATGTTTGCCTATACGGGCCTGAAGCCGGAGCAGATGGACGCTTTGGCCAAGGACCACTCCGTCTACGCTACCAAGGATGGTC
Source organism: Dothideomycetidae sp. 11243 (assembly GCA_000836255.1). Lineage (NCBI taxonomy): Eukaryota > Fungi > Ascomycota > Dothideomycetes > Dothideomycetidae sp. 11243. Next base: position 1,640,760 of record DF938582.1, read on the forward strand.
GGATCAGTGTTGCGGGTATCACGACTTCTAATGTTGGGAGACTCGCCGAGGCTATGCACAAGGTGACTGGTTAGGTACCACTTTGAGAGAAAATCGGAGGAGCAGTGCATCTAGATGGATATATATCTTTGTAGCCATATTCAATTCAGACAAAGTCCTGCCATCGGCGGGCAAGTCGTGTATATGACCTTGTCCCAAACACTCGGATTTCCATGTATACCATAGAACATCGTTCTTCTATGAGTTCAATCACGTTTTGCACAATCACGGTCTGGAATACTCTAATGAAGCTGATGCATACGTGACTTCTCAACATGGCCTAACATCTGTAGCCGGGTATATAATCATCAATGCAAAGAGCATAACCATCCCTCCTTGCTCAATTCCAGCTGCCTCTCTTCATCCCCTCAAAGCCTCCTCCACCTCGCCCACCAGATGCCACCCTGCCCTTGCCGTCCACACATCCATAATGTACAACCTCGCCATCAGGCCACACTCTAACAGCCGAGTTCCCAAAGCGCTTCAAGCACACCCGACAATGGTCATCTTCACGAACGGTGACATGCTTATTGCGTCCTATCAATGCTTTCTTCGCTCGTCCGGCAGGTGCCGTCCCAGCGTCTCCGAAAGCCAGAGCGGCTTCGATGTTGGCATGTCGTACTTCGTGTAGCCCGCGGGCTATTCGCACTGTATTCGAGGCGGCAACGTCCCGACGCATCCGACCGAGGAAATACGAGTGCAGTTCCGCGACTCGCAAAGAGTCGGGCACTAGACCGAGTGTGGTCGAGGATGGGAGGCGAGCGCCGTGCTTACTCAATAGATCCAGCGCGGGTGGCCAATTGATAGATTCAGGCTGCGGCGGGCGGAGGTACAACGACAAAAGAGTTGTGTAGATTTCCTCCGGGTCGATGTCAGAAGTATCGTCCTCGGTCGATGCCAGGTAAAGGTCATTACAGTACTGTTCAGCTTTGGCGTAGTCCTTTAGCTGGAAAATATATATGGACAGTGCTTGTTTGTGATTGCCCATCGCGCTCAGGACGATAGCTCGAGACCCGTAAAATCTCGGATCATCAGAGGGGATTTGTCTGAACGTCTTTGCCTTATTGTATGACTTGCTCTGTCGCAAGAACGATTCCAAACGAGCTCTGAGACTGTCATCTTGGCTGTCCGAGTCTGACTCCTTAATCTTCGCGAGATACTCGTCTACCAGCATCTGGTGAAAGTGCGAAGACTGGTCGCCGAGTTCATTGATCACATGCTCGAGATAACGCAGACTCAACGCCCTGTCCATGGTGTCGAGATACGTGACGACTTTGTCTCTTGGCAAGGACTCGGCGTTTTTCGTGTCTGCCAGGAAGATTTCCATGCTCTCTTTCGGTGCGGTTTCAAGCGGCCACTTTGAGAATTCCAAGATGGTGTCGATCATTTCCGGCGGCAGCTGCTGAAGATAGGCAATAGTCCGAGCCGGTCCTCGCAGCGCAGGCATGACCTCTTCCTCGGCCTTATTCTGACCAAATTGGCGAAGCAACTCCAAAGCTTGATGATGGAGCTTCTTGCCCTGTAGAAAGTCGATGAGATCATTGTAACGTCCATTCTCATACAGCTTCTCCTCGACGACTTCGGGGTCGCAGAAGTTGTCCAGTCTGAAAAGCGGGCCAGCAAGAGAAGGAAGAGCAAACATATACGACCGAAACAGCGTAGTGTCAACCAATCTTGCAACATTGAACAGCTCCTTCTCCCAGTCGATCGTCTCGCGCAAGACATTATCTTGCAGCACAATTAGATTGCGAAAAGGTGGATCGAAGTCCTTGTCGGCAGCGATCTGATCTGCAACTGCATCCTTGAGCGACCCGTCAAAATCAAGATACTTCTGGATCTGAACACGAGATTGCGCAAGAAAGGAGCACAAAGCTAGCACAGCTTGCTTCAGATTGGCACCATCAAGAGATTGTTCTGACTTCGTCTTGTTCTCGTTATCCGTGTTTGTTGCGACCGACTTGATCGACGACGTATCACTGTCTTTTGCAGATGACTTTAGTTGATCCAATTTTGACTTCTTGGGAGTCTGAGCAGGAGTTTCGACGGAGTCGTTCTCGAGAACCGTCTTGCTGGTAGGCTCGGCTTCTGTGTCACTCCCTGCAGTTTCTTGTCCTGTCCCTCCAGAGCTTACCCCTGCTATCGATTTTGGATACAGAGAGACAACACGTGACGGAGGTGCTGCGGCATCTGTGAAGAGATCGAGAGCCGGTCGATACTTTTGCTGAGCGAATAGCATCTGAGCTTTTTGAATCTGAATCTCTCGCGTCTGTCCAGCCTTGTCCTTGAGCAGCGTGTCTTCGAGCATAGACAACAAGCTGATAGCTTCGTCGAACCGAGATTGTCTAGTCAGCTCTGCCGTTTGCGATTCGTAGCTCGTTGCAAGCATGCGCCAGATAATGCGATCACTTGCGACAAGGAAGCCTTTACCGGCGTGCGCCAGACTGATGTTTGGTTGTGGCACCTGCAAAAGTGTCGCATTTGGTACTTGCACGGTTTGGAGAAGGGTAAGAGTTTCCGGGCTGCGCACTTCCATCACACCCTTGTTGGGTTGCTGCAACGATAACAGAAACGGGTACGAATAGCCAATGGTATCAGGAGCAGATGCCCATGGAATCTGGCGCTTTTCCAGAGGCGCGCCGTCTTCGTCGACAAATAGGGTATTGACGTCTTTAGCGAGAAGTAGACGGCCCGGCGCAAGCTTGGTCGCCATAGGCTTTGGTACCCAGCCTCCCATACCCATGTAACCCATACCAGAACTTGTCACCGCGGCAAATCGAGTGTTTGTTTGCCCGGCAGAATCTGTGGCAGCTCCTGGTTTGTTGATTTCCGTCATCTCTCCATTTCCAACGTTGATTAACGTGAAGCCTGGATCCAAGCCAGCCATAATCTTTGTGCCGGTGACCCATGTAAGGCTCTTCACAGTAGCCGTGAGGCTTATCTCCTGTACGTCAGAATCCAACTCCATGTCATGCCAGCTCCAGACGAGGATCTTCCGCTTCACCGCCACAGCCATACGGGATACCAGGGTAGGCACTTCTGTTTCGGCGTCCCTGTCGACATTTGAAGTTACGGCAAAGGTGGTCGCACCTCTTGTCTTGTCCAATCGCTCTTGCTGTGCATAAGTCTGCAGGTCGTGGATTGAGACATGATTGTCAGTTAGAGTGACCAGAACATTGGCCTCCTTGATGATAGCGAGCTGCTGCACGGCACGCTTGGAGAACTTTTCCTCCTCATGAAGAAGATCCGTCAACCGCTTTGCGGGGACTTGGTCTTTGGTGACTGCGGTCTCATTGTCTTCCTGGCCGTCCCCATCGACGCCTTGCGGGGCAGGTGTTGTTGGTTCATTGAGTCGGTAGATACGCAAACTTCCGGTATTGAGACCTACGAAGACTCGGTCACCTAGTCAAGTCAGCCATGAGAATTGACGGCTGCTATGGATTTCGTGACAACATACCGTAAGCAAGCACACTCTCGATCTTCGACTTGTCGCGCTGCTTGAGCTCGATGATGGGTTGAGCTTTGAACGCGGTAAGCATTTTCAAATGGACTCATGCCTGAGAATGAGCGGTCGATGAGCTAGCTATCCATCGTATAACGTAGGAAAGCATGTACAAAAGCAGTATTAGCCGGCGTCGACCAGTGTTGTCGACATGTTGGTATTCGGAGTAGCGGTGGGAAGTAGTTCATGGATCACTACGGTGGGCTTGCGGCAGATTGTGCATTTCGCCCACCGGAATAGCTGCCCCCCACTCCAGTGTCCGCACATGTCACCACCTTTCAAGCACAGCATTGTTAGACTCGCAGGCCCGAGCAGATCATTGCTGGACGAGCTGCAGAGACATTGAATCTGCCAAGCTATGGCCTGAATTGAATCTGCGATTCCGGTCCGTCCGAGCCGGAAGAATTGATGTCAGGACAAACACGCGCGAGAGTGCGGGACGCTCTCCCAAAATGACGTTGACGACCCGTCACACGATAGACTCGTCGCCAGCCAGACCGCGATTGTCTGCACAATCTTTCAAAACCAAGCGGTCGTTTGTTTCGTAGCTGCGACTCCAAAGAAAATAAACAAAGGAGATTCGTTGACCCCCAAGTGCTCAATCGACAGAATCCGCATCATGGCTGTCCCCTCGGTGCTTCAATTATCTTGCGGCTGCAACCAATACCCATGGGGCAAGCAGGGCTCAAAGTCCCTAGCAGCGACTTTGTGTGCAAAGACACCCGGATGGGAAGGCAAGGGGCCAGCGAACAAGTTCAGCATTGATGAGTCCAAGCCGTATGCAGAAATGTGAGTCTCATCCTATGATGCATGTAGCATCAGGACTAATTGTAATTCAGGTGGATGGGGACATATCCTGAGCTTCCGTCCTATGTCTTGTCTACAGGACAGGACCTCCAAGAACTCATAGACAAGAACGAGAATCACCTCATTGGCGACGGTGTATTGGAGAAATTCGGCCACTCCAAGATACCTTTTCTTCCAAAGATTCTTTCCATTGCCAAAGCCTTGCCTCTGCAGCTCCATCCGAACAAGGAACTGGCCTCCAAACTGCACCAGAAAGACCCATCAAACTTCACGGATCCAAACCACAAGCCTGAGATCGCCCTAGCTCTGAGCGATTTTGAAGCATTCTGCGGCTTCAAGCCGCTCGCAGACATACGGGCTCTTCTTCAGTTGGATCCATTGAAGCAATTCTTGCCAAAAGACTCCAGCGACTTCACCAACGAGGACCTTCGAGAAGTAGTTCGCGCCATGCTTAAGGCGGATGAGTCATCGGTCAAGAAGACAGTCGAAGCCCTTCAACACGTACCTGCATCTTCTCTCGGGACCAACGCGCACATCCTAGATCTCATTCCCCGATTAGTGGATCAATACGAAAAGACCGACAATGGCATTCTGGTCGCCCTGATCACAATGAACTATTTGACTCTCAAGCCTGGTGAATGTATTTCGATACCTGCCGATGGCATTCACGCTTATCTCTCCGGCGACATTGTCGAGTGCATGGCTCGTAGCAACAATGTGCTCAACACTGGTTTCTGCCCGCGTGCAGAGCGCAATTCCGTCGATCTGTTCTGTTCATGTCTTACCTTTGCACCGCACAGCGCTGAGGACTGCAGGTTGCGTCCTGAACCATACTATCGCGCAAAGAATGGCCATACGGAAGTCTTCAAGCCTCCGATGAACGAATTCAACATTCTATCCACCAAAATGAAGGTCGGGGCGAAAGAGATTCTAGCTCCCATCAATGGACCAAGTATAGCCATAGCTACTTCGGGCAGTGGGCTGCTCAACGCCAATGGTGAAGAATTTCCCATCAAAGAAGGATCTGTGTGGTTCATTGGCAAGGGTACGGAGGTGCGACTCGAGGCAAAAGAGAACCTGGTGTGGTATATTGCGTTTGCAGACCCTTCGACTTGAAAGCGTTAGGAACTGACAACAGAGTAATAAACAAATTGGATGAATAGACAGCACATAAATACATGGGTAATACAACAAATGTCATGCTGAGACCATTGAACGTCCCAAGCAAGGGACAACGAGCGAATGACATGGGGCTTAACGGGGGCGGCCTGATTGATGTGGTTTGGCGGATGGTGGAATGAACCACGGCGGACCCCGAGTTTGCGGGCGAGAAAAGTGAAAGATGGCAGATCCGCCAGAAGCGCCGAACCACACGACGGCGATACGAACAACCATCGTATATCTCTCTTGACCCACCTTTATTGACACTACCACAATTGGACCAAATTACGACTCAATAAACACACTGCCCGACATTGTTACCCAGCATTTCCCTTCCAGATCCAACCTTCGGATGGACTCCGTTTGAGCCGACCGCAGTCGCGGGAGCCACGCTTGCCTTATATACTCAAGAGCTGGACAGCACAGCACGCTGCAGTGTCTGAGAGCGCATTCACGGCCGCGCTCATTGCACGCATAATCTGACGAGACACACGACTCCTATTGCAAGCACTCACGTTCATCAAAATGCACTTCGCCCTACCCCCTCGCAAATCCTCCAACCCTCCACCATATGCGAACCGCTCCGGCCCCAGAGCATTTTCTCTGCGGCGGCTAGGACGGCTGCAGTCTCTAATCGTTGCGGCGGTAGGCACAGTAGGCTTCCTATGGTTGGTAATACACCTATTTTCCGGCGGAGGGGGCGGTAGGAATGGCAAAAACTACGTTCCCCCTGGTACACCCAAGGCAGTGGTGGTGACTGTGTTTGAAGAGACGGATCTGGCAAGTTGGAAGGAGAGCATAATGGAGAATCGGAGAGACTACGCGTCGCGGCATGGTATGTCCTGATCGCTTCCCGCGCTGGGTTCAGACTGACATCGTCTCAGGCTATGCCACCTTCTTTCCCAACAGCAGCGCATACTACGTTGGACCGTCGTCAACGCCACGGAGTTGGGCGATCCTCCCTGCGCTACGACACGCCATGACTCTATATCCTCACACACCATACCTCTTCCACCTCGCCCCAACAGCGCTGATAATGCGGCCCCAACTAAGTCTAGAAGAGCACCTCACGGCGCCCAAAGCGATCGAAGAGCTGATGCAAGTCGACGTCCCCGTCGTGCCGCCGGACAGCGTGATCCACACGTTCTCACACCTAAAGGGGGAGAACATCGACTTTATCCTCTCGCAGGACACGGCCGGCCTGGGTCCGGGGAGCATGATCATTCGCACGGGCGAATGGGCGCGATACTTTCTAGACGCGTGGTACGACCCGCTGTACCGGTCGTATAATTTCCAAAAGGCGGAGCGGCACGCCCTCGAGCACTTGGTGCAGTAAGTCAATACCAGACTGACTCAACGCATCTTCAATAACTGACGTGGAACAGATGGCACGGCACGGTCCTCGCGCGACTAGCACTTGTGCCCCAGCGGATGATCAATTCGTACGTCGACGCACCCGACGCCGAAACGCCGCTGCCAAAAGAAAACGCCTACGCGGAGGGCGACTTTGTGGCAAATTTCGACGGGTGCAATGCGCGAATCTTGGACAAGGAAGCGTCGCAGGTCAAGGCATTGAAGCCCAAGTTGATTCGCTCGCGAAACGATTGCGAGACGGAGCAGGCGGCGCTGTGGGGACGGTGGAAGGAGATGATCGATCGGGAGGGGAGGAGTTGAATGAGGCTTGTCTTTCTTGTCAGTTGAAAGAGCATGCATTACTCTTTGGCCGTGACTTTGAAAATACCAAGACATTCGAATGGATCAATAGGGTCAAAGCACAGTCCTACATGTAACGTCTTAGAGGCACGTGAACATGCAAGTATCGAGGAACAGCGACTATGCCCATCCAAGGTTTGGTAGATTCCATTGGGAAGCTTGACTTTGAGCGAAACCCCAAAATATCTGCCTTCCTCTGACATTCGGTTTAGGAGATTGGCTCAATACCATGCCAGCCACACGTAATTGAGAGGATTTCGGGCGGGAGGTATCTCGTGTCTCTCTGCACACACACACACGGGCGCTATTTCCCAGGTATCATCTCTCCCCCCTTGATCTATTGCCGGCAAGCCCGTTGATCCGAGCATCGAGTGCAAAATCACATCGACACCGAAAAAACACACAGGGACCAACGGACTCTTCTCCCTCGGCACATCTCGCTTTATGACCCATTGTATCGTTTGCCACCCGCTCTCTTTACTCGTCGTGATAGAAGCGTCTGAGCGCGCGCTCGACCTCCCGGAACTCTTCCTTTGCCTGGGCGATGGTTGTGCGGAGCTTGCGTAGGCTGACAGCGTCATCTGGCTCGTCACGGGTACCCGTCTCGTCCTTTCGCGCGCCAAAGTGCTGGATCTTCTCGCACGAGTCCTTGACTTTTGTCAGGCCAAGGGTGGCGCTCGAGCCCTTGAGGAAGTGGCCGAGGGCGGACAGCTGCTCGAGGTCTTTCTTCTCCCTGCGGACCGATGGATTAGTTGGTGTTGTGTGACGGGACAGGATGAAGATGGATGCTCACAGATTCGAGTCCATCTTTTGAAAGGTGGTCTCCGCTTGTTGAAAGAAGTCGTAGACTATGCTCTTTGAGAATTCGCGCTCGTCCTCATCATCGTCCATCTCGAGGATCTGCTCAAAGGTCGCGGCATCGATATTGTCTCCTAGGTCGGGCATGCCTGTCGACCCTTCTTCGCTCTGCGAAGAGAAACGAGACTCTGGTCAGTGAATCGAAGGGGATGAAAAGCAGCTCAGCAACACCCGCGGGGTCTGATAGCTGTTGTGCGCTAGGCTCGCGGGGAAGGGGAAGTGGTGAGGAGTGGAAGCTTAGGTGGCGCTCAAGATGAGCTGGGTAGAACCGACGGGCGTGCTGGGGACGAAGGTGCAGCGGATGGCGGGGGGCGCCGGCAGCGAAAATGGGAAGCTCGAACGGGGGGGCCAGAGGAAATGGGATCATGCACATACCCTTGCATCACTCGCTGCGCCGGGCATATTTGATCAGGGGAAGGAAAAAGAGGAGGAGGAAGCGGCGGCGTAGGCGGTGGCGGAGTGAGGTGGCAAGCAAGCCAGTCGAGCAGACAAGTGACAGAAGCAAGTCGTGAGGAAGAGAGCTTGTTCTGACAATTGGGCAATTATTGTGGGCAACGGACAACGAGCAAAGGGAGACCGGGGTGGAGAGTGGGACTGGGACGGGAACGGCGACAGAACCGAGTTGGGAGTCGCCAGCGGGAACGGGACGATTGTGTGGGAAAAAGGCGGGTTGGAAGGTGGAAAGTGCTAAACCTTGGGGCACGGGATGATGACGACGGTGAGCAGCAACAGTATCAGCGCGTGGCACCTTGGTGGACGAACGACCGAACGGAATGTGCTCGTGCGCATCGCCGTTCGGCTGCTGCAGCCGGTGGTCGCGCGCTTTCATCAATTCGATTCATCAATCACAAGCAACATGATCAGCAGGCAAGGCTACGCTAGATTACAGCCAAATCGCGATGCGGTTGATGCACAAGACAGCACGTCAAGTCGCTCGACCCAATCTCATGGATGACGAAATATTCTGCAGAGCGAATATGACGGCAGAAGGAACGACGCCAGGCACGGCATGGATCTGATGAATCTGGCTAGTGGCGGCACCTAGCGACGCCTCCCTCCGATACCCGATGAGCAACGACAAACGGAAGCTTCAACTAATCTTGGGCCAATTTCCACTGCCATACCATCTGTCTATTCGCCTCTGCCTGTGCATGTCAGGCGACACATGCTCAATTGGCATCACCTGTCCATACCCGGCCCACTTCCACCAAGCCCTGAAGCCACGTGGCGGACGGCATTGATGCGTCTCCCGACATCCACTCGCCCCCATGCATAGGGGTCGTCAGCCATAACTAAATTCAGACCAACGTCCTGTTCGCGATCGACGATCTGCGAGAGCAGGTCCGGTACGATGACCGAAACCATATCGGCATCTGCTCCCAGTCTAGCCGTTGCATGTTTGCACAATTGATCCGTTGCCGACGAGTCCAGACCACCTTCGATGAGAGCATAAATCGTTTTACCCTTTCCTGAGCACTATTGTGAAGCACCAGCACTTGCAAAAGTCATTTACATTCTGTCGTTTATAGTCTAACCTTCGCCGGCCTAAGTCTAGCCCAATCGTTATCATGAACATTTCATCTATGACGCTCGCATCTCTTGCTGGCCATCCGTGCCAGGGACATCCTCAGTAGTCTCAAATACCGCAATCATGGCATCCTCCAGCACGTCCATGCCCTTGTGAATTTCTTCTTCGCTGATGATCAGAGGGGGGACGAAGCGCAGCGTATTTGTGCCACATGTGATGACGAGCAAGCCACGCTCTCTGGCTGCAGTCACCACTGGCGTCGGATCATCGTTGAGCTGCAGCCCGAGTATCAATCCTCGACCGCGAACTTCTGCAACTATGCCTGGGAATCTATCCCTCAAAGCCGTGAATCGCTTGCGGAAGATGGCCTCCTTCTTCAAGACCGAGCGTTGCAGCTCGGGGTCTGCCAACCGGCCGACAATATAGTGCGCCAGACGGCAAGCAAGTGGATTGCCACCAAACGTGGTGCCATGGTCGCCAGTGATTATATTGGCGCTGACAGCGTCCGTGACCAGCGTGGCTCCGATCGGAAAGCCATTCCCGAGTGCTTTGGCCGTGGTCAAGATATCTGGATGCGCCTCGGCAGGTGCGTGTGAGTGCGCCCACAGTGATCCCGTTCGTGATAGCCCGCACTGGATCTCATCGTAGATCAGGACTGCGCCGACCTCGTTGCAGCGGCGGCGCAGAGCAAGCAGGAACTCTGGGGTAGCGACATTGACACCGCCTTCGCCTTGGATCGGCTCGACGATTACTCCACAGGTCTTATCCGTCACTAGAGACTCAACGGCAGACACATCGTTGTACGTTCCATATCGAAAGCCGGGAAGCATCGGGCCAAAGGGTTTCTGATACTTGGGATTGGGTGTGGCGGAGAGCGAGCCCATCGTCCGACCATGGAACGAAGATTGAAATGATACAATCTCGTGCTTTGCGCCAGATGCATCGGCGAGGTGTCCGCACTTCCTGGCGAATTTGATGGCAGCCTCATTAGCCTCACTACCTGAATTGCACACAAAGACTTTGCCGACAGAAGACATCGCGCCGCTCTCACGGGTCTTGGATACCAATAGCTTAGATAGTTCTCCGGTCCAGGGGTTGTGGTAGAGATTGGAAGCGTGCACCAGTGTCTGGGCCTGCTGTGCCATGAGACGGCTCATCTCAGGATCACAGTGTCCGAGGGAGTTGACGGCGATGCCCGAAGTAAAGTCCAGGTATTGGCGGTTCTCCACATCCCACAGATAGCAGCCTTCTCCCTTGTGGAACATGGGTGGAGGGCGAACGTATGTGGGGACCATGTATGGGGCATTGGAGTCTACCAGGCGAGTGGTTTGTGAGTCAGACATCGGATCGGGATTTGAGAGTGTTGCCTCTTTCTGCAGTGCAACTCAGCATGGTATCAGTAGTTGATCCATTCAAATGGTAGTACCTGGATGGCGTGCCGCATATCGGCGGGCAGGTTCGATGCAGCGGCTGGAGTAGCATATTGGCGAGCCTGGATCCTGCAAGCCTTGCAAACATACGATGCACCGAGACGACGGCTCAAAGGACGAAACATGGTTGCCATTGGAAAGGTCTGTGAGTGGGAAAAACAAATGTGGAGGGGTCTGCGCAAAACAGAAAACTACCAAAAAAAAGATATGGGAGTCATGGTGAATGCAGGGCAGAGATGGCGTGGCGACCTGCCAGCGTATCCCCGCTCCATATTTCCGGCCGACATCGCTGTGTCAGTCCATACTATATTCATCTGTAGCAACCACAAGATCATTACCATCCAGAGCCCACACTAATTCATCCGCCTTGAAGGCAGTCATCGCCGCCAGTCGTCTCTGCACTGGTCTGCACCAAAGAGTCATGGACATTTCGGCGCTCGCAATTGTCTTCTACCGCTTCAGTGTTGTATCATTTCTGAAACCAATATACGCGCCCAACCTGCGGTGTACCCAGCAGACTCAATGGCTGCTGTCCACTTGTTCCAGTGCAAGATGGCGACTGCACGGCAATTGATTGGCTACGGTACAGGTAGCACTTGTACAAACTGCAATCTGCCAACAATCGATCTTCAGACAATTCTTATTGTAGACACAATACCCCTGCCAATGTACTAGCATAGCTCACACGGCGTTTGAGTCTTGTCCCATATGATTTTCTTCCTTCCTCTATGCTTCTTTGCTTTTCCCTTCAACTATCTTGATCGCTGAGCGCTACTTGCCTTCGCCCTCCCTCGCTACGACAGATACGAGCTTCCAGGCTCGTTAGTGATCTCATTATCTTCATGCTTTTCTCAACCCAGAAGACATCGAAAATGTCAAAAGCTACCGCAGAAGAGCCGGAGAGCTTAAAAGAACATCTGGCGCGGATATCGGAAGGAAGAGTCCAGGAGCTTAACAGACCATGCGCAACACCCTCCAGCTCTTCCAGACCAGGCTTCCAACGGTCATTCGAGAAGCATCTCAACCAAGAGCTCGAATACAGCTTTCCAGACCCTCCTCCATTCTCACACCACGACCCAGAGCGCAGCTTGCCCCCGCAAGCAACTCCAATCCCGCCCTTCTTCGGTCCGATACTGCGGTCGGGCATCTACATCCCCACGCCCGCAGTCATCCTGCTCGGGCTGCTGCTTCTCCTCGAAACCAGCATAATAGTATTCTACACCGCAGTAGCGCTCTACTCCACGCTCCCAGCGGCAGGCTTCCCGCTCAGCGGCCCGCGCGGACAGGGCTGCATGCCTGGAACGGGGTCGCTCAACATCGCTCCAAACATATACGTGAGTGACCACTTCTCTCCATCCGCTCCATAGACTAATAGTCCTCAGCTCGCCAACGCCGATCATCCAGGCCCGGCTGCGGTCACTGAATCAGCAGCAGCAACAGCGGCATCCGTAGCGGGACCATCATCTTTCTCACTGTCAGTGGTGACTGTCACGGCCCCGACACCTACCTCGACCGTGATATCTACCATTCCCGCCATCACGCCCTCGCTCGTCTTTTCCACCATCTTCAGCACTACAGACGTGCTCGCGTCTCCTTCGGCGGCAGCATAAGCTATCTGGCGGAGAGGGACAGAACAGCAACGACAGTGCCGCAGCACATTGATCACGCCACTCTAGGACAGGTCAAATCAGGAAAAGTGCTCGTAATGAAATTGGGGGTATCCACGTAAATTACATAATGTCTTCCGGCAGCACCAACGCTCCACTGATCTACGCACCAAGATCAAGGCGAGATCAGACTCAAATGTCTACGATAGAACGTAGTCACTGATGCCCAACCTCAATCACGAAAAGGACCCCGAAGACGATGTGCCGGAGACTGAAAAAACGGTTTCGTATCCAGCCAGTCGGATCAGGTGATAAAGCAAGGAAATAAAAGTGGTAAAGCCCCGTCCCAAAAGCATGCTGGTAGCCGCTGGTTGGGTAAATGTGTGAGCAATTAGATCCCATGAAATCAAATCGCAAATGGCGATGATAGATGAAAAGGTGCAAGATTTCTTTAGATGTTCGTGACGAATATGTTGTCGTAAGCCATCGATTCGAGCTCAAAATGCTGTGGCGCTTGGTCGTGTCCAACGCCGATATGGAATAGGCCAAATTTTGTGGTCGGCGGGCGCTGGTCCGCATTCCGATATCGTACACGGCGCCACCAACCAACTTCGAAGTCGCATTGCGACCTCATCGTTGGGTGATCGCCATTGGTATACGGTGAAGCCTAGCCCTCAAATATCATTTCTTCATGTGATTGTCGCCAGGCGTTCTGTTCGGGTCCACCGACAGAAGCTCTCTCCCTCCGAGCGCGGTCTAGTAGAGCGAATATGATCAATGAGCTATGAGTTCCATGGTCCAGTCCCTTTGAACGCCGTGCTAAAAGTGAAGCAATAACCCTTGTGGCTCAATGTATCGAGCCTACCCATAGAAAACGAAAATTAGAATATGTCCAACCAGTCGGAGCTGCTCAGTCTGTATAGATGGCGCATCGGCGTACCGGTGGCGAGCTTGCATGCTCAACTTGCACCAATCAGGTGATAGGCAGCGCGACTTCCATGGGCCATGGGCGCCATCCTCCTAGCAATCTCCTCTTCGACAAGTTTGTTGCCCTCTACAAGAGCGTCGAGGAAGACGACGGTCTGTTGCAGGACCTGAGCTTTGCTCAGGCCCCCAGATTTGAGACTAGGAACAAGTCTGTCGAGCTGATCGTAGCCTTGCTTCATCTCGGCACGACGGCGCTTTTCGGAGAGGATATGGTTTGCTTTCCGTTGTTGTTCAGAAAGTTTTTGTCGCTTAGTGCCAGAGGCAGATTGAGCAGCACTTGGGGTCGCATTTGCTTGTGGGCGGCGTTTGCTGGCTGCAGGAGTGGTGGCAGGTGCAGGGGAGGTGGAGCGGCCACCAGAAGGGCTAGACTCTGAGCTTCCACGCGGAGAGCTATTGGCTTCTCCTTTGACATTGTGCGATGTAGGGGATGATTTCGCCTCGACTGGAGGCACAGGCACTTGTGAGTTAGACTTGGTGCGCATCTTCTTGATGACCTGATTATCCTGACCGACTGTGGTTGGAATGTCTGTCATAGACTTCGGAACAGCGCTCTGATAGACGGCATTCCCGTTGACGCGAGCAGGTGGGGCCATGGCATTGCTAGGTATGTGATTGGGGGCAGAGGCGGCATGGTTATCAACGAAAGGCGAGAAATTTGCGGTATGAACACCACGACGGCCAATCCTCTCATGCTCGCCAACCTGTCCATTGTATCGGGAATTGGGAGTGGAATGTGAGAAACTTTGGTCCGTATCAAAAGGCAGCTCGTTGGGAATCATAGTGACAGGGCGAGTTGTAGAGCTCCAACCTGGAGTCGAACTGGCCCGATGAAAGCTTGCCATACTTGGAGCATGGATGGGTGTGTGGTTGCTCAGGTAAGCAGCTGAAGTGGTGGTGATAGGTGTGGTGGGAGTGTACCGTCCTGCATCCAGGACGTGCTGAGCGTATGGATTCAGTGCACTAGGTACGCTCAAATCAGAAGATCTTCTTGATTCGCTCCTTTGCACACCAGGCGAATTGCTTGACATGCTGAGCAGCGCATTAGCGCCCATATGCCCTTCGTCAAAGCTGGTGCCGTAAGGCTGGGTCATGCCGTTGATCATTGAGGAGTGGTCGATTCTGGAAGTCTGGAAGTGATGCTCGCTGGGCATGGGGGATCTCAGTGCCTGCGGCGAGTGGTGTTGCGTGAAAGCATGAGTAGGATCATGTGCGACAGTAGGAGTGACGTCGGGGGTAAAGTTCCAATCCAAGTCTGGCTGGAGCTCGCTGAAGCCGAAGTTGAAAGGGTAGTCGTTACCCATCCCAATGACTGAATTGTCGGGGTTGTCGAAAAAATTGCCCATGACGCTATTTTCGTACTCAGTCAAGAGTGGTGGACCTGACGGGACAGGTCTGTGACGAGGATCTTGCTGGTGCATGGTCTCGTCGAAATCATCTGCACATGCGTAGGTCAGAGGCGGGTTCGAAGGCGCGGTGTGTGGGGGAAAAATACAGCCAAAGGGCATTGCCGGTTGGCCGGTGTGAGCCATGGCGGCGACTCGTGCTGATGCCAGTGTCAGGGCCGATCGTGCGACACGCTCGCACGTGTGTCAAGTGTCCCTTGCTCTTGTGGATGCACCTGCCGCGCGAGTGGTAAGACTTGAAGTGGGACGCGCGAGCAGTGGAATTATCATGGTCCGCCGAGAAGCAGGGCTGGGGACATATAGCTCGCGCGAGGTGTGGTGTCGTGTAAGCGCCCTGATCAGGCCACAGCACGGGCTGTGAGCGCCTCTGGCAAGTCGAAGTTGTTCAAGTCGCAAGTGAACGACGGGTAGTAGCAGAGAGAGAGGGAGAGCGTCGACGGGACGGGCGCGGCGCGGCGGACGAGGAGGTGATAGGTGGCAGTCTCGCGGGAGCAGCGTCGTGCAGGCAGCTGAGAAGCAATGAGCTGTGTAGAAGACGCGACAGGGAGAGAGAAAAGGCACGAGCTGCAGGGAGATCACAAGGTGAACGAGATGTAGTTGCAGACAGGTGCAAGTGGAGGTTGCTGAAGAGGCGTGAGAGGCAGATGGAAATTCACATGTGAAAGTCGAACGACCGGCAGGGCAAGCGCGACCTTGACCCCAGGGCACAGGGAGGCACAGGCCACCAGGGAAGGGAAAATGGGGAGGGGTGTGGGCGCAAAAGAAGCATCGGGTCTTCCCGCGGAAAAAATGATCAGGCCTTGGCGCATCTTCTTCGGCACTCGGGAGGAGCGGGACAGCAGGGAGAAACAGAGACAGCGAAGGGACTGCAACAGTGCGGTGCTGTGCGGTGGTGGCTGCGGGGTGTCGGAAGCGGGACAGAGTGTGTGATGAGGCATTCATTATTGCAGGACGCGCCCGTCCCGATCCCGCTCTGCCACCCGCCGCGAGGTACGCGAACCGCAGTACGGCGACGATCCGGAAACGAGATCGCCGCCAAGTATCAGAAATCAAGGACGGCCAGGGGCTGTCGTTCGCATTGCCACGTTTTGATGATGACAACTGAATATAGATATGTCCTGTAAATGTGGCAGTGGTAATCCTCGCGGTGTCTCTGCGCCTGTCAACGGGCTGCTTGGTGACTGATCCGATAGAATGGTCGGCAAGCCAAAACACCGAGGGTTCAGCATCCTCGTACTCGACGACACCTACGTCTCCCCTTGCGAGATTGAAGGCCGTCACAGCCTCATCATTGGGTGTATTTCCTTCACTTCGCAACCAAGTCATCAGTCAGATCTAATGTCAAGCGCGGGTTGGAGATGACACAATGCAGGACAAGCCGAATAGACGCGCGGGGAGCCAATAGCGCTCTGCAGGAATCGGGCCTCCCACTGTCGGCTTTCACCAATGAGAGTGCGCCAGCTCGTTCTTGATCACGTTCCAATGGATCAAGTCAGAGTCGTCAGCTTCGCTCGGTGAAGACTCGCACCGGAAGTTTGAACACTTTCGACCCGGCGTGCCTTGGGCAGCCAATTCTGAATGCTCCACGCCCAAGATGCTACACTTACTTGCAACATCAATAGCAAGCTCCGCATACAGCTACATACAGCTGTCCGCGTCCACGCGGCTCGGGGTGCGCGACTGCAGCAGCTGCAGCTGCGGCAGCGGGGGGAGGGGATTGAGATTCATTAAAAATTCAAGGTTGCGCGTTGCGTGTTGCATGGAGAGAGAGTAGTTACAGTGCTGGAAGTGACCGCCGCCCCACCAGTTGCTTCGCCGTCGCTCTCCGCCTCTCCGCGTCCGCATCCGCCGTTTCGTTTCTCCCTTCCTTCATTCTCGTACAAGCTCTATTTTTGAGCTCCCCATCCTCACATTCTCGACACGACATTCGACCTTCCCTTCGACCATGGGAATGCTGCCACACGCACTCCTTCGAAGACTGTCCCCAGGCCTGTCCTGAACGGTTTCATCCGATCGCCGCAGCCACCCACGCGCGTGTCAGTGCTGTCGGTGTCGCCAATCCCTCAACACCGCAATTTGCCCGGCTGGTTTCAATAATTTCCGTATTCTACAACCACCCGCTTCTCGCAACTCCTGCGCAGACGAGCCAGACATTGGCCTCGCGCTCCGCCTCCGCACTGTCAATCATTAGTCTCGTCCGGGAATTGCTTGTCGCTGTCTACTTCGGGCGGGCTGTCGTCTTGACATTGCCGGCGTCATCGCAGTTCTCGTAACTCGCATACGGGCACCACTGCCATGCCGTTTCACCCTTTCGACGATGACGCCCACTCTTCCGACTCACACTCCGCTCTAGACACCTATGTCCGTGATGCCGCTCAAATCACAGTGAACGAGCTCTTGCACGCCAGGTCAGATCGAGCGACTTCCGCCGAAGACTTGGCTCGGCTGTCAAGCGGCCGGATACACGACCTCTACGAAGATCTGTTCGCCCATCTTGTAATTCCCAGCACCACGATACCTACCGTCCCGGGACCGGAAATATTGCGCGACGCCCGCCCAATAGCGCCCTCTCGAGCACTCACTCAATCATGGATCGAATCTAAAAATGACGTTGCGCACCAAAAGAGCGAACAGTCTCGCTCGACAAAGATCTCCCCGCCACCATCCCTTGACTCGCGAGAACCTAGTCTGACAGATACGTCCCTCTGCACGGACGAGTTGATCCGCTCGCGAGTGTATCAGACAGTACTACAAGGCGAGAATGGCGACAGCGTGCCTCTCCGGATGGTGGTGCCTTCATCCCGCATAGGCATCTCAGAATACGAGATGGCGGTAGCCCCGACAGATGCGTCCTGCGGAGAGGAGTACACGTCTGGTGACGGCGACATGACCACCGATCCATCACGGCCGGGGCTGAGGTGCGCATTCTGGTTCCTGAATTGCCGCAGGGGCTTCCACGACATAGAGAGGTGGTTGACCCATTGCAACGCACATCTTCAGAACCGCAACGACCAGCGACCAGTACCTTGCCAGATGTGCGGCAACGTTTTTGAAGGCTGGAATCGATGGCTACTCCATATCGCTGATCACCAGCGCGAGGGCGTCAACCTCAAAAAGCTCGGGGCTGACCCTGCACTCGTGCCGCGTCTGTGGGGTGCCAAAATTATCCGAGACTCGGAATGGTTGGAGATCATCGAGAAGGGTAGACTGAATTCGAGAGGCCGTAACTATGCACACATGCATAATCCGGTCAGGGAACGACGACAGCTCGCCGCACGCGAAGGACGCGGTTGAGGGCCAGAGCATCAACTTTGACCGAGCAGCTTGGCTGAGAAGACCAGCAACGACTTTATGAATGTTTGGACCGGCCGCTTTACCATCTGACATTGCTGATGTTGTCTTGAAAAAATGGAGCGAACGAATGCATTTCCTGTTTACACTGTTAGAGCTTGTCATGATGCATATTGGATATATCGAGCCAGGATGACACTAAAAAGCAGAGTTATGATTGAGTTCGAGACAAAAAAGGAAAGAAGGAAAGGAGGAAAAGTGATAGCAACGAAATCGACCGGTGCGGAGAGCAGCAGAAGCAGATAGTATTGGTACGATCCTCCTAATATCTCCCCTACCTCACGAATCAGTCTCAGTATGGCAGATTCCAAGTAAAGTGAACGAACACCCAGTCAGGTAAAAGCAGGAACCAGAGCAGGAACGGACATGGTTTTGTATAAACGCAGCGGGACACCCGGAGTCATCCGTGGGCAGACACCATTTGCCTTATATTCTGCTCGTGCCGGCTTTGTGCCTAAAAGTGCCGCAAACAATGTCTGCCTGAACACGAACGTAGAAAAGGCAAGAAGCCTGCCCCATCCCATTCGTCGCTTCGCTTCCACTAGGTGCTGTGTCCCTCCACCCATCCCCACTATTTCGGGCAAACACGGCGGCGGCTGAACATGCCCTCCTAAATATAATCCTTCCATTCCGTTTGTGGAAGGAAAGAACCACAAACTTGAGGCAATCAAGGCACATGCGGCACGAGTGAGTCATGCCCGACTAAGGGGCGGTGACTTGATTCGGACCGGGCCTTATAAACAAAGAAAGTCGCTCTAGTAATTGGTGCTGAAGCACCACTCTCGGTCTATCGCCTTGCAGCCCAGCTCTCCGAACGACAGACTAGCCAAGTAGTCGTGACCCATACCCAGCTTTTACTCGCTTTTCCTGGCCTCCTCGATGAATTCGTTGAACTTGGTGATCGCCTCATCCCATTCCGGACCAAGCGCCCTGGCATCAAAAGTGACGACATCAGACATCCCCTGGCCCTCATCTTCGCTCCCCCCGTTGTTTTCGTACTCCGGTTCCTATACGCTGTACATGACGACCACGCCAGTGTATTGCAACCCGGTCTCGGTGTCACTGACTTCTTCCAATCCAAGGTCGCGCTCCAGGACACACCTTGTCCGCCACAGTTCGCTGCCACGCATTCCATCATAGATGACGAGGTTGTTGTCAACGTCGTCATAGATCTCCGCATAGAAATCGTGTAGACACTGGGCACCGCCTGATCTATCGAAATCGGAAAGCATCTGCGGCCACTCTCGGGCTTCGCGAGCGTGACGAGGTCCCTCTGTCCATTCCCCCAGTTCCTGGGTCGGACCGACGAGGTATTTGATTGTACGGCCGTTGGAACTCAGCCTTGCCGACCATATTCTTTGGTCGTAGATGTCTTCTGGGAATACGTTCTTGCGCAACGGAGAGCGCCCATGTCTGCGCGGCTTCCATGGGCCGCGCGTAGAGAATTGCCTACGCTGGTAGTTCTCAAACCGTTCCGCCTAGAAATAGACATAGGGTTGGGGCACTTTGCCGAAATGAGAGGCTCGTTCGATACCATACTTGTCAAGCAAGAATTGTCCCTCTCCAGGCAGCGGGCTCGGAGGTCGCTGTTGGGGTCGAGTGCCGGTATCTTCATCCTCGCTTTCGTCGCTTTCGTTGTCATAGTCATCGTCGTTCATCTCTATCTTAGTCTCAGATTCAGCGATCACGTCTGGTTTCGAAAGAGAAACCGACTCAGCAAGATCTTCAGTCAGCAACAGTCTCGGTGAATCAAGCTCGATTTTTTCAAGTACGCGGCTTCCAAGCACAGGTGTCTTTGGCATCGGCGGCAAAACTTCAGAAGAATGATCGTTCCTGGTCGATGACACCGAGAAGCTACTGCATTGAATATCCGTGTGTGGAAGAGATGAAAAGCACTCCGAGCTCGAGAGTGGTAATTTGACGCTCGCCTTTGGAGGCGGTGAACGCTCGATGCTTTGCAATATACGGGCCACCGACGATTCTGCGGACTGATCTTCATCAGAGGATTCTGTGGGACAGTAGGTGGATGGAGGCGAGTCTTGCGGATACAGGCTCTCATCTCGGGAAAGTCTGCAGCTCGGCTGCGCCTTGCCCGCCCAAAGGTTGCGATTCCCGCGTGTAGAGCGTAGCATGGGAGGGGCGACAAGAGATTCACCACATCTCTTGTTCGACTCCTTCGCCTTGGTCTGATCATCGTCTCGGCATCCACCCTCCGCCGCTCCAGGGACGCCGGGTATCCCGCCATCGGTTGACCTCTCGCCCGTCTTTGACAGAGCCTGGCGCGCTGAAATATCATCGCCGAATAATGCCGCACATGGTAGGTTAGGAGCGACACCTCGTCTCTTCGCAGGTGAGCTTGGCCCAGCAACCACTTGGTCCACGTGCGGAATGTTGGATCCCACCAAATCTGTTTCCGAGGTGTGCTCTTTATCTGTGCCATCAGTTTTGGCCCAGCCAGATAGGCACTTGACCAGAGAGTTCCAATTCGCGCAGCTCTCCCGCTCGTCCGAGTCCTCAGACGAATCGTTGATCTGGTCATCGCTCTCCTCGCTTTCTTCCAATCGGTAAGGAGGAACGTAAGCAGGAAGCTTGCCCCTCTGCTTGTCACTCATCTGCTTCTTGTGGCTGAGACCAGCCCGTTGCCGCATAGCGTGCAATTGTGCCGCAGAGTTCAGACCCCTTTGTCTCCGGCGTGCTCGCAAAATGCGCAAGTCACCCTCCTCGGCGATCAGATCTGTCGCGGTAGCATCATACCATAGAGATCGAATGCGCTTCGTTGGATGTTCAATGCTTTCGACGATATTGTTTTCCATGTCAGACAGTGCGGGAGACGATTTCCGCTTGTTGTCGCCATCGAGACCTATGCTATACATCCCTTGTTGTATTGTCCGTAGACAGCGCAGCGTCTCAGCTGTTTCAAAAGATGGATCTTGGTCCGTGACGGTCGATGGACCTTCAGAGGGATCCTCCAGGTGCTTTGATTGGAAAGGCAACGGGTCCAGGATGTGCGATTTGTCTACGCTGCCACCAGAATCCTCCATCTTACGATCCTCAGAGCGGTCACCATTGCCCATATCGATGTCTTTTTTCAATGCTTGGCTTTCCGCCCTGAGTCTTCGATCGGTCGAAAAGAAAGGTCGGCCTTGGATGGAGTGAGAAATGTCGAAATGAGAGTAGCAAAGTTATGAATGCTATGCTCTAGTGATGGTGATGTATCTCGATATGTGGACCAGCACCGGGACGGGGATCGAGTAAAAGAGATCATCTATACGGATATGGTGCACAATATTCGAGGAGCGCGGCAAGTATTTCACCACAACGAGGCAGTCGCCACCCGCTCCTCAGCCCAGCCACGCTTGCCGTTCTTTTCGACGCGATAATGTGAAGGGTATCAAATGAAGAACAAGGAAATTTCGCTTGATTGCATGAGAAGGTAAACAAAACGTCGAGACTACGAATCGGGAGGTTAGAACCGCCTGCCATGAGACTCCCCATCAACGATACGAATGAGAGCCTATAGTTCTTCGGAATCTTTCGAAATTTGACTTTGGTACGCGCTCCTGCGCTTAGTGGGCCGCTCATCATGACCGGTATAATAGTCGAGCAAAGTCTTCTGACCTCGTTCACGGGGGCCAGGGGAGGAATTGCGAGCTCGCTTCCTAGAAGACAACCTGATCTTGACACTCTCCTTTGCAGGGTTTTCATCCACGTCTCTGGTGATTACACCGATGCTTCCGCCCGCATTCTGAACCAACTCAAGACCACAATCATCTTGAGTCGCCACAGCAGGATCGACATGTCGTACTTCAGCTTGTTTAGTCTCGAATAGTTCGTCTCTTGCGTCAGATTGTTGACAGACCGAATCAACGGCAGGCTCGAATGCAGCGAATGAAACCAGGTCTACATCGTTGTCCGATGAAACATCAACATCGTCATCAGCATCATCCGAATCGCTGAGAGCCATGCTAGGTTCCTCACCCGAAGAAGGGGAGTCTGCCTCTTCGAAATCATCAACAATGAGAGCGACGGACTTTCTCACTCGTTTAGGCCTGCCCTTCGGCTTGCCTCTGGAATGGGTGTTTTCGTCGGGCTCTCCCTCCTCCAATGCAGCCTTGTGCAGTCTTGAGCTCTCCAGTAGAATGAATTGGCTTACTTTCTGGAAGCCTGTTTGACGCTTCACTGCTCTCCAGCTTTTGTATTTTGCATACATATCTCGATTGACCTTCTTGAAATTTGGATTTTGTTGCGCCGCTTCTGCAGCACCAGTACGGTCAAACTCTCGGTTCAGTGCTGCAGATACGCGCTTCGTGATTGTGCTGTCGGAAAGCATGCTGCCATTCTGCCCAAGACGGATTTGCACTTGAGTATTACCATATTTCGTCTCGGAAACCACTTGCAGCAAATGGTAGTTGGTGAGCAGGTCAGGACAAAAGTCAATCAATCGCTCGGCCGCTGTGTCAGTGAAGATACGGACATGACTGAGTTGGAGACGAGTGCGGGCAATATCCATGATGGATATCCGAGGAAGATGCAGATTATCCAAAAGACTATCACCAGGGTCGTGAGCGACCTCGATGTCTTTCAGAGCTTCGTCGAACGGATTAATCATTGCTGCCTTGATGGCATCTTCAATCGTCGTATATCTCTTAAGAGCTTTGAACTTTTCTTCTTGTTCGTTGTCCGCAAAGTCGAGTCTCCCACTGAAATGCTCACGCTGGTCCGCGTTTCGAGATCTTTTGAGCTTGGGACGCTTCTTGTTCGGTCTGACAGCACCAATGTTTGCGTCCCCGTCTCCCTCAAGAATTGATCCGTCTTCCCCGCGGTCCTTCTTCAGACCCTCCACGAGCGCTGCTTCCTTTCTTTGTTGGGCGCCATGCTTGCCGTTCTCCATGTACTTGGTAACGATCTTCGCGTTACGACAGTGAATTGTACTCAAATGAATTAGTCGACCAGGATCATAGATAGAGTCGTCCCATTCTTCAGGGTCGTCCGCCGCCCAGGTGTTCTGCCAGGGAAAGTCGCAATGTGGCAGCTTCTGGACCGCATCTGAATCACGATCGTATGGTGGGGGAGTAGCTGCCTTTCTCTGCCTATTCGTTTATTAGCTTCGATTCACTTCCCACGCTGAGCCCACTTGTCACTCACATCCTCTTCGACTCTCGTATTTCGAGTTCATCACTATTGTGTTGAATTTTTCGTTTCTTGACTACAGTCTCATGCTCTAAGTGGGCATTCTCGGTGAAGAAATCCGTGTGTACCTGTTCTGCAGGATGTAGTACACCAGGGACGAGATATGCTGCATCACGTATCGGCCCCACAGGAGCAGGGCTTAAAGCTTTCCGCTTGCGAGGATTTGCTTGCTGTTGAACATCAGAGGCTGGTAGCACGGCTTCAAAGACTGTGAACCCGTGGTTCTTGGCAACAGCTGTTTCGTTGAGACGTGTTGCTCTCCTTGTGATAGATTCGGCGGATTCGCCAGCAGGAGACAGTGCTGTGGATGCCGCGACAGACTTCCGTGCTTTCTTTGTGTGAACAGCTCGAGTGTCTAACGAAGCATCATCGATAGGTACTGTTGTCGTTTGGGAAGCAGATTTCCGCTGATATGGCCTCTTCGTCGTTGGATTGTCATCATTGGTGGATACCTTGATGGTCGGTCTCGGACCTTCCACCTCCACTGGATCAGGCCGGAGAGGAGCTGAGTCGGATATTGCTGCAGGCTGAGATGGAGCCGGCTCTACCTCAGCGGGATCTGGCACATCGACATGCAGTTCTTGGTCATCTTCGAGAGATCCAGATCCTGGCTTACCGTAGGGCCAATAGCCAGGCACTCCATCCGCATAAACGCTTTTGCCTTCATCACGTAGGCGAAAACGTAGCTGCATTGCGTCGTATGCACTCCGGGCATCCTTGGGGCTGATGAGCCACTTGCTGACAGGAAAGTCCTGGAGGTACTCCAGCATTTCTCTATCTTTGCGATACCAGGAGTCCTCTGAGCGAGTCCAGCTACCAAAAAGCTTGATATTGACGGGCATAGTGAACATGGTTTCGTGCTGAAGCCGCATTTCCGTGCTGAGACCCAGATACTTACCAGGCTCACAGAGTGTGAAATTCTGGGAAGGCTTGGGTCGTAGGGACTGTTGCCATAGTCCCGTACAGGAGGTACTGGGCCTCAGGTTCTGCTTGCTACGTTTGACAATTTTGGTACCGGCCTTGTGGGTATTTTGCTTCCCGGGAGGCATGTTCTGAGGTGAGTCAATATTCTGTACGAGAAATTTAGAATCTGCTAGAATGACGACTTACAACCTCTGAAAGGCTTTGATCAGGTCAATGCAACATAGATGAAGAAGTCAAGGACGCCGACGATGCAAGTCAGGGAGGTGAAATCGAGCTCGAGCCTCGAATTTTCACCAAATTTTTGGAAAAGAGGCAATTGAAAAGCTCGGCGAGATAGTTTAGTCGTAGTATTGTGTCCAGATCTGCTCCTAATAAGCAGTGATTTAGCTGTCGTTGACGTACGAGATTGGTTGGTTTCACAAGCGCAACGCTCGTTGGGCTCGCGGGCGGACGGCCAAGGACGAGCGAAAAAGCAGTATAAAAGCGCAAACTCCGGATGCAGAAATCAAGTCGAGTCAGCGGACAGTCTCTAGCAATCCACTCCAGTATGCACAGAGGCAACGATCGAGGCTGACAGAGGAGTGTGTAGGGGTGGCAGAGGGTGAGGTGCGTGTTGCCATCTGAGGGGCGAGGGCTTGGCGTGCAATGTGAAGTGAACTAAAGTCGTCCAAGCAATCAAAGTCCCGTGCCGCCGCCCGCAGGCACGTGAATGATTGCGTCCCGCTTGTCACATTGTTGTCACATGGTCGCACCTTGATGCATATGCAGCACTCGGAGTACCAGGCAACAGATCGAAAGCCTGTCCTTTCCTTCTCAGGAATTTACATGATGACTACGCCTCAAATTTTATGCTTGTCTATCGACAATGAGATCAGGAGCTGCCCATGCTGCTCCAACCTTTTGTCGTCAACCCACCGCTACTGCATATGTATATCTGAACCTTTGGGATAGTTTGTCTACTGACACTTTCTTCGATCGCCATCGCCGGGATAGCCTCAGTGTCTTCGCCTCGTTCGGCAACGCATCCTCGATTGCGAGAGGCATAGGCCGTGGGAGTCGTGCTCTGTGCGGCGCTGATGTGACAGTCTTGAGGACTTCTTACCGTGCTTGCACATCGATCAAGGAGCCCCAAGTTTTCTGACCCGAGCAAAGCTGCCTTCAGACCAGTGGGGGGTCTTGTACTTTCGTTGGCTCATGACAGGATGTCTGCTCCAGTCTCCCCCTCAACGAAGCCCAATCCCTTCATCGCTCTCTGCTTTGACTTGTCCTTTAACTTCTTGGCTTCCGTCTCCTCTTTGTACGCTGAATAGACTTCGTCAACGTCACCCTTCGTGTACTGCGGTGGAATGTAGTCGTCCTTGTCTAGGTCCTGGGATCTCTGTTGGTCTCGGAACTTGTTGCTTGTATGTGAAAAACTCACAATCTCGCCCAACAGCATTACATTCTCCCCTCTGATCAGGAACAGCCCCCTGGAAACGTCCGCGTACTGTTGACCAGCAAAAATCCGCTCAATGGTGTCTTGAAGCACTAGATTACCTGAACGTCTGTCAGCCTCGAGATGCTTTCAGGTCACCCTTGCCGCCTGCGGACCACTGCCACCATCGCCCGCTGGACACCATTCGTCCCAGCGATCACACTGGGCCGATGTGATTTGACGTACCGAATTGATCCCAACTCCGGAGAACTCCAATGTATTTCCTCCCGTCTCGAAGAATTGCGACCAATTTCTCTGCGGGATAGCGTCAGTCTATGCTGCTATAGTGCCATCACTACCAGCTGAAACAATTCCTTAACAGCGTGGGCGCCATTGGCAGAACCTTGGAAGATACAAGCTTACTGTCGGTCAAGTCCAGTAGCTGAGCCGCAGTCGTGAACATCTGAGGAGGTAATTGCGGTACCGAGGGAGGAGGGGGAGGCATCATCTGCTGGCCGCGTTGCTGTGGCGGCATCTGGCCTGGCGGAAACGAAGGCCCGGGAGTGGCCTGACCGGAAGGCGGCCGATCATGTATGGAGAGGTGCTCCATCAAGGCGGAGGGATTGTGCTGCCGATGGCGTCGAAGGGGAAGTCCTAGTCGTACGAGTGAGAGGACGAGGCTGAAGCAGAAGAGCGAATGTGTCTGCAGTTGAGAGCTCGGATGTCGGCGTCGATGAGGGCCGCGATTGATATGGAATATGCGCCGTCCCCGACGGCTGGTCGGCCCGACTGCCGAAATATGTACTTTTCACTTCAGAAGCTGTTCCTGTGCGGGGGAAACATCTCTCCGCGCCTTCATGATACACCCAGTCGTGGTCTCATTTCATCTCGAAGCGAGTTCCAAATTCCTGCTCCTAGATGCCTCTCCATTTGGAAATACAGGTTGAATGACAAAGCCGAGGAAAGTAGTCTCTCGTACACATAAGTATAGCCACTGCCCGTTCCTCTGGCCTATATCAGCCCGTCTCCCTTCATCTTGTGCCCTCAATCCTCTTCCTTCTTCATAGAAAATGGCATTGAAGCTCCTCAAGCAAGCTTGGAACCCTCCAGCAGACCCCGACTTATCGTTCGCGGGCCGCACCATAGTAGTGACAGGATCCAACTGCGGCATTGGCTATGAAGCAGCCCTCAAATTCCACCGACTAGGTTGCGAGCGATTGATTCTAGGCGTCAGGAACATCTCGGCAGGGGAAGAAGCACGTCGTCGCATCCTTGACACCTGCCTCGCTGCCAAGGGAGATATCGAGGTATGGCCAGTCGACATGGCGTCGTATCCCTCGATGCAATCATTCGCCTCGCGACTATCCCAGCTCCCGACTCTAGACATCGCCGTGCTGAACGCAGGCGTCTTATTCTCGTCCTACGCAGCGAGCGAGTACGGTTTTGAGCGCACCATACAAATCAACACCGTATCAACCATCCTCCTCGCACTCCTTATCCTGCCCAAGCTCCGAGCCTCAAAGACATCTTCCTTCATACCCGTCCTCGAATTCACAAGCTCAGGCAACCACCGCACCGTGACCTGGGACACCGCCCTCGCCTCTTCAAGTACACCCCTCAGGACCCTCAACGACCGTGCCTCAACCCAATACAATACATCGCAGTACTACGACTCCTCCAAGCTCCTAC
Organism: Dothideomycetidae sp. 11243; assembly: GCA_000836255.1. Lineage (NCBI taxonomy): Eukaryota > Fungi > Ascomycota > Dothideomycetes > Dothideomycetidae sp. 11243. The sequence continues at coordinate 1,668,360 of DF938582.1, forward strand.
TAATGTGCTCCCTTCCCCACCTATGTCGCCTCGCCCGCTCCGACCCCGCCCAACGCACCAATACAGCACCACTACCCGACCGCGGCCAAGAGATAGACGCGATCATCACCAGCGCATGCCCAGGCTTCACAAAAACAGGTCTAGCCCGCGACGTGCTGCGGCCGTGGATGGCCCCGCTCTGGACAGTGGGGATGTTCTTCATCGGCCGCACCGCGGAGCAAGGCAGCAGGTCGCTCGTCAGCGGCGTGACGCGGGGACGCGAGAGCCATGGTGGGTTCTGGCAGCATGACAAGTTCCAGGGGTACGTATATCCCACTTTTTCTCTGAAGCTGGCTCTGTCTTTTGCTTCAGGCCGGTCTGTATGCTTGTTTTGAAAGTCGAGAGGAGGAAACGAGGGCTGACTCTGTGTTGTAGGACTGCGCCACTTCTGGCTGGCGAGCAAGGAAAGAAGAGAGCTGAGAACGTATGGGTCGAAGTTCTTGATGCGCTTAAAGGAGAGAAGCTAGAGGTGTTGAATGATGACCTTTCTCCATGAGTCTTGGCTCTACTTTGCCGCGTGGTCTTCGCTATACGTTCATGTACGACTACCTGGCCAAGGGATGGCATACACCATCTAGACGTTCAATGGGGTTTAAGGATGAAAGTCCAGCATTTTATAGTGGAAGGACGACGAAAATAGCACTTCGGGGACAACAAGCATTAGAAACAGGCCTTTGATACTTCATAGCTATATATATTCGAGCCTAATCAGCAAATGCTGTCCTTCTTCCGTCTGACTCGATTCTCTCCGCGCGACTTCAAGACTGTGAAGAAACACTCACTCCTTGCGGCACGCGCAAGAAAGAGGAACTCAACCAATTAACGCGGAGGAGGGTATCTTTGCGTCGCTCATTACCAAAAGTGGCGACGCGTTCATCGTATTAAATCCTTTTCCCTAGTGGCCAGCAGCCCGATGGCAAGCCTGTTTGTCAAAGCGGTCGCATTATTGAGAAAGCAAAACCCAGCTAGTGTCTCTTCCGCTCTTACAACAGAGCAAAGGCAGCAAGAACGGCCGCGCCGAGCAGAGGAGAAGCTGTCTGAATGGGAGCCCCACCCTTTGAGCTGCTTGAGGAGGAGCTTGCGGAGCCTGAAGAGCCAGAGCCGCCGGAACCGGAGCCAGAGCCAGAGCCGGAGGAGGAGGTGGTAGAAGAAGCGTGAGCACTTGCCGAGCTGGAGGAGCCGGACGCCGCGGAAGAAGCGGAGCTGGCGCCGGATTCGCTAGAGGCGCTGCCCGAAGAGGAAGCAGAAGCGCCAGTGCCGGTGGCACTCGCGAAGATGGTAGTGGAACCAACCTCGGTGGTCAGAGTCGAACCCCCAGTGGTAATGGTCGCGAAGACGGGAACAGTGCTGACGGCAGACCCCTGCGAAGCGCCTGCGGTGCCTGAGGAGCCCTCGGTGGCGCCCGTGGTGGTAGCAGAACCAGAGCCAGCAGCGCCACCGGTAGCAGAGGCAGCCGCAGCCGAAGCAGCGGAGGAGACGGCCTGGCCGTTGCTGACTGAACCTGTGTTGGCCGCGCTCAAGGCTGAAGCGCCTGAGGCTGAGGCTGCACCAGCACCAAGAAATTCTATGATAGACGTGAGATTCTATGCTTCACCGGCAACATCGTTCGGATATACATACGGGCACAGTAAGAAGCACCGTAGGCGATGACGACGGCAGCGTCATTGCTCTGCTGAGGGCATGACTCCAAGGCGCAGTCGCGAATGCCATAGCCGAAGTCGGCATTGCCGCAGAAGCACTTGCCGTCATTGGCGGCGCAGCCGAACTGCGTCTGGGCAATTTGGATCATGTTACCGACGCAGATTTGCTGTCAAAAGTCGCGTTAGCATACGTGTCAAGGTGAAGTCCACGCGAGGTTCTGACTTACACCGCAAGCAGGCAGCGATGAGAGCTGAGCGGCAGCCATGGCGGCGCCGGAGGCCACGAAAGCGATCGAGTACTTCATTGTGACTGTGAGGCTGGGAGGCGGCCTGACGGAAGAGCTCTGCGTAGGATGTGCAGGTGAGTATCTGTGTGAAAGAGCTGGATTGGTAGAAACTGCAGGGATACTAAGGTGCTCGATGAAAGACTAGTATCGAAGTATCAAAGGCAGTAGTGATGATGTTGATAGAATAAGACGAGGGCCTCAACGATGTTGTGAGGAAAAGGAAGCAGAGGGAAAGTTCACGGAGGAGAGATACGTGTGAGAGGAAGAGGAAAAGGAAGGTGAAGACGGGCGGTGGTGCTTGTATCTTATGAAGGCATTGACCCGGCGCATGACGACGGGGGAGGGCATGCCATCGCGGTGACACAGAGAGAGACAAACGATTGGCGGGCAGGCGGCGGGCAAGTGGCGGTGGTTCACTACTGCCAGCACCTGAGATGGCCGAGATCCCAGTAGTCGCGGTCTATTTCCCTGCTTGCCCAGCCGGAAAAAAAAGAGCACAGAGTCGGACTCGTGGTGAACCAAAGGTGCGCAAGGTGCTCAAGGTGCGGGGGGGCTTGACGTAGTGTGCCGCTAAAATGTCTAGTGCCTGCCATGTGTGGCGCACCCTTCAGGAACTTGCGACAAACCGAACACCAACCCGCCAACCTAATTGCGCTTTCCCCCGGGCAAACGCGCGACCAGCATCGCTCGCCGCACAGCATCACCGCCAACTTTTTGTTTTTCCGCGAGTCGGATGGTGTTCGTGCACCCTGCGCCCTGCACGGTGCATATCCTGCAGCAATTTTGCTATCTGCACCTGCGCACGTCGTCGTTTTGCATCGTCATGCTGTCACCAACCCCCGTTCTTGCAGCATGGTCTGGCCAGTCCTATTGACTCCTGTCCCACTCTCGCTCAAATCACTAAGCGACTAATCTTCCGCACTCGCCAATCATCCATGGCTGCGGCTCAGTAGTCGTGTTCCCTTAATTTGTGGCGAGCCATCCCGCGGCTAGGTGGTGAATAAAGTCAGAGGCGATCGACGGACGGCGCAAGAGATCGCAAGGATTGGCCTGCCAGAGGTTGAGACAGGATGAGGTGCAATGTCCACCAAGTGGCTGCAAATTCCCAGACGAGTCTAGCGGTGGCTGTGCGAATGGCCGGGGTAGATCCTCCCAACCTCACCAGCCACAACTTGGATCAACTTGGCGCTCCGCTGCTGAATTTCGGTAGCTGCACGCCTTGTCTTCGCCGTAGCGATCTCAGCAACTCGGGGCTTCTCTGTGGCAGAATATTCCACCCTCTACCTAGTGCACGTTATACGTCGGGCCGATGGCTGCCGTCCCAAGTCACAGATACATGACTTTAAGAAAGCTCTCGGATCATCGAGAGGGTTTGACTGGCGACCGAAACTTTCCGACTCAAGATCAGCTGCGAACACCTGCGTCGAACGCAAAGCAACGGGCTGCATTAGCGGCAGCTCCGCGTGTTCGTAGTACGAGAAAGCAATCCCCAATTGCCGTCAACCGCCACAATTATTCGTTTGCCCACGACATTGAGTTGGCCATGATTCTTGGGGCCCACCATCGGTGTAGGCGAGGCGCTGTCGAGAGTTTCGTAGCGTCCGAGACCAAGAAACGACGCGAAGCCACGCGCCACAACGATACCTGCGGATTAACCGTAATTTGGAAGATGCGCTTCTTTGCCCTACTCAAAAACTTCCGGCGTGACAGCCCGACAATATTGCTTTCACGGTAATGGTATTCTAATTTGCCTCTTCATAAGCTCGGCATATCTTTCGGTGCTTCCAGCCGCGTGTAAATGAATTGACGTGTTGGATTCGTACGAGAAAATCGGGACAGTATATACGCCGCACCGTTTAGCGATATCGATTATTCGATCTGTTCATTTCACACAAGGATTTGACATGAGCGGGAGAAGTCACCAATAGTAGAGCACACTGTCCAATCATGTGCAATTTCATGTCAGTGGTGGGTTCCTATCTCATGGCTAGGCATTCTAGACATAAGTTGGTCGGACTGCACCTTGCTTCATCATTTCCGACCCACATCCTCGCGCGAGTCCTGCCCTCCTCCCGAGGGACTAGATGGCAGTCTGCCTAGATCCACTCAAGCTCTTCGACCGCAACAGCCATGCAGTACTCTAGGGGTTTGCCAAAGTAAAGTTGACGCCGAGTTGATCGCGGGCTCTTAGTCCGCCTCGACGACGCCTTCGTCGCTCTCACTACCATCCTCATCACCACTGACTTCCTGGTTCTCTCTCTCCCTTTGATCCATGAGTTTTTGCAGCTCGGCATCATCGTTCTCCGTGACCGCTTTCGGTGCCATCTTGACTGTGCAGTTGCCGCCAGCCGACTTGATTTGGTGGCTGATGTCTTCGATGGCTTGTTCCAAAACCTGAATGCCTGCACCCTTATCCAAAGTCTGACTAGTCAGGACGTATAGCGGCGGGCTGACCAGCTTAACTTTGACTTGCGTCTCGGGCGTATTCCTGGCTTCAGCAGTCCGGAGTGCAGTCTTCACCGCGTCGATACCATCATATCCGAAGCACGTCACTTCAACGTCTGCGCGGACTTTCGTCGGTTGCGGCGTCAATCGCTTGCCGATATAGCTTGTCAGCTCATCCTTGACGACTTCGTTCGGGAAGTTGGCGTCGCTCCAGACGTCTGGGTTGGTGATGCTAAGCTTGAATGCATCAATGGCATGCCCGTACTTCTTGTTCAGCGGCCAGCCAATATTTTGGTAAAGCTCCTCGATCGGCGTATTGGTCTTCTCGGCGACATGTCGCATAATGCTGTGAACCATTTTCGACTTGTTATACCGTTCTTCGCACTTGATGATATCCTCAGGGCTGACCCGACGCTTCGAAAGATCGATGTAACCTGCACCATGAAGTCAGATCCACTGCATAGTATCTCGTGTGCTCCGAAAACCAACCTTTCTCCTTGTCCACCCTCAGCACAACCACAACCTCGTTCCTCCCCACTCGGATAAGCTTCTGAATAGACCTAATGCGCCGCCGCGACAGCTCAGAGAGCAAGATCATGCCATCGATGTTGTCATACTCAAGAAGTTTGACGTAAGCGCCCATCTCGGCGATCTGATTGCATGATTAGCCATACTGGTCGTCAAGCGCTTCCTGCGTCATTCGCACCTGTTTGACATTGACCATGACAAACGAGTCGATCTCCGGGTATTTCTCCTCATAGAAACGGCAGTTAGTGAGCGACATCTTGGTCGAATGTGCTGCGCGTAGCGCTCTTGTCGGTCGGATAAAGAGTTTGCTTGGCTCGGACTGCGCTGGTACCGGTAGTGAAGACGATCAAAGACTGAGGTTGTGGTGGTGTCGCAGTTTGCGGGCTGAATTGTGCGTGGGGTTTGGGCAAAATTTCGCGAAAGTGCAGTCGAGTCATGAGTGCCCCTCCAAGCTTGCGGAAGGTCTAACCGACTATTTTCACATGTGGATGGTTTTATATACAATGACCGACCTGCGGTAATCCTCCCTGACAGTCCTACTCGTGATCCAATCATTATTTACAGGATCTGCATCATCCTGTGTGAGTCGGCCTAGGCATCTGAGGCATTCAAGTACCTCCAGTGCTCTCCATAACCTGCACTATGGCTTCTCCATCCTCTGGGGACAGCATGAGGTCCAAGATCTCGTTTGCTGCATCAACAACTTGATCCTCCAATCCCTGTTCCAGGAGACTTCGTTCCGAGAACGCTATCCGTGAAAGCGCAATTACCAACTTGCCTTTGCCACCATGTATACTCGCGAGCTTATCGTCAAGAACGATATCATGATTCTGGAGAAGGTGGTGTATGATTCTGATAGTAAGATTTATGGTTGCAATAATCAATTCATGGCGAATCTTCGGCTTTTTAGCTCCTCGCATTCCAGTCTCGCGCGTTGTGTCTGATCCAATCTCGGGGAGAGAAAGAGGCGCGTTCGAGTGCAGAAGAGTGACTTGGTCGCAAGCAAACCTAGAAAGACGGCCGATAGCTGTTTTATTGTGCGCCAGCATATGACTACCATGTTCAGTGACAGATATGACCCGGAGAGTATGAAGAACCCGAAGCCGCAGATCGAGTAGACTGTCAGGTTGACGAATGTCCTGATTGAGTGAATTCGGGCGGACATCATACAGGAGACTCGTGAGTCGCTCCAGAAGATCTGTCTCCTGTCGTGCCTGCACCTCAACGTTGTAGTGTCGGGCTCCGTACGAATCCTCCAAAGACGAACTTTCAACGATCTCCAACATGAGACAGACATGCGTCGCCGGCTGAGCTTGATTCAACATGAGCATGATGAATGCAAACTCCGCCCGATGCCAAAATTTAATTGCCTGTTCGCGACTCAGCGCCGCGCTCGTAGCAACTCGATGGAAGAGTCTGATCACTGGCAGGTCGTCGAGCTCCTCTGGACTATTGGCAAGTTCTTCCTGAGATGATAGTCCATCTTTCATTACTTTGCTGGCGCGAACTACTCGTGGCTCCGCGACTATGACCGTGGTTTTGGCCACAAGGGGAAGCAGCCGCTCAAATAGTAGTACTTGTACAGCACTAGTCTCGATTTGAAGCATCGACTCGAGGAGTTCCAGGATAAGAGGTAAGGGGCCAAACAGTCTTGCGATAAGACATTGTTCCCAGAGGTCAAGGCAAATGCTGCGGACTGCAACGGACGTGGGAGTCGTTTCATCCACCGGGATTTTGGACAGTGCTTCAAGTATCATCGTTGTCAAAGAAGTTTCGCTTGCATCGCGGAAGTGATAACGACAAAGGGCCTCTAGGGTACGCTGACCATCGGCACATCTGTGCAGGAGCGTCCGCTTGAGGGTGTCAATGTGTTCGTCCCGGACTGAGAGCAGCGAGAGTGCTGCGATCTCTTGATCGAGATTTAAGTCACTCGGATGTTGTTTCAATGGCGATAGACTTGGAATTGGGCTGTTTTCAGTGTTGACGGCTGGGCTTATCACAGCGTTCCGCTTTCTTTTCTGTCCAGCCTTTGGCGTTCCGTGTCTGTCTCCGTTGCGGACTTTGGTCGGCGAGGAAGAGACGATCTCGTGGTCGTCGAATCCATCACGAAAAGTGAACGATTGGTCCTTTTTCAAGGCTGGTGATGCTACAGTCTTAGAAGTGGTCGCGGCCGATCCGGCAGACTGATTCTTATTGGTTGCTTTGAGCTTTTTAGTACGTTCTCGCTCTTCGGCGAGGTCGTGCTCGAGGAAACGGTTGCTAATTCTGACATTGTCTTCGTCATTTCTTGCTGCCCGGACTTCGGCTTTCAGCCTTGAGCTCTCCTCTCCGTGAAGCTTTTGCAAAGATTGGATCTTCTCTTCGTAATCCTTCGCAGTCCTTTGATTTCTTGATCTCAAATTCGCAATGGCCCCGTCTTTAGTGACAATGTCAGTCTGGAGTCCATCAACCACGCTATGCAAACGTGCATGCTCATTCTCAAGCTCTGCGATACGGTTTGCGAGTTGCTCGAGGTCGGAAGTTCCATCGGCGTCATGAATCGTCACTCCAGGTCTGGAATAGTCATGAGCATCGGTCTTTCGCGAATTATTGGAGTGTGCAGTCCGATAGGCAAGTGTCGGTGGCTCGTCTTTCCCGAACGTAAAGCTTGGGTCATTCAGGTCAAAAACGTCCTCTTCGCCGTATCCATAGTCTGAAGATGATGGTGGAGGTGGCGCAGGATTGTCCATTGCAGCATCGATGGCCGACGTTTTCGAAAACTTGACATTTTGTCGGAGCGCGCTTGACTTGCGACTTTGTAGCCTTTCGAATTCCTGGTGAGGGCGTTGAGATAATGTTATTGCATCATGTTCTAGTTGCTGGAGGGTATTTGCGGGCACATCTGCAAAGTCATGGCCGAATAGATCGTCCTCTTCGCCTAGATCGTCCATCAAGCCGAGCGGAGAACATAATCGACGACGAGGATACAATATCTTCTAGCGGCAATGTAGTCTTGGGATGGATTAGAGGGGCACGGAGGTGGGAACGGAAAGTCAAAGCGTGGTGCTTCTGCATGGTGTGGCATGAGATGCCAAGACGGGTGCTTTGTGCTGGAACCGCATCCACGACTGGCTATAAGGGCAGCATTTGCCAAACAACAAACAAGTGCAAAGTCTAGAATACACATGTGTCGAATGATCTGAAGCAGGATAGCAATTCGCGAAAGTATTGCAGGTCCAGCTATTTGGTCAAGCATCTTTGAGCATCACATGATAAACCTCTATCGACTTGACAGTAGAGCAGGAATCGCTTGACTCGCAATACCACTGGGCTCATAACTAGAAATAGCTGAATGGTTTTCCTCCAAGTCACGGGGCCGGATATGTGTGCTTCTCGATACATCTCAGAATGTCGCGACTGAACGAGAGGCCGGCGATTAAATAAATTGCGCCAAGCCCCAGTTCACATGTCCAAGGTTGCCGCCAAGGAAAGTTTAAGGTGGACGCGGACGCGCGGTGACGAAAGAGGAAGCCAGCAAAGAAGCGAGCGGTCATCTTCCATCTTGCTTCCGCTTTGCTGACCCGGTTTTAGCCCTCGACACGTACTGCCGCAACTTTCAGTCTCAAGATATTTCCTCGGTACCGCGCCAGGGTTTTTGCAAAGTCGACCTGCATAGCTTGCAATCCACACATAGCGATTTCCAGTGCGACGCTTGCGCCCAGCTTCCGGCGCAACCTAGCGAGTTCAGCTGTTGGTCGAAGAAAAAAGCTCTTGTATTGCAGCTCCGAGCTTGCTCGCGACCATGACGAAACCAAAGAAAGACGTAAAATTCCAGAGACGGCTGAGCCGGCCCTCGCAAGAGTCTATGGATGGCTTGTTGGACGCAAAAAGCATACTGAAAAATGGACATGCCACAAAACCCGGGCTTGACAGTGGTGTATCAACAGACAACGCCTGGACCGATGACGAGAAAGAGAAGGTAAGTAAAGGCGGTTTTCAGGCGACCGCGGTCTTTGCTCAGGTACTGATCATTTCAGACAAACGGACCTCCGGCGCTCAGCGAGTACGAGATCAAAAAGCAGACGTTCATCACAAGAACGATATGGACACTGGTCATGATCGCTTTCTTCTTCGTTTGTCTGTTTGCCGGCCACATATACATGATCATGATCGTTACCGCAATTCAAATTATTTCCTTCAAAGAGGTTATCGCCATTTCAAACGTCCCAAGCAGAGCGAGGCGACTTCGGTTTACTAGATCTCTCAATTGGTATTTCTTGGGAACAACAATGTATTTTCTCTATGGAGAAAGTGTCATCTACTATTTCAAGCATATCATCTTGGTTGACAAGGTCCTCCTGCCCTTCGCCACACACCACCGATTCATTTCTTTCATGCTCTATATCATAGGTAGGTCAGTCCCTCTGATTCTCTGGAGGGGTTTCTGATGGATGCAGGGTTCGTTTTTTTCGTGATCTCGCTTGAAAAAGGACATTACAAGTTCCAATTTACGCAATTCGCCTGGACACACATGGCTCTTTACCTCATCGTTGTTCAAGCTCATTTTATCATGAACAACATATTTGAGGGCATGATCTGGTTCTTCTTACCGGCGTCATTGGTGATCACAAATGACATCTTTGCGTATATATGTGGCATCACTTTCGGCCGCACGCAGCTCATTGCTCTGAGTCCGAAAAAGACAGTGGAAGGCTTTGTTGGTGCATGGCTATTCACCATCCTATTCGGCCTCGGAATGACAAACGTCCTCCTCAGATACAGCTACTTCGTCTGTCCTGTAAATGTAAGCCTGGCAGAGGGATTCACTATGAATAACGCTGACCCCGTCTCAGGACCTTGGCGCAAATTTCTTCACTGGACTTCAATGTGATGTCAATCCAGTGTTCTTGGCCCACACATACAGATTGCCATTCATCCCTCCCAACTGGACTCATCTACCATTGACCGTGACCATCGCGTAGGTACCCGTATATATCGCTCCAGAAGCAGTACTGACACAACACAGCCCAATACAATTTCACATCATGGTCTTCGCCACATTCGCGTCGTTGATCGCTCCTTTTGGAGGTTTCTTTGCCTCCGGGCTCAAGAGGACCTTCAATGTGAAGGACTTTGGAGACTCGATTCCCGGCCATGGCGGCATGACCGATCGCATGGATTGTCAATTCATAATGGGATTCTTCGCATTCATGTACTATCAGAGGTAAGCCAAGAGACTTCACCATGCCAGGCAAATGCTGATCTCATCAAGCTTCATCGCGATATATAAGACCTCGGTCGGAGGGGTGATCGAGATGGCGATCACGGGTCTCACCTTGGACCAGCAAGTCGAGGTCGTCAAAGGTCTCAGCAAACACTTGGCGAATCAAGGCGTAGTCAGCCACAAGGTACGCGCTTGACCTATACCATATCGCTGACTCAACAAATATTGACATGCCCTGTAGGTTCTCGAGTACCTGGGCGAACAGCTCAAGCGATGAAGCTACGACATTTTACGAGCACTTATCATCTTGATACCAGTATTTTGTGATATTCAATGGGCACCAGCACGAGCGTTGTCGACAGGGAGAAGGTTGAGAAATGAGTGAGGAATGCATGCGTCGACGGATGACTCTGATCTGTGGAGTGACAGGATTGCGGACAAGTTCCGAAAACGGCTTCCGGGCTGGGGCACGACAGCACGACGCGGGGCTATAGCGGGGCAATTGCACCACCCTTTCATAATAAATGTCCGCCTTTTCTTTCCCATTTGCCTGTCTTGCATGCGACTGTTTTCTTTGGCGGGCATGAGGTTTTTTCATCTTGTAATAAGAAACAGCTCTGGTCTTGTTTCATCTGCTCACTGACTCTCTTTCTCACGGCGTGAGTACCACCTTCAGCAATGTAAGATCTCAACGACGCCCATTACCACTACATGAGTAACCCGATCGTCCTAGGGTCTATACGGCATCGACCGCCTTTTTTGAGGCATTATGGGAGGTTGTATACGATCCCCGTGCTGCGATTATCTCTTAAACTCACTGATGGCCAGGCTGGCATTACACACGTCTTTGTCAACCTCGGTTCGGACCACCCAAGCATCATCGAAGCGATAGTCAGTGGGCAACGGGAGAGGCAACATGCATTTCCGAGGATTATAACCTGTCCCAATGAAGTGTGTTAGCACCAGCATCACAATTTGAACATACTGATTGGTATAGATGGTGGCTCTGTCCATGGCGGATGGATACGCACGCCTGACATCAAAACCTCAAGCAGTGATTGTGCATGTGGATGTTGGCACGCAAGGTCTGGGCGCTGCTGTGCATAATGCGAGCTGTGGACGAGCTCCCGTGCTAATCTTCGCCGGTTTATCGCCATATACCATCGAAGGTGAATATCGTGGCTCAAGGACAGAATACATACACTGGATCCAGGATGTGCCCGATCAGAAGTCCATCGTCGCGCAGTACTGCCGTTATTCTGGAGAGATCAAACGGGGCAAAAATGTCAAACAACTAGTTAATCGAGCTCTGACGTTTGCTCGCAGCGCTCCCGCCGGTCCAGCGTACCTTGTCGGAGCAAGGGAAGCGATGGAGGAGGACATTGAGCCATATCAGCTGAAACAGGCTCACTGGACGCCGGTGGAACCCGGAGCACTGTCTGAGAAGCAGACACACCACATTGCCAGTCTCCTTGTCGAAGCGAAGGAGCCGCTGCTGATTACCGGCTATAGTGGAAGAAATCATGACTGTCCCGCGGCTCTAGTGGACCTTGCAAACATCATTAAAGGTCTCCGAGTACTGGAGACTGGTGGTTCTGATATGTGCTTCCCAGCAGACCATCCAGCTTGGCTCGGGATGCGATATGGCGGCGAAGACTCAGTCACAACTGCAGACTTGATCATCGTCCTGGATTGCGATGTTCCATGGATTCCGACTCAGCGCATGCCGCACGATGATGCCAAGATCATACATATCGACATTGATCCACTCAAACAGCAAATGCCTGTCTTCTATATTGATGCTCAGTGGAGGTACCGAGCTGACCCGGAGACCAGTGTACGACAAATTATAGCCGCAATCGAGAACGACTCGGAACTACGCAGCCAACTCAAAAGCAAAAACGTTGATGAAAGATGGGATACACTTCAGCAGACTTATAACGCTAGACTTGAAGAGATTCGGAGAATTGCCAAGCCATCCGCAGACAATAGCATCAGTTGTAGTCATTTAATATCGCGCCTGAGAGCACTCTTACCTAAGGACGCCATCTTTGCTATCGAGGCGGTGACAGCTACTCACTTTGTACATGATCAGATACAGCCGACACTACCGGGAAGCTGGATCAACTGTGGTGGAGGCGGGCTTGGGTGGTCTGGCGGTGGCGCGCTAGGAATCAAGCTGGCCACAGACTATGAAGCTGGCGGCCCAGGTAAAGGCAGATTTGTTTGTCAGATCGTCGGTGATGGCACCTATTTGTTCAGCGTTCCAGGCTCGGTCTATTGGATTGCACAGAGGTATAACATACCAATCTTGACAATAGTACTCAACAACAAAGGTAGGACGAATGTGCGACGCAATGTGGGTCTTACATACGCTGACGATTCACAACAGGATGGAACGCTCCTCGTAAGTCCTTGCTACTCGTACATCCAGACGGTCTGGGCTCGCGTGCCACCAATGAAGAGCTGAATATCAGCTTCGCTCCGACACCCGACTACGCCGGAATAGCTGCCGCCGCTTCGGGCCATAAAGCATGGGCCGGACAGGCACGCACTGCCTCTGAACTGGATGGGAAATTGAGGGACGCTATCAAGGCCGTGCAGTCTGGTGTATGTGCTGTGCTCGATGCGCAATTGGAAGGTCCGGAGGGGAAATACAGCGGTGAAAAGGCCGCTGCGATGGGGTAGCTGTACAGCAACACGTGCTGTAGGAAAACGATCTTCACCTCTCACGAACTGGGATATGATGGCCTAGAATTTCGATATGCATTCATGTTCTCGAATGCCAGTAGTTTGTCTGATGTCTACTTCCCATTTACCATCTACCGACCCCCAAACCCAAACCATCCACGCTTCTTCTCTTCTGGCTTCGGTGACTCGGTTCCATTGACGACCTCAACTGCCTTTTGCTCGACCGCCTTCTTAGCCCTGCCAGGATACTCGAGATAATTGAACGCAACATCGAAAAAGAGAGGTTTGACCGGGATAGGCTCGATGCGAGGCGGGTAGGTCACTAAATTGGTGAGATCGACCGCAACGCCAGGTGTGGGAAAGTCGCCGATGCGCTCCACGAGCGGCGCCGTTACAATCTTGCCTCGCTCGGCCAAGGTTTGAGCCTCCTTCTCCATGCGGCGGATCTCGGCGAGAGCCTGATGACGCTGAATCTGGTGCTGTAGCTGCTTCTGTAGCGCTTCTATTTGGGCTTTGGGAATGTCGAGCGTCGGCGCAGCCTCTTTGTTGCGGGTGCTCGGCGGAACAGAGGATGCTGCCTCTGCAGCGAGTGTGCTGGCGCGAGAGAACAACGCCAATGCATTGAGATGGTTCGATAAAATGCTGTGCGATATGGCGATGTTGAGACACCTGTAGAGAAACAGTAAGCACAGGAACGATCAGAGATCTTGTAATGGACTTACTTGAGCGCTTGGAAGTATGATCTCCTACCCTCGAGCTCGGCAACAAAGCCTGCGTCTCGCATCGCACCTCGCAATGACTTGACTGCATCTATACTCTGGATTGTAGAATCATACAATACGTTCCGCTCTCGAAGCCTTGCAAGCTTTTTGGAGCGAGACTCGGCTCGCTCCGCACGAGTTTGGCCTTCTTTTCGAGTTCGTTTCACTTTCCGGGGCTCTTGCTCCGCAAATGTCCTGCCATCGTCTTGGCCAATCAACACGCGGTTGCGACCAATCCTCCAGCTCACGAGATCGTAATTGATCGCCAGACTAGACACGCGGAGGTCCTGCATACGCGAGTCGCCCTCATCGATACCCTCTTTCTCCAATTCGTCAGTAGCTCGTCGCGTGGCATCGACTGCATCTTGATATGCGATGAGAATGTTATCATATGCATTAGCGCGTTTCCTAGATGGGACATTGGTTCCAGACTTGAGAAATTTTTGAAGATTGTCTTCAGCAGAGGCTGCTTGAGCGAGAGCCTGCCCAATCGAAGCATCCACAATAGCGGCTGATCGTCCACGCCATGTGATGGAAGTGGGCATCTCTCCAGAAGCTGTAGCAACTTGCGTATCCTCCAGAGGTTTCTGCTCCGTGAATGCATCCGGATCTACCTGCTTGACCAAGGCCGTGACATCTGCCTCGTCCGTCGGGAAGAACTTCAATGCTGCCGAAGATACAGCTACAGTCCGTGGCAGCTTTGCTTGGTATGCGGCATATCTTATCGTAGGATCCACTGTGTTATTGATAAAATCTTTGAAAAGGTCCTTCTTGGTCTGCGAAAGAAGAGCTGCATAGATGACCCGAGCTACCGAATATTCCTTCAGACATGGCTGCCACCGCTCCTTGCGTGCAATGTCCTCTCTCGACTTTTGACCTTCGGACTGTTTCTCAAACTCAAGCGCGCCGGCCATTGAGCCTAGGTAGGCCCTCGACTCAAGAATGTCGTTATCAGAACTTCCGGAGACTTCACGCTCTTGGAGCAAGGTCAACAGCTCTTTGGCGTGCTTCGCAGCCTTGTGCAACCTCGAAAGGATATGATCTCTCGTGCTGCCGGTAACAGCTTGACCAGTGTTCTCTTCTGACCGCGCAGACTTGATTTGCATTGCATGCGCCCAGGCTCTTTCGGCTGAGAGCAGTAATAGATGGACATACCTAAGTCATGTCAATGGCAGCCATGTACAATTGCAACGATAGCGTCATACTCTCGAGAGGATTTGAGGTCTTGTGCCGTTATTGGAGCCTTCTTTTGAAATTTCGAGCTCTTGCTGGTGGCCAGTCCGAGCCGTCGCCTGACTGCTAGGAGTTTCTGGGACAGCTGCTTTCGATAGGATTTGTAGTCACCTATCAAAAGTGAGCTGTCCCTAAGGCCAATCGCAAAGCTCGTGATATCCATCGTGGTCAGGGTGCCTTCCAGCTCCTGGTGTATAGAGGGGCTCTGGTGCAATCGTGGTGGTTGTGGGACATGCCCCGCTTGACTCGCAGACCACTCTATACCCTTTGTTCTCATGACTCAGTATTATTAGGTCTTGACATCAGCACCCTCAAGCGGGTCGGGGAAAAAGTTACTATCGACACCCGTGACTTCTCGTCTCTCGTTTCCGATCTTGAGCGTGCGCCGTTTCCTTTCAACTCCTTCATGAGGCTTCTTAATGTATCCGTCTGCTGAGATACGTGTTCGTCTGGCGCTCCGTGGTTCTACGATACCATCTGCAGCATTTCGCAAAGGCAAAGGGCGCCTGTCGTGGCATGCTTGAGAAAGCCTCAGCATGTGTCGAGTCTCGCATCTGGTGCTCTCGCGCCTCTCGCAAACAACTCTGTCAGAGCTCGCGGCTTCTTCATTCGTCTTTCTGGAGTCACGGAGCCGGTAGCCTCGACCTACCGCCTTACGCTTTCGACGTTCGACGGGATGTTTCAGTGGCGACTCTTTTTGCCCCGACAAGCCGAAGCGATGCTAGCAGCGCTGGACGAGCAGAACCTCTCTTCTTAGACTTTCTATACCCTCCTTCGACCCTAAAATCGCTCAAAAGACTCTGTTATAGCTTCACTGACATCTCCACCAAGCGTCGACCACCTCATCGACGCCGCACATACTCCTCCTCTTCCCCTTTACGCATACCTCAGTTAAAGACCGCTCATAATCATGTTCTCACGCAGCAGTATGAACCGCCTTCGAAGAAGGGCCGAACCTTCCCCGGTCTCCGCGACTGTAACGATTCGGCCATGGCATTTGTGGCATGCGGTGGATCTCAGCGGAGCCAGGATAAATCATGCATCCATACCACTGCCGTGTCCAAGGGGGTAGCCATGATGACTCAAGATGATAACCCGGTTCTTCCTGGTACCCATGAACTTCCCATGGTCGAGTACCAAAAAGGCTCAAAAGAGGGTTCTACAACACCACCGGAGAAGACGGTTCGAACACGGCTATCGCAAGGACGAGGTAGACCGAGACTGGTGACGCATGAGCAGCAGATCGAATCCGAGGAAGGTGCCCTACAGCACGCAAGGAACTGGGTAGATGCGGCTGTCTCTTACAAAGATGCCATCTCCGCTGCTACAGTAGACCGATCTGGGTTGCGTCGGCTACAAGCTCTGTATAAACACTTACCAGATGAAGCGAAACAGTCTCTGGACATTAAGGCGCGTCTCATCGTTTGGCTCGCGCCGCTTCACTATTTCGACCGAGCTCAGCGATGGCAACAACTCTTGATTCGGCAAATGCCGACTGAGGACCAATTGCCTGACGCATTATGGACTACGGCCTATTGTCATACCGTCGCAATCTATTACTTGCGTTTGTCGAAATTGACTCGTGTAGACGCAATACTGCAGGGATCGATCAAGAGACGTCTAAAGGGCGATTTTGGCGCGTGCGCAACCATGGGACATCTTGTGCGCTTGCGAAAATGGGCACGAGCGAGCCAGCTTTTCCGAGATATGCGCCAGTATCGAGATGATGGTGGAGATCCTGGCGCCCTTCACTCTCTATTCCAGAAGTTCGAGATGAAGCATCTTAAGGCGGATGTGACGGATCTGATTGACTACATCAACCAGAAAGGCGAAGTAGCAGTGTCCGAAGACTTGAAACAGCTTCGAGGCAGGCTGATTGCCCAGCTGGTGTCTTCTGTACAAATGGCGGACTACAAAGCCAAGTTCCAACGATCGTGCAGTGATATTTTGGACCTTATCAGATACCTTTCGAAGCACGGGCAAGGCTCTGCAACTGAATACGAGCCACTCATTCTGCAACTCTTGATGGTACAGCAACCCATCGACAGACCGCTGCACTCTCGTCTTGTTGCTGACGCTTGGGCTCTCTACTCACAAACCGGCCAATTTCGTCCATCAAACAAACTCATGGTGCGGCTTTTACAGGCCTGGATGGAGGGAATACTGATGAATCCTATACCCGCTTCTGCTAATCGTCAGGCTTTCACGCCAGAAGTCATTCAAGCCGCATGGCTTCAGTGTTACGACGCCCTTGGCTATCTTCCTCGGTCAATACTCACGAAGATATATGCCAATAATGGTGATGTGGATAAGGTCAAACTTCTGGTTGAAGACTATGTCACTACCGTGATAAAGGGAAAACGAGATCCGGATTTCTTCTGGCCGTATATAAAAGTCCACGGCGTGAGAAAGGATGCAGCGGCTGCTTCAGCTGCCTTCGAGACCTTGTCTAGTCGGTTTCACGTAACGCCGGACGCAATGTCTTGGGATATGCTTCAGTATGCGTACATGAGAGCCGACAATCTGGAGGGTGCAGTCCATACGTTTCAGAGGAGGCTCGAAGCAGGCGTGACGGTTTCTGCCAAAAGCATCACTACGCTGATGGTGTTGTACTCAAAGATCGGAAATTCGGACGGCGTCCTGTCTTTATTGCGCCTTGCAGAGATCCATGCTATCCCGATCATCACACATATGAAAAACGCCCTCATCCTCGCACATGCTCATGCCGGCGAAGTCGACGAGGCGATCGAGGTCTTTAAAAATACCGTGCAAGAGCACAAGACAGGCAAAGTCACGGGTTCTCTTACTCAATGTTTCAACAGTGCCATGGCAATGCGGGCGCGACGCCGCGAGTACCTAGATGCAATCGAAATTTATCGCCAGATGAAGGATGAGGGTGTTCCCCTAGACACTGAATCATACGGTGCCATCATAACCGCATTATGCATGAGACGAAACCCTTCTGCGGCTTGGCGAACGCTCCGCAAGGTCATGCCAGAAGAAAAGATAGAGCCCACCGCATTCCAATATGCGACTATCATGACTGGATTCATTAGCACAGGCGAATACCGAAACGCTTTGGGAGTATGGGAGTATATGCGCAAGCACTCGATCGAGATCACAATTGGGACCAAAGCTGCATATCTACGAGCGAAAGCAATGCTTGAGGATCGATCAACGAAGGATGCTAATACAGAGGAATCAGCCGAGAACAACCCGCAACTAGGCAACCTTGAGGACACTGCCCGCGAACTTCTCGAGGCTCTAAGCCAAGATCAAAAGTTTTCGACGCAAAGTGAATTTGGCATGCGTAATATTGCCCCCGCCGATGCAGAGAGCACTCTGTTTGAGACTTTGATTTATCTACATGGGCGTCGGCGATGCTTCGACACCGCCTGGCAGCTTTTCCAGACATACATCGATCGTCGCACGAGGACACAAGGTAAAACTTATGACAAAGAAGATTTGTCAACAGCTCCACCTTTTCGATTGACTACAGCCATGATGACGGTATACTTCAATGCGGGTCAGCACGAGCTGGTACAGGAATGCTGGGAGCTCCTCCTCCGACAAGCTACTGCAATATATCAAGTCCCAAATGCGAACTCACTCCAGTTGTCTCTACCAACGCCTTCCGATGCTGACCAAAGCGTTTCACTCGTCGACTCGTTGCAAGTCAGTGGTCTGGACACTGTAAAAGACACTCAAACTGGAGACCCGAGTGGTTCCAAAGAGCCGGTTCTGGCCATGGCTTCAGGCAGACGCTTCCTCCTGTCGCTGCCGTTTCGATATTATGCATCTTCTGTCTTGGCCGCACCAACGGCATCTGCAGAGACCACCACCTCACTCGTCCGCACGCTTATGTCTCTGCTAGCATCAGGCTGGCAACTCGACAATGTGACTTGGAATGTGTTAATACAAAGGCTCTGCGCCATGAGTCCTACCCGGGCCGTTTTAGCGTTTTCTTTGACCGAGCGATTCCTCATTCCACAATTCCCAGGCTGGCTCTATCCCCGACGCGTCTTGACCAACGTCTTCGGTCATCCAAACGCCTCTCGAGTTGCGGGACAGGTGCAATACATGGACTTTCCACGGCGATTTCTTGCCCCAGGTGACCGCCTGCCTTTCTACAAGACGATGGTGTGGCTTGCCTATGCGCTGTTGGAGTTGCGGCGGATCGAAGCGGTCGGGATGAGCAGCGAGATCGGGTCAAGCAGAGGCTTGAAGGCACAGGTCGGCACGGTGCGTGAGATTTCCACTCGTGCGCCCAAAACGTGCGAACAGGTCCACAATCTGCCTGTCGTGCTTGATGCTGTGCAACGTAAACTGATTCGCAAGGGCGACGAGCTTACACAGGGAGGGCGGTGGTTTGGTCAGGTCTAGGGTGTACGTATTGGGCGGACTGACCAGCAGGAATGTGTACGATAAGAGACGAGACATATCAATGCGATGGTCGATACTTCACTTTGTCATTATGCATAGCATGCCTTCATAGATTTGTGCGAGGGAGTGTACATATAAGCAAATCATGTCACACGACGTGGTTCTCTCAGAATCTTCAAATTCCTCTTGATATGATAGTTCCGTTCCAAAATGTGACTGAATACACACACTATATTTTGGGTACATACACCATGTTTTCCAAGTTCTCCAGAAGTCGTGGACCAGTATACAAAAGACGTTTTACAAATTCATGACGTTCGTTGCGAAAGAAATAAAGCCAGCGCGATCATCCGCGCTCCACCGCAGTGTCGCCGGAGATGGCCGACGTGGGCGAAACGTCCTCGCCAGACCCATTCGTATCATTCTCGACGGTGACGGAGTCGGTATCTACTCTTTCCACCTCATCCTCGTCCTCGTCATCGTCGCCGTCAGCGGTATCGCCTTCATTGCTCGGATCCTGTTCGTCGGACGGTGCATTTTCAGGGATAGTCGTGCCCATCGTCTCGACCGTGCCGAGGCCCGTGTCTTTGGCGCGGTACTCTTCTCTCATGGCCTGCTGCCTCAGATACCGGCCCATGCTCTCGCACAGACGGTCCATGACGAATTCGGCTTCGGACTGCTTGGCCATCATGGGGCTGTTCTTGCCGATCCAGTCCCATTCGATTAATTCCTCTGCTTCTGCATCGACGTGATCGCCGACTGCTTCGGTGTCGTTGCCATTGAAGTGGCGATTGTGAGGCTCCCGGCCGCGATTGCCGTAGTTGGTGAAGCGAATCAGCGATGTGAACTCAACCCATTCTTCGTAGCCGTATCGCCTTGGCGGAACGGTGCGAAGATCTTGAGCCACTTGCTGGATAGCTCTTGCAAGGCGGCGTGCCAGCTGCAGCTCACTAAGAGGATGCTCACCATCAGCTGCTTCCCTCGCGAGTGTCTCCAAATCCGGGCCTTCGGCTCGATCTCTGTCCATGAGCGTGTCTCCAGTGCGGATCCTGTGCAGCGACCGACTGTTCTCCTCAACGCCGACCAAGAAACCCGCCTCTATACGCTTCTCTCGCCTGCGTGACTCAAGATTCTCCTTGAGTCGGTCAACATTGCGCTTGTAGAATGGCCATCGCTCCAAAGCATCCCGGAGTGCCCCCATGCGCGGGAGCACGGTAAATTCAGCTATCCGTTCGGTGCCGTTCTTGAAGCCTTCAATGACTGTATTTCCCATCGAGCTGATCAATATGGTCATAGTGGGCACGGCAATGAGGCTCCACAGCACGAAGAATGGGCGACCGACATTTGAAGTAGGGGCAAAGTCCCCGTATCCAATGGTCAGTAGCGACACGTAGCAGAAGTACAGTGCATCGAAGTATGAGAGTCCTTGCGAATGTCGCTCCGCTCTGTAGAAAACCACAGCACCTATGAGCCACAAGAGAGCAAAGCACAGGGTGGACAAAAAGAAACTCATCCAACGCTTGTAGCGGAGGGTTGACATCTCCAGACGACGCATCGTGTTGAATCGGTCGCGCTCTTCGCGAAGAAGAAGCAGGCGATTCTTTTGTTTGTGGTTCTTATGATTTTTGTGGTTTTTGTTATTTTTACGAAGAGGCCGTGGTGTGAGAGTCTTGGTAGTTTGAGCAGCAAACCGAATGAAAGTGGAGCTGCTGGAGATGGATTTTGTGGGTGATTGAACACTATCATCTGCTTCCGGGTGCGCGATTCGAGTATGATGTGCTCTATTCACAGGGTCAAAGGGCGCAGAAATGGTCTTAGGCGGAGCAGGGGTAGAGGAGCGACGTCTACCAAGACGTGAACCGAGCTCTTCAACACTACTGACCACACGGTCAAAGGTGCGAGCACGGCTGCGTTCTTGATGCTTTTGTATGACCTTATCAGCTCCTAGCTCGCCCGCGAATTTGGATATGCTGGAAATGACCAAACCCAGCATGATAATCCCGCCGATAGAATATGGAAAAACAAGGCCTCGTCCAAGATTGGAAGTGCAGACAAGATCACCGAAACCGACCGTCAAGATGGTAACATCGGAGAAGTACAGCGCGTTCACATAACTCCAGTCCTGAGGATTTTGGCCATAAAGACTCTCCACTTTGGAGAAAATACCGCCACCAGCAGCGAGCCATATGAAGAACATCATAGTCTGAAGAATGAGCGTTCGTTGAGAGTCGGTGAGATTGAAATGCTCGGGGAAGTGCCCCAGAAAGAAACCGACCATGTTGAGCATGAGAAGCATGGCGGCGACGATGTAAAGCGCCGCCGCAAGTACACCATACCAGAAGCCCTGAGAATAAGTCTGTTGCGGAATTATAGGGGGAGTGTAAATATGCAACGAAATGGTGATAGCAATAAGCTTTTGACATTAGCCATGTACGGGTTTGGTAATTGGCATGTATATACTCACGATTCCAGTGGCCATGTACCACAAGATGATAGTGACAGGGAGAGCTATCTTATAACGTACAAATCCAGTAAAATTGAACAAGAGAAACAAATTGCCGACGACGCCCATGACTAGAGAAGCGACATTGAGATCGAAGGCCCACCGAGGGTCATGAAAGGCATGACCGTAGAGCTCTTCGACGAGGGTGCCGGGATCCCCATTCCAGGGACAGGTACGGGGGTCTACGCCATCGACAAGGCACACCCTCCAAGATGTGACCAGAGCAGCAATTGATAATACATTGGCGGCGGGGCCGAGAGTGGCAGCGAGCAGAGGAACAGCAGTGCCTGCGAACCACCAGTCTGTATCGTCTTCCGGGGTCCAAGTTTTGATTTGCAAGTTGGGGATGATGGCAGTGGCTCCATGCATGGCAGACTGCAGAGCTCCTTTCACGCTCGGAAGGCCTTTGTTTTGCGAATCAGACCTGATCCGATGCTTTCGTCGCCCACCACTGCTCCGCCCCGGTTGCGACGGCGACAATGAGACGGTGTGCTCCATTTCGGAGCATGAACAAGCGGAAGTCGATTTAAATATGTGTTACTGGCGCAGATGGAGAGCTGACGCGCCTGGCATTTCTCTTGCGGTGCACAACAGTGTGCTAGCAGTCGGTAATTGTTATGCAACGGCACACCGACAATGACCAGCTGTGAACTGCAGAAGCGTAGGGCGGCCTTGGACGGGCGAGAAGCATGAGATATATGATACGGAGATTCCCAGAGGTGAGCTAGTGAGTGGAATGGGAGATAAGCAGCGCTACCGGAGGGGCAGTTCTGGGCTCGACTCGATGTGGCGTCTCAGACCCTCTGAGAGGGCGAGTTGTGAGGGCGAGGGCGTAGGCGTGGGCAAGGGCGGGAAGACGGGATGGAGGGCGACAAACGGCTGGGAACCAAATCTGATTGCGGGACCAGCGATAGGAGAAGATTTGACGGACTAAGCTGGAGCCAAAGGAGAGGCAATGCAGCCTGGAAGAATATCAATGATTGATGAAGGCAAGAAGAATGAAGTAGCAACAAGTGTTGTTCTTGCTAATCCCAGAGTCGCTGCCCAGGAATGCCCACGTTCGGGCAACGCAGCATTATAACGAAAACAAGCCATCGGAGACGCGGATGGCTCGGAGGCGATCTACGACTCGCCCGCACGATCCGACAGGGCGGCGCTAGCGACGTCAGGCCACAGACAGAGGTTTGCGACAGCGCGACGTGCGACAGCCGCCATGCTGCACAACATCTCTTACATGGTAGAAGGGCATGGTTTTATATCTGGACAACAAGGCAATGACTACTGCGATATACTCTGTGGTTACGATCGGTTATTCACACGCTGCTGCGTTTGTTGCGCAGCCTGACGAACACATGCTCCGTGCTTTGCCTTGCACTGCGTTTCTGCACACGCGGCCCACAAAATGCAAGATACAACCGGGTGTGGGACACCCCGGGGCGAATTTACCAGGTGAGTCAGCA
Source organism: Dothideomycetidae sp. 11243 (assembly GCA_000836255.1). Lineage (NCBI taxonomy): Eukaryota > Fungi > Ascomycota > Dothideomycetes > Dothideomycetidae sp. 11243. The sequence continues at coordinate 1,691,533 of DF938582.1, forward strand.
GAATTTTCTGCATCACTAGAGACGCGGCGGAAACGCAGCCCAGCAAGTGGTGCAGTGGTGCAGTAGTGCAGGAGGGCCAGGAATAGCCGCAGCCCCACTCTCGGTCTCGGTCATCTCGCGCTCAACCTCCAAAGCTCAACCGCTGGGCGGCGTCGTCGTCAAAAAATTGTTCCATCATATCGATCCAGATCGATCCACAGTTCCACGGTCTGCACTCGCCGGTCCTTTTCTCACCGCCACCCACTATTGAAATTGACGCATCGACTATATCTCCTGTCTCTTGCTCCTTTCCCTCTCTCTCCTTCGCTCTCCATCGCTGGCACAATTCACATTGCCTACGCTGTTTTACCACAATGGATTCCTCTAGCATCACCCACCGCACCGGGTCCAAGTCGGCTTCAATCGACGAGGACCCCGTGCAGCCCAACAATCCGCTGCAGAGCGACTTCAACGACGTCCAGAGCGTCGACTCGGACGAGCAGTACTTGGTAAGATGAAGAGGCGGAGGAAGACGAGCTTCGATCGAATCTGGCTCTCAATTGCATCTCTTGCGCGCTTTCCGAGGCTAGGTATGTATGCCACGCCGGCCGGCCACAATAATCGACACCATAGGGGTCATCGCACGCGGGTGTCCGTCGGCTCTCGTCGCCTAGAGCGTCGAGAGGCCAAGGGCTGAGAATCCACCGCTCGAACTTGATCGCTTTCATAAGCGCGTAAGGAGATGCTATGACCACGAGATCCGGCCTTCTTCCCCCTTGTCCTCGAGTGCATTGACATTATATTGACCTAGCTCAGAACGCTCTCGGCTATAAGCAAGTGAGTCCTCCGTTCGTGCTATATATCCACGTCATGATGTTGACCCGCGACACAGGTTTTGCATCGCCAATGGAAGCTCTTTGAGAGTTTCGCATCCTCATTTGGTATCTTCGCCGTCTTAGAAGTGACCTTTGCTCTGTGCACATCCTGATCCGTCCCAGCTGCGCTCTATTTCATCGGTGGCATTCGAGTCACCTTCACGATCGGTGTTGGTGCTGGTGGCCCCCTCGCCTACTGGTAATTCCCTCCTGCAACCGTCACAATCCATACCTGCTCACACTCCCGTCCAGGACAAGCTACATTGTCACTTGTTTCTTCGTCTTCATCACTGCCGCTGTGCTTGCGGAAGTCTGTTCCGCGCTCCCCGCCGCCGGATCCATATACTTGTACGTTTGCGCTTTGGTTTCACGGCCGCGTCCTCAACATTGACCTTCCGTAGTTGGGCGGCCGCTGCTGGTGGCAAAAAGTATGGACGGCTCTTTGGTTGCATTGTAGCCTGGTGGAGCTGTACCGCCTGGACAACCTTCATCGCGTCCAATGCTCAAGGCGCCGCTAACTTCATCCTTTCCGAAATCACCATCTTCGGAGATGACTTCACCACTGATGTCAAAGACATCCGCTTCCGTGCCGTCCAATGGATAGTGGCAGAATTGCTCTGCCTCCTGGCTATTGCCTTGTGCTTCCTACCGCCTCGCATGTACAGCAATGTCTTCCGCATTGCCACCGGCTTGATAATGCTCGACTTCTTCCTGAACATCATCTGGTTGCCGATCGGTGTTTCTCGCACATATGGCTTCCAGGACAAGTCATTTCTACTGCAGACATACAACGAGACCGGTGCTCCGCCTGTGTGGAATTGGATGCTGTCTTACTATGTCACCGCTGGGGTGCTTGTCGGTTTCGAAGCTAGCGGTCACATCTCCGAAGAAACCAAGAATGCCAGCATCACTGCCGCCAAGGGCATCTTCTGGTCCGCTTTTGCATCTGCTGTTCTTGGATTTCCGATCGTCATTCTCTTCCTCCTCTGCATGCCGGACCTCAACACTCTCTATGCTTTTGGAGCCCCACAGCCTTTTGTCAACTTGTACGCCATGGCCCTGGGTAATGGCGGACAGGTCGTCATGGTTATTGTGGTTGTCTTGGGCACCATTTTCAATACTTCCGTCGCAGGCGTTGCCTCGTCCAGACTCATCTGGGCTGTCGCTCGCGATGGTGTCTTGCCATTCTCCAATTGGATCTCAAAGGTTGGCCCGACACAGGAACCTCGTAATGCAGTCATAGTCATGCTCTCTGTGGCTTGTCTGCTCCTTTGCACGATCCTGCCCAGCCCGGTCGCATTCACCTCTCTCGTCTCTGCAGCAGGTGTGCCAACTATCACGGCCTATGCGCTCATCTCTTTTGGTCGAGTGTTTATCACCCCTCACGAGTTTAAGAATGCGCGCTGGAGCCTCGGTCGCTGGTCTCGCCCGATGAACTTCATTGCCTTTGTATGGAACACGTATCTGGCCGCGATTCTGTTCAGCCCAATTGAGTTCCCGGTTACCAGCGGCACCTTCAACTACAGCTGTGTCATATTCGGTGCCATCACCGCCTTCGGTATCTTGACTTGGTGGTTCACACCGGAGGAGAAGTGGCTGCCATCTGCAAGATTGGGAAGACTCCGCGAGATGCAGTCCGAGGGCGAACATGGCGGAGCCTTGAAGGGTGGCCACAATAGATCAGTCGGTGGGCAGGCAGTCAATGAGCATACTTGGTAGACAAAGGATGGAAAATCTCTAGAACTCATCAAGAGTCTATCGTTAGGCGACTTCGCGAGGACAGCACAGTCAGGTTAGCAGACAAAGTATATGACCTAGACAGATCGAAATATCTAGGCGAGGCTGATGACGAGACTTATCCTCGCGTGGACGTTCACCTAGGATTTTGTGACTTGTGCTGGATGTCCATGACTCGTGAGTGCCTTTGCGCAGGTGCTATGTAATGCAATTCAATAGAAGGGAGAGGTGTGGGCGAGTACCATCACCGATCGGACCCCCTACCGTCGTCCCGACCTTGACGGAAAACAAAGGCCTCCCTGAACTTGATGCCAGCTCTGGAATGGGAGGTGCCGCGCCAGACCGTTGAGGACGAAGCGTGTCTGCGCTGCAACGGTTGCAGCACCGAGCAAGCGTAAAGCCTATGCCAACAACGTTCTCCTTTATTCGGCCGACTGGTCTTATACCTCAAACTCGCGCAGACAATTGACTTTGGTAGACAGCTTCCAGTGTTACAGCTCGAATTGATCTCGCTCGCTCGCTCGATCACTCAGTGCATGGAGGTACTGCCCGACTCAAGTCCGACGACAGCCACGGATACACCGAGCGCCCAGCCATGGCGCAGGACGCGACTGTCGACGTTGTGGACGACAACAAGCACGTCGAGGAGGACACCGAAGATCATGCGGAGGACGTCAATGGAGACGACGAGGTCACTGTAGAGGTAAGAGATCAAATATCCCGGAGCCAAAGCTTCCAGCCCTGTCGATCTGCCGGCCCAACACCCAATTGTCAACCTGAAACGCCAGCGGGCCCATACCACTTCCCTGGCATACTGTCACTATATAAACAGCTTGCTGACCGAGCATGGCCATGTAGCATGAGTCTGCAGAAGAATCAGCCGGCCAAAAAGACCCATCCGTACGATCTCCATTCTTCTTCGTGCGATAAGGCGTGTCTCGAGGCTGATACGCTAAAACAGGACACCATGGAAGATCACGACCACCACGGCCACGATGAGGCACACCAGCCTCACGCTGACGGCGATGATCAATCACAGGCTCAAGAGGCAGGTGCGATGGCCGTCGAGCCTTCCACCGAACCAGCGCCGGCTTCGCAAGAGTCAGTCGGAGCAAAACATAAACCGAGCCAGCTCGCCGCAACAGAGGCTGGCTCTGTCCCACACTCTCTCATCGTCAATACCGAAGGGCAACAGAACATGTCCATAGAAGACGGTAGGCGCCCCCATCTGCGCTCTTCGGGATCACAGACTGATCGTGCCCGTACAGCACACCCCCAGTGGCCCTCAGATGCCCGCGATCCCGCTCCCTCCCTAGCTACGAACATAACACCTGCAGCATCGCCTGTGAAGAGCACAAATGCCGACCTTCCTACCCCGCTTGCGTCCCCGTCACCAGCTGAAGAGACTGATCGGCCGACGGCCCCATCGCGGACAATTTCCGAAGGCCTGTCGAAGAAGATGACAACCGGCTTCTCCTGGCTCACTAGAGCGACCGCGCGTGGAAAACCTGCTACGTCTCCACCGCCACAGAATCCATCGAGCTCTGGCTTTCCGTCCTTCGGCAACCGCAGAGGTACAACTTCTTCGGTGTCTACAATTGCTAGTCATCCTGATAAGAGCCTCGCATTGAACAAAGATGATCAGGATGGAATCTCGCAACGAGCACCGACCCTGCAAGACAGATTCCAAGCGCTCAGGATGGAAGAAGAAGGACGAGATACTTCTGACAATGATGCCACGCCTCCAGCCGAGAATCCGCTGAAAAGTCCACAATCGAAGAACTTATCGGATATTGGACCAGATGGGGTTCCGCTCAGTCCTGGTCCGACAGATTCGGTGAGGAGGCTGGCTAGAGCCCCGACTACTTTGAACTCGAAATTACCTCCTGGCACGGCTGCCGGCATGGCAATGGGCCCCAGCACCGAAGATGACGGCCCTGTCAATTGGGATCTTTGGCAGAATCTCGTGTATGAAGGCCCTACAGCTGTTGCGAGGACTAGTGGTCAGGAGCTCAACTCAGCAATTCAAAGCGGCATACCCGCGCCAATCCGAGGCGTTGTATGGCAAGTACTGGCTGATAGTAAGAGCGAGCATCTCGAGTCGGTATACCGCAGCCTCTTGGGCAAAGAGGACATTGGCGGACTCAGATCACCAGCCCTGTCGCGCGGAGAAAGCACAAATCAGGCGAGCAATGGCGAGAAGGAATCGCTGGCCTCGTCTGCATCGTCCGTAAAATCGCATTCTTCCACGCCAGCAACAAGCACAAACGCAGCATCCCCACCACCCACGACCTTCGAGCAGTCAAATGGTGACGAGGAAAAGACTCTGGACGTTCCGAGACGCAAAAGTGCGGATCAATCGGCCACTATCATAAAACTCGAGAAGCAGATACGAAAAGATTTGGGCGCTAGGACTGCATACTCGAAATACATCGCAAGTCAGGGATTACAAGATGGGCTATTCGGTGTTTGCAAAGCATACGCTCTCTTTGACGAAAGCATTGGCTACGCGCAGGGCATGAACTTTATCGCCATGCCTCTGTTATTCAACATGCCCGAAGAAGAGGCTTTTAGCCTTTTCGTCAGACTAATGTCCAAGTATGATTTGCGATCTATGTTCACTCCGGAGATGACAGGATTACATCTGAGGTTATATCAATTCGAGCGGCTCCTGGAGGATTATGAGCCGGCCCTTTACTGTCATCTGCATCGCCGTGGCGTATCGCCTACATTGTACGCCACGCAATGGTTTTTGACACTTTTTGCCTATCGTTTCCCACTACAGCTGGTTCAACGGATATACGACCTCATCCTGAGCGAGGGACTTGCCGCGATTCTGAAATTTGGCATCGTTTTGATGCGCAAGAACTCACAAGCTCTATTAGACATGAAGGACATGGCACAATTGACGACATTCCTGAAGGAGAGGTTGTTTGACATCTACATCGACAGATCTCCTTCGGCCTCTTCTATCCTAGACTCGGGCTTCTTCGGCCTCGCGGGCGGTGTAGACAAGGAGGTCTACCACGCAGACGCTCTCGTGCGCGATGCTTGCGCCATCGATGTCAGTGAAAAGACATTGGCACAATATCAAGCCGAATTTGAGGAGAAGGCGCGGACAGAGAAAGAGCGTGAGACTGAAGTGGAAAACCTCCGGGTCTCTAATACGAAACTTTCCGCAAAGCTTCGAAATCTGGAGGCGCGGGTTGAACAACAGGACAAGGATCATGTCGGAATCGCATCGGAGCTCATCAGGACCAAGGTGGACAACGAGGGTCTCGCAGACTCAAATGAAAGCCTCAAGATGCAAGTGGACGAACTGCGGAAGGTGGTGGAGCACCAGCCTGCTGAAGTCGAAGAACGGCTCAAAGAGGAAATGCAGCGAATCATGGCACGCAACATGGAGGTTCAGAACAGCAATCGCGCGCTGGAAGACTCGATGCAGGAGATGGAGCAGGAGCTGGTGGGGACTAAGATGCAGTATGCCCAGGTAAGGGTCGCGTCAAGCAATCGATTAATGGGAAAATGCCTAACGCAGGACACAGCTCAATGCGGAATATGAAGACCTCAAGCAAAAGCTCTCGAATATCCAGCAGCTCCTTGGTGGAGGAGGAAACACAGCTGCCGCAGCGGCAGCAACGATACCACCCGCGGGAAGCAATGGCGGACGGTAGTACTTCCGCCCCCCGCAAGGTTCTTCATCGCCTTTGAAGAAAACAGCCATCACCTAGCGCTCTACACCTCGGGCGCAACCTGGGATAGTCCAGAAGTCCTCCCCGACATGTTTATACCAGCAAGATCCTGCTCACTACCCTCACCCACCTGCTCGACATCTCCATAATTTCATACCTACCACGACTGCATCAGCGACACTTTTATCATTCGACGTAGACCAATTGCATCTTGCGCGCCATTGTACGCTTCGGGTCAACTCTTCCACTACAATGCCCGTCCTGTACATTGTTTTTCCTCTTTTGTGTATCATCATTTTGCTTTCCTTTGACTTGGGTCGGCAGATACGACGGCGGGCCATACCGCTAAGTCCTGCCCATAGAGGATTTTTCGTCCCTCGTCGAGGGCCACCGAGCGCATATAGTCTTTGATCGGTAATTGGATGTGGACGCGATACGGATCAGCCAATCGCATCGTCGCGGATTAAGGAGGGAATATATCGCGAGAGAGGAGATAGAAATGGGAAGGGGGCCTGGGAAGGCATAGAGAATGAAATCATCAATCACCGAGACCTTACTTCTACTTGTCTTGTTCAGCGAGTCTCAATCGCCTTTCTCTTGTATGCAGTCACCGAGAGTGACGACAGACTGGCTACTATTAGATTGGCAGATTCGGAAATGTAACCTTGTTGATACACGATGCAAAAATCCTAAGATCTGTCTACCCTAGTCGTGATTTTTGTTTTTCGGGATGGGCGCAGCTCACGATATACGAGCGAAAATAGCCCGATATATGTATGCATACGACCCGAACGACTTAGAACCTCAGATCCCACCCGATACCCGGTCCCAGACGAGGCAATTCCTCCGCGACGCTCTGCACGTCCTTGTCGCCGCGGCCGGAGAGGCAAATGACCACGTCCTGGTCCTTGTCCATCGTTTTGGCCAACTCGATGGCGCCCCACACCGCGTGGCTGGTCTCCAGCGCGGGGATGATGCCCTCGAGCTCGGACAGGAGACGGAAGCCCTTGAACGCCTCGGCGTCGGTGGCGGCGATGAATTTCGCGCGGTCGCTGTCCTTCCAGCTTGATAGCTCGGGACCGACGCCGGGATAGTCCAGACCGGCTGAGACGGAGTGCGTGTCGGAGATCTGGCCGTGGGAGTCCTGCAGAACGTAGGTGCGCACGCCGTGGAGAACGCCCTTTGTGCCTCCGCTGAGCGTGGCAGAGTGCCGCGCGGTGTCGAGACCATCGCCGCCTGCTTCTACGCCTAGGAGTTTGACAGAAGGATCCTTAGAAAAGGGGTAGAACATGCCGGCAGCGTTGCTGCCGCCCCCGACGCATGCTACCACCGCGTCAGGCAATTTGCCACGAAGCTGCTGCATCTGCGTCTTGGTCTCATCACCGATTACTGATTGGAATGTGCGGACAATGGTCGGGAATGGATGTGGTCCAATCGCAGAACCGATGATGTAGTGAGTGGAACTCAAGTTAGTCACCCAAGACCGCATAGCCTCGTTGACAGCGTCGCGCAACGTACGACTTCCAGCTTCGACCGCGACGACCTTGGCACCCAGCAGCTTGATCCGGAAGACGTTCAATGCCTGTCGCCGAACATCTTCAGCGCCCATGTAGATGGTGCACGGCATGCCAAACTTGGCGCACACCGTCGCAGTCGCCACACCGTGTTGGCCAGCACCAGTCTCGGCAATGATCTCGGTCTTGCCCAGCCGGCGGGCGACGAGGATCTGGCCAAGCGCATTGTTGATCTTGTGTGAGCCGGTGTGGTTGAGATCCTCACGCTTCAGCCAGATGTTTGCGCCTCCTGCATGTTTAGTGAGGCGTTCTGCGAGGTGCAGCTGGCCTGGGCGACCCATCCAGGGATAGTGTGACCTGAACTCCTCCCAGAAAGCAGGGTCCGCCGTGGCAGCATTGAAGCCCTCCTCGAGCTCGCGTAGGCAATCCATGAGAGACTCGGGAACATATTGGCCGCCAAACTCGCCGAATCGCATTGGAAGAATGTTGGGCTCGGTAGAGTCGGAGTTGAGCGCATCGATCTGGTCCGCAAGGCCTGGCCCTGAGGGAACGTCAGAGTCGCGGACCACGCCGTCAACATGGACGCCATTCGGCTCCTTTGCTTCTGACATGGTCTCAACAATCCCAACTTCTCTTGTCGTGCCATTGACATGGCCGGTGCGTCCTGTGATCTTGCTGCAATAGTCTTGCACTGCCTGCGCTCCTTGACCCTCTGAGGCATTGGCAAGCGTGGTAATAATCTGGCTACCAATGACCACGCCCTCGGCGATCTTGCCGACGCTGACAAAGTGGTCGCGCGTGCTCACGCCGAATCCAACAGCGGCAGGGACATTGCCGGAGTATTTATGCACTCTGTCAACGAGTTCTGGCAGGTTTGCGTTGAGAGAACCAGTTGCGCCGGTCACGCCCATGCGAGAAACCACGTAGATGAAAGAGTCGGCGATCTTGCAGAGCAATCTCATGCGCTTTTCTGACGTTGATGGTGCAATGAGTGGAATGTAGGACAGGCCTGCCTTGGTGCATAGGTTGCGGAAGCGAACAGCCTCCTCTGGCGGCAGATCGACCATGATGAATCCATTCACACCGGCCTCTTTCGCGTCCTGCAGCATTCGCTCCTCGCCGTAACTCAGCAAAGGATTATAGTAGCCCATCAGCAGGACGGGGGCCTTGAGGCCCTTCTTCCTAGCGTCGCGCACCATCTGCAGACAGCCGGTGACTGTGACGCCATTCTTGAGTGCTTGTGTGTTTGCTTTCTGTATGGTTGGTCCGTCAGCGATTGGGTCTGTGAAGGGCATGCCCAGCTCGATCAGGTCAGCGCCTCCGCGCTCCATGGCGACCAGGATATCCGGCGTTTCTTGGGCGGTGGGATAGCCGGCGGTCACATAGGTGACAAGTGCGGACTGGAGACGTCAGCAATTGGTTACTGTAATGCAACGCTAAGGCCACATACGCGCTTCTCTGCTTTGCATTGCGAGAAAGTTCTCTTGATCCCGTCCATATTGGCGGTAGGAGGGGCAATTGCCCTAATATACGGGGACTATAGAAGAATCAGACGTCAGTCCAGCCTTGAAAGACAATTTTCAACAGTCGAGGGAGTCGCAAAGATCCAGGCTTAGGGCAAGGACTGGATATGTGACTAGAATTGGGTTTATGTGAGAGGAAATGTAGGTGTTTGTACGAGCGGTAAATTGAACCAGTAGAGCAGTCGATGACTCTGAGCCGACGCCCCACTCGGAAATTTTGGCAGGGTCGGGGTTGTCAGTCGCTCACAGTCACAGCGGCGGGCATCGGCCTGTGCTTCTTGTGCTTCGATCCGCGGGGCAAGACCGCCTGTGCAGCTAAAATCGTGACACAGATTCCGACACTGATAGCCAAAGGAGTCCTTGGGCACCGACATGGCCTTTGCATTGGCCCTTGAAGGCTCGCAATGACATGGGCTTTTTGAGTCCAGCCTCGAGCAAAGCTCATACTTCAGCTCCTCGTCGGGCTCGAGAGCAAGCATGCAGCGAGGCACATCGGGGTGCCGATATCGCTCCATCATCTTGCAGCGGGCCTCTGCAGATATCAATTGCACAAACCTCGTCTTATTGTTCAATTGTACACACAAGGCAATAATGCACTCGACCACATTAGTAGCAGTTGCTTTCTCGTCTCGGCCGCGTATTTGTCCGGGTTGGGTTGCTTGCACATCAAGGTAGAGAGTGTTGGCACCGACCATGACGGAATGAATGTGGAGAATATATCGCGTTTGTAATCTGCGAGCCATGAGCAATCCTACATCAATACCGTTCTACATTATGCATCATGGTTCCGGCACGGCTCATCGGCTGTAATTCGGCAGCCTCTGGAATGATCAGAAACTAGTGGAACATGTACAGAACATAAACGGAGGAAGTATTTGCAATCAATGGTGGATGCGGCGGCGGCAGTAGCCCTCCGTCTGCCGGGCCAACACGTCACTTCCCTCGGCACCGGTGGCAGATTCTGACACGCTACCCAACGCTACGAGCGCACGACACGTTAGCCACCTTCCCCGTTCAGACGACGCCTTTTGTTGGACACCGGCGGTTATTTGTTGTATTAATAATTGTTGCAGAGACATTTCAAAGGTAACAATTTCATATAAAGGCGGCCAAAGACTGTCCAGGTAATTTGATATTTACACCATTGAATTCTGATCACACATTCTTCTATTTGTCACTTCTCTACAGACTCTCAACATCACCTTCCACAGTCACCACATCACCACATCACCATCAATCACACATTGCGCAAAATGTCTCCCGCAGAAAGTCGTTTGTTCTCCCCTCTGCGGGCTGGTAGACTCAATCTCTCCAATCGCTTAGTACTGGCACCTCTCACACGGTTCCGGGCAGATGACGAACATGTCCCGCTCCCAATGGTATCCGAGTACTACAAGCAACGCGCCTCCTTCCCAGGAACCCTCCTTATCACAGAAGCCACCTTCATTTCAAACCAAGCTTCAGGCTATGGGAATGCACCAGGGATTTTTTCTAAAGCACAGATTGCAGCCTGGAAAGGAATTGTATCTGCCGTGCACGCAGAGGGCAGCTATATCTTCCTGCAGCTATGGCATCTTGGTCGCGCTTCGAACCCCAAGGAGCTAGCCAAGCTGGGCCTGGATTTGGTCTCTGCATCTGATCTTCCCATCACCGATTCTGGAGCTCGCGGTGGCGGCAACAAGCCTCGACCTCTGACGGACGCAGAGGTCCGTTCTACGATTCAAGACTACGCTCAAGCGGCTCGGAATGCCGTGGAAGGTGCAGGTTTCGACGGCGTCGAAATTCACGGCGCAAATGGATACCTAGTCGACCAATTCCTCCAGGACGTCAGCAACAAACGCACCGACGCGTGGGGCGGCAGCATTGAGAAGCGCTCGCGTTTCGCCCTTGAAGTGGCAAAAGCATGCGTCGATGCCGTCGGTGCCGACCGCGTAGGCATCCGCCTGAGTCCCTGGAGCCGTTTCCAGAGCATGCGCATGGAAGATCCCATCCCGCAATTCTCGCACGTCATCCGCGGTCTTGCGGATCTGAAACTCGCCTATTTGCATGTCGTCGAGTCGCGGATCTCTGGCAACGCGGATATCGAGTCTACCGACACCAACCTCTTCGCGCTCGATATCTGGCGTGAGAAAAACAAGGGCAGTCCGATGCTTATTGCCGGTGGCTTCTCCGCCGACAGCGCAAAGAGATTGGTCGATGAGGAGCTTCCTAACGACGACATTGCCGTTGTGTTCGGTAGATATTTCATCAGCAACCCGGATCTGGTGTACCGCTTGAAAAATAACATTGAGCTGACAAAGTACGACCGGTCGACCTTCTACAATCCCAAGTCCGAGACGGGATACATTGATCAACCTTTCAGCGACGAATTCCAGCGAGAATCGAAAGAGGCTAGACTATAAGGGGACTGTTGATGGTTTTATCATGATAGACGGCCGGCGCACTACTACTGAGGCGACCGGGATGACATTTGATTGATCCAAGCTTCTAGAATTACATGTATAGATAGATAGCGACCCAATTACTCAATGATGCTTAGCATTTACCTGTTCTGCCCGACATAATCATTACCGCGTTGGTCCATGGGCGTGATCGGGAAAGCGCCGGACATTGGCGGCAATCCTAAGCTGTCCTGTCTGACATTAGGAGGCGACTTTTGTACCTGAGGAGCTGGCTTGTTATCGAGCGCTGCGCCTGTACCAGCCTGGTCATAGCTTGCCACGGCGAATGCATTGTGGTGTGCCACCGGGGGGTCTCTGACAGGCATGGTCTGCACCGGGGGCATCGTCGCAGGTGGCAGCTGAGCGCTACCTGTCATTCGTGCCAGCCGAGCCTCTGTCTCCCGGAGACGGCTCTCAATTGCCGCCAGCTCCTCACTTTGATGGGTAACGTTTCTTTTCCTGAGGAGTCGGCTCAGCAGGGAGCATTGTACACGGCAGCATCCTTCTTACTTCTCTTCAATTTTCTGGGACAGCAGAGCCAATGGCTCGTCCCTGGCCAGGACGCTGTCGAGGTCCTGAGAGAGGCTCTGGGAGACGTTGCTGTACGGAGGTCAGCGGATGATGAGATGACAGCGGCATTGGGGTGGCTCACGTCTCCGGGAGGAAGCTCTTATTGCTGTTCATCGTTGCGGGGTGTTGCAGGCAGGAGAATGATACAATGAGCCTGCAGTCAAAAGATCCAATTCACTCAGTCCAAGGAGCAATGTGGGTCAATGCAGCTGTGGATGCGGGTGCGGGGTCGTGGTAGCTAGGGGTTGGCGAGGACTATATGCTTGAGGATGCTGGGAAAGGAACGAGGAATAGCTGATGGATCACAAGCAAGGAGGGGAGCGGTGCAGACAGGGAAGAAGAGGTAAAGGTACAAGTAGGGGAGCATAGGGGAAGGCAGCTGCGGCGGCGGTGCATGATGGCTGGCTGGCTGGCTGAGATGCAGCACATGCACGTTACGTTGACATGGCCCGTAAATAGTGGAGGGAGGAGACTTAGTCGAGATCGTCCGTTACCGCAATTAGATCAGATTGCCTTTTCCCGCGACAACGACTGCGGTAATCTTGTACATGTGCAGCGGGAGGCGGAGACAGAGGCCGTCGTTACTTGTGATGTCGTGAGAGTGGACTGGCAGAGACAGAGACACGAGGCAGAGGAAAATAGAAAAATAGTGTTCCGAGACTAGCAAAGTTACTCGTCCTCGACGCCTTTCTTGCCTCATGTGAGCGCCATGCCGCAAATCTCAAGGTCGCTCAAGGCGTCGCGTCCGGCACTTCAAGCCACCGTCGCTCGGAAAAATTCATCCACGCCTCACAACTCGCGCCATCTCGCTCGGCATCACCTCCATCAGCATCCAAACGACTCTCGACATGGCCCGCTACTGATCGCGCGGCTTTTGACACGAAATATGCCCGCCGCTGTCACCTTGTCCCGCCCTCTATCCTCGTCGTCTCCGTCGCGGTCGCGGGCGCATCTCGCCGTCGCTCCCCATGGTGACGAACGGCATCTCCAGCCCACACTACACTCCTCTCGAGGCGCTCCTCTTCTTCCAGGCTCTTAGGGCGCAGGATCTGACTGCCATCGACTTTGACAAAATATCAGAGGAGCTGCTCTCTGTCCCGCTGGTCAATAATGACGCTGCCTTTGATCGCGAACGGCTATCAGCCTCCGCCCTGCAAATCCTCTACTTGAAGCTGGTCAAGGACGAGGCACGAGAGGAGCTGGACGCACGTCTCCAGAACGGCAGCGTATCACCAGGTCCTCGGAAGCGGAAGGCCGCCAGTCCACCGCTGCCTACCATTGACGCCGCTGCTAAACATGCCCATCTTTTGCCGAGACTTCTCTACAAGCTCTACTCGCGCTATAGAGATGCCGAAGTGAAAGCCATTCAGGAGGAGGAGCAGAGAATCGATGAGCTGGATCGCGAGATCAAGCAAATTGAGACCGACGCGTCCGAGAACAAGGTTCACCAGCAGAATGGCGTGGAGATTCAGCCGCAGCCAATTCAGATTTCTGTGGACGATATCGCGCAAGCACCGACTAACGGCGATGATGGGACTCTTTCAGATGATGCGCAAGCTGTGGAGAAGCCGGACACACAGCTCCAGCCAGCTTCCGTTGATATTGATACCGCACGCAAGCATACGCCTGAAGCTGACACTTCGACTCAGCCAGCTGTCAAGGCCAAGTCACCTGCTCGACAGCCACCAAGCCGCGACACAGAGTCACAACCGCCTGCGCTTGTGAACACAAACGCTGCTGGCGTACACAGTCGGCCACTCACGCAGTCTCCGTTGTTGCGGCCAGGTCCCACACCCTCACCATATCAACCAACACCGTCGATGCAGCAAGCAACACCATACCTGCCTCATTTTCCCACAACAGTTATACCACAAGGAACTGTACAGAGCCCTCCGACCCAGCATGGATCGCAGAGTCAGTCGCCTACCTCGCCTCCCAAGGCGTTCCCGACGCCTACAGCGATCAAGATGCAGTCGCCTCCAGTGGTCCAGAATGGCTTCCAGCAGCCGCGCCCTCAGCTCCAACTGCAGCCTTCTCCATACGGCTCTCCGACACAGCGACCAGTCTCTGGCCCTGGCCATCCTGCTGGCCGTGGATTCCCAACTCCCCAACACCAGCAATACCAAGGCTTTCCCTCGCCTTACCAGCAGTATCCGCAACAACCGTATATGCAACAACCTTTGTCACATCAGCAGCAGTACCACATCCGACCCTCTCAGCAAGGCGGATTCCAATTGCCTCCATTTCAAGTGTCCGCTCAAGATCCAAGCAAGGTGCATCACCAGTATGCGAATCAAAACCCGCCGGCGGGCCGACATTCGACGCCGCAGACGCAGCCCAGAACAGGCCCTCAAAGTCCTTATGCACAGATCACGCCGGTACCATATACTCCCATCGCATCTCATCGTCTAAGTCTCGGAACAGATCGACTCACCGAATCTGTCGTGGCAAGTCTCAGGAGGCGTCGCTCGACTGCAACTTGGAAAGCATCCCCTTATCCGCCGCCTGATGCGCCCAAGTCGCCAACAAGGCCAGTGGCTGAGCCGATGAGCCCCGTACGAGCACATGCTGAGCTATCGAGGCCTGTGGGTCCTGACAAGCAGCCCCTGGAAGATGCAGGTGCTTCGAAGCAGACCAGTAGTGATGGCAGAAAGTCCACCCGCAAGACTCGTGGTAGCAGTGTAGCTTCGTCAACGAAGACAGGTTCTGTCCGTGGACGCACTCGCAGCCAGTCTGTGCTGTCGCAACCAGACGCTGTTCCCACCTCAATGCCCTCGACGGTCGGCCGGCGCAGAGTAAAGCACGAGCCAACCACACCCGCTGAGGCGCCAACAGAGGCAGAGACACCTCAGCCACGCACGGTCAGGACTCGTCGTGGGACGCTGCAAGCTCCCTCAGCACCGTCTACGGCTAAGCGTAGTCCGCGGTCCACTCCTCGCCCAGACCTCCACGTTCCGCCACGTAACGACATGGTATACGCCACCCGCAATTTCTCGCGCCTCTCGGCAGTGATTCTGAATGAGATCAGCGCCCACCGACACGCCGGTCCATTCCAAAAGCCAGTATCCGACCGCGACGTAGAAGGCTACCGCGACATCATCAAGCGTCCACAAGACCTCAAGAGCATCAAGGCCGCCATCACAGCCGGCTCGCGTGCCGTGGCCGCCGCCCTCGCAGCCAACACTGCAAACGACGACTCAGACACCGCCGGCTCTTCGCTGCTGACACTGTCCAAGACCGAAGACCTCATACCGCCAAGGGGCATCGTAAACTCGGCGCAGCTAGAGCGGGAAGTGATGCGCATGTTCGCCAACGCGGTGCTGTTCAATCCAGGCGACGACGGGATCGTGCGAGACGCGCGGGAAATGGCGGACGATATCGCGGGCAAGATTCAGGACTGGCGCGGCGTGGAGAGGGAGGGCGTGGAGCGTGAACGTGAGAGGGACGAGGATGATGGCGCCGCCGCTCCGGGGTCGTCTAAGCGTCGGAAACTGTAGTACAGACTTTCCAGGACAGGACGGGTTTGAGATGAGCACTTTCCCCCAGTGAGCGCGGTTGTCATCATTGAACGCTTTGGCTTCTTCTAAGCGTGAGATGTTACATTTTCTCGAAATGTCATGCGCTCCAGACTCGAGATTGACTATCGAACACTAATGCCATGATCTTCTCCTGTACAAATGTCATACTTTTACATCCTCATCGTACATGTTAAACTTCAACACTGCTCAATCAACATCCATCTCCTCACCCTCTGCCTCAGTATAGCTAATTCCCTTCTTCGCCCGTCCACTTATCCTCCTCCCACCAGCTCCAGCACTTTTCTTCCCCTTTGCCGCACCTCTCTTCGCAGGACCGACGACTTCATCTTCAGACATGTCCTCTCCCACGTCACTGCTACTGCTACTAGGCGTCATGACCTCCTTCCTCTTCCTCCCCCGCTGTGCAGCAGGAGCTTTCACTTTCTGCGCCGTCGGTGGCGCCGGCTCCGCAGCAACGGCGACGAGCTTCTCAGCCTTTGAAGCAGCCTTTGCGCGCTGAGCGAGGAGCAGCTTTGCCTTCTTCGTCGCCGGCGTGGCGTCGGGATCACTGTCCTCCATGACATCTGCATCAGCCGCTTCGGATTTGACGGTCGTCTTACGCGAAGCTGGTGTCGCGGGTGCGGCTTTGGGCTTGACTTCGCGCTTCTTCGGACGGAGCCATTCTTCCATTCCTGGCGGCCAGTAGACGCGGCCGTCTGCTCCGCCCATGCCAACTTCTTCGTCTGGGATCAGGTCTGCGGTGATTGAAGACTCGTCCTCGTTCACGTCCTCGCCTTTCTTTGCTGCTTTTGCTTTTTTGGTTGCTAGCTGACGCTTGCGCTTGTCGATGTCTTGTACGGCGAGCTTGTTGTCATCTGCGCGTGTGTATGGGATGATCTCGTTGATATTCTCGTGTCCCGGGAGCTTGAAGGTCTTCATCAATTCAAACACTGCCTGCTCTTTATCTTTGGCTTCGATCATCAGATCCATATCGTCCGGACAAGGAGGAAGCGTGGCAACTCTTGGACGGTGCTTGCGGCGCTGGCGACCGGTGATAGCACCAGGGCATGGCTCCGAGTAATGCATCTTTGGGGTGATCTGCTTGCGCCGCCATGTCGCGAGGATACGTGGATACAAGTTCACGACATCGGCAGTACCTTCTCTGATCTGTGTCGAGTCAAAGATGATGTTGTTATGGTGGTAGTCCAGCACAAATGGGATGTTGAGCTCTTCGCAGATGGGCAGAAGCTCATGCATTGACCATGAGACGTCGTCATTCTCTAGGACGAGACGGTTCTTTATGCTCTGCGAGAGACCCGAGTAGATTGATCGAAAGCGATCGAGGGTAGCAGCCTTGTCACCAAAGACACCGCCCATGTGCAAGATCATCACTGCATCGCGGTTCATCTGCTCGGGTAGTTTCAATAGCGATAACATCTCATCGTGGTATTCCAAATCCCGAATGGCATTGTCGGTGACAGATTTTCGAGGGGAGCCGAGCTGCGTAAACTGGCCAGGATGAGTGGTGACTCGATGTCCGTACTGCGCGATGACCTTTCCTGCTTCGGCCAAGTCGTGGGCAGCGAAATCGGCAAGCTTATA
This sequence comes from Dothideomycetidae sp. 11243, assembly GCA_000836255.1. Taxonomy (NCBI): domain Eukaryota; kingdom Fungi; phylum Ascomycota; class Dothideomycetes; species Dothideomycetidae sp. 11243. The sequence continues at coordinate 1,708,984 of DF938582.1, forward strand.
CCCATACTCTTCATGCGAAGCGAAGGGAAACATCTCACTGGACAAGCGCAGAAATCGAATGCCGTACTTCTCATTCCAACGAATCATCTTCGGGATGTCGCGAACATTGGCAAGACAGATGTCTTCGACGTATTTGCGGCCAAGAGCAAGGTCAGCTGGCTGAGAGCGATCTGGGCGATTCTTGGTCGCGTGCTCCGGCTGAGAAGGATCTTTGAGGGGATGCCTGTGCTCCAGGATTGATGCTATGCGACAAGTCCTCGAGCAAAAGACGGGTGGATTGGAAAATCTTAGGTATGTGTTCAAACAAGCATATCCCAAACGACCTTTCCACGGTAGAGGCAGATAAGAGCTGTTCACCGGGGGCGGACGAGTCAGAGCCTCCTTGACTTCTTCCTCGTCCACTTCCTCGTCTGCTTCTGCCTCCGGATCACGAAGAGCATCGGCATCTTCGGCTGACTTTATTGGCATTGGTGGCCCATCTTCCTTCTTGATCGCTGGGGTTTCGGCAGCCTTCTTGCCCCGGTTGGTCTTTGGCAGCGGCTCGTCAACTTCAGGCGGGTCCGATAGTGGACTTTCTGGCTCTTCCTCGGCTTTGATTGTTGGGCTGTCTACCGGCTTTTTGTGCACTGCAGTAGCCGCCTTTGCAGATTTCCTCGGCTTCGTTTTCGCCACCTCGGGGGTGAGCAGCCCAGTTCCATTGGCCGTAGGCGGCGGTGGCATGGTCATTGGCTCTGGATTCGACCTCACCGCAGTCGCCAACGATCTCTTGCGTTTACCAGCCATTTGAAGATAGTATGCTGAAACTCGTGGCCTGCAATGCAATGATCGACTAATGCGTAAGAGCTGGAGCATCAAATCACAATACAGTAACAAAGAGCAGACGATTCTTCGAGGGAGACAAGGGAATGTCGAGGGATTTTCTCAAAGAGGGATGAGATCGATTGACAAGAGAGGGGCAAACAGCAAGCCCTGTCAGAAAAGACTTGATATGGGAGATCACGACGCGCATTGCAGCGCGTTTCTTTTCCAAAGTCGACGATCCGATCGCATCTAACAAATCTCGCCGTGACGTCAGCCCCAGATCCGATCCGATCTGGGGGGGTCTGCACATGACTCGCCGAGAACGAGTTGCCGGAAACCAGTTCGAGTCAGCAGATGGAGATGTGCATTTTATAAATGGTCCATTTTGGTTGTCTAGAGTATTCGCAATATCCTCTGGGCAATGCGGTGGTATATATACCAGTATCACTATCCATGAACCCTTGCAGACGCCAGTCGCTTGAGCACCAGAAGACTTTTATTCCACCATCTCAACATATGAAAGCACCATTGGCCTCTTTCAGCGTACCAGCACTGCGACCTGCGTCCCAGAACAGACTCGTTGCTTCGTTCACGTCCTCTGCCGACACAACATTGCCTTGACTGCTACGGCTGCGTGCCAGGATGCCTGCTGGCGCTAGCAATTGCAACGCGTACCTCAAACTGACACTCTCGCCTTGCTTCGTGAGTGCGTCCAACGCTTCGTCGGCCAGCGTCATTGTGCTAATGAGTCCGCCGCCTTGCAGACCTGCTGGTGCTGGCGTGCTGTACTCCAATGTCGCTCGCGTGGAGATGATCGACCGAATCTCGGGCGCGCTGTATGGATGCGTCGGTACAATCAGCAGTCTTGCCAGCAGATCAGGCGGGATGCCATGAGCGGCGATGAGATTGTCGCTGCCCTTGACACTGGTCGACCCCCTATTGGTGGCAAGAATAACAATTGGTGAAATGCTAGACTCGAGGGCGCGGTTAAGATAGGTGAAGCATTCGAGATCAAGCATGTGTACCTATCGCGTCATCAGTACTGTAGTGATTCAAATCTTCGCTGAACTCACCTCATCAATGAAAAGCACGCCAGGTACGAGCTCCGCCACACCTTGGTCGATGTACTTGTTGACAACCTTGTTGATCTCAGCCCTCAGCTTATCTGTGATTTCTGTTTTCCTTGGTTTCATAAGCTGGCCCATCATGCTCATAACGTCCTGTCCACCTTGCGGGCGGGCGTTAGCGACGTCCAGGTCGTGGAGTGTGACATCCTGGACCACCTGCTTTTTCTTGTGCACCTCGCCCTTGGGAACAGGCACGTACTCTTCCGCTTCCAGATCGAACTCTGTCGAAAAGGCATCACTCCTGCCTACTCTCTTGACAGCTCCCGTGTTCGCCTCGATATAGATCACATCACCAATGCGCACCCTCTCCTTCGTGATAGCTTCGTAGATGGAGGGGTCTAAGCGAAGCTTTTTCGTGCCTCTCGCCGATCTCAGAGTTATGATAAGATGTGAGATTGTGCGACCGTAAGTTCCAAGAGGGTTTTCGGTCTCCTCGGGGCTGAGCTCCGTGACTTCCCCCTCGTAAACTTCCTTCGTCTCTTGCACCCGCAGTCCAATGGCGCGCCGAAAGTTCTCCATCAAAGCCTCTGTTTTCTTGACTTCGGTCGAGTACACTTCACTTCCCACAATTGGGCAGAAGGGCACCTTCGTTCCGAGCTCCTGCGACACTGCAAGTGCGAGCGCCGTCTTGCCTGTGCCCGGTCCGCCGGCGAGAAGCACAGCGCGTCCTGCCATCTTCTTCGCCTTGATCAGATCCACCACCAGTCCGCACGCTTCTCGTGCTGATGTCTGGCCGATGAATCCTGCAGAGTTCGTGTTTGCGCGACCATCGGTCCGCAACCCGAGGCCTTTGATATGTGAATGGGCGGCTGTCCGGTTCTCTCGGCCAGTCCCTTTGACTTCGGATATTTGGACCGGCTTCATGCCACCAGAAGGCGCCACCGCGCCATTCGTTGATGCCATGTCTTGTGTGAGGAATTGAGTCGTGAGTGAGGGTCGAATACGAGAATCTCAATCCGATCAGGCTGCTGAGCTCTTACGCCGAGCTTGATGAACGAAACAGCGGGTATGTACCAATGTTTCCGTACCACCCAAGCGGCCAGATATCGCTTTAGGGATCTGATGGAGACGATAAGCTTTTGTGACACGGCGTTTAGAGGCCAATTCGAAATTGACAAGACGAGGATGCTCTGCTTAAGTGGTCACGAAGCGCGCGAGCTGGGAAAAGTCGCGGCTTGGCGTTTTGGTATCGGCTGAATATCGGCCCAAAAAGTTACTTCACTTCCATGTAATCGACGACGACAGCGAGTGCTTCATATTTCGATGAATTCGAACAAAAGATGCTTGCATAGTCGCTAGGTACCAGCGCGCTCCAGAACAAAATATGGCGACGATCGGGCCGCGCTTGCGGAAGCTTCAGACGGTGAGTCTACTTGAAGCATTGTTGCGGCTTGCGCTAACTATCTTCTAGAAGGTACAGCTCCTCGGGACACTTTAGATACGAAGAAATAGAACTGACTCATTGCCATAGCTTCTCGCAATGCGCATGGGCTCGGGGGCCGTGAAGCTGCCTAAGGATGTACAGCGGATACACATGAGATTTGCGCCGCGATTAGGAAACGGACACATGGGACCACGGTACGCGGAACAAGAAGCTCCACAGTGTTAGCGCCATGAGCTCGGCTGACGTTGTCCTTAGCAAGTTCTGGAAGCACGAGCTGATCCGTCTCAAATTTCATAATCCGGCGGTGTCAATGACGGTGGATAGGAGTGTCAAAACGGAGGAGGAGGCATTTCTGACCGTCTTCTTCGCGCCAAAGGACGCGGCCAAGACATCTGGCGCCGAGACTGGCGGGACGCACGCCACGACTTCGACGTCAGGCGACAAAGTGGCATCGGATCACACTCCGTCGGAGAAGACCGAATCGGTGTCGATATCACATAAGCTTCCGCACGAGATCTTACAAGATCTGGTCAGATTGACCGACGCGGAGATAATCGATCCCGAAGCGGAAGACGTGCAGCTAGAGAAGGACCTCGCGGAGCAGGACACGAGAAGTCAGGCAGATAGGGAGCAAAGCATGGCATTGAATGCCGAGAAGAAGAGACAAGCAGATCTGTTGGCGGAGGCCAGAGGGCAGACCGCATAGAGCACAACCGGTCTTGTTGCATATAGCGGCGCAGGGTTACCATGTAATAAAAGTCGTCAATCTCTATGTTGCGTCTAAGAAGAAGGATTGGCTATGCAGCTATCATGCCTTTCCACCATGCTATCGCTCCTAATACGAACACGACAACCATAGCATCCGCTACGACAGTCGTCCAGATAGTCATGTATCTGCCAGCGACTCTGATGTATCCCACCCAGGGTTCCGGTATCATGCCCGAGTTCGCAATTGTCGCCAGCCATCCTCCGCCTTGTAATTGACCCTTTTCGAGAAAATACCTGCTCGATTGCAGCACCGTCTCCACCGTGGCAAAGATGTAAAAGATATTGGGCCCGATCGCGTCGGGCAGACGTTGCGACTCGAGACGCGCCAGCTTTGATCCGTTGAACGAGGACGTAAGTCCGACGTAGAGCGCGAGTGACAGGGCGAAGACGGCATGCACGATACGCCACACGTAGGCAGTGTCGCTGACAGGCTGTGCCGCTTCCTGGGAGGCTTTCTGCTGGCCAGACATCATGGACTGCATAAAGGCTGGGAGTTCGGGCATGCCGCCGTTTGGGTTGGAGGGATCTCCGCCCGGCATGCCGGCCATCATTTGCTGCATCATCTGCATCATCGGATCGGCATTTGGGTCGATGTCTGCCCTTGGTTGCGCTGTATTGGACGGTATTCGGCGAGGTTCCGGTTTCCAGTGGTGCTCGGAGATCTCCATCTCGTCCGGGTCTGGCGCATGCTCGGACACCGTGGGTCTCGGAGGAGGTTGAGACACTGCAATGGTAAGTCAAGGTGCCTTCGAGGCCGCTGTGACATCGCCCATACCATTTTCGACCGCAGGCGCAGGCCTACCGGAGACACCAGTGATCTTGGCCAGGCGATCTGAACCTTCAGAGGTGATTCTCGCAGTGCGCTTTTCTCTCCGCAAGCGTGCCTGACGCTGCGCCGGCGACTCTTCCGATGTGTCGGCCATCTTTTGTGCGGAAAGACTCGCTGGTCGGAAAGTCGAGCTCTGAGACGTGGAGTTTGTGAAGCTCCGCCGCTGAAATGGCGGCCGACTTCAACGCCAAGCCGAGTCGATGTCTCTTTGTAGGGCATCATTTTATAATTAAGTTACACGGCTATGTGCCGCATGAACTTGCTTGTTTTGAGCTGAGAGAATAGGATGAGTCTTCATACTAAATCTCTATAATCTTTGAGCGCGACTCCAGCCCTCTCAAAGCCCGCTAGATGAGAATGCCTCCCTTGACGCATTTCCTTTGTCTACCTCTAGTAAATGCCCACTCAAGACCAGAACTCGAGCGGAATCTGCAACGCTTCAAGTCCCAAATCGCCTCTGTTCCCCATCTGAACATGAGATCAGTCTTCCAAAGACAGCTATTCGACCTGCGGGCACAATTCACCTTACTCTCGGAGTCATGAGCCTCTCAAAGGAGCAGCTCGAGCAAGTGACCGATGAGCTCCGATCTCTGGACATGAAGCAGCTCCTAGGTGGCGCTATAATAAGCTCTCAGTCCAAATCTACCCACGACTCAGCGCCACAGCGTACTGAGCCAGACGCTCGTCATCCAGCAACACTACTCAGACCGATCTCGCCACCACCATCACGACCGAACCCGACCACCACTCCTCCTCCTCCTCCTCTCCGGATCTCCCTCACGTCCCTCCACCCAATGCACGCACCGAGCAAGACGTCCATCCTCTACGCTGCGCCGACAGACCCATCAGACCGTCTCTACCCCTTCTGCAACGCTCTGCGCACGCACTTCACATCGAAGCACTTCCTGGTCCCCGATGAACGGCCGCTGCGACTGCACGCCACCATCGTGAACACAATCTATGTCAAAGGCCGGGACCGCGAGGCCTTTTGTGGCGATGCGGAGACCAGGGAGCAGCAGCATCATCGTCGCGGTAGACGACAGGGGCCGCTGAAATTCGATACCACGGCCCTGGTGCGGCGGTATGCCGGGTTTGAGTGGGTGCGTGATGTGCTCGTTGACCGCGTTGCGATCTGCGAGATGGGTGCAAAGGAAGTGCGTGACCAGAATGGTGAGGTTGTCGACTCTGTCTACAATGAGGTTGTGAGCGTGCCAATCTAGAAGTGCAAAGTCACGAGTAGCGGATACCCAGTTATTGAAAAGCGAGGTTGGTGAATGTTCAAATTCAGCAGGCGCTCATGGCTAAGTCTACATAATATGCATATCGTCATGGTCATCCCGTTTCGTTACCGGGATTAGTAGATTCAACTAGTAAGATCCCCTCATCCTGTAAATATCGACGGAGCACGGATCGAAGAGAAACTAAAATGATCCGGCCCCACACTCTCGGTTGTCGGCCTCCTATTTTAGAGTCTTTGGGTATTAAGCGTGAGGAGTTTCGTCAAAGGTCGCTTTGATGCTCGCTACGATGCCTTAACATCGGCTCGCTTGTCTTCCACAAAGGCGAAAGTCAGTAGATCGTCTGCCGTAGGCCGCTTCTCGTGCTCGATCTCGAAAGTCCTCTCAAGGAAAATGCGCACCTCCTTACTCGCGGTGGCAGGAATATCAGGTCTCGCCTCACCGCTACCTCCAATCTTGAAGATAGCCTGAAGTTGGGTGCAGTTGGGATGAGGATGTGAACCAGTCATCATCTCGACAATGAGACAGCCCAGCGACCAAATGTCAGCTTTGCGCGTGTAGGCTGTCTGCTTGACGACCTCCGGTGCCATCCAAAACACGGATCCTTGCAGCGATACCCGCTGGCCAGCCCGGCCCTTCGGGTGCACGACACTCGTCCTTAGGGTAGATTCCACGCGCTTACTGATGCCGAAATCGGAAATCTTGACGCTGCCGTGGTTGTCGACAAGGATGTTGGCGCCCTTGATGTCGCGGTGAATGATGTCCTTACTGTGGAGATATGCAAGGCCATGTAGGATCTGTCGCACAAAGTTTGAGATAAGCGGCTCTGGAAGCGAGCCATAGTTGACAAGCATGGTGGCAACACTTCCTCCAGCGACATACTCCAAGAAAATGTTGAGGTGGGTATCATCCGAATTCGAGCCCAGATATTGCACAATGTTTGCGTGCTTCAGTTCGCGAAGAAGGTCAATCTCGCGCTTCAACGCTTCAACCATGTTGTTCTTCTTCGCATCCACAGCGGTGTTATTGGACGAAGGCATCTCAACCTGCTTGAGAGCCATCAATTCTCCTGTAATAGCATGAAGAGCAAGATAGACGGTGCCGAAGCTGCCCTGGCCAATCATGGCCCCCTTCATATATTTGAGGTTCTCCCAAGAATCTTGTTCGAGATGTTCCATGAGCTCTTCGTCATCTTCCTCACTATCTTCGGCAATGAAGCGAGAGAGCCGGGAATTCAGCGATTCAGCACCATCACCCACTGCTCCAGAGTCATCAAAGTAGCTACGCATGATGGTATTACCGTCCTCATCCGTCGTGGTTGGGTTGTTGCTTGTGCCGCCATTCGAATCCGATCCGCTTCCTTCACCAAAGGATACGTACGATTTTCGGCTAGGTTCAAATGCCGAGTCTTCGTTTAGAGGCTCAAGCACCGATAATGTCACAGACTCGCGATAATCTGACTGCGGCCTCCCAAGGCGCACAACCGAGAGTGGCCGAAGCGACTTTTGGTTAGAGCCTTGAAGCCAGGTATCGGCAATAGTAGGGAGTGGCGGTGCATCCTTGAGGCTAGAAGCAAAGCTGAAATTGCTGGCCACTGACATTCGGTTTGCAGCGCGACTCAGTCGTTGCGACCTGCGAATAGACATGCGGACTGTCCTGTCCATCTTCTCTTTTTCGACGTCGGGGAAATACGACGTGAGATCTTGGGTAATCAATTCAGTCGGCGGACGTTGACCATAGAAATCTTTGAGCTTGCGGGCACGAGCGCTTGCAGAGGTGGAGGAGCTCTCGGTCCTCTTGAGAGATCCTTCAAAGTAGGCTTTTGTCTTGTATTCAGACGCAGGCGACATAGGGTACGTGACCGATGGGAGTGGCAAAGACTCTCCGATGAGCTTCTCGATTTTCATCTGACTCTTCGATTTTCCCGGTTGATGTACCTCAATTGCAGGTGGTGATGGAGGATCGTTCTCCGCAAGCTTTGCTGCAACACGGAGTTGTTCGCCCTCGGGTTCTCCGGCGTGGATCTTGCGTAGAATCAGACGGCCCCGCTCACTCCTGGTGCGATCACTAACAATCCTCAGGAGCTCATTATCGCCGAGCCTGCGACAGTGCACCGGGTTTGGATCCGAGCCTTCGAGAACGTAAAAGCAATAACTTTTGTAATGCTGTTCGTTGAGCAGGCCTTTCCGCAATGTCAAGCAGATAATATCGTCGGCAGTCTTGCATCCGGTGATGTTGACTACCGACGATCGGCCATTGTCGAAAACAGTGCGTATCAAAGGCTTGTCCATTGGAAGCACAGCATTATAGGCAGCGAGATTATCCTGGCTTGGGCTTCCTTTGATGTGTGAAGGAAAACGAGCAGTCTGAGGAGTTTCTGACTGTTTCTGGCTTGACTTCGACGAGCCTGGAAAGAATGCTAGCCCTGATTCCTTTCTGCCCGAATCCAGCGGACTCATGACACCGTGCTTCTGACTTCGAACACTCCTTGAGTCTGCATCCACCATCGGTGAGCCAGGACGGGAAGATGAGTTACCCATAGGAAGCCCAGATGTATCATAATGACGGGACAGCCGCTTGTCAGCACGTGAGGTGCCTGCGCTACGAGCAGAGTGCAGACCGCGAGGCGAGGCAGACGTAGGAGGAGCAGCAGATGTGTTATCCAAGATAGCAAGCGAGTGGCGATTGATGGTCCTTTTCGATGCTCTTCTTGCGGCCGAATTGCGGAACATTTTGGCTTGCGAATTGATCCTCACCCTATCTCCAACTTTTGTGACACCGAGCTCTTTCAATGTGCTCTGGTCCAGATCCATTAGGTTTTCGCCATTGATATTGTGGCCTGGAGCGTGGGTCAGTATCCCGAGCCGAACCCTTGATAGCAAGCATCACTAACGATGAAAGAGCTCTACATATTGGGCGCAGTTGATGCTCTTCAGCCAATCGCCTACGCGTGTCTCGTCCCAGGTCCTGCTGCTGATTAGATGGTGAGCCACGAAGGTCGCGTGTTGTACCTGACTGACCTCACGGAATCCGACACATCATACGGTTCAGAGAATTCTGATTCGGTAGGACTGGCGAACGCGCCCGCGGCAGCTCCTGCTATTCCTGGTGTCCTGTAAGAAGCTCCTGGGCCATTCCCCATGGGCCCAGGGTATTGCGATCTCGTAGCTAACATTGCCATATCGTCTGTGAAAAAGTCGGCCGCGTGACGACGAACACGTCGGGCGCGCAAGCTCTTTTCAAGATGCCGCCGGGGCTATGAAGATGTCATGCTGCCTGCGCGTCGGCAAAGGAATACGAAGGAAGGAGGAAGAGCGAGCTGTTGGCCAAGTTGGTGAATATGATATCAGAGCCGAATCGAGCGACGCGTTCGGCAAAGAACCACGGAACCAAAGGAGCGCTCGTAATGAGAGCGAGGATAAATGTGGACAAGGGGATTAGAGAAATGATGAGGCACAGTGGAGGGGCAGAGAAGCCGATAGGCTCCAGCGCGACGGTAGGAGGTCGATGAGACGTTCTGAAACGAACTACCGGGTGAGGCGCGGAGGGTGGGATGGCGGAAGATGGAAGATGGCCAGGGCTCGGGACGGATAACGGGCGTGCACGACAGTGGATGCGCAAGAGTTGTTGTTGCTGGATTCTTTATCGTGCTATAGGCAAATCTTGTGCGGAAGCGATGATGATTGACAGCCTTTGAGACATGGTGGGACGAAGTGGTTGAGGACGACTGTGTGTCGCTTGCGCCTGAAGGGACATCTATCGCCGATACTTGGCTACATACAGTACATGGCCTCCACTAGCTAGATGGGCGCTGGCTTCGGCAATGAGGCTGCCTCACAGACCTTTCCCGGGCTTCTCGGGCCACCCACACATTTGTTCGTATAATTATCTACCACAGAGGAGTGCGCGATGAAAATAGGGAAATCGTTAGTCCTCAGTTTGCTCGCTGAGCACGATCTTGTCCAACAAATGGTGACTAGACCTCAGCTCCGCTTCGGGCGCGGCGCACAAACGGGAGCTCGTTAGCCAAGGACTGTGGATGTTCGATGATGGGGCTGCAGCCGCGGCCTTTGCTTGGCTGCGGTGGGCTTCGCAATCCTCTCGTCAGCAAGCTGCAAGCTGGTTTCATGCTCGGGAGGGTCACAGCGATCAGCAGGGCGCCGTCGTTTCATCCCACCCCCTTTGGGCGTCCACTTTTGTTTGTTTATCACCGGCCCTTCTTTCTTCTTCTTGTCTACGGCGTACCTCTGGGAGAGTGGAAGAGGCACGCGAGATCGAAAGCATCTGCTTGCGGCAGAATTCATTGGAGAATCGCAGAAGACGGCCACTGTGGCGGGTCGAGGGAATTCCAAAGGGAGAGTTCGCTTCTATGCGTTCGGTGATCATTGACGGGGGACGTTCTATTTGTGGAATCGATCACGAACGCGCGAGGATTTTTGATCCCAGAGGAACTGCATGTATGCTCTACAGGGCTGCTCGAACCATTAGGTCAATAATCACTGTACTTGTCGCTGGCCATGCCCATGCAGAGTCTTCAATAGACGCTCCAGGCCGCACTGAGACTGTCTGCAACAACTCGCTATTTTCATGCCTCAGATGCATTATTGAATATGTTCTACCCGTGGCTGTGACACTTATGAGAAGTCTTATGGCTGGCCAGACCCCGAAATAGTACCTGGACGTTTGCCCAATAGTGGTAAGGTATGTTAGATCCGACTCGCCCTACAAGAACGTTGTGGCCGTTTGTATGCCTTGGCCACGAGTTCAAACGTCTCTCGGTCTAAAGAAGCCTTTGTCTCTAGCGTGACCTCTATAATGTGTGACCTTGTCGGGAAAGACCGGCAGGTTCCATACTCCTTCTTGCCCGACATTTGCGCTTTGCCTAAATGTTTGGATGTCACGGATGCACATATCACCAGTAGCGACCGATCAGAAGCCCGGGGCAATGCATGATTCGCTGGTCAGATCTCATGAGCACCCTTAGACGGACGGTGCCAACGCATGCTGCCGGCTGATCATGCCGAGTCTCGCATTCCATACCCAGGTGAGAGGCGCCACGGCTTTGCAGGGCGCATGTGCTCTTCATGTCCATATCTGAGGTATCGGTGCTGTTGAATCATGTGGCGGTCGAAGTCGCCATCACATATAGTTCTTTCCCTTCATAGGAAACTACCCTTGGTGAAGAGCGCCGGCATATATGGGGAACTTTCCCATGCTTGTGATTCGAAAGTGGCAGCCCTACAACTTTGCCTGCCACAGTATGCAGCATCAATGTGCAGGTCAATATATCGGTGAGGCCCAGCTGTACCACCGCTTTGGGAGGTGCGGCAAACTGGAGTGCACGATCCATGTGCAATACGTTCCAATTTGATTGTGACCTGAACACTGTCCAAGAGTGCAGCACAGGAGTGGGCCGCATTGCCCCACTATAACAGACACAGGACTACATTATATCCTCGCACAATTTGCCAGACGCAAAGGTGGATGTGGACTTGGTATAAACATGACTAAGGCAAAGCACTTGAAGCAGAGACCCATCGTCTGAGCAATACCCTCGAGTGCGGGATAAGGAGCCAGGTTGTGTCGTGCAAACTCACAATCTGCGAGGACAATCGACGCGATTTAGAAGCCACGGTCTGCCGTTAATGTACCGCAGCCCACCCGCATTGAGCGAACATGTGTCCGGTCTCCGAGGCCTATCGCGCACATGAGGGGCATGAGTGGCATGAGGGACTTATCATCAGCCGTATGCGGTGCAGCACGCGGGTAATGTTACCGTGCGGCGCGGGGCGGGGGTGACGTACTCTTCGACTTCCTCTTCCTGGTTCGCTACTACTGGGCTCCATCTTCCCGCGTGCCATGCCGTTCCCGACCGTCGTTGATTTGTCGTCAGGCCGAAGCGCCGGAGGTTGTTAGATGGCTGGGTCAAGGTCCACCTTTCAAGGCACGTCGGTGGGCAACTGATGACACTGTGTCTGCGCGAGCATCGACCGCGGCTCGTCCCAAAAATGGCGACGGCTGCGCCCGCGCCGTTCCTGCCACCTACGCAAGGCGAGGCCACGCAGAGAGGGAGAGGGACGCAGACGCAGGGAACACATGGTAACCTCAGCCAGCGCGCGGCGCTGCTGCAACCTTTTAGATTCCGCAGACATTGGGATAGTAAAGCAGCAGCGCCCGCCCAATTGTCCATTTGTTTGCCTGTCCTTCTGTCTTCCCCTGCCTCGCTTCTGCTGCACGTCTGCTTCACGTTGCTTGTCCTTCTTCCAATAGCGAACTAGCTACGCTGCCCTTCTCGTTCGTACCGCCACACCCGAGCCTCTTAAAGCGCCCATAAGCCGCGCCATTTGCCTTGTTTCCAACCACACTTAATACCGCGCCGCCCTCTGCCTCATTCTGTTTCTTTCTGGCTCCGACTCTCCTGAACACATTCGGCGAACACGCAGTCTACTATTCATCGCTAACGCTACGCCTTACACGTCACAAAATTTGAGAGTACATGATCACACCTGCCGCTCCGTTCCACGCTTCAACACTTCATATGGTACCAGCTCAGCTTCTGGAATCGTTACGATACTGGTAGTCGATCAGGGCTGCAGTGCCGTCTGACGGCCCTGAAGCCGCGTTCAGCAACTGCACGACTGTCTACAGCACCCCTGAATATATAATGCAATCTAATGAGCCAGAGGCCACCTCAGGTGGGCGCTCGCGCGCATCTGCTGCGGCCGCGCAGTACGGAACTATCCCGCTTCGATCGGGCATTCAAGATGCCGTCAACTCTGCCATCGACAACACTCATTCGGATATCGACCCCCATCTGGTTTCCAAGATCACCGAGCATGTCGTCAGTGCTCTAAAGAAGGAGATGTTGAACAGCAACACAACGAATGCGTCACAGGCAACCTCGGCGCCTCAGCAGTCAAGTCAGACAACGGCTTCTCAGTCAAGACAAGCTCGGTCGTCAAGCAGAGTCACCCCTCAACACACGCCGCGATTCGATCCGCAAGTAATTCCCAACGAGCCGCCAGCCACTACACTATACCAGCCCGCACCACTGCCGACCCGGCAAGCGGCGCCGGCTTCGCCCACGAGCCCGGCATCGTCACATATTCCACCTCGGTACACTCCACCGTCTCCAAATCGCCATGATGCCTCCAGCAGCGGGTCCAGCTCTCCAGACCCTACATACTTGGATGGTGGGAAGAACAGTCGGAGGGATAGCAAATCGTCTATGTCAGGACCGGAAGATGCCTCTGGCCCTCGGCAGCGGATGCGGCCTGTTAGAATACCATCTGCTGTGGAGGAGACATCCTTGGAGAAAGCATGGAAACCGCTATTTGAAAATGGCCGACCGACTGCACGGCTCGGTCAGTTTCTGCGTGGGCTCGCCAAACATCTTATTGAGGATTGCAAGCCACAGCACAGTATCGTGGTGACCCCGGGAAAGCTTGCCGACTTTTTCAAGGTCACTGAGCTACAGGCCGAAATGTTTCCATGGACAACAGTCTTTGGCGGCAAGCTTACCAACTTGGCAATCTCGAGACTGTTTCTCAGCTTGAGGTGTCAGCATCACTTGATCCAGTTTGGCGACCAGGACACCCCCACCATCCCAGGACTGACGCCCGCCGGATTCGAAACCTTCATGACGACGCTGATCCAGGCTTATCCTGATCAAGAATACCAACGTCTAAGCAAGGCAGTGAAGAACATGCCCATCAGTAATGCCGACAGTCCTAGTGAAAGGTTTCCCAAGGAATTGACCAGGCGACTTTTCCCGGCCTCTGGAGACTCTTCACAGGCACAACGTCTGAGCGCGGCATTGAGCATCGACCCCGGCGTGCAAGCCAACTATTCAAACACGATGCCACCCCCGCCTGCATCGCATGCTTCGAACCAATCGTCCAATTCGTTCTTTGCGGAACGTGATCGAAATCCTCATTCGAGCCCCTCTTTCTCCTCGGCCATCGACGATGAGGATCTACGCGCGGCTCCAATGCCGATAGAACGCGAACGAAAGCCATACACGGCAAGAGAAGGTGGTGGCAAAGTTCACGAGGGTTCTCGCGGTCAGCTCGACGGTCAAAGATCCGAAAGCCACACACGTTCGACTCGGTCCAACACCAACGCAGGTTCGGGAACGGCGCCATTCGCACAGTACCAATCTACACGGCCCATCGACATGTCCAATCAACCGCCGAGGAGCCATCGTATGTCAGTCAACGGCCCCCCGACTTCACGGTACATGAACAGTCCTGGCATGCCCAATCCTTACACGCGATCTGAGGGCAACAATGTTTCTGAAATTCCAAACTCCTTCTACGCGTCCAATCTCGGCGATTACGATGACCAGACTCGGGACGGGCGTCGCTCCTTCCGGCGTCAAACCACCGAAGAGGACATGACGCGAGGATCTGGAAGTTATCCGCGTTTCGATCATCCAAACAGCTACAATTATGGCTTCAGAGCAGGCATGGACCCACCGGGCAACAGCTTTCCGGGACAAACACCGTCGTCTCATGGCTCCCGGTATTGACGCATAGTCTTGCAACCTCTATGCTAATCTCCTTTGTATTGTCTGATTTCGAGTGCACAGCACTTGGAAGTAAGGCTTATTGCGCCGGCGCATATCCTGAGGAGAGCCGGCTCTCTCTTCTCTAGTTCATGTCTCATATATCCGCTGCATTAGCAGAACTCGTGTTCTTGTCTTCCGCAATTTTTTTCTCCCTCGCGTTCAACGGCCGTCTGACCATGCGTCAAGTATTATGCGACATTCACGATACCCCGGCATCCAGCCATTTACGCGATTGATTATTATTACCATTTCTGGCACATTGCGGTCTGCAATTTGGGTTCGTGTCCCCCTTTCGGACAAATCGTCGGCCTATTAGGGGAGAGTGGACCCCTTCTGCGTTGTAGCTATTTGGATTTGGCTGTCAATACTCTGGGTAGGTTTCTGTACCGTCATACCGCCTCACCGCAATTGTATAGCATTTGAGGTGGTTGCGGCACTAGACAGATAGCAATCGACAGCACACATGCAACACAATCCCCGAATCGAGAAGTCTCGGCCCGATACGCACCGTGCGCGTAAGATGTATGCTTCGGTGATACTCGATCAATCCTCTCCGTTCCCTTCCGCTGTAGCTGACAGCCTCAATCTCGTCACCGCCCCCCCTTCTTTACGCTCCAACATCAGACCTCATCTCCTCCTCGCCACCGTATCCTTGCCCCTCCCGTCCCACAGACGAGTCGTCCTCATCGCGCCTCTCCGTCCGTCCATACCCCGAATCCGTGCCCGCCGAACCATCATTCCCCGTCGTCGTCCCGCCCATACCGCCCTCGCTGATACCCTGTCCGTACCGAATATTCGCCGCCGTTCGCTCACCGCGTTCCTCGGCCGCGGGATCTGTCGTATCTGCGGACTTGGATGCGGAGCCCAGTTGGCCCTTTGATGTCGGTGCGGAGTCGCCGAGGCTGGAGGACTGGGATGTGTATCTGTGTTTGGGGGGTTAGTGGAGTAGATGATGGGTGAGAAGGTACACGGACTGGTCGAAGGTGGAGTCGCCGCCCTTTTCGGCGTCGATGAGGCCTGAAGATGACATTTTCTATTAATTGACCTGGCACGTTCCGTTGTATTCAAGTTTGTAGAAGTGTGGAAGTGGTCAAGCGAGTGGTTGAGAGTTATAGCTAGCTGTGATGAATGGTTGAACGCTGTGCAAGGCGAACGATGACGAAAGCGGCGTGTGTGGGGTTGATTCACGCTTCAGGCTTCACCACGGCCGAAATAGGCATTGCTTCGATGTAACAAAACGGATTGAATAATTTCTTGTGTTTTGCACAATCTGAACTCCTTGCTATGCATGTGTTACAGGTGATCAACACCGTATGCGATTTCACATATCATCATCAAAGTCAATACCCATCATGAAGCTGTAAATGTGGTCAATATTCTATAACGAAGAGCCCCGCAACAAACGTACCTCTCCGAGATGCGCATGAATTTTGCGACGAAGGCTTCGAGGTGGAAAATGACTTTCTGCTTCGAGTCAGCCACTTCGGCTCAGTGAATCCACGCCCAGACGCTTTGACTTACGGTTCCCGTCCTGATCCTGTGCTCGTAAAATGCAGCCCATTTGACGACTTCAGACTTGAGCGAGTCATCGATCTTGGGCATCAACTTCCAGGTCAGAGTCTAAGCTCGTCAGCATGAAAGAACACGAGTTCGCTTGTTGATTGGACTGACCTTTAGCACAGTCGTGGCTGGGATACAATGGGTGAGCAGGTCATATAGCTTCGCTCTTATGTGTAAGATCTGCTGGGGCGTGTGCTCGGTAATCATGTCATTGGCGATCTCAGCAATCAGTGCCTCCCAGTCTGGTGGTGGGATCGGGGTCTTTTCATTGACCGACTCGCTGCGTCATTGTCAGTGCCATTCCGCGAGCAAGTCGATGCGACGGCAGAGTGCTCACTTCTGTGCGTGGACAGCTTCGTACATCAACAAAGCCCTTCTTAGATTCCTGCCGCTCTCTTTGGCAATCCTCTGTTCAAGAGGCTTACAAGCGATGTATTTCTCTTTGTCTCCTACTCGCCTGAGCACAGCACTGATTTCTTCGATGCTGGGAGCAGACACTCTGACCAGCAAGGTTCTCGAACGGATTGGAGCGATGATATTACTTGTGCTGTTCGCGACCAGAATCAATCTGAGATTTGGTGAATATTTCTCCATGGTTCGTCTCAGGGCGGCTTGCGCATCTCTTGTCAAGTGATCGGCTTCGTTGATGACCACAACTTTGAACCTCTGCTTGGCACTCAGATCGACCTGCTGTGTTTGTGCCACCTCTTTCAAGAGATCTTGAACCACGACCCGATCGTAGTTGCCGACATCCGAGGGCGTGATCTCCAGGTGGTAATTTGAGCTGACAATATTGAATTCGAGCTTGCGATTGGAAGTGGTCTGGAAAACGCGGGCATCAATCTTGATCTTTTCTACACCGGGGCCGTAGAGAGCGCGGAGGGTCGCCATGATTCTAGTCTTCTTCCCTGCCCCAGATGGCCCATAGAGCAGCAAGTGTGGGAAGTCACCCGAGGCAGCAAGAGCGCGGAGACGATCCGAGAGAGCATAATGGTAGGAGAGAGTATCCAGAGACCGCGGACGGTGCTTGTCGACGAGCAAAGCCATTGCGACGCAGAGTGAGTGTTATGTACTTGCTGATGAGCGCGATCGTGATGGTCGAGAATTGGAGAAACGCCGTGAATTACAGAGTCGCGCAAGCTTGACGCGGGTGACGTGACGCGCTTCCATCTCGAATTTCGAAGAGCAATCACATTTCCCTTTTGGGAAGTGGTCCTCTTCCTTCACCGATCAAACAATCATCAGATGACCACGACCTCCTCAACAGAGTATATTCGCTCCCCCGAAAACATTGCTTCCACATAATCTCATCGCGCGAGCGTCACGGTGCGTCACAATGCCAGACCAGATCACTACATCCAAGCCGCCATCTGCGGCTTGTACGTCGCTCATGACGGACTTGGACAAAATGAGCTTCCGCTACCGTGCCGGGTTCGAATCACGCGCCTCGAACCTTTACGTCGGCGAGAAAGCAGTCTCATGGCAAGAATCGCAAACGAGAAAACACACAACTGCCCTCGTCAAACAAAGCGAGCAATGCGAGAAGCTCGTGGACGCAACCTACAAGGCCATGACAGAGTTTGGCGATGTTCAGAACTGGGCGGAGATGATCGAGCGTGAGCTCTTGGTGCTAGAGGAGACTATGAGGCTGGTCGAAGAACTTCCCGAATCTGGGAATACTGCAAGTGGCACTTGACCACCTTGAATGACGCTCATTGAGGTAGACCATGCAACACGCGGGTGACAGCACTGCGGACACGTCAGAATCGGTCTATTCAAGAAAGTCGATTTATGCTGCTTGACAGCTTGCTCACAAGGCGACAGTCGTTCTTGCAAATGCCCCCACTACTGGCGGCTTCGTCGTAATCTGCCCCGCAGAGATCGCCATGGACTCCCCCACCTTCCCCATTCAATCAATAAAGCCATCTCCGTGCTGCAAAGATACATATGTGCCGACTGTCCTAGATACCGGGGGGAGGCGTAGACTCCAGTTCTCTTTACTTCACGCTTAGTGGCCTGGAAAAATGCAAATCTTCTTTACAGCGTTTCGGCGACACTTTCTGGCTCAGAGCAGGGTTCAGTGCCCTAAAGCCAGGCACACAAGCAGATGCTTCGGAACCTCTCACTCAAGATGGAAAGCCATGGTCGAATTGTCTGAGCGCGACATTGCAGGATTGAAAGTTGATCAAAACCGGCTTCTTGACAGCATACACCACTCTTGTCAATGGGGTCCAGGCGAGCGCTGGGGAAGGTAGGTTCCTGTGCAGATATTCTCCTCTAGCATTTAGCAAGCTCTTTTCTTTGACCAGACACAATATATTCCTTTCCAATGGCTGATACTTAGCCTTTTGCAGCGACGACACAGAGACTGGCATGTCCCGGCTTTCGCTGAGTGATTCTGACAAATCCGCCCGCGACTGGTTTGTCGAGACGACAAAGTCACTGGGCTGTACAGTCACCATAGATAGCATGGGCAATACTTTCGCTGTCCGCCCTGGTCGAAATGAAGGCGCTCCGACGTTTGCTGGATCACATCTCGACACACAGCCTACCGGTGGCCGTTACGATGGCATACTGGGTGTGACAGCAGCTGTTGAGATGCTACGTGTGCTCGACGATCACAATGTGGAAACAAATTATCCCATTGGAGTTGTGAATTGGACAAATGAGGAGGGTGCTCGTTTTCCCATCAGCATGGTAGCCAGTGGTGTATGGGCCGGCGCAATAGACGAATCACATGCTCACCAGCTCCAAGAAGTTGGTGGCGGTGTGGCGACCATGAAGTCAGAATTGGAGCGCATTGGCTACCTGGGAAATCGCCCTGCCAACCACGAGCACATCCCAATGGCAGCCCACTTCGAGTTGCATATCGAACAAGGCCCCATCCTCGAGGCTGAACAGCGCAAAGTCGGTATTGTGCAAGGAGTCCAGGCGTACAAATGGTTCACCTTAGAGGTCACCGGACGAGATTGCCACACTGGCACAACCAGTTTTGCCCACAGAGCAGACGCTTTGCTCGCGGCTAGCAAGATGATTGTGTACTCCCATCGAGCCGCCGCTAAGGAGTCAGCGTTGGCTAGCACTGGCATTCTCAGATTGTGGCCTGGTAGTACCAACACGGTTCCTGGGCGTGTCCGATTCAGTCTGGACATACGC
Organism: Dothideomycetidae sp. 11243; assembly: GCA_000836255.1. Taxonomy (NCBI): domain Eukaryota; kingdom Fungi; phylum Ascomycota; class Dothideomycetes; species Dothideomycetidae sp. 11243. Next base: position 1,728,416 of record DF938582.1, read on the forward strand.
AGCCCGCAGGATGACGCTGTAGAACGCGTGGAGAAAGATTGCAAAGAAGCATTTGCCAGGATTGCGGCAGGCGAAGACGTGGACGGCATCAATAAGGACTGGACGCCGAGCGATAAACACTGCTCTGTCAAATGGACTTTGGACAGCCACTCTCCTGCAACGATCTTTCACGAAGATTGCATCGACTGTGTTGGAAAGGCGGTAAAGGATTTGTTTGGTAACGATGCCGACAAACTATCGAAGCCTATGACCAGTGGAGCTGGCCATGACAGCGTCTACACGAGCAAAAGAGCGCCAACAAGCATGATCTTCATCCCATGTCGTGACGGGGTCAGTCATAATCCCTCGGAATACTCGACACCCGAGGACTGTGCCGTCGGTGCGCAGGTCCTCACAGGCGCGGTACTACATTATGACCGACTTCGACGTGACAGATCTGCCTGAAGTAGACTATAGCAATTCATTATCGTAAGCTTTGCTGGGTATCATTCTGTTATGTTCGTAATTCATGCGCGTCCCTTGCCTTTCCCTTCGTAGGATGGTGGAGCTTCGATCGCAGTTGCTTGATCCTCTTCTGCTTCGTCCTCAGACCGGTCCTCCTCCTCGTCTTCACTCAAATCATCTTCGTCCCAACCGAAAAAACTCCGTGAGCCTTCGACATTCTCAGCACTGTCGCTCGAGCCCGAAGCCTCTCCTTCCACATCCATCTCTTCGCTGTCGCTGAATTCCTCGTCGCTCTCGCTGCCAGTTCGACCGTCGATGGGCACGAGCCCAGCTTTCATCATGGCCAATACAGCGTCCCTAGTCTTTCCCTCCTCCTCCTCCTTTTTCTCCACCCATTCACCGTCCAGTCTGACTCCCTTCTTACCGTTCTTTATCTCCTCTTCACGTCTCTCCGCAGCCTCTACGACAGACTCCCACCGCTTGCGTCGCTCTTCTTTTTCCTTCTTGTCCATCTCCGGTTTCGTCGCGAGGTATTGCGCCAAGTTTTTTGCCTCCGTGATAGTCCGCAGACGCCGTCCGTCCAAGTTCCGGTTCGAGCCGTTGGCATCACGTTGATTGTTTTTGTTCTTGCGACTTGACATGCGACCACCGGCTGCGCGAAGTTGAGATCCGAAACCGCCTTTGCCACCGGGTAGATTGGCGGACAAGTACAAAGGTAGCACGGAAGTGCCATCGTCAAAGTGACCAAGAGGACGGGAAGATCTTGGGTTGATGCGATGGCCGTTGCTGGTGGAGAGAACGAGATTGTCGGCATATGCTGGTAAGCGGTCTTCGAGGATGCTGGCCAAGGATGAGATGGGGAGCTCCGCGGACAGAGGAATCGAAAGTGTCGGAGGCAGTTCCAGACCACCGAAACTAGAAAGCAGTACGTTCACAGTAGAAGCCATTTTGACGTGCTGTGTCGCGTCAGAGTGCATCGAGTTCGTGTTTTGAGTGATAAAGTGATGAGGCAGTCGGTAGTTGAGGCTTTGAGGAGAAGGCTGGGGTCTAGTCAGAAAGTCATGTTCCCCAGATAGGACTTGGCTCATGACTCAGAACAGCCCAAGCTGCAAAAACTTTTCTCCGAGCTGCAAGCACACGGCTTGGCATCCCAAGATCTTTCGGTTTGAGAAGCGCAATCGTGAACTTCATCGCGCGTCGTCTTCAATCAATAGTCAATCGGCAGACACAAGACAGTCAAGATGCAAGTCAAGCGAGGCTATATCATGCGCATTGCCTCCAACTAACAGTCTACAGGCTTATTCCCAAGGCCGATCGCAAGAAGATTCACGAGTACCTCTTCCGTGGTATGCATTCACCATCTTGAAAAAATCAGGCGTGATAGGTAGCGCCTATACATAAACAAAAAGGAGAGGCTGACACACGGTCACCTATAGAGGGCGTTCTCGTCGCTAAGAAGGAGTTCGAGGGAAACCATGGCGAAATCGATACCCGCAACCTCTACGTAAATATTCCCATTTCCTTTGGCGACCCCTTGGTCTTCCTGCAGGCGCAGACACGTTGCCGAGCTGCCTAGACCACATGCGCTGCTACTCCGTCGGAGACTGACGCTCGATTTCTAGGTCGTCAAGGCTTGCCAATCTCTGACCTCCCGCGGCTACCTCAAGACCCAGTTCAGCTGGCAATGGTATTACTACACCCTGACCCCCGAGGGTCTCGACTACCTGCGCGAGTGGCTGCACCTGCCGGCCGAGATTGTGCCCCAGACCCACATCAAGCAGCAGCGCTCGCACGCTCCTCCCCGCGGCATGATGGGTGGTGAGGACCGCGAGAGGCGTCCTGGTGGACGTGGTGGACCCCGTGGCGACAGGGGCGAGTACAGGAGACGCGATCAGGGCGAGGGCAAGGAGGGTGGTGCGCCAGGCGAGTTCGCGCCGCAGTTCCGCGGTGGCTTCGGCCGCGGCCGTGGTGCTCCTGCTGCTCCTCCGTCTTAGAGAGATGGTGTGAGTACTGCGCTGGAGGCTGTCGAAGTGGCGTCAAAACCCTCGCTCAGCGGTTGGTGACGGAGAAGTTCTCTCAAACGGATCGCATATCGACGCTGGCTTTGTTCTATAAGAGGACTGTAAAGCTGCCGCGTCCGGGACGGAGTCTACTAGGCATGAATGAAACAAAAGCTGCATTCTCCATTTGCTATCGTGTCAGGTCTCTCAACGCCTCCGCCATTACTTGTCGTCCAATGTCAAGTCCGTCTGATATGTACATGAATCTCATATAAACCGAGCCATTCCTCCCTCATTGAATAGAGTAAAGGAAACTACCAGAAACTTCTCCTCCTTCGATTCCACTCCGTGCTCATTGCTAATTAAAACGCACTCAAAAGTCCCACCGCCGCAGCTATCAGCAGTGCTCCAAATTCTGCACGTAGAGACGCCGCACCACCAGTAGGCGGGGCCGCAGTCGTAGTAGCAGCAGTGGTAGTCGTTGCGGCAGCAGTCGACGTCGACGTGGAGGAGTGCGACTTTGACGACGAGGCCTCGGTAGTAGTCGTAGCCGAGGTGGCGAGTGTGGTCGAGGATGAGACTTCGCTGGAGGCGGCGCTGGAGGCGCTGCTTGCTGTTGAAGACTCCGCGGACGATGCGCTGCTCGCTCCTGAGGAGGCCGCGGACGATATACTGCTTGCTCCTGAAGATGCGGCGCTTGACACGCTACTGGCTCCTGAGGAGGCCGCGGACGATATACTGCTTGCTCCAGAGGATGCGGCGGACGATATACTGCTTGCGGCCGAGGAGGCGGCGCTGGCGGCGGAACTCAGTGGGCCTGTCGGGATGGGGATGATGGCTGATATGCTGTGTGTTGTAGTAGTAGCACCTCCAGTAGTCGGAGACGGAGAGGTCGCTGGGCCGACTGGGCTGGGAGCGTGGTTCGTGACGGTAGTCGACGTGGTGGTGATGCTCGGACCGGTCTGGGCGGGATTCGACTGAGCATTCGTTGTAGAAGTCGTCTGTATCACGGTAAGGTAAGGGAAAGTGGTTACGTATGAGGCTGTCTCCGAGCTGAGGGCGCTTTGCAGAACGGACAGCGCGTTGGGTGGACCAAGAATCGTTACGGGAATGACGATTTCTCCCGTGATGGTCGTCAGCTGTACGCCAGACGAGATCTGCTCCGGATCAACGGTGATGGGCACCACGAGAGTCGTGTGTGAAGTTTCTTGAGCACGCACTGCCCAGGAGAGTAGCGCTGCAAGAGCTAGACAGTGGGTAATGCGTGACATGATTGCAGGAGAGGTAGCGTAAGGGGAAAGGTGAGGAGACGAGAGAGTAGAGACTCCAATTGACACTGCAAAACAACACGCGGCACAGGCACAGAGGCGGTCGAACGGAGGGTTTTATACATTACTATCACATTGAGAGAAGAGGCTGGAGATGTACAAGGAGACCAGGACACCTAGCTGGCTATCGCACTGCATCGTGCGGTCATGGCGTCGAGCTAACAAACAAGCGCATGGCGGAACAGGGCCTGACAGTGGTAGTGCATTGGAAGTTTGGCTGTCGAAACACATTTAAAAGCCAATAGAGGAAGCTGGACAGCGAAATGGAGTGGCGGTGATACCTGGGCCACGCGTACGATTGGAGGGAATGGGCACAGGAAGGAGGGGAGCAGCATGAGGTGGCAGGCGGAGCAAAAGACGAAGACTGGGGATCGACACCAAGCGGTGGCGGGGAACCGGCGCACGGACAGCAGCAAATCAAGATCAAATCGCTGTGCCACCTCACCACTCTATACCGCTCACTGCAGTCACGCGCAAATTAAATCAACGAAACCTGTTTTCCATTCCCGAATGACTCGGTCGTAAATTACATATCTCGGATGGAAGAAATGGTCCCTTCATCTATTGCTTGTTAGCAATGTCGTTTGCTTCAACATGAATAGAACAAGAAATGTGCAGCAATAGTAAAAGCAATCAGTAATAAAAATGGCATATCCACACGACGTTTCAGTACAGGTCTGTGATAAAAATGTGCCGTATCATCAGGGAAAGACAAGAAAGGATTCCGAAAACTCACCGAGAATGCAATCCTATCATTTTTTCGCACGCTTGAAGAAACCGTCCAGGCTCTTCTGGCCTTCGTCGTATCTTGAGCTTCCAATGCCGCCCCGAGCACGTTTCACTCCTTTCAGATGTTCCTGGGAGTTTATTGCCAGAAGAGCGACTGTGAAGCCGTCCATGAGACCGACTAGTGGCACCTGAGACCGCATAGAAGCGCTTTTGACGACCGCTGGTAAAGATAACCGACCCTGCATAGCAGCCGCTCCTTCAATAGCAAAGAAGTCTTCAGTACCAACGTGCGAGACCGCATCGGTGATCGATGACACGGATGGTGCAGCTTGAGGTGCCTCCGGCAGCATCGAGGCCGCGCTTGCGCTTCCACGGGTGCGCTGAGATATCGCTATTTCAAGACAACCCGTGTTACTCCAGCCGCCAGGATGTTCGAGAACGATCTGACCCTTCGCGGCGGTCACCTCTGGGGATATGCTGATGCTCTTCTTAGGCAGACGCAGCAAGAAGCGCCGCCAGAGGTGGGAAAGAATTATGCCGTGCGACACGACTGCCAATGCAGATTGACTGCTATCTTGAGCTTCGCGGATGGCCGGGAATAAGAGCTCGTTGAGAAATTGATCACAACGCTGAGCCATGCTTTCCGCAGACTCAACATCCTTGAAATCGGGATCTTGCTTATGAAGCTCGGCATGTGCAGCCCTCCTAGTTTTCGATGGGCTTGGTGGCAGCGTATAGTACGAAGTGCCCTCGTACGAGCCAAAATCCTGCTCAATTAAGAGAGGACTGAAGATGAGCTTGTCATCACCAGAAATCTCGGCGGAGCTCTGCCCTGCGGCGGGCTTCTGCGCATCCACAATGGCACACGCAGTTCTTCTTGTTCTTTGCAACGGAGATGCGAATATTTTCCATATAGGTGGTCGGTGATTCCTCAGCCATGTACCCAGATGCTGGGCTTGAAGGTTACCATGGTTGGTGAGCTCGGAATTAGTTACGCCAGCACTGTTTCTTAGTTAGTCGTAAAAGGTCGCGTAATATTGAAGGATTAACTTACTACACCCCAGCAATATTATCCACCGTCTCTGCATGCCGAATGAAGAAAACAAGCATGGCCCGCCTTTAGCAGGATATTCACAAGCATGGTTTGGAGATTCCAACGCCTGCTGACCTTACAGTAAAGCGAAAGAGCGATTGGTGTGGAAGACGAAAAGATGGACCAGCAAAAGCTGCGAAGACCCGAATTTCAATGGTCTGGCTTAGTCAGCCTCAATGTCCCTTCACTTAGCTCTTGTCTAAACTGACCTTCGTTATGATGTCCATACATTCACGTCCGTCTCAAATTGCTGCGCAACACATGCGCATGCAGAACCATTCGTGTTGATGAGTTTGGTAGGTTGTCTCGCAGCAGCAGTGGGCTGAACCCGCTCGCTGGCTCACGAAGACGCTTAAAAGGTACAGTCTATACTTCATGTTATGTTTTTCAGATATCAACAACCCTTCTCTCCTCCACGACTCAGTTCGGGTTGCTTCCGTCTCTCATATCTTTCTCCACTGCAACCTTTCTTCTCACAAATCATCCCGCCTCACATTCATGCAATTCTCCCTTTCACGCTAAGCGAACCCAGCTCTACCTGCGGATGATATATACAGGCATGGACGGCTTCACCTTCTGGGCATCGACTGCTCCGTCTTCAATGGCGCCTTCACAAGATGCAGGAGCACTTTCTCTTGATTTTGGTGGCTTCTTCAAAGACGCTGACGAGCTCGATTTCGACTTGCCGACCTTCATTGACGAAAGTGTGGACGACTTCGATTTCAACGCTGCAAGCGCATTCGCCACTGATCACGCCTCCGAAATAGATAGCAGCAGTCTCACCGATTTCAAAAGTGACCCGAATCCAGATCTTGTGACGAAGATTGCAAGAGATCTGGATCGCGAAGAATATGTGCGCAAGCTTCGGCCTCTACACGCCCAGGGCATATATGACTTGACCGAGATTGATGACGATGAAAGTGGCGAGTTCTCCCCTGAACAAGAGCGGCTTAGAGAGTCCAAGCAGCGGCGCAAGCGCAAGGAGAGATCTCGAAAGAGGAAACACTGGCCGGCAGATGCTATTGAGAGCCGACCATGCGAGAAGTGCGAAGCAGGGGGCCGCGGCTGCGAAAATGACGAGCTTAATTGGCATCCTGATCACGACTGCCAGGCAGAAAATAACAGCACTATCGACGGTCCAATGCTCCAACCCTATCACCAGCCGTCTTTAGGTCATGGTGATCAACTAGGACAGAGGACAAGCCAAGCTGCCACAAAGAGCAAGGGGTGCGCAAATTGTCACAAAAGCGGCAGGCGGTGCAGTCTTCGAGCGAAAGAAGGTATCAGATTGACACAGACAAACACGCAGTCGTGCATTGCGTGCGAGATGGAAGGAGTGTGAGTGCACAGAGACATTCATTTCATCACCTGGCTGCTCTAACAGACATCAGATTGTGCTCGGGCAGCATGCAGTTGTCATCCACGGGCTCAATCCAGAACAAGAGCAGCGAGGCCGACAATCACAGCGAGAGGTACATTGAAGCAGACGCAGATAATAAATACAACAGGAAGTCAGATGCACCCGAGGACGGTGGCGATGATGTTGTCTTCGTTAAATGTGTCGAAATTCCTCTACAGGAACGAGTTAAGAGATTCAATGGCAGCTTCATTTCGCGGCTGCGGAGCCCACTATCTCTGACCTGCGATGCAGCCGCATCGAAATGCAGTCTCTGTCATTCAGGACAGTATGCCATGTTCGGGAGCGCCATCCAAGATTCGAGCACTCCTCTGATGGAAGGGACTCAGCTTTGCCAACCGTGCACTGAACAGCGTCAAAGCATTGTTCGATGCGAAGTACACTCGCTGCAGAAGATCATTCACCCAATGGGTGTAAACTTTCAAAGCATGGCAGAACGACTGAGCAAGAACCGCATTCACAAAGACGATCCTTGGTGCAGCGTTTGTCCAGCCATGGCAGACCACACCTGTGGCTGCGGCCTGTACCTGTGCCAGCTCTGCGCGTCTGAGCTTACAACGAGGTGTCAAAATTCATGGACTATTTTCATCCTGGATCTGTACTCGGCACCTACTGGCAAGTGGCAGTTGGGACCGAGAGCGGATTTGGAGTTGCTCAGGCCTGGCGGTCCGATGACTATCGCAGCTTCAAGGGGGAATTGATGAAAGAGCCGATTATCTGGCATCCTGCGGGGACAAAAGGACGACGACCCGTCATTGCCATGGTTCAATGGATAAAAACCAAGCGCTGAGACAGAGGCTTGAAAGATGACTTGCGGATTCTCGTAGGCAGACCGCATGATTTGACGAGAGGTTCTACCATACCTAAACTCTGAATCGTAATTTCATTGATCGCGATAAAGTAATTTGTGGAACAATGGACGTGGAACATCTCGACGTGGTGGTGATCGTGTTGGGAATATGTGCGTGAGGTGCACTTCCGACGCAAATGATAACGCGCCAGAAGATCTCAGTCGGTCCTTATCGCGGTTGACTGGGTCTGACCAGATTGTAAGACTTTGTGCACGCATCTACCCAGTCTCAAATTCCGTGAAACAACTTTCTTTCCTACTCGGTGGTCATTTCTAGACCATTTAGCATACCAGGGAACTCGAGGTTGCGGACTATTCGACGGCATGGGAACATCGGGAATACCTGCTGGTGGCACTTGGGGTCGGGGCAGAGGCCGGGCGAGAACTCTGCTTGTTGACGATATGACATCTGTGAGTACCCGTGATGCCTTTCATTCTGTCGGAACATTGGTCTATACTGGATTCGAGGATCAATTGCACGCATATCGCATACCTCTTGGAGCAACCTGGTCAGATGCGGCTACCGTCGCTCTTGTGAAGCTCCGAACTTCGGCGAGGGTTGAGGGTGCGCGTGGTCCAATTCCCTCCGGCTGCACGCTCTCTGACCCTCGCACGCCTGATCTTACGCGCAATTGTCCTTGAGAAGTCGTCTCTGATCCAGTCCCTCTCTTGCTGGTCTTTTGCCTCTCCAAATTCAAGACTGCAATACTCGGTGCTTTCAAGCTTTCGTCCTTTCTCCGAGCCCGAAAAGAGCCGCGGCGGGTGGCTTGACGACATCGGCTTTCGCGGGGCACACGACCGCGAGGGATCGTGAGCTTCTTTCTGGCCTCTGTCAGGACCCTCAGAACCCCACTATTTACGCTACTTAAGCCGAACGCATCTGCCATCGCTTCTTCGAGGCCCATCACAGCAGACAGCCCTACCTTAGTTTCTCTTTACTCGAAGCGACGCTATGTGCTAGCATCTGCTCTTCCAAATAGACCACAACGGGCCAACAGACTTCGCAGCACACGTCCATCCAGTCCGACTCAGGTGCGGCAATCGACTTTCTGCAGTCTTTCATTCTATCTGGTTGATTCCGGCAATCTCTCGCGACTCTCCGACCGCAAAAGTGACTGAGATCTGGAAACATGACGCAAGGCGCTACCCAAGTTGCCGGCGCTCAGCAAAACCAATTCGATCCTCCAGTTCCTCAAATCACTGTTCCTTCGCATCATTCGCGGCCCAGCAAGAAGACTAATGGACGAGGTGTACAGACTGAAGACACTCGAATATGCGTCGTCATGGTGGGCCTCCCCGCCCGCGGCAAGAGCTTCATCGCGTCAAAAGGTTGGTGGGGTGGATGCTACGGCCATATACTTGTGATCTAACCCGGCTTCAGTTGTAAGATACCTCGGCTGGCTCTCAATCCCAGCAAAAACCTTCAATGTCGGCCAATACAGACGAACAAACACCCCGACACCCACAGCCGACTTCTTCGACACATCGAATCCCGAAGGCGAGCGTCTGCGCCGCGCTGCAGCCGAAGCTGCGGTCAATGACATGGTGCAGTGGTTCGAGGACGGGCAGGGACTAATTGCGATTCTCGATGCGACAAATTCGACAAAACAAAGAAGGCGATGGATACAAAATAGGTGTGACGAAGCTGGGATTGCAACATTATTTGTCGAGTCCAAGTGTGATGACGAAGACCTGATAATGTCGAATATCAAAGAGGTGAAGCTCACGTCACCCGACTACAAGGGACAGGATCCGGAAGATGCAGCACAAGACTTCAGGAACCGTATAAGGCATTACGAGAAGGTGTACGAGACCATGGACGAGGACGAGACGGATTTGACCTATTGCAAGCTTATTGACATTGGGCACCAAGTGATCATCAACAGATTGAGAGATTATCTTCAGTCGCGGGTTGTTTATTATTTGATGAATCTGCACATCAAGCCGCGGGCCATCTGGCTGTCCAGGGTGAGTCAGGCCGTTCCGATTGGACTGATTTGAAGCTGAGAACTTATAGCACGGTGAATCCGATTTCAATCTCGAGGGCAAAATTGGTGGTGACGCAGACATTTCAGAACGCGGCGAGATGTATGCTCGGAAACTGCCTGACCTCGTGCGCCAGTCAGCTGGCGATACCCAGCTTACGGTGTGGACATCCACATTGAAGCGCACAATACAAACCGCGCGCTTCTTGCCTTTCGAAAAGCTATCGTGGAAAGCGCTGGATGAGCTAGATTCTGGGGTTTGCGACGGTTTGACCTATGGCGAGATCGAAGCTCAGTACCCGGCGGACTTCAAAGCTCGAGACGAGGACAAGTACAATTACAGATACTTGGGTGGAGAGTCTTACCGTGACGTGGTGATTCGGCTGGAACCAATCATTATGGAACTGGAGCGCAGCGAGAACATCATCATTGTCACCCACCAAGCAGTTCTGCGCTGCATCTACGCATATTTCATGGGCAGCAACCAGGAGCAAAGCCCGTGGATGGAGGTGCCTCTTCACACCTTGATAAAGTTGACCCCAAGAGCTTATGGGACGGGTGAAGAGCGCTTTTCGGCGAATATTCCAGCCGTTAGCACCTGGAGAGGGAAGGGGAGCAGTGCAAAACATCAAGACACTCCAAGCCAGAGCACCACTGACCTCGTCCCGAGCACGCCGCCTGCAAAGACCGATGCTCCACGAAGTGAGCCAGTCGGCCTTGGTCTCATGAATGATGTTGATGGAGAATCGAAGACTGCTTGACACGGGCCGATTCTGGAGCCAATGGCCGGTCCCGGTTTCTTAAATTCAACTGCTTGCGAAGGTGAAGTCAATCGTTCCGAACATGAGGGGATAGCACATGTGCTGCTTCGTCACCGAAAAGAGTGGGTAGAATTGCTAGTAAAACGACTTCACTCAAGACTTTAACGTACATAATAGAGTGGTGAGAATGAACGATCACTTCCCACGCTGTTGAACTCCACTTCACGTCACCTTTGTTGCATCCTAATCATATCACCATGCGTTACTTCACTTCCCCTCCAGTCAATGCAAATGGATTCCCCTCTGAGTTCATCTACTATCAAAATGAATCTCGCATCCCTTGCTCCACTCATCTTTGGAAGCACCACTTTAAGAACCGTCGCAATGCATTATCACACTGTCTCTCCTGATATGCAAAAGGCGATCGCGAACTCGGACGCCCCATGCAGGTGCAAGACCAGTCTGTTCGACTCCCCCTCGCCGACTCCGTCACCACGACCATCGAGAAGGAGACAGCTGCCGATTGTAACGCCTCCTGTGAAGTCGAAGAAGAAGAAGAAGAAGGGTATCGAATATGTCGATCCGCTAAGAAGACCATCAAAAAGACCATCAAAAAAACCACCAAGAAGACCATCAAAAAGACCATCAAAAAGACCACCAAGAAGGCAGAATGAGGAACGTCATGAGAAGTCGATTTCGACGCAAAGGCCGTCGAATGCAGCAGAGACAAGGCTCGCCGATCAGACGACAGTGCTCCCCCCTACAGCACCTGACTACATGGTCCGTGTACGCGGGGAAGACGTCGATCGAATCCGTCACTACTTCTACCTGGAGCAGTCCAATTGGTTTGCACAATACCTACCGTTCGTTGCGGCAGCAGAAGGCATCTCGTCCGAATTGACGAGCAAGTTTGATCATACAGGCGGATTACTGGATACCAGCGAAGTCCGATCCGACCCTGAGACAGCCTTCGGAGTGGAAGAAGTCAATTCTTCGGAAGGACATGCAGATGTGACGGAAGGATTGAAAGGCCGCCAGGTTCAGTGCAGCTTCTTAGTTGGAGTACTTCTGAATATCGGGGCTCGATACGGCATAGAAGTTAGACCCCTGATACGGTTCGCGCTTGACCTGATACCTGATCGAAAGAGTAATCAGCAGTGGTTGCAGGGCGAAGGATATGCGCAAGAAGCGGAAAAGGCCGCAAGAATCTGCCATACAATGAACGCTGGTAAACAGCGCTCGACCTTGCATACAAGTGGAGGTTCATTATCTTGGAAGTGTTTGGGTCAACAAGTCCTAGGTTGCAAGGGAGCCGGATTCTTGCCATTGGAGTCATTTCGTCCAGCTGCAGACCGGCTTTCTTACGCTTTGGAAGCATGTGGTCATCTTGTCGGACTTGGTGGCCTGGTTCTTAGGGCGGAGATCGAGGCTGAGGCCGAACGACGGATCAAGGGTTGCATGACTTTCCGTGGGTGCGACGGCACATACGATGTACTATCGAACAGGCAATGGAAAAGCGCAGTCTAAAGGCATGCAGTCGCCATCTAGACCGGGCCATATAGCACCAAAGAATCTACGCTGAGGCGAACACTCCAATATAAAAAGTCTTCCAAGATTGCAAAGGCAGCTTCAGAGTTTCCGTGAAGTATTCTGCAGTGTGATTTCTGGACAGCATTTATCTTATTATTAGAAAAGCAAAAGTGAAAGAATGACACGATAATGGTGGTGATCAGGCAAGGCCCGGACCCCACCCCCGACGGCGGTGTTCCGCGCTTCCCATAGGGCGAAAGCTCGACCGCAAGCAACCTGGAAAAGTGCTGTACTCGTGCTGCCACCTCGAAAAGACAAGACGCCTCGCCTCACCTTCCACCCCACCTTGCTCACCATCACCACTGCATCTGTACACGACACGCCCCGAGCATTGCATGGCTGTTCTCTCACGATCTTCTTCAGGAGTCTGTGACCGGTGACGGACTGGCTTGACATATCGCCGCGAAGCGACAGCGCTGCACCGCTGACGAGCTTCATTGGGCCGGGCTTCAATCCTCACGCCACGCACTCACATATTTTACGTCAGTAGGCGATATTCAACCTCTTGTTCCGCAGTTCCGACGCCTTCTTATCTGGCCTTCGGGTTTCATGCTGCGAAGTAGGGGGTCCTAATCAACCACAGTCCTTTCAACCACCCCACTTTGTCAATCCTGGTGCAGCATCTGCGTGGTTCAAACTCTGGCGGAGACGAGGTCGCGCCTCGTGTCTTGACACGAGATGGGGAGGATCAAGAAGTCGGCTACCGACAAGCATGACATGGCTCTGGTAAGCTACACTTTGACCCTCGTTTAGGCTACATCGCTGACTATCTCCCAGTCACCTTACATTGCCGACTTCGTATCCCGCACCACAAAGGAACCTCTTCACAAATTACCAGCACATCTCGCCACGTTTCCCCAAATCTGGGGGTTCCCACGTGGTGACTTGTACCACTGGATTCCCGTCTTGAACCGCTTCGATCATATACTGGCGCTTTTCGTCGCAGAGTATTCTTTGTATGATGGGCCTCAGACCAAGAGCTTCGGAGATGCTCTCTTGAAGAGAGGAGACGGAGAAAAGAGTGACGAGATTGCGGCGGAAGTCCTGGAGCAGAGCGGGTACTCGGTAGAGGGCGACCGTGAAGTTGTGCAAGCCATTCTCCGCTTCTCATTGGTCCTGCTTGAACACAATGGCAACCGGTCCCTCTACTCGAGCAGTGAATACCTCAACAATCTACTTAATACGACGTCACTACCTCTGCTCAAAGCCAACCTGCAGCTTTGTCTTGGTCTTGCACAGCGGTTCTGGAGTTCTAAATCTCGCCTATCTTCGTCACATCAGCTAAGCGCACTTCTGCAGAGTCATTTTAATATCAATCTCGACAAACTACAAGCAACCTGCGAACCCTTCTCCAAAGGCTCCAAACCATCGCTTTCGGAAGACGGAACCGGTGGAAAATCAAGCTCGAAAGAGCCGTCGGATTTGGAGTCGTTCAATTCTTCTAACCTAAACTTACTTCTCAAGGCCCAAGACTTGCCGGAAGCCGTCAAAGAGAGCATTGGAGATATATATATCACGTTCTATGATCGCGCGAATTTCTCGGAATCAGCATCGCAGCCAGGAGCTCCTGCTGTTTCCCCGTCGAGCCCAACACCCGCCAGACGTACTGTCATGCCACACGGAAACGGGACTAACATTGCCGAGACGGCCAGCACTGACAGACACGACAAGTCGACACAACGAGACGCATCTGCTGGACCACAGAGCCTCCATATCGCCGGAAAAGATGTTGCGACATCATCACCGGAAGCAGTGGTTCGGGACAACATCGACAAGCTCCCTACAGAATACCAGTATGCACTGTTACAGCAAGTGCGTGTCGCTCAAGGCTTTAGAGGAACGAAACAAGATTTGCAAGACTTGATCTGTGTTCGAATGTATGCTTTAGCAAATCTGGCTTACGTATACGGTGAGAACACCTTCCACGGAAGGATTGGGCAAGCCGATTCTCAACAGTCGAGAGATTTGCAACTCGCAAGTCAGCTCGCGGACCTCCTACAACCGAATACCGGTGCCCATGAGACAATTCCACTAGAGATCAGCATCGCTGCGGTCACTACACTGGAAGCGCTTTCGAAAGTCAAATCAAAATCCAGCGACGTTGCGGCCGCACTGAACATAAGTGTCAGCCATGGAATCCTGTTCTATACGCTTCGCAAGATACTTGTGACCCTCGAGTCAAACGACGTGGATGCAGAGCAATTCAAGTGGCGAGAGGCCGTGTTCACACTGGTCACGTCGATTGCTGGCTCGTCAACGCATAGCTATCATAGAAACACAGACTTGCTGGTGGCTGCTGGCCTTATCGGCGTTCTTGTACAGGGATTGACTCTTCGCACTGCTAATGCCGAACCGCATTATGGCAACATCCTTCACTTCTTCGATACATTCATACACAATGGCGTCCGAGAGTCCTTTCCCGCGCTCATCAATGCCCGTGGACTGAAGACCATTGCCGATCTTACCTCATACGAGGTCACATCTGCCCTTGAAGCTGCTTCCACTGGTCAAGGGCTTCCTGACGAATACAAGACCAAGGTGACAGATTACCAGATCCCGTTCTACAAGCAGCAAGCCCTGAGAAGAATCTTCAAATTCATACACAATCTCTTCGGCCATAGCGTTGGTGGAGGTGATAGGCACTTGCGCAATCTGATTGACTCACCTCAGCTTCTGGGAGCTCTTAAATCCATCATCGGAAACGCCAATGTCTTTGGATCTAACGTATGGATAGGAGCTGTCAATATAATAACAAGCTTCATTCATGGCGAGCCGACCAGCTACAATGTGATCCACGAGGCGGGTCTCAGCACAGGTATTCTGGACGCCATCGCTCCAACGAGCACCACAAAGAATGCTCTCGACGGTATTCTGCCTGTCGGTGAGACCTTACGTGACATACCACCTGCATTTGGAGCGATATGCTTGAATGAGCACGGCATGAAAGCTTTCCAAGACTCCGATGCTGTCAATTCATTCCTTAGCGTCTTCACCAGTCTGGATCACGTCAAAGCTATGCAAGAGGATGACTGTGCAATAGCGATTGGTACATCGTTCGATGAACTGGTCCGCCATCACCCCGAACTCAAGGACAAGGTCCATGAGGCAGTAATGCGAATGGTACAAAGTGTTGTCTCCTATTGCCGTGATCGAGCCAAGGAGAAAGGCATTGGGGCCAAACTCTGGATACCCGGGCCGGATGATAAGATGATGTATGTAGCAGGAGGGAAGCAAGCAATGCTCGGCCCCAATTTTGGTGTCAACGATCCTCATGAGATGAACATGGACCTCCAGCCTCTCTCGGAAAAGGACGTCGAGCATGAGAAATTCAGTCACGGCTTGAGTGATGGAAGATCTACCTCTGATGTTATCGGAGCCCTCAGCAAATTTTTGCAGGGATATCTCAGCAACACCACTATGCTGGGCTTGTTCTGCGAAGCTGGAGGTGTCGCCAGAATGATCGATCTAGCAATGTGCCCCTGCAACCCCTGGAACTTCCATGACCAACCTGCTTACGAAGAGCTAGCCAAGGTCTTTCTGCATGTCGTGGAATCCAAACCACATATGGTGCTTCCCCCATTGGTTTCCCGGACAAAGCATGCTCTATCTTCTCTCCAACCTTTTATGGAGCATGAAGTCAAGACGCGATTCTTCGGAGAATGGACTTCTTTTGGCCCTCATCCGTCAGTCAGCGCCACCAAAAGCTTGCAATCCGGAACGTCTTTGGTGAAGAGTCTTGTGACTGTTCAAACAATGATCAATCTGCTCGCGGATATCTTTCAATTCAACCATAGCTACTACAATTCGCGGTCGACCTACCCGAACTATTTTCATCAGGTCAACCTCACCGACTTTTACATTTCTCTAGTAGATGCTCTCGGCCGTCTGCACACGGTCTGCATCTGGGAAGAAATTCACTTACAAGAGAGCATGCCCGAAAAGTGGAAAGAACAAACAAGAGTTAGAGGCATAGGGTTCGACAACGCCGAGGCTGACTTGGTCATGGGCCAGATAACAACTCGACGGGCTTCTCAAGACCGCGTAGAAAGTACCAATACAGATCTTGGCACTATCACGGAAGGTCCAGCTACATCGGAGCGATCGGGCAGAGCTTCCAACGAAGCTATTCCAGAGGCCTCCAATGGCCTCAGTTCTAGTGACAACGTGGTCGATGGATCTGTGGATGGAACCGACGATTCTGACAGCGGGTCTGACGAGTCTGAGGATGCTAGCAACAATGAGGAACGATCGTTAGTTCATCCAGCTGCGTTCCTGAATATTGAAGCACTTCGCTATCTCTTGAGTCAGCTTCCAATTGGCATTATCAGTCTATTCCAGCAGCTCGGCAAATCGCTTTTCCTAAAAGGCAGAGGAGCGATGGATGTCTACCAGAAACAAGGTGCGAGCTTGCTGGCGGATCATGTCTCCAAGGCTTTGATCACACAACTCCAGGATCAGAAATCTCGAGTCGAAAGTAGCCCAGCAGCGACTTCTCGCTACGAGATCGTGGTACTCTCATCACTGATCAAAATCATAGCGGATAAGCCAACCTTACGTGCGAATCAGCCAGACATATTGCTCATCATTTTGCGACAATTCTATCGACATGGTGGGCTTGAGGTCCTCAACAAGTCACTTGAGAAGTGGCTGTTGCTCAAATTGAAACTAGATAAGGAGCACGACGAAACTGGCATGGTCGGCTATGCTACGGCAGGTGCATCGATGATCTTGGACTTTTACTCGAAAATTACCACTTCCAAGATTATACATGAATCACAACAAGCTACGTCACTTAGCTCCCCGAGCAGCAATTCCTTGTTTGCGAACCATTTCGATCCTGCCCAGCTCTTGGTCGAGCTTCGGGATGCCGTGATTCTCCAAGTTTTGCGGGTATGGGCAGATGACTACAATGACGATTTAGACTCTACAGCCATAGCACTGGAAAGTGACACCATTCGCTCCATGATAACAGTCCTGCGATCTACTTTGGAGTCTGAAGGAGAGCTGAGAGCTTTCACAAGGGAGCAAGCCCCGCCAGAGCCCAGAGGTGGCCGTCTCAAATGGCGGACAAAGCAGACCGATGGCCTAAAGAGAATGATCGAAGGTGGTGCATCTCAACAGCTTGCTATAGAAGCTCTGTTCCGCTGCAACGAGAATTTGAGCATGGCCATAGAATACTGCAAGATGCGGCAGCACGCTGACGCGCAAGATGCAGAGAGATTGCCACCGCCTCCAGAAGAGCTGGACAATGATGGCGTTCCACAGTCACAGCCTACCACTTCGTTTCCAGCTCAAGCATCCGAAGCGTCAGCCTCCAGTCAAATACCCTCCGTGGAAATGCAAGATGCGGAGGTTGAAGATCAGAACAGAGAGGTGACCGATGAAATAATGTCTGATGTGGACGCATCCGCCGACTCTGGAAGCTCGCTGAACAATCTCGCAAGTAGGACATCTGGCGCGTTACATTTAGGCGGAGAAACGCTTGACGAGTCAGTCAGAGCCGTGGGCGAACTCCCTAGCCACCATCGAGCAGGTCAAAGCTCAGTGAACCAGACGCCCTCTTTGCCCCTTGTCACCAAGGAAGATCTTGACGAGAAGCGGAAAAAGGTGCGAGAAGACCTTGTGGATAGATGCTTGGAGTATCTCAACGAAAATCCGGATCTGACGTTCGACATTTCGGATTTAATCTCCTCTGCGACTTCCGGTAACGGAGCTGAAAGCAAGGAACTGAAGGAATCGTTCGGCGAGACCCTAATTCTTACTCTGGTCTCACTCCGTTCCTCAGATGACACACCGCAACAGTACCGCAAGATTGCAGCGATGGCTCATCTTCTGGCTCTGATACTTCAAGATCAAGGCTTCTTCGATGCATCGGTCGATAGCTTGAAGACCAATTTTGACGAGTTTGTCCAACTAATGAGGGTCCCACCAGAGGCTAATATCGAAGAGGCGACCGGGTATATCACTCATTTGCTGCTTGTCATGGAGCGTATCCTTGTGGAAGATGAGCAACCACACCAGATTCCACGGCTAGATTTGAACAGTCTATCGACCTCCGAGCCAGCACCAATACCGCTACCTCCTCCATTGATAGAGCAGCATCTGAAAGAGAGCCTCCTCAATGTGATTTTGGAAATGCTTCCTCGCGTTGCACGAAACGAAATCTTCGCGTTGTCAATCACGAGAGTCCTTGTTATTCTGACACGCCGTCGAACAATCGCAAAGCGTCTTTCGGAAAAGCCCAATCTTGGGCGATTGTTCCTAATGGTCAAGCAGCTTGCTGGCATGACAAATGAAAAGCTTCAGGCATCCTTCATGATTGTGCTTCGACACATGGTCGAAGACGAGCATATAATTCGCCAAATCATGCTCACGGAGATTCAGCTTGCATTCGAGAATAACAGATCGAGTCGACCGCTGGACACAACCAATTACGTGCGAAATCTCTATTATCTCGTCATTAGAGATCCGGAAATGTTTGTACAGTTGACGAACGAAAAAGTCAAGCTGCACCGTTACGATGGGAGCTCTAGGCCTTCGCCCCTGACATTGAAGAAAGAGGAGTCCGCCGCTGAAGCCGAGAAGACGGAGGAGGCCGTTCCAAGCACAGAGAAGACTGTTGAAGCCTTCAAACCACCCTTTGAACGGACTAAGACTTCAGAACTGAAGCCTCCTTCGGTCGAGAACCCCGATGGAGTAATCCAGTTCTTGATGAAAGAATTGACATCCTACAAGGATGTGGAAGACAAAGAGTCGGCTTCAGCTCAGCGACCCGCAACGACGGAGCAGCCGTCGACCCCCGACGTCGATATGACCGACACTGCTACTCCTCCCCCTGATGGGCCTCCTATTACTGCGACCTTGCCTACTTTCAGCAAGTCGCACGATAGGGCCTACTTCAAGACCGAGGACCATCCAATTTTCACTTATCGGTGTCATTTGCTCCAATTCTTGGTCGAGCTCTTATCCAGTTACAATCACACAAAAGTCGAATTCATCAATTTCTCATCGAGGAACGAATCATTGGCGTTTACGCCTTCAAAGCCCCGCTCCGGCTTTTTGAACTACCTTCTGACCAGTCTAATTCCGGTAGGTACGCTCGCCCATGCGGACGACATCAATCATCGTAAGAAAATCGCGAGTTCTCACTGTGCAACGTCAGTCGTTGTAGCGTTGTGTACTAAGACTCACGAACGTGCCGTCAGGACGGAATCGGGACCGAACTCATCGTACGAAGACGAACCAGATCTTACCTATGTACGAAAATTCGTGCTGGAGCAGGCCCTCAAAGCCTTCAACACTGCTGTCCATTCTACGTATGAGCCAGTGGACAGGAGGTATGCTCGCCTTCTGGGTCTCAGCGAGCTCTTCAATCGCATGCTCAGCAGCAAAGCCAACGGCGTCAACAATCTCCATGGATCTGATATGGTCATGACATCCGCCAAACATCTCTGCCGATTGATGTACGAGAAGAATTTCGTTTCGGCCCTCACAGCTTCGATCGCGGAGATAGATCTCAATTTTCCAAAAGCACGACGAGCAGTGAAGTACATACTGCGACCACTCGAACTTCTCACCTCAGCTGCGGTCGAGTTGAGTCTTTCTGCGAGCTCAACATCGAATGGCACGACAGATGACGATGACATTTCTTCTGCAACGTCAGTGTCAGATGAGGATGAGAATCATCGTCACGCAACCCCAGACATCTTCCGAAACTCCACCTTAGGCCAATTCGAAGCGGGTAGAGAAGAAGATTCGGAGTCCTCAGATGGAGATGATGAAGATGAAGAAGGTTACTACGGTGAGGAGTATGACGAAGATGAGATGGATTACGAAGATGATCGTCCTATTCCCGAACACGGCGATGTCGTGTCGGACGATGATGAGGAGCTCGGAGGCATGGGGCCAATTGAGGGAATGCCTGGCGATGTCAATATGGATCACCTCGAGATTGTCATGGGTGGGGGCAGCGACGATGAATCGGAATCGGATAGTGAGGATGACGATGACGACGACGATGATGACGACGAAAGCGACGAAGATGAGGGCATGGATGATCATGACGATATCGAAATTGTCGACGAAATGACAGAGGACGGGGATAACGAAAGCGAGGAAGAGGGCGACCATGACCACGAAGATGGATGGGAGGACGACGATGACAATCCGATGCTCACTGCACGGCCTCCCATGGATGCTTTCTCAAGTGTTCTGAGTGGACACGCCGATGGCTCAAATCTGATGGCTCACTTCGAAAATGCGGAATTGGATGCAGAATTCCTCGACGACGAAATGCCACCGGAGGATGAGGATGTTGAGGTGGAAGACTATGAAGAAGATAACCTTGTCTACGAGCCGGAAGTGGATATGGATGAAGATGATGAAGATGACGGTGAGGACGAGGGCTGGGGTTACAGCATAGGTCGTGCGCCAGCACCATTCTACCGACGAAGCCATGGCATTCCTCGAATCCAAGCTGACCACTGGCCGATGAGAGAAGGGCACATGGAGGCTTTCCCTACCATGCGTGCGCACCGTGGCAATGGAGCCTCAAGGGGCGTCGATGACGGAACTAATCCTTTACTTCAGCGCAATGACCCCAGAGCAATGCTTGGACATAGGAACGATCCTTGGGGAGACATGCTCTTTGCCGAATACACAGGTTCTGGAATGCCCGGTCGTGCTTTTGGCAATACAGGAGATTTGCCACCATTCATGGCCGATCTTCTTCAGATGGTTGGTCAGCCTGTATCGACCGTCAACATCGTTACAGATAGAGATATGATGCCAAGACGGTTCGGGCCATACGTGATCACGGGTACGCCTGGTTCAATGCGGGACACAACTAGAGGCACTATCTCTTCGCTCCTACGCGGCCTCCGTCCACACAATGGCCCCTTATCGAGTCGACTCCCAACACATGATCCAGGCGCAGCAGTCACTTTTATGACCTGCCCAACCAGCAACCGCTGGCAGGACGAAGCTCGCATTCTCTTCGGTCAAGGATATAACGAAAAGTGTACGAGAGTAGTCAACTCGATTCTGAGATTACTCACTCCACCAGCTATCGAGGCAAAGCGTCAGCGCGATCAAACCGAGGCCGAACGTAAGGCCGCCGAAGACAAGGCTCGCGAAGAGCGAGAGGCGAAAGAGGCGGCGGAGCGCAAAGAGAGAGAAGAGCTCGCTCGAAGAGAACTCGAAGAACGTCAAGCTAGAGAGGCCGCGGAGATAGCTCAGCAAACGCAAGACTCCGAGGAACGAGTTGAACCCACGACCAGCGGAGCTGCTATGGACGGTGTTGAACAGAATCAGCCTGCCGCGGTCAACACCGCCAGCGAGATCGCGGAGCCTGTGGAGAGAATCACTGCCATTGTTCGAGGTAGTGAAGTCGACATCACTAATCTGGGCATTGATCCTGCATTTCTGGAGGAGATCCCGGCAGAGCTCAGAGAGGACGTCATTATGCAGCAGCTGCAAAGCAGAGTCACGGTACCAACGGAAGCGGCGGCAGCAAGCAGAGTTCCGGATGAGATTGACCGAGACTTCCTCAACATCCTGCCGCACCATATCCAACAAGAACTCCTTCGAGCAGAGGAGTCTCAACGTAGCAGACGTGAAAGAGAAGCACGCAGAGCTGCTCGCGCATTAGAGGACCAACCAGTACAGGCTGAAGAGATGAACAATGCAGATTTCATGGCCATGCTGGACCCTGCCCTTCGCCAGTCTGTGCTCATGGAAGCCGACGAGGCTATCCTTGACTCCCTGCCGGAAGAATTCAGAGCCGAAGCTCAGGAGCTATTCGGACGTTCTGGGACGCGGATGCCGCGGATGCCTGACACGACCCATGCGCGACATAGGGAGCGCCGAGAGCACGTAGTAGAGCAGCAACAGGATCGTCAGAAACGACCAAGCGTTCAGATTCTAGACAAGGCCGGTGTCGCCATACTCATGCGTCTGATGTTCTTCGCCCTCCAAGGAAGTGCGCGATCGGCAATGATGCAGATCTTGAGCTCCATCTGCAGCAACTCTCAAACGAGGGCGGAAGTCATCAGCATATTGCTTGCAATCTTACAGGATGGCACTTCAGACAGTGTTGCACTAGACAAGAGCTTCGCGCAGCTCAATATGCGAGCGAAGCAGATGTCGGGGCCAAAAACACCGCAACCCTTGCGCCGAACTTTGACGGGACCGCAAGTCTCGATGCCTAGCACGGATACATCGCCACTTACGATAGTGCTGCAATCGCTGACGACACTCGGCTCGTTGGTGCACGAAAATCCTCGGTTTGCCACATTCTTTCTTACCGAGCACGAAACGATTGGAGGCCAGCGTACCAAGACACCTAAGAAAGGAAAGAGCAAAGAGTTGAAGGCACATCGATATCCGGTGAATGCGCTCCTGTCCCTTCTCGACCGTCGAACCGTTATGGACAACGCGGCGGCAATCGAGCTTCTCGCGGGGCTCCTGGTGGAGGTCACTGAGCCGTTAAAGACCTTGATCAAGCGCGCAAAGGAAGAAGAGAAGAAGGATCAACCTCAGGTTGCAGCTAGTCTTGCACCTGAGAGCAACGAAATCTCCATGGTAGACAATGGTGCTGGCGACAGTGCGACCACGGCGCAGACAAGCTCGGGACAGCCAGGGGAACAAGGCGAAAAGAGCAAGCCTGAAGAGAAGAAAAAGACTCGCGACGTGCATCCTCCGGACATTCCTGAAGAGAACCTCTGCTTGGTTGTTAACATCATTGCGGCTCGGGAATGCAGCGGAAAAACGTTCCAGAACACGCTAGAAATCATTAACCATCTTTCGGCGAATCCTGGAGCTCGAGATGTCTTCGGCAGAGAGCTCGTCCGCCGCGCGCAGTCACTGGGCGCAGAAGTGCTCGCCGACCTCCAGCAGCTTCCCCAGCAGATCCGCAAGGCACAGTCTAGCACAGAGATGCAAGGACTAGCTCTTGGTGCATTTTCGCCCGCTAGCGCCCATCAAAATAAATTGCTCCGAGTTCTCTTGGCTCTTGACTACATTTTCGACCCCAAGCGAACCAGTCAAAGAGTAGACGAGACCATGCCAGGAACTCTGCCACAGCATGCCAAAGACGATCTGATATCCCGGCTGTACGAGGATGAGGCTTTTATCAAGCTATGGAACATGCTCAGCGAGTGTCTGGCGGCCATCCAAGAACGTGGGACTATGAGCAATGTGGCGACAATTCTCCAACCGCTGGTCGAAGCTTTCATGGTAGTGTGCAAGAATACCGCCACCAGAGAGATGCCAGTCGCATCTCCCCAAGAGATGGCTGAGTCCACGCCGCCACCCCAGAATCGTGTCGAAAGCCTGTTTTTCACCTTCACTGAGGCCCATCGCAAGATCCTCAACGACCTCGTCCGACAGAATCCTAAGCTGATGAATGGCACGTTCGATGTGTTGGTCAAGAATTCGAAGGTCTTGGAATTTGACAACAAGCGAAACTTTTTCAACAAGAGACTCCATGCACGATCGACGGAGGAGCGGGTGCCGCATCAGAGCTTGCAACTCCAAGTGCGGCGCAGCCATGTATTCCTGGATTCGTTCAAGGCTTTGTTCTTCAAGAAGGCCAACGAGATCAAATACGGTAAGCTCAACATCCGGTTCACAGACGAGGAAGGCGTGGACGCTGGCGGCGTTACCCGCGAATGGTTTGCGGCGATATCCAGACAGATGTTCGATCCCAACTATGCTCTTTTCAATCCGGTAGCCGCCGATCGCACCACCTTCCACCCCAACGAATTGTCGGCAATCAACGAGCAGCACTTGACGTTCTTCAAATTCATCGGTCGTATCATCGGCAAGGCGCTGTACGAAGGGCGCGTTCTAGACTGCCATTTCTCGCGCGCAGTGTACAAGCGCATCCTGGGCAAGACAGTGTCACTCAAAGATATGGAGACGCTTGATCTGGAGTACTACAAGTCGCTGGTATGGATGCTGGAGAATGACATTACCGACGTTGCATTCGAGACGTTCTCCGTGGAGATTGATCGATTCGGCGAGAAACAAACGGTCGACTTGATTCCTGACGGGCGCAACATCCCCGTGACCGAAGACAACAAGCAAGAATACGTAAGGCTGGTGGTGGAGCAGCGACTGACCAAGAGCGTCGAGGAGCAACTGGAACACTTTTTGATAGGTGAGTAGGCAGTCTTTCGGTCGTTGAGATTGAGCGAGACTGACGATGATGACAGGGTTCCGCGATATAGTGCCTCTGGAGCTCATTTCTATTTTCAACGAGCAGGAGTTGGAGCTGCTCATTTCCGGACTGCCCGACATTGACGTGGACGACTGGAAGAACAACACGGATTACCACAACTATACTGCGACTTCACCGCAGGTGCAGTGGTTCTGGCGGGCGGTGCGCAGCTTCGACAAGGAGGAAAAGGCCAAGCTGCTGCAATTCGTGACGGGCACAAGTAAGGTGCCGCTCAACGGATTCAAGGAATTGGAGGGGATGAACGGGTACAACAAGTTCAACATCCACCGGGACTTTGGGCACAAAGAGCGTCTGCCAACCAGTCATACGTGCTTCAATCGTGAGTACCACCGTCCGGTCAGGACTATTGCAGGCAGAGACTGATGAGATGACAGAACTTGACCTTCCGGAATACGAGAATTACGAAATCTTGCGCAAGCAGATGTACACGGCCATGACGGTGGGATCCGACTACTTTGGGTTTGCTTAGGCGAAGGGAGTGGGTGAACATAAGGCATGGTGGCGCATAGTCGGTCGTCTTGATCAGCGAGATGCACAAGGGGCCGGCGGTTCTAGATGGAGACTTTTGATTTCTAACTGCATTGCTCTTGGCTGGCCTTTGCGTGGTACCACAGCAGAGGCGGCGTGCAGGCCGCCACTCGCTGGGGAAACTTACGCCGGGGCAGGGGTGATGGAAGCGGGCTACTGAGCATTTTGTTACTGGTGGTAGCTGCGGATTACATGATGGAGAGGCATGAAGCAGACGGACGCAATCAATAATAATATCAAACGTGTTTGCGGGAAAAAGTTCATAGCTGTTGGTTTGCGGTGTCCAGTGCCGACCGTGCAACAGATAGAACACTGCCTCGCCGCCGAGACGTGAGGTGCGCGAGATGGGCGATCGGCGGACGATGCCAAGGTGGTAGGTACAGTAGAGAGAGCTACAGCAGAGAAGTGAGAATGGTGGAACACGAGGTGGGGAAAAGGCCGCCGGTGCAGAGTAATCTTGTGCTGCCACTGCAGGGGATGCGAAAGTTAGAGAGAGAGCGAGAGACAAAGACAGAGAGAGCGAGAAGAGCGAGAAAAGCGAGTGCCGCGCGTCCAGCTCACTTGGGCCGCGTCCATTTCTCTCGGTTGTCGCCCGCAACCTCTTGTATCTACCATCTACTATCTACCATCTCCACCACCATGTCGTCCATCACTACCTTACGGCAGCATCATGGCGGTGGCACATCTCGTGCTCGCCGTCTCGTCCCGGTGTGTCACAACAGCCGGCGCGGCGGACGCTGAAAATTGACAGGCAGGGCGCCTCGGCGTACGGTGAGGCCGCCCAGTCGCCCGCCCAGTCGTCGCCCAGGCCAAGGGCCAAGGGCCAAAAAGGCCAAGCAGCCAAGACTACCAAGAGGCATGGCATTCGCTGCGACTCTCTGTTACACTTTCCAGGCCCTCCATCTGCCCATCGTCCGCGGTCCGCAGCCCATAGCCCATAATGGCCAAGCTGCCTGCCCAGCGCCGCGCTTCTTGTCGTCGTCCTTCTGCTCTCCACCTGCTGCGGCCTAGCGGTTCCATGCCAGTTTTATAACACACTCGCTCTTCGCCATCGACCTCTCGAGCGATGGATCCGCCCTGCTCTATTCTGAAGCACGTCTGCCGCTCCGAACCTGTCTGACGGCGGCGAAGGTTCCCCCCCCCCTTCTCCGGATCCCTGGAAATCGCCGACAGTACAACAACGGCCTCACCGAGAAGGCTGTGATGGCTGGCGGAGACAATAGCAACGACGGGACTCTGGGAAGAGAGCAAGTCCCCGTCCTCGCCTTGCCCTCACGACCATCACCGGCGGCATTGGCAGCGACGGTCAACATCGGCTCCCTGCCGTTAGACGAGAAGGAAGCATACCGCAGATCCAACCACTACCCGTCTCTTTCGTCTACTGCACTGTCTGCGCGCACTGTAGACACAATCGACGTGGAGAAGCAAGACCTCCATGGGATGTTATCCGAGCACGACGAGCGAGCGTCTAGCATATACTCGCCTGGCCAGCGGACCAGCCGTGTCGACGCTCCCTTCTTCCACGTTGGCACCGGTCTAGACCCCTCCACTCACCACCACACTATTGTCCGGTGCTATGAAGAACCCGACGACAATGAACCCGAGCGGCATCCGAACAGCGAGGCTGCGGCCAAGAGTGTGCGGCTGCTGGTAAATTGCCCCATGTCATACAAAAGCTGTAACACCATCGCTGACCCAACGATAGCTCTTCTTTACCTTCGCCACGCCATTCCTCTCCTTCCTCCTAGCCTTCTGGACGCTCATCATCACTCTACTTCTCGCCCTTCTCCACCCGATTAGGCTCATCTTCACTAGACAACGCGTCTTTGCCGAGATCGCACTGTCCATCCTCACCCCGACCTTAAACCTCCATCTCCGCAGCGTCTACGCCAGTCCCGCAGACCCGGCGGACCTGAGTCTCTGGCACACATTAGCGGCCCTCGTCGGCGCCGCACCACTCAGCATCGGTCTGGCATGTTGGGCCGCCATACTAGGCGTATACTGGGTCTTTGCCGTCATCATAGGGAACCCGGACGGCCTCGACGGCCGCAGCGAGGGCAGGGAGATGCTCCTCCAGACCCGCGGGCATTGGGTGGCTTGGCTGCTCGTGTCGTCGCGGCGGAACGAGCAGTGACGACGACCGTTGTTGGGACATCACGGTGGAGCATTTTGTCTTTCTGGAGATCATTAGGCGGGAGGCAAGGACAGAGAACAGAAGTCCGGTACTTCCTTTCCTTGCCTGCCGGTCTCCGGCGTGTACATATTTTCATTACGAGCGTATCAGGTATCTCTAGATGCAAGAAGGCCATCGTGTCTGTCACTGTCTGATCGGGTGTATTACTGTGATTGTCGATGGGTTTCGTTGACCTCTTTAGTCCATGACCCTGTTGCCATACGGCAAGTATGCTGTAATCACTCGCGTTTGATTGGGACTTGCATGGCTCTATATAGACACTCGTCTCTCCTCATTGATCATGGACTATGCCAGACATTTCAAAAGTATACAATTTATTGTGTTTTAGAAGTATATTCTCATAATAATAATACCATTAGATCTCACAGACCCACAGGCCAAAACTAGCAAAATACAAATGTCATGGTTTCATGTATTCTTCATATTCTTGGCATCTTCTTGATTCTCGAATCCTGCACACACACACTAATACGACAGGTGCCTTTCTACAAGCAGAGAGACAAGCACACGATCCGCTTACTCTTCGCCAAAGACCTGGTCGAGGTCCTCGTTCTTGTGCACGGCGTCGAAATCAATGAGCGGCTTGAGCTCGACGTTGCGGCGCATGATGTACTAGACGTGAGATCAGCAATTGCGATTAGAAGGACAGAGTGAGAGTGGGAAAGACTTACTCTGTTGAAAAAGTACGGCACCTGTTTGAGGCCATGGGCGGCCTGCTTATGCGTCGGTACACTGAACACGGCGTCCAATTCCTCGAGCGACTTGGCTTTTGTCTCGGGCATGAATAGCAGCACCAAGACCCAGCCGATGAGGTTCCATGCCGCGTACCACCCGAACGCGCCTTGGGGCTTGAACGCAGCCAGGAGACGGGGCCAGGTGACGGAGAGGACAAAGTTGAAGAACCAGGTTGTGGCTGTGGCCAGACTCATGCCGTAGGTACGGATGTATAGAGGGTATGCCTCGGCCGAATATGTGAATGGAACAGGACCTTCGCCGGGGCTGTACACAATGCCGAAAAGGTAGATACCCAGCGCGACCAATGCGGTACGGGCCTTGTTGGGATTAGTGGGATCGCTAGGGATGAAGAAGCTGAATCCTGTCAAGAGCAAACAGGCCGACATCATAGGGAATGTAGTCAACAGCAGATTGCGGCGTCCAAACGTGTCGATTGTGTAAATGGCCGGTATAGCGAACAGAAAGTTGATGATACCGAAACCGAGCGATGCGGACAAAGCGGAAGTGACGGAGAGGTTGGCTTGTTCAAAGATGACGGTTGAGTAGTAGGCGATGACATTCACGCCACAGAATTGCTGCATGAACATGACAATCTCCGAGGCGAGCATTGCACGTCTGTTGCGAGGCACAGTGATCATCTCCTTGATCTTGCTGTGTCCGATCTTGATCGACTGCTCGGCCTCGAGACCCTTGTTCATGTAGAACTGATCCCGGGCAGCCTGGATCTTGGCGAAACGCAGTCGGCACAAAGACTCGTAAGCAGAGTGGTGACGGCCCTTCTGCAAGTACCACTGCTCCAGGTCAGAATGCCTGCACTATATGAAGGAGTGAGATAAACTTACACGTGGGGATTCAGGGACAAGGAACACAAAGAGAACGACAATGACGGCAGGCAAGCAGGCGCTTCCCATCATCAAACGCCAGTTGAGACCGGTGATATTGGGCCTATCAGGAACCTTGAAGAACGCAAGATCAGAAGCGTAGCCGACCATTATACCAAATGCAGTCCACATCTGCCATTGCATGACAAGGGCGCCTCTAATCTCTGGCGGTGTGCACTCGGCAGCATAAATGGGGACGGTGGCGGACTTTGGTCCGATGCCGAATCCCAAGAAGAAGCGGGCAATGAACATTGACCACCAGGTGTTTGTGAAAGCTTGCCAAATGCAGGCATAGGTGCTGAAGAGGCAGGTGATGAAGATAGTCCCGCGGCGGCCAAACAGGTTGTTGAAGGGAATGGAGAGCCAGCAGCCGATGAAGGCGCAGCACAGGTACGGAGCAGAATTGACGAGACCCTGGAGCCAGCTGTCACGGCCAGACTTGGGGCCGGTCTTGTCGTCGATGCCGAATTGTGGATAGTAGAAGGTCTGGGCGCCGTTGACGACCGTCTCGTCCATACCCTGGACAGCAGCGCAGGTGGAGCAGAGGACAATGACGAGGTAAAGCAGCTTGGGCTGGGACCAACGGTGCGTCTGCTCTTTGCTGAGGATTTCCTTCTCCTCCTCGCGGAGGCCTTCCACTTGTTCCCAGCCCTTGGGGTTCGCGGCCAGGCAGGCGCCGATCTCAAAGGCACGCAGGTCCTCGGGCTCGACGAGAGCGTGTTCCATGGCATAGGCTTTTCCCATCTGGCGGAGCTCCTTGTGCGACAGGCCGCGCAGAGGGTTGGCGAGCAGAGCATTCATCTTCTTGCGTTCGAACTCCTCGGCCTGGGCCTGACTGGAAAAGGACTGGCCACGGGGCACTTCATGGCGCGACTCATCGTCCGAGGACAGGTGCGACTTCTCTGCATTTGCGGCGTGGGGGCCGTCGACGGCAGATTTGGTAGGGTCCATGGCTGGTAGCAACGACGGCGGCGACAACCGAATGGACGGATAAGAAGAGAAGTCCAGCAAGCAGTGGTGGGATAGTAGCGATTAAATGTCGGGGCGCGGCAGGGTGATGGTCTGCGGTGTTGGGTGCAAGGGCCAAGCAGTTGCTGACGCCGATCGTTGTGGAGATCTCGATGTCGATGTCAAGGTGCTTCCGCTTCGAATTAAATGAGTCTTGTTCTCCTGCGAGATCTGCGCTCTTCTTCTGCTTTTTCCCATAGGCCTCGCCTCCACAAGCGGGGCAGCCGAGTGAACCACTTATATCGTCCTGCTGCAACCTCGACAGTGCTTGTGCTGCTGCATTGTTGCTGTTGTGACCATCGGTATCGCATCGATCATTGGACAAAGAATGTGGAGCTGCGGTGCTCCATCGCTACGTCATTGCCAATGCGGCTCTGGGGAAATTTTGCTGGAGAAGGCGCCACCAGCACTTTAGGCGCACTTTAGTCCTGCATCCACGATCCATGAGGCGGAATTCCTCTCCGTCGTGCCATCCAATCGCGCCGCTCATCACCGCCGATCGTGTCATGTCCTCGTCAAGTGTTGCATGTGCGGCGGCAAGGCTGACACAGACAGACACCGGTGCTTCCCCCTCAAGTGACTTGCCAGGTTGTGTTGCTTTCTGCTTTGATGGGAATGTCCCTGTCTCTCTGTCTCCATATCTTGGGCCGCTCAAAGTTCCTTTTGAGTCTGACTATCCTGCGGTGTGTTATGATATGCATGCTCTTGCTCCGCCTCCACACGTATCCAGTGAAACCTGTCGTCGCTTTCTCTTCGTGCGGAATTGTGGCTCGCAGCCAACGTTTTGCGGGGAGCTAGCTGACTGACTGACAGGATCCACCACACCCACCCTTCCTATCCCCGGCTGCTCAGTTTGTGGTCATGCGTCGGAAGTTTGGTCCGTGGCCGATTCGCTGACTGAAGAGATGCGATGGACCTGACTGTGTCAGATCACCACCCTCTGCTTCTCCGCACATCCTACCCGACTCAATTACCAGCCACCGTCGTCACTACAAGTATAAGCTGTGGTCGAATAGGCCGGTCAGCACGTGCGGAATCTGATCGTCGTGTGTATGGAATAGACTTGCCTTGATCGAGACATGGAATCTCAAGAGGTGAAAATGTGTGGTGCATTTCAGGACGATGCACAAGTATCTCCTTTGGTCTTTATAGCACGTGATGAGACTGGCCTGCAAAATGATCCCTTCGTCAAAACGAACATATTGACTTGCCACTGTGTTGTGCTTTTGTATGCCCTCATTAACATTGCTATTAAGATTAAGATTACTATTACCATTACTATTATTGTCATCGTTACTATTCCCTGTACAGTGTAATCAATATTGTCAAATGCCAACACCATCAATGCACACTCCCTCCCTCAATCATGCTCCTCACATACGATCCTCTACAAAGCCGTACGAGCAGCCGACGTTGGCACCGACCGTGTTGAAGGCCTCGATCTCTAGATTGTGGTTGTTGTCATACCAGAACGAGCACATCCAATTATCAGCATCGAGGTCGTAGTACATGTTGATATCATACGACCGATACGCCTGCTGCTGATTCAACCCCACGTACGAGGCGCACGACGATGCCGCGAGCGTGACGTTTTGAGATGCCAGAGTCGTCGTATTCATCCCGTTCACGACCGCGTACGAGTGGGATCCCGACCAGTATTGATATACGTTGGCTGTCACTGGGTTATTCGCCACAGTGTCGAACACGTCGATGAACATGGAGGTCGGTGCCGCCTCACAAGATAGCGAAGGAGTGGGTTCGCCTCCAGCGGTGGTCGACGCCACAGCCGATGGCTCAGCAGTAGGCTCGGATGAGCCCGTGATGCCAGTCTCGGATGGACCAGCAGCGGTCTCGGATGCTTGAGCCGTGGTTGCTGACCCTGATGCTGATGCTGATCCTTTAACGATGCACTTGCAACCATTGAGGGCCATTGCAGCGGTCAAGCCGGGAGCGAACGAATCGGAGGTGCCACTACAAGAAAGCTTATTAGTACCACGATGCCGCCAATCGTGCCGGATTCTACTTACGTCTGAGCATCGAAGAACTTGCAAAACGCCACAGGTTCGCGGAACGAGCGACGAATGAGCTTCGCAGCGCTGTGGTCGCACTTTGCCTGCTTCGTCGGCTTGGGCTTCGGCTGCACCATCTTCGGGAGGGAAACGAGATTCTTCTCGAGGATGCACACGCAGGACTCGGTCACATCGAATGCGCTCAATCCCAGGACAGGTGATACCGTACGTGGTCTGTGTGATGTCCATGAGATGCTTGGTCCATTGATCGTTGAGTAGGAAGTACTCACGCATCCAGGTAAGCCTTGCAAAAGGGCACGGGCTTTACGATGACATTCTCGACAGTCTTGACTTGAGTGTCGAACACGGAGCAACCTTCGGATCTGTCAGCTTTCATCGTGAGGATCCGGTTGAGAAAAGCTAGCACGCACTCTGCTTTGAAAGATGCTCGTTGGAACTCGATGCCGCGGCCACGCTGGCCACAAGGCCCAGGGCTAAAGATGGGGTCCTCATGGTGTGTGACAAAATTTGGGGCGTGACTTGATAGATTGGGAGGAAAGGATACTCGGACTATTATATCATGGCGTTCATTGTTGTCCTGAAGAATCTAGCATTATTAGACTTCTAGACCATCGACCGGTGTCGTTGCACGACAATCTTGTGCCAAATTACATACGGCAAAGCATATAGCTGCAACGAATCGCAGACCGGGAATAAATTGCAATTGTGCATCCAAATCGTAGCGGCTCAACGGCGGTTGTCACAACGGCGCCGCCGGAAATTTCATACACGCGTCCTCGCGAACATGTCAAAGAGGTCAGAGCAGTCATGAGGGAGCAAACATTCATTGCGATGGAAAATTTATGTTCATCATCATTCGAGCCCTAGAAAGCCCACCACATGACCACCAGAGCGTTTGCCATGGCTCGTCCCATTCCGGCCTGTCCCTTTTAATGCCGCATTAACCCACGCTGGACTGAGCCGTGTCGTATGCACTAGTCACTTCTAATCATGTTCTCCACTAGCTCACCCAGTGGCCCGAACCACTCCCTCCGACCTTCGCCTTGGTCAGCAAGACCGAACTCCTCCACGAACAGCACATAGTGCTTAAAGCCGGTATTGAGATGTGCTTCCAGCCCCAGACCACGAATGACACTGTAATGGTGGCAATAGATGTGAGCATACACCCTGTAAAGCCGCTTGAAAATCTGGCGGACGGTAGGGTAGAAAGCAGGAGGAAATGCGACGCCTGGCTGCGTGGGGAAGAGTGTGGCATCAGATACAAGAGAGGACGTCCAAGAGAGTAGATTCGAGATATACGTCGGTGCAGGGAGTCGTGTGGGCTTGGGATAGGCCGGTGGGTGATGCCAGAGATACTCGAACCTTGCCATGGGTCAGCACTAATCTGGCATTACCAATGTGTGTGAAATTGATGGAGCACTCACTCGTCAGTAGCTTTCATCTCCGGACATGATTGTGGGGAGCAGAACTCCGTGATGGCGCCGTAAAGCAGATTGATCTGGTTATAAAAGTCGACGACTGGGGGAAGTGTCAGCATGGCTCAACATTGTTTATTCCAAATTGAACGCACTGTTGACTGCCAGCCATTCGTCTCTGTCCTCGCCCTCGGGCAACTTCACGACCTTCTTCAAGCTGCCGTTTCCAAGAGTTGCGTCGGCGAATTGCTTCAGTTGCCAGGCATTAGAGCCTTTGTGGGCCCTCTGAGGTTTGAATGCTGCCCTCGTGCGTGCGTTCGCATTGCTGTCCAAAGTCAATAAATCCGCCTTCATTCCAATTTCTGATAATCCGAAGCCGAGGCCTCTGTCCGGAGATTTTGACCGATCAGGGCGCCGCTGCCTACCGGCCTTGCTGCGTGGCAGGCACACCCTGTCCCGCTTGGTTGGACTGGCTGGGAGCAACGACGGCTGGCTCGAAGTGTCGACGAGGTCAAGCCCAAGCCCAGCCTCGCGGACATTCACAGCCGCCGCCGGAGCAGCTACCACCACCGCCGCTGCTTTTGCAAAGTTACCGAACAGCGACGTCGATGACGCACTGGTCTGGAGCACATCGCGAAAGTGCTTGTGCAAGGGGCTTTCGTGAGGCGGGACCGGAGCCTGCGGCCACGAGATCTGGAGATTCAGACTGCTCGTGCTGGCGGCGAACACATTGCTGTGCAGCGGGGACAGGGGCTTCGCAGCGTAGGGATATTGGCATTTGCCCGGTGAGGGGGGATTCGGGGTAGAATGAGAGGGAGAGGAAGAGAGGGGAACGAACATGGTCTGCATAAAGGACGTCATGCTGATCGTCCCTCAGCGTAAAGGTATCCTCAATTCTCCAACTCTTGCACCGCTGGTGGAGTTGTTCTCTTGTATGGACGAGTGCTTGCTGACTGGCGAAAGCCGGTACCCGTTTACGGCACCTGGTTGCGCTGGACATTCCACTGTTGTTAGCTGGTGCCGGGCGGAGGGTGGTCATGCGGACACGCGATGGACGGGTCTGGACAGCTCACCTGTATATGAGACAACGTAGATGGTAGCCGGTGGACAATGGCTCGAGGGGAGAAGTCAAAGATGGAGCGTGGGAGGTTGAATTGCAAGATTGAAGGTATTGAAGTCAAAGGGGGTCTCGCCTTGGTTCTGGTTCCTGGCTGCGTACACGCCCTTTGTTTTGGGCCCGCCCGCCTGCCGCCCGCCCTGGCTTGCCCCGCAACACAACTGTCGACCAACCACGTCTCGTACCCCGTCGTCCTCCCCTTGGGGCCTGCTGCAATAAATGTCCTCTACTGAAGTCCATATTTGCCAGTGTGGAACGAATCATCTGCCGTAGTGCTAGCCACTTTGTCACAAATAGATACTCGAGGGTCTGCGTCGCGATTGCACTTGAGAATAAAATGTCATTCACTTGCCACCAGAAACCCCAGCGGCTCTCCTCACGAAGCCTAGTACAGCCCTAGCTGCTCTGCGATTTCGAACCCCAGCCTGCGTAGCACGGCACTCGCGATGCCTTCGATATCAGTGCCAGCCTCAGTCTCCGTGTCGTCCGTACATCTCTTGATGGCCATCAGCCTTCCCTCGTCCAGCACCTCGACTCTTGAGCGATCGTTGTCCTCTTCGGCTTTGACGTTCATGATGTAGACTACGAGATCTGGTGCCATTGCGCCCCGCCACATGCCCGCTGCCCATTCCCAGTGCATCCTACCGCTGTAGCCATTGGTCGGCGGAATGCGGGACGCGAATTTATTTGTCGCTGTGAGAACATACGAACGAAGTAGCATCACCCCTTGCCGGTTCGTGCTTGGGCTGATCTGGCAATACTTGGCCATGCTCAGTCCATCACTACTACCTTGCGAAAAGGCCCGTCCTTTCGAACGAGAGACCTCGCTTTCTTCAAAGCCATGGCTGGTGATGGAAAGTTGCGTGTCTCGTGGCGGAGTACCTGCATACTTTAAAGTGAAAGGTCGGATGATGTCCTTGGTCTTCTGATACCATTCGTTCACAAAATCCAGAAAGTCAGGAAAGTTTTCGATCTGCACCTCATCGTATTCTGGTATCGACGGACTGTCAACGACGGTGACATCTGCACTCGAGCACTTCCCGAGATACTCAGCCAGCCAGTCGGACAGCCTTTGCGCCACTCTGGAATTGTCCCCCTCCACAGCGATTATGCTCACTCTTGGGAGTCTGGCTGAAGACCTGGGGCTGGGCAAGAGTATGTTCTTCATGATAGATAATTTGTCCTTCAGAACTTCCAGCGGAGGCGGTGGCGTTCTGGCTTGTATATCAATCGATCTCGGTGTAGAGGTTGGCGTTGCTAAGATGCCCGCGGATTGAGCGGGCAACGACGTACTGCCTCTCCAATCGTGCGTTGGAGGGCGCAGGGGTGGCAGCTTGAGACTCAGTTCCCGGCTTGCAGGACTGCGTCTCAACATCATTCGATGCTGACTATATCCGGGCCCTGCTTCCTTGGGCGGTGGGCCCATCCGGGTTTGGGCTCTTGCTGCCAGCTCCGCAGCTTGAGGGAGACTTGCACGTCGATCATGCCCACTGTAAGACAGGAGGGATGTGTGGTAATTTCCGGTTAGTGGCGCGCTATGATTGTTCTCTTCTGGAAACGCGGAACTATATCGTACAGCAGACTTCGGCTGGACTAGACGATCCAGTCGCCTTCTCTTCGGACTCCAGATCGTCGATTCATGATCATCGAGTACTCTGCCTGCATTACCGGCGGTCGAACCGTGCTGAAAGCGATATTGCGGCGGAGCGGGGGATTGTGCTCCTGAGTTCTGCATACTGAGGTATTCTGTAGCAGACGTCGTGATCGACGATGAGTTTGACGGAGGTGGCGGAGGCGGGGGTACCGTGTCTTTTGATGGCTGTGCGTTAATCCTCGTCTTGAGAGTGAGTCGTGCATCTTCTCGTGTGTTGCCAACGTCGCTAGGCGCAGTGCTTTGGGTCTCCTGCTGTACAAACAGTTTGCCTGAACATTTGGGACATTCTTTGGCGTCAATTCTCTGCAATCCCGAGCTATCACCCGTCTCCGATGCTCTGAGCGGCCGCTTGGGCTGATATCGATAACTTGGCCATCGTTGTTGGTGTTGCAATTTGTCTTCCTTCCCGATCTTTAGTATTGCACTGGTAAATCGGCTCTTGTGAAGCACCCACCTCGGCATACGCTTTCCACTTCTGTTTCTCTATCTCCGATTCATTTCTCCACGTCTCTCCAATGATTCTGGAAATGTCAGGATTGTTGATGCCAGGGTATTTCGTGGCAACTGCAGCGTAATGATGTTGCCGATACAGGATAAAGGCTACGCGAGCATGAGTCAGTGGTACAAAGTCAGCGAGATCAAAGCGTACCATTTCTTGGACGGGGAATCTTAGGCTCGGGCGTGCAAAAGCATGGATATGGGGATCCGTGTCCAGGTACCGATGCAAGATGGGGCACACCTTCCTCGGCATCACTATCATCGCCACTTCTCTTGCTCAAAGCAATTCGAGGGGAAGGCTCGGCAGGAGATTGAGGCTTTGAAGGAGACGGCGGTGAACTCGTTGGCGGTCCAGATATCAGCGAAACGATCGACGCAGTCCGCACATGTTGCGACATAACAGGAGAGGCAACGCTGCTGCCAATGGAGACATGCCGAAGGTCGGATTTTGGAGAGACCATCACGGAGTTTTGATCTTTCAAGATGTCTCTTTGCCAGAGCTGTCTCGTAAAGAGAAATTGAGGTTGATCAGGCTGCTCTAAATGCACAAAAGAGTTGTGGCACTGCTGCGAGGCGCTCATCTTTGATACGGAAGGGGGAGTTAAGGAATGTTGATCGCGGTGGAATTTGCCCACCGTATCGGTAGGACATTGTGCTGGATAGGAACAATAACATCGAACTGAACTAGACTGACTTCCCTTCTGCCTCGTTCTGTCTCAAGCAAGAGCCACTTACCTCGTTCCAGAGCCACCAGCTGATTGAAATTACTGAAAGGGCAAGACGCAGCGAAGATCTTGGGTCTTGGAATTGGTAGATACAAACGTGGGCCACAGCTGCATCAATCCGTGACGAACAAACAATGTCCGAAGCAAGGGCGGGACATTGTCTAGCTTTTATTCACAAAGGGGGATGACGCTTCGTACGCAA
Source organism: Dothideomycetidae sp. 11243 (assembly GCA_000836255.1). Lineage (NCBI taxonomy): Eukaryota > Fungi > Ascomycota > Dothideomycetes > Dothideomycetidae sp. 11243. The sequence goes on from DF938582.1 coordinate 1,765,841, forward strand.
GGATCTGCACTTGCGCACCAGCTGCATTTGGGACGCACCAGACCCTTCACTTTACACTCTCCAATCATCTCAACCTCCCAATCCAAAAAGCAATGCACACAAGGCATCTTTGCCAACAAGTTGGCGTCTATTCATGACAATCATTGGCAAAAGAGAACTCCCCCGCGGGGAATCGAACCCCGGTCTCCCGCGACTTGTCAGGCGAATGACAAGCGGAAATCATGACCACTAGACCACGGAGGAAGGAATTCTGTAATTCGCCAGCTTTTTCAGCTGTGTGGTGAATTTCCAAAATTCTTAAGTGATATATATAGCATTAATGTCACGTGATATGGATAGATCGAGCTCGTTAAACCGCAGACGAATGCGGTATCATGCCCATTCGGTCGCAACACGACCGTGGAGGGCAGGGCTTTCTCCATGAAATCATTGCCGGCCAGTTGGAAGGTATAATCGCTCTCGGTTTCACACTTTCACGCAATGCGATCTCTCAGATATGCGAAATATTACAGTGGGTTTTCCACACTTATCGCTCGCTACAAACGAGTTTCGTGGCCTATGGTCATTCTGCACAGAAGTACCAATGGTTCTGGTGCGTGGTAGAATGCTAGCTTCCTGTGACCACATTTATATAAGGAGAATCTGAAGACTGGCTGTGCTACGCACAAGAGCAAACTCCACCGAGATTGGGTTTCACAGGAAGAGCAAAAAGCGAAGCTCTCGTCGAAGGAGTGCGACGGTCGACTGCCTCATTAATCTGGGCGCCGACTGTCAGTGTGCTTGACAACCATTTAGATGGTCTGTAAATTTGCAATTGCGCCGCTCTCACCGCCCGAAGGATAAAACTTTGTTATTGTATGCGCTCGACATTATTGTCCTCTATGAGCTGAAAAACAGCTACCAACATTCGTGGTCCCAAAAAACCAAGCAAGAAATAGTTTGCAGTTCAGCAAAAAATGATGTTAGCATTGCTCTCCCTCGGGGAATCGAACCCCGGTCTCCCGCGACTTGTCAGGTTAGTGACAAGCGGAAATCATGACCACTAGACCAAGGAAGATGAACCAGAACTTTGAATTCTGCTTGGTCAATGATTGCTCATTGGATGCTGGTGAAGGTAATAATAAACAATATATACACATAAATTACATCCCGCCGCGCGGCGTTGTATGCAAGGCCACTAAATCTTGGCCCTTTTATGGGTGTCACGAAATAGTGCACTTCCGGCTCACTGTCTCTTACCTACGATGTCTCTGTTTCAAAATTCTACACCCGTCTTGCACGACTCAACAAAGTACTATCGCTGGTGCTTGGGAGCGAGCTCTGTCCACGCGGATTGCGACCTCTGATGATCCTACGACAGGGCCAGGAGCGTGTCAGATCGACCGATCAGTCAAAGCAAGCATCCGACTTCCTTAAAAACTATTTGAAAACGGTTGAAATATTGGGGCGGCCATGGTCTCCCCTAGTCTACATATGTCTAAGTCACCATGGTGCTGTGATAGAGTCTTCATCGGGATCCATAAAGTATCTACAATACACGCGCAATCACAAGAGTCTCAGCAGACCAAAGGCGGGTTTCAACGAAAAAACAACCACCCGCTCATCTTTCCATAGAAATTGTGCAGATCCAGAATCCGATTTTGTCGCCTAGCAAAGCTAAAATGGCCGATCACTCCTCCGCCCTGGAATGTATGTGCTGTCGCGAGGACGGGGAAAGATGCAGGGCGAAAAGGCGGTGGGCAGTCTGTCTCGTGGCTGTCATCCAACGGCGTTTGGCTGCCGCCTTCGTGTTCTTTTTACGCATGTCCTCCGCTCACGCCACGCCCACCAGCGACAGAAGGAACGGCAGTGCAAGGCATCGACAGGGGACTAGCGCTGACTCCTGCCTGTTCGCCCGGCTGATCTGACCTGGACCTGATCGTGACCAGATGGGGCTCAGTCCCAACTATGCAATAATGGGCGGGACGCGGGATCCTTTGCTCGGCCATATTTCCCCCGTCTTTGCCTTCTTTTCCATGCCAGCGCGGCGCAAGGCAGCCCGCGAAGCTTTGCTGGGCGGCGTTATATCGTGAGCCAAGTCCCCACAATGATTGACGCTCGTGTCGGTCGCACTCTGGCAATCCCTGCGCTCCACCGCAGCACGCCGTCGTCCTTTTCCTCGCGCCGGGGACTGTGACATTGCCCCTCGTACCGGAAGCGTGGGGTCACCGACGCCCAGAGGTTGTTGCATCTCCTACTCTTTCTTCTCCCTCGACACGACCTCCATTTTGCTGGGCCAGGACAGAACATCGATTGGCGTTGGGAGCGTGCTTCTGCTTTCATACTTCCTGCCTGCCCGTCATGTTTGCAAGCTTCTAATCTCTGTGTCTTTCCCCCTTCACCATGGCAAACCGGCGTCATGACTACCGTGACATACAAAGAGAGCAATGGCAATCGCAACGGCCTTCAAGGTGAATGAGCCTGTCAGTGGAGCAGAGACCAAGCTGCTGATCGGTCCGGCAGGTACCCTGAGACATCTGCTGTGCCGCCATCACCGCACTGCAGAACATCTCCTCAGCCCCCGCTATATCGTTATGTACCACCACGCCGCAAGCGCTGGCCGCCCTCGCCCTCGGTAGAAGACGAAGCAACGGCTTTGCAGAAGGAATTCGGTCCGACTCACCACCGACGTGACGACGGAGTCCTTGAACGCGGTACAATTGACCAAGATCCTATTCTGATCGACCTTACACCTTCTGCCGTGGCGCACACACTCACCCGTGACCGCCCTAGAGCATCGGCTGGGGTACCAACGCCTCCCGCGAGTGACGATGAGATGGCCTCTCGAGGCAGACGCCACGGTCCTCGGCTTGACACCGGTCAGCTCGATGCTGGCTTGCTACCAGAGATGATGAGAGGCCCTTCGCCTTATCACTTTAGCAAATCCCAGCCCCCAATCACAAACCGGTCCGCAGACGGCAGACGTCTCGATCCGATGACACCGCCGCCAAGTGCCTCGGGAGTCGTCAAACCATTGCATTACCCAACCCCAGAGGGTCCTGCTCGTCCTAGAGACGCCCGACCTGCCAAAGTCTTTACGACTGCCAACACTGCCAACACTGCCAGATTCAATGCAGCTGGAAAGGCATCATCTGAGGCAATCGATGACGATGTTCTCAACGAGGTCGAGAAAGAGAGAATGCGAAGCCAAATCAAATCCACCAGGGTTTCGTTCTCGTCAAATACCATTCCGACCGAGCCTCCGAAACCAGCCTCCTACCAGTCAATCGCCAGGAACGTACCACAGCGCCCACTCTTATCTGACGACAACAGACGACATACCGACTCATGGATGGAAGTGCCGCGAGAACAAGCCATTGATGGAGCACGGAAGCCAGCACCGCTCATGGTGGGAAGCCTCGCTAGAGGGGGACCAAGTCAGCAACCCGCACTGGCTCCGAACAGAATGCTTGCCGACAAAGTTCCCAGCAGAAGCTCACCCCGCGCGTCTGGGGAGGTTATGGCGCGTTATCCTCCTTCGCCGCCAAGGTCACCCCGTGCCAGTCTAGACACCCCAATTGACCCCTCTTCTAGAGCGAAACGCAGGTCTCTGCAAGCTTCAGCAGAGGGTTCTAAAGCAAATTCCCCGCGAGACTCGACAGAGACGGACAACAGGCTGCCGACTACGGCGATTGCATGGCAGACTGCTTTTGATACTAATGATGCGCGCAGTCCACGACCACCTCCCAGACTTGTGACGACTAATCGCGCAGAGAGTTTCCAGGAGATGTCTAGATCAAGTGCTAAGGACTTTCTGCCTCCGCGCCGAGTTGACACCTTGCCCTATCCGGTCGATGACAGTCCAGCAGCCATGCCTGAGGAACGAGATCATCAGTTCTTCCCAGACAGCCAGAATCCTCTGCAGCCTTCAACCATGATTGCCAAAACTCTTTCAAGAGTCGGCACTCACCCTGGAAACAGCACCAGTGAAAGTATCAGACCAGGAGTATCCAAAGTACACTCCTTCTCCGAGAAAGCGCCTTCACCACTAGCAACCCTGCACACGCCCCGACAAAGCCGGCAGGTTTCTTCTACAGGGTCTGAGAAGCGAACGCCGAATAACACACCGGACTCGTTTGCAGCCGCACCTCTCCCACCATGTCCGCGTCCGAAGTATGTCTCGGGACACTCGGATTGGTACACGCTTGAAGGGTGCCCTAATTTTGATGTTTGCCCTAGTTGTTTGGAGAGTGTGTTCACTCCTACTTTCTACTCAGGTTTCTTTCAGCAAGTCCCTACCAAGGCTCGTGCTCCAGATGCTAAGATCCGCTGTGATTTCTCAAGTCCCTGGATGCGCATAGCCTGGCTTCTGACCCTGCAACGTCAGATGCCGAACTTGAATCTCCTCAAAGAATTATACCGTCACTTTGAGTCGTCGCAGCCATGTCCAGAGGCTGTTGCTCAACCACGGCAATGGCTGACCATTCTCGATGAGACGACACGCCGCCCTATGGAGGATTTCCACATTTGTGCAACGGACATTCGGGCCATCGAGATACTGATGCCTCTGCTCCGTGGCTTCTGGGTTCCCCATCCTCGAAGCCAAACTTCTGCAGGATCTCTAGCCACAGAGTCGTCGAGGCTTTGTTCGATGAGAACAACACACAACAATCGATTCCCAGTCTACCTGGACAGTTTAATCTCTCTTCACGAGGCTGTACAACCGTCCAGCCCCAATCATGTTCCAGACATGATTCCATTTGTGAGGCTGGTCAAACGAAAACTCGCTCTGGGCGACTGTCCCCGAGATAATATCTTGCAGGCTGAAAGATGGTACTACATTCCCGCTCTTCCAGAGTTGACTGTCTGTCAGGATTGCCATGACGAAGTCATCAGCCCACTTTTACGCGCGGACGCTGATTTAGCCATGCGTTTTAATCGATCACCTCAGTATATCCCATCTACGGGGGGGAGCGCCCGAGACTCGGCCAGCAGCTTCAAGGACGTGGCCAAGGCAGCAAGCTGCGCACTGTATTCACAGCGCATGCGGAGGCACTTTCGGCGTGCCGTGGCAGACAATGACTTCAAATACCTGTCGCGGAAAGCCAAGGACCGGAAGAGGAAGGAGACGGACCTGCAGAGGGAGGCGCAGCCTCTGATTTCAAAAATGACGGAGATCGACGAGCTTGTACGATCACAGCAGGGGCGAGCGGGAAGCGAGAGATATGTAGCTCGATTGGAAGAGGACAGAGAGCGACTTGCGGACGCCTTGGAACGATGTCGGGATGAGTGGTTGGATTGGGAATGACGTTGACGAATAACGCTGCACTGCACATTCATGAGAGCACGAAAGCCAGCATAGCGACAAATTGCTGCGTTTGCAACGATTCATATTGACCGGGAGCTCTTCATCTGTATACATAATTTTCTTTTTCCCTCAATTGCATGCTTTCATAAGGACACAATGCTTTGGGTTCACAATGCTGTGGATTTCACGTTACCACGGATACATCTTGCCCTCCCAGGTCCAGAAAGTGCCACTGTCCATAACATCTCTGGCTTGAATTACGCTCAGCATGCCCTGCACGCTCTCCTGGGGAGTGATGATGCCCTCCACAGACCAAGTGGTGTCTATGTTTCCCATGTCGGTAGCCACCTCTCCGGGATGCATGGCGATGATGATGGTGTCGTCGTCTTTGCGTTTCAATTCGGCAGCCATGTGCCTCAGGGCTTGATTCAAGGCGGCCTTGGACGCGGCGTAGGCAGCGAAGCCGTCTTCGACCTCACGGAAGCATTGAGCAGAGCCGGAATCCGAGGACATGAAGACGATAGTACCGATGGGGATGTTGCTCTTCAGCAGCTGCTGGGCACACACTATGGGACCGATGGTGTTTGTGTGCAGATGGAAGGCAAACTCTGCGAACGATACCTCGGTGGCGCGGTTGGGATAGCGCAGCACACCGGCGTTGATGACGACGTAGTCCAGGCGGAGATTCGGCACGGCGGAGAGGGCAGTGACGCATTTCTGTTTTGGTTTCAGCAAGAGATGCTCGTCTGGGTCTGGTTCTGTACACGTACGACGATGCTCTCCTCGCTCAGCACATCGCACACCAGCAGCTGGCAGCGGCCGTGGTCGCCGCCGGCCTGGGCCCAGAGACCGGAGGCGTGCGAGGCGTACTTCTCGCGCACGGTGGCGAAGATGCGCGAGTTGCGCTCCAGCAGCTGGCGCACGAACTCGAGGCCAATGCCGCGCGAGGCACCGATGATCAGCCACGTCGGCCGGTCGGTGCCGTACAGCACGTCCGGGATGCGGTTCATCCTGTCGTCGAATCAAGGTCGTCTGCGTTCGGCGTGCACATGGTCTTCAACAAGAACAGCAGCGTCGGCGGAGGGGATGGGCGGAGACGAGGCACGCATACATGGGGAAAAGAGAGGAGGGACAGCAACGGCCTGGCAAAGCTACGGAATAGCGGTACAAATAGCAATTAGCATTTCAGGTCGGCGAGGTGGAGGTGCAGGTGGAGAGGTGGAGAGGTGTCAGTCGGGTGCGGCGTTGTGAGACCTTCGCGTGCGCTTGCAGCAGTCTGAGGCCGTCGCATCGAAGATCTCGTCTCGGCCTGCTGCGACGTGGATTGTGGCTGGCTGTGCCTTGCTGCAGTCTGCCTTCACAATTCGAGCATGGAAGCTGTAAGCGGGAGACAGCAACCTGAAGACAACATGCAGGGCTGGCCCCTACGCACTCTGATTGCATGGGCCAGCAGCAAGGTCAGCGAGTGGCGGCTGCTGCGTCACCAGTGCTGGGGCCGGAAAAGTGCAAAATGACAGACAGACACTCTACAGTGAATCGCTCGGGCGGATCCGGATCGTGTTGAGCGCTGCGACGAGCCGGTAATTGCTGGGCCGGGATTGGCCTGCCCGCGGCCAGCATCCGCCGCGGCCCCAGCGAAAACGGAAAACGAGATCACAGTAGCGCAGGCGAGTCGGCTGGTTGGCATCTCCTGTCGTCACTCGGGATCAACTTTTTTTCCTTTCCTTCACCACGGCTTCAACTCTCTCCTATCCTCATCCACCACCTTTCAACAGCTTCAATCCTATTCTCCTCTTCTTCATCAACACCACCACTTCATCACAATGGGCAAGGACAGCTTCTCCGATGGTAAGTCTCCGCAATGCTCCCAACAATCATCGCCCGGCCCCTGCGACGTGGCGTCACAATGCAAGAGGAACTCGATGGAGTTTCCGGGCGTTCCTCAGCTTGCGTTTGGTTGCAGCGCAGTGCACGGCGACCTGGAATACCTACCATCTGGTCCAGCAAAGGCTGACACGCATTGCAGGTGACTCCAAGAAGGGCGCCAACCTCTTCAAGACCAGGTGCCAGCAGTGCCACAACCTGAAGGAGAGCGAGGGCAACAAGATCGGACCCAACCTCCACGGTCTTTTCGGCCGCCACACCGGCTCCGTCGAAGGCTTCTCCTACACCGACGCCAACAAGGCCAAGGGCATCGAGTGGAAGGAGGATACCCTTGTAAGTTGACCATCTGAAGAAAGCCCGAGGCCTCGTACTGACAATACCTCCAAGTTCGAATACCTCGAGAACCCCAAGAAGTACATTCCCGGCACCAAGATGGCCTTCGGTGGTCTCAAGAAGGCCAAGGACCGGAACGACCTGATCACCTTCTTGCGCGAGGAGACCAAATAGACAGCCTACACGACAATCGTCGTGATGTCGACACCTGTAATATAATCCTCTCTTCAAAAACGTTTCCCGGTTTGGACAGCGATGGCCCCCAATATAGACTTTCCCCCATAGGTAGAAGGGCGGTAGAAGCATCTTCACCTGCTGTTTCAATAACTGGTTTTTGAAGTAAACGCCTAGCACAAGCAAAACCTCTTCGCTCTTCCCTTGCGCGCATTCAACATTTTCGTGATCATTGCCTTACTAATCAGAACGTCCGACTTTCTGGGTGAGTGTGAACAGCTCGAAGCTTACCCGCCGGCTGGCAGCCAAATACACAACATTGCTTTAAGAGACTCTTCAGTCCGTGTCCAGCTCAGAACTGCAAGCTCTCATCCACATCATATAAGTGCAAGCAAGTCTCCAATTTTCCTCCAAACTCCTACTATCTTGCTCAAGAAATCGCGTCGCTTTTCAATCACCTCCCCTTCAAACTTCTGTCGTTGCACTTCAGCGCTGCTCAGGACTTTCAGCATTCTCCTTTTCCTCACTATACTCTTCGCCCCACGTCAGCGTCCTCGCCCGTTGACATCGCGTCCCACCTTCCTGCATTATCTACACTGCTAGCCAGATTCCATCTCCACAACATGACGTCCTCGTCAAAGAAGACAGCCCTTGTTTCTACAAGCGGTGAAAGCAGCGTCATTGTGTCCCAATTCCGCCAACGTGCTGAGCGTGGCTACGGGTAAGAAGGTCAAAGGACTGTACGAAGACCTTAAGCTGACAATCGCTGAAGCTCCAAAGCTGTCGCTTACGTTCCAGCCGAGTACGCTGCCCATGTGCTCAGCGGTACAGTTCAAGCCATGAAAAACTGACAGCCACTAGGATCACCTGCTCCGGGTGCAAAGAGACCAAGAGCGAGAAGGCCTTCTCCAATGCTCAGAAGGATGCGTTTGTAGAGAACAAGGGCGACTTTGCCATCCTCTGTCTCACATGCAATGGGACTAAGAAATTCGAGATCCAGTGCTCTACGTGCGATAGGGTCCTGGGCCTCAATAAGTTTGCTAAGAGCCAGCGCAAGGATAAGACCACAGCTGTGAGTGCTTTCTCCCTCTGTGTACCATCGAATGGTTATCTTATATGAGCAGGAATGTCACGATTGCGTCACAAAGCGCGTCAACAAACCCAATCGTGAGCGCACCTGGGTTGCCCACGAGCAGAACTTCAACATGGGCGATGAAGAGTGGAGCGACAGTGTCAGCGAAGGAAGTGTGGAATCAAGTGGCAGCGAGGCGAGCCACTTCTCAGTGTGAGGCTGGACGAAGGGACGGAAGACCTACGCGGACGGCAAAATGCATCGCGGAGGTGTGGCAAGAATTATGGGAGGACAGCGCTAGCCTCGCAGAGGGCATGAGCATCATCTACGATTTTCAAGTCTGCTGAAGCGAAAGCGCGGAAGAGGCAATTTCACGCCTATATATCGTCCCTGCATCATAATGGAGAATTTTGCTGGCACAGACATTTTGCGGCTCATCCACATGACGTGCGCTGGTTCGGTAGTGGCGAGTCGGACCGAACAGTGAAAGACCATGGATGCCTTGCATCCGGCGCATGGGGGCTAAAGTCAAGTTTGCTTGAGCAATAAGATGCGATGTGACCTGTGCCTCCGACAGAAGCTAGGTAGCACAAAGAGATGCCACAATAATAATCTAGCGAGCGGGCAATTGCTTCCACTTGAGAGCTTATCGACCATTGAATGTCGTACCTGCGTTCACTGTGCGGTTGACCGCAGATCGCCAATCGGCGACGGGATTGCTGGTGCTGGCCGGCAGAAGAAGCTGCCACCCACCCACACCAACCAAACCATCAGCCCAACGGGACGGAGGAAGCACAACGACGTGCTGCTCGTCTTTTACTCGGCCAACACCTTTTCTCTTTCATCAATTCTCACCGCCGTGCATAGCATTCTTCGCTGCCGGCATCTGCTGCTATTGCATCGCTTTTATCCCATCTTTTCCCTGTGGTTTTTCGACATTATCCGCGTCTGTGTTTCTTTCGTGCTCCCAAACTCCGCCGCAGCCGGAGCTCTGCCGGCCGCGTTCGCCGAGAAAAAGTTCTGGTCCCACGAGACTCCCACCATCTTGACCGTTCCCCCGAACAGTGACATAGCGGCATTGGCAGATCACCATGGTGCTCATCGACAATACCGAATACACTACCGAGGAGGAGAAGAGGTTGCGCCAGGACCGCCATCGTGAGAAGTACTGGAAGAAGTGGGGACCATATGTCGCAGAGCGACAATGGGCCACCGGTACGTAGCACCAATTGTTTCTCGTCTGACTCTCTGCTAACCACTTTGCAGTGCGGGAGGACTATTCGTAAGTGTCGCTGTCAACGAATGATGCCCACCGCATAGCTGACTCTGAATCAAAGGGAGGATGGCAATGCTTGGAGCCGTATGTCTTCTCCCCCTCCCCCTTTGACCGGCCTTGGACCATGTCCTGATACCTCACAGATTTCTCACATGACATGTCGAGAAAGAGAGCCTACCGATGGGGCGAAGACGGCATTGCAGGAGTTTCAGATACCCATGGCTTACTGAACATTGCGTTCTCCTTCTGGAACGAGAAAGAGTGAGGACCACCTTGCACCGCATGATACTCTTCGGGAACAATGTCTGACTGTGACCAGTCCGTACCTCAAAGAGCGCTTGTTCGGCCTTTCAAACCCTCAAGGTGTGCACGGCGAGAGCATCAAGGAGTGCCATTTCCACCTCGACAACACCCCATCGGTCCGTCGCGTACTCGTGCGAACGCTTTCTAACTTCGGCTGACAGACTTAGCACGCTTACATGAAATTCTTGTATAAATACCCCCAGTCTGAATTCCCGTATGACGATCTCGTCAAAGAAAATGCGAGACGAAACAAAAAGGAGCGGGAGTACCAGCTGATTGACACGGGCATCTTCAAGGATAGCAAATACTGGGACATTTTCATCGAGACAGCGAAAGAGGCCGACGACCCGGATGAGCTCCTCTTCCGTGTTACCGCGTACAATCGCGGACCGAAACCGGCCAAATTGCACATTGTTCCTCAAACCTGGTTCCGCAACACCTGGGCTTGGGGTTATGATACGAAGAAACCGAACATCAAACAGACCAACGAGTTCGTCACCGAAGCTACACACGAGAAGCTTGGCAAGCGGTACTTCCAGTTCTCCCCGTCGCCTAACACTGGAGGCCGCGAAGAGGACATACATCCCACGTTTCTCTTCACGGAGAACGATACTAACTATGTTGACTTGTACGGTGCCAAGGAGAACAAGACGGACTTCGTAAAGGATGGCTTCCACAAGCGCATCGTCAATGGTGAGAAGAAGACCGTCAATCCCAAACAGACAGGCACAAAAGGTGCCGCATGGTATGCCTTCAACCAGGGCGATGGCGTTCCTCCTGGTGAATGTGCTGTTGTCAGATTCAGGCTCTCAAAGAAGCCATGCGATGACTACCTGAATGAAGAGCGCTTCGACGAAGTCATGGACCAGCGACTTGCTGAAGCCGACGACTTTTACTGGCGCATTAGCCCTATGCCCATGGCTGACGATCTCCGCAACGTTCAGCGACAGGCCTTGTCCGGGATGCTGTGGTGCAAGCAATTCTACCATTTTGTCTGGGATCAATGGGCAAATGGCGATCCCGGAATGCCACCACCGCCTCCAAGCAGGAAGAATATCCGAAATCAGGCATGGAAGCATATGTTCCTCGATGACATCCTGTCGATGCCTGATAGTTGGGAGTACCCATTCTTTGCAGCCTGGGATAGCGCCTTTCACTGCATACCTCTGGCCATGATCGATCCCGATTTTGCCAAGAAGCAACTTGATCTCTTCACCCGCGAATGGTACATGCATCCGAACGGTCAGCTGCCGGCTTACGAGTGGAACTTTGGTGACGTGAATCCTCCCGTACATGCTTGGGCCACGTTCAGGACGTTCAAGCTTGAGCGGAAGATGTATGGCCGGGAGGACCTCGACTTTCTCGAGCGCGTTTTTCAGAAACTACTGCTCAACTTCACATGGTGGGTGAACCGGAAGGATGCTGAGGGCAAGAACGTCTTTGAAGGTGGTTTCTTGGGCTTGGACAACATCGGCCTCTTCAACAGGTCAGACCCGCTTCCGACCGGAGGTGTCCTTGAGCAAGCAGACAGCACCGGATGGATGGCTTTCTACTGCCTTTGCATGCTAAATATCTCTCTGGAGCTTGCCAAGCATCGTAGAACGTACGAAGACATCGCCAGCAAATTCTTTGAGCACTTTATCCTTATATCCGACGCCATGAGATATCGGCACGGCAGTGAGTCGAAATCACTCTGGAACGATGAGGATGGCTTCTACTACGATGCGATTTCGTGGGGCGGACCGTGGACACAGCAGATGCCCGTTCGCTCTTTGGTTGGGCTGATCCCAATGTACGCATGCTTGACGCTGGAGCCACAGATGCTTAAGAAGCTTCCCAACTTCAAGCGCCGCATGGATTGGTTCATTGAGAACAAGCACGATGTCTTTGAGCGCAACACAGCATCAATGAAGAGGAGGGGGCGCGACGACCGACTTTTACTCTCCTTGGTGAACGAGGATCGGTTGAAAGCGATTTTGACGAGGATGCTGGACGAGACTGAGTTCCTCTCCAAAGGTGGCATTCGATCGCTATCAAAGTACCACGAAAAGCACCCATACTCGATGGATGTCAACGGACAAACCTTCAGCGTTAGCTACGTTCCGGGCGACTCTGACAGTGGACTTTTCGGTGGCAACTCGAATTGGCGTGGGCCAGTTTGGATGGCGGTCAACTTTCTCCTAATCGAGTCACTGCTCAGGTTCTACATGTTTTACGGCAATTCACTCAAGGTTGAGTGCCCAACAGGATCGGGCGATGAGATGCATCTCGGCCATGTTGCGGAGGAGCTCCAACACAGACTGCAGCACCTGATGGCGCGTGGTGACGATGGGCGCAGAGCCATCAACGACGGCAACGACATGCTGGATTTCGACGATAATTGGAAAGATTATCTGTGGTTCTTTGAGTTCTTCGACGGCGACACAGGACGCGGCCTCGGAGCCAGCCATCAATGCGGTTGGACCGGATTGATCGCCAAAATGATCCACGACACTGGGTAAGTATTACCACAAATTGCTTGTGTAAGCGTTACTGACAGATATAGTGTCAACTGTCGACTCCCACAGACGCCGCGGACTCCATCGGCGGCAGCCAGCCACTATTTTGATGATGTATTCATCAGGCAGAGCCGAACTGCCTCAAGTCGCAAACCGTCAATGCTGAGGAGATCTTCGACTCATCGGTCAATAGGCATGCGATCAGACTGGGACTCGGCGCAAAGCGACCAAGGCGATGAGGGTAATGCCACGGAGCCTACTTCGGCCAATGGTGACGACCGCGGCCGTAGATGGACAATTTTCGAGGACGAAAATAAGAAGAAGGCCAAGGAAACGGCGGACGAGCATGTGCACAACTATGTGCAGGACCAGCTGCGACGTCTCATGAGCCCGGACGGTCCTGCAGTGGGCGAGGAGGAGCTCGAGACGCATCTCAACGGGAATTGAACGAGGGACGGAATACGGACGAGCATTGCGGACAAGGCAGTCTAGGGTCGGACTGGACGGGATGGGACGGGACGAACGAGCATTCCTAAGAGCATATCTGCCCTATGAGCGAGCATATTGGGAGGGCATTCCTATAGACGCGCAGAGAGAAATGTAGAAGAAAACTTCCAGACCATGCGGTGCGTGCCTGGATTCCTGGAACGAGCAAGTGGCAGGTGCCGGGTGCACGGACCTCTTCACATGTCAGGGCGACTGTCGGCTCGAGGCGGATCCCCACGTTCTCCGTGTCTTTGCCTCTGTCTGACTTGTTACTATTTCTCTCCTCGCCTGACCTCCACCACTCAATCTGCGCATTGCTCCTTCGCATGTGGAGCCGGACCAGCTTTCTCACTCGTGCTTGCGGCGTCACATGCTCTGCTTTAGCTTGGCCATTTTCTTCTGCACCTCTCGCGCATCTCGTTTTTGACACGAGCTCGATTCTGCACTCAGCGTAATCAGGCCTCCCACGTACACGCTCCTCTCCACCTGATTGTGTCTTATCCCTGCGGCGAAGCCGAGTCCCTAGTACAATCTCACTGGTCACGCGCTGGAATCTCCCTGGTCTGTCCTTTCTTCTCTTATAAGGCGGAAGAGGGATAGTAAGAGCGAGAGAGCGCACACATTAAAGGATGGCAACGGCTCGGTAGCCTTCACCATTGTTAAACACTCGGAGTAATTGAGCAGAAGTCGACTCTCATCGAGTGTCGCTAAAGCCAGGCATGATCGGTCAGTAGTGGCCTGTTGGAGCACGACGGAGAAATATTGTACCCATCTTGCTGACAGCTTTGTTCGTTCACAGACCATGTTCTCGGACGGCCTTCGGTCAAGTTCCGCAAGACCCAGGTGTTCGCTGTCCTTGCTTTCTGGGCAGCGTATCTGTACAAGTGAGTCGCTTCTTTACAGCGAGAGGGGATTAAGAAGAAGAGCAGCGTTGACTCTTATTCTCTACAGAGGACCCCGCCACGGACCGCCCGGCCTCCGTCGTTTTTCAAAGTATTTCAGTGCCCGACTGACAGCATGGCAAACCCTTGTCCTGACTCTGCTTTACTTGTACACCACCCGCAATTTTGGCAAGGTCGTTGGGCTGGAATGCCCGGAACCGCTGGCGAACTTATACACCCGGTCGTACTTCCGCGCTACATGGGTTACGACAGCTCTCGATGCTGGCTTCTGGACCGCTATGCACATTCGACCCAAGTGGCTTCGCGATTTCAGCAGCGTCATCTTCACCGTCTACTATCTGTTTTGCGCGGAACAGGCCGATGAAAAAGTGCGCAAGGTTAGAGGCGGTCTCACACTTCAACATATGCGAGTCAGCTGGGACAAGCCAAATACACCTTACGTACGAGCTGTGACCGACCTGCTTCGACCCAAACTCACAAAGTACAAATATCCTCCGAGAGAGCTGAGGATTCCACGACCACAACAAAGCAGCTATAACGAACCGATCAAAGCCTGGCTGTATTTTGATGGGCCATTGAGTGGCCTGCAAAAGCATGACAAGATCATTCTCGACATTCCTGGTGGAGGCTTCGTGGCAATGGATCCACGATGCCATGATGACAAGCTGATAGCATGGGCTGGCAGGACCGGATTGCCAGTTTTGGCTCTTGACTACAAGAAAGCCCCTGAACATCCTTATCCTTTTGCCCTGAACGAATGCTACGATGCATATCATACCCTTGTTGCAACCAGAGGTCAATGCATTGGCCTTTCCGGCCAGTTCATGCCGAAAATTGTGGTCAGCGGCGATAGCGCAGGCGGCAACCTGGCTGTTGGGCTCACACTCATGATTCTACAATCGGGGAGCACAGACTCGCGACGGTGGCACGGCGAATCGACTCTACCTCTACCGGACGGCCTGGTGCTGTCATATCCAGCTCTGGATATGAATATTGGAAACTGGATGACGGACGAGCAGATGGCACTGATCAAGGATCGACGATCACGGCATACCAACAGGGGTGTCATTCGCCGCAAGAGTGACGATTACAGGAAGCTCACGCCGAACACGCCACACGGCTCCGAGGACGAGGATGAAAGCGACACGAGGACGCCCTCCAAGAAACTGGCGATGTCTCCAGAGCAGCCCAATACTGCCGCTGCGCATACCGTCGATGCGGTCGCGCTGCAGAACGAAGAATCAAAGCCCGCACACCTCAAGACACGTCTAGCGATGTCGAGTATGATCTCGTACTTCAACGATCGAATTTTGACTCCCGAAATGATGCGCGCCATGATCATCTTATATATCGGACCACACTCTCGTCCAGACTTTGCCTCTGATTATTTGTTGTCGCCGTTGCTGGCCCCGGAAAGCCTACTGGTAAATTTCCCTAAGACCTACTTCCTCACGGGCGAGCGCGATCCTCTAGTTGATGACACTGTGATCTTTGCCGGGCGCATACGACAGGCCAAGCTGACTCAATGGCGCGAGAGACAAGAATTGGGCCTGGTCTCTTCGCGTGAGCAATTCCGCGAAGAAGACTGGGTCAATGTCATGCTGGTGCCAGGCATATCTCATGGCTTCCTTCAATTTGTTTCTGTCTTTCCGGAGGGATGGAAATACATCTTCCGCACAGCAAAGTGGATGTCGGACATCTTCCGAGAGCTCGACATGAAGGCCCTGCGGGAGGTGGAGCGGAACGAGCGAGAGCAGAAGAAACACTTTATGCGCATGCAAGCAGCCCTCGCCAAAGCGGCGAATGGCGGCACACGTTCGAATAGATTTGACGATGGAGACGAAGACGAAGATGACTTTGACGACCATGAATTCGACGGAGACTCGACCCGCGCTTCCTCTCCGGACCGGCCTCGACTTCGCGCCAACCGTCACCACCGCCGTATGCGAACGGGCAGCTCGGGCGACGAGGACCGGCCCCTAGAAATGAGCGCCATACGCCCGAGTCCGACGAAGCCAGTAGTGCCAGCGAAGAAGCCTTCTCCCCGCATCGGCAACGGACACGCGACATCGTCGGCGACACAACCACCCGTCCCGACCACGGCAGTGCTGGGTAAAGCTCCACGTGCAGCGCCGGGCAGCGAGCACGAAGAATCGACTCGCATCGGTCGTGCTGCGAATCACTCGTCCATGGCAGCCATGGAGCGCCGTGAGAAGGCGAGGAGTATTGCGTCACTGGCGAGTAGTGAGGACCTACTCGGTCGACGGATGAAGGGCATCACTGGAGGACTGATGGGGAGTCTAGGCGAGGACGGGGGTACGATGACGCCTTGATTGAAGTCCGTTATTGACAAGTGGAAAGTATGTCCAGTCGAGTGTCTTTGAATGTCGATTGGATGAGTGAAAGAGAAAGAACACAGAAAAGTGATATACAGAAACCTATAGATCATCAGTGTCCGCGTGGACTGGAAATCGGAAATTATCCATCTACTTCATCATTCCTTCGTCCCCCCGTGTCATGTATAGTCATTCATCTACTCCGCCCGTCGATCCGACACCAAAGTCCCACCGAGATCAAGCACAGCCTCTCTGTTCCCCTGTCCAGCACCATACCCCTCCAATCCAGGCTCCAAATCCTCTCGTCCAAGCCTGACACCATCCTCATACCTCCCACCGAAATACTCCAACCCTTCTAGTCCCCCTTCTCTATCATGTCCACCGACAAATCTGTCAGAATGCTGCTTAGCCAACATCCACTGCGCGCCGTTCCCTCCCTTCAACGCAAGTCTCACACCCTGACTCGTAGCTCGCGAGGGATCCCTATCGAGGAAATTATGCGGTACAAACGCCACCCCCGACGCGGAGGTATGCATGAGTGTATTGGGCAGATCTCCCGAGTGCGGGACGTGGTGCGCGCCCAGGTTGAAGTACAGCACCAGATCCGATTCGGAGCCGAGGGGTTCGTTGTCGGCCACGTCGTCAAAGTCCAGCAGGGGAGCGTGCGGTGCGAACCAGTTCAGTGGATCTGCGGAGGCGCGCTCCGTGTCCCGCTGTCGGACTACCCAGAGGTCGTGCGTGGCCCATGTCGCTGCTTTGCCTAGGCTTGTGCTGTTTTTGATGGTCAAGTGCGGAGGCGTGCCCATGCCTGTGCCTGGTGTTATGCGGTAGGAGCGGCGCTCGTTCCATTTATTGGTCGCGGTCGCGTGGCTGACGATGTACATCTCGCCCGAGTTGGCGGGCCAGTCGAGGCCGGTCTCGTGGTCTATGGGGTATTCGTGGAGAGCCATGCTCTCGCGCAGAGGGATCTCGGGTTGCTCCCATGAATAGCTGCGCTTGACGGGCTCGATGGCTACCCTTTGGAAGGTGTTTGGCTGGCCGGCAATGTCCATGTCCGCCCGGAATGAGATGACGTGGTCGTGCATTGAGCTCGAGATAGCATCGTGGATTCTATATCCGTACTTGTCTGCTTCAGTACCTGGCGGGTGATGGGGACCGTCGTTAGAGGTGGTATTTGACCGGAAAGCTCCAAAGATGAATCCCGAGGCGCGAACCTTCACTTCGAGAGTACCATCTAGGTACATGATATAGTCTATTGTGTAGTCGTAATTACCCACTGTAGCCACGTATCGCATCAACAAGTACGTGTTCTTGCTCACTGTGACCTGATATTGGCTCGTGTGACGTTGCAGTAAATAATCGGCGGTGTACTCGAAGAGGCAAATGCTATTCTTGTTTGTCCATTTCTTGCCATTGAGATGGTACGTGGAATCGAAGTAGTCGGCATAAGCAGGACAATCGTAGCCCGGAACCAGTTCGAACGAGAATTTGCCCATTCCAAAGGCACAATCTAAGAATTCCTGACCTCCCTGTATAGGATCGTCACCTGCGTAGTGAGCCATGGCTTCATTCAGTCCAAGTTCATACATGACGCTGTGGTTCTGGAATCTGATGTCGTAAAGCATCAGTCCAGTCGACACATAGGAGGTAAAGTAGAAGGTCCAGCCCATGTACGAAACGTACTGGGCATCACGATCGAGACTGTAGCGGGGTCCATACGGCTGCACCATGACTGGTGGAGGTGCTGCGCGTTCTGCGTGATCTGTAAGGTCTTCTATTGACGTCCAGTCTCCGTCCTCATTCCGGGCCGCCCTGATGAATCCAGGAGTCTTGATGGCTTCTCTCAAATCATCCGCAGAGTTGTAGTACTCTCCATTGTAATACCAGGCCAGAATGTCAAATCCCACATCAGCCGATGCGCTGACCCGCAATTTGAAGAACAACCCCTCCGGAAGGATGGACCAAGCAGAGCTCCGTGGCCCAGTGCGCATGAAGCCACACCACAGGTAGCCAAGCCCCTCCTCGACATAGGTGCTTCGTATGTTGACCCTCAAGCCATCACGCTCGAAGGGGTCAGTACCACGAATGTAGTCGCCCAATAGTTCTTTGGTGATGTCGGACACATTGGCTCCAATTGTCTGGATCTGGCCCATCAATTTCTCGAACGAGGCTGCAACACTTTGGATGCCGTTCCGCTTGTTTTGGTACGGCCACGTGAGAGGCTGCACCTGCGTCTTGGCTGTCACGGGCAACGGTCCAATGGCATAGTAATTGAGGTAGCCAGCTCCGTCAATGGTCTGGGCGACCAAGGCTTTGGCCCAGCGGTCGGGCTGTCCACTGTCGTGTGTGAGATATGGCAACACATCCGACTTGTTGGGCCGCAGAGCCTCCAGCCACTGGACATTCAGAGTGTCGTCTGCATTGACCCCCTCGACATGTAACAACTCGGGATTCGACTTCAGGAATTGGTACACCGAGTCTGCCTCCGCATTGGACAACTCGGACCAGA
This sequence comes from Dothideomycetidae sp. 11243, assembly GCA_000836255.1. Taxonomy (NCBI): domain Eukaryota; kingdom Fungi; phylum Ascomycota; class Dothideomycetes; species Dothideomycetidae sp. 11243. The sequence continues at coordinate 1,784,901 of DF938582.1, forward strand.
CATTGTTCGAGGGAGCATGGAAAGCCGGTCGCTCCTTTGCAGCAGCAGGCTTGATGTATGTACTACCGCTTGGGACATGCCAGCTCTGCCTCAGATAGATCAAAGTGGCGAGGAAAAGGATGAGACACGAGCCGAGAACGAATACCGGACGAGAGAATGGCATGGTGCATGCGGAGGGGAGAGAGGTGATTCAGGTGGGCAGGTATGCGAGAAAAAAAGGGCACGATACTCAGAATACCAGAGGAATACTTAACGGCATATTGAAGAGCTGGATGACTCTTATGAGGACGATCGCTCTAAGGCACCAAGATAAAAAAAAGATGGTCATGGATTGCTCACCTTTGCTTCGCACCTCCCGCATTCGGCGAACCTTGGTTGTGGGGACTCACTCTGCGGGGCAATCTTCCCTTTCTTCCGCCAATGGCTGATTGGTCAATTCATCCTCATTCTCTACTTTAAACAAACAGAATTGCTATTGGGACATGTGACTTTGCTTCTTCAGGATTTGATCTTGCAATCACCCTCTATGTATAAATAAAATCTGCTGCCGGAAACATCCCTACCACAATCCCAAAACCAGCATGGTACCGCTCTCGTAGCCGCCCACACGAACTCCCAATGGCAGTGTTCCGGGTGCTTTTGGAGCACAGGGCTGTGCGCCGACGCGGCACGGCGAAGAGCCACTCTACAACTTCGCCTTGGCTGGCTCGAGGCTGGGCACCATCAGATCGCGGATGTCGCCCGCCGCCTCGTTCAGGAAGTGCGAGAAGCGTTCCACGCCCAGACGCTTGCTGACAATGTTGAACTGGATCGAATTCTCGTTGATCATGTACGCAATTCTGTGAGAAGAACAAGTCAGCAATGTGACGGTCAGTCATTCTCGACAAAGCGTGACTTACCCCCACCCCTCATCAACGACCTGGCTCCACCCGTACCCGTTAAAGTACTCGGACGACAGCTGACTCGAGCTGATGAACCAGGTGCTGCTGTATGCAAATGTCGGGTCCTGGAAGATGGATGGCATCTGCTCGCCGCTCTTGATGCACTTCTTGAGACCGAACAAATGGCGATCCACACCCTTTCCGTCGCTGGCGTCGCTGATATATGCGACGTGCGAGTTGAGCGCCTTGCGGAACAGCTCACGCACCTTCTCCGCGGGCAAATCCGGATTGGCCATGCCGTCGCAGAAGGCGATTGAATCCTCCGACACGGATCGGCAAGTCTCAGTACGGCCCTGCTGGAAACGCCTAGTGGCCGCAGACTCGTACGTGGGCCTGTTCTTGCCGTAGAACTTGTGGTATGCGAGCTGGATGATCAGCTGCACATAAGCATCCGGTGAGCACTTGAACTTCTTGATCAAACCCTTGCCGTAGCCTTGGTATGCCTGCACCCTGAGTTCGTGCTCGCCGATCACCTTGGTGAAATGCGCCTGTGCACGGCTCAGATCCTCACGCAGCTCCGGCGTGAGCTGGAACCGGATGGGTGCGGGGTCTGGCAGTGTGCTGCGCACGTCTGGGTTGGAGAAGTCCAGTTTATCGTTGAAGATCCATTCGCTGATGGTGTCATTCAGTCTGTGGGTCGGGGTACCATCCATCATGCTGTGCTCTCCCATGAACCCAGATGTGCCGTTATCGTTGACGATGAATTGCAATGGCTTATCGAACCACCGGTTGCAGCCATCGCCGTGCCAGAACTGGTGTGCACGCTCCTCGAGGGTGATGGGCGCCGCGTCATCGAGGCAGACAACGAACGACGCGCCTTCTATCGTCTCGAGAGCAGTCAGATTGGCGGGATTGGCAGCGATGAGAGCATCGCGCATCTCGGTCCAGGTGTCACGGTTTTCCGAGGTCATGACACCGACGGGATCGGCCTTTTCGGCAGACTTGTAGATCTTTTCAAACTGCTGCTCCAGCTCTTTCGTGGTCAGCTGCTTGCCTCCGACCTCGTGCATGACCTTGAAGAACTGGTTCTTGCGCACCACAACGATGTGCTTGTTGTCGGCAGCCGCGTACTTCTTAGGAAAATCGGCGGGCTTGGCGGGGATGCGGCAGCAGTTGAACATGAACTGGTAGCTGCTCATGGCGATGGGCAGCTTCTTCATGTACTCGGGCTCCAAGGAGCCTTCGTCGACCTGCTTCTTGAACTCGAGGGTGGCGGTGGTGATGGCAGCGGCACGCTTGACCGGGTTCCTGCGTCTCCGGTCATCGCGATGGCTGTAGAAGTAGCTGACATAGGGCACAACAGGGTCGCGGTATGACAAATACGCCGCGTCGTTCCACCACTCGTAGATCCAGTTCTTGGTATTGGGTTCTTCCCTGTGGGCGACCAGACGCTTCTGCAGCTCCTCGCCAAATTGGCCAGGTGCGATGAAGTCGGACACAGCTTTGGAAGTGTTTTCGAATTCTTTCGGGGAGATAAGGGGGCGGACGGACTTGAGGTATCGCTGAGCAGTCTCCTCGAGGGTCGGGACGGGCAGGCGGGGCAGCGAGTCCTCGTAACGGAGCATCTTGCCCTTGCTCATGTCCTCCTTGTAGCCTGTCAGGGGGCGTTAGTAGCTAGTCATATCCGGATAGCGAGGCAATTGCATACCGGCAGGCAGCGCCGAGCTCTTTCGCGACGCCATTGTGATGATCTGCAGCCGTCAGTCTCGGGTCAATTGGGCACTTTTGAGGCCCAGAAGATACATACCCTTGGAGAGAGTGCGGACTGGGCGGCGAGACGCTGGCGCAGGAGTGGTGAGGAGACAGCGCGGGTGAACATTAGCTCGGGGGGAGAGAGAGGATGGATGGAGACAGAGAGGAGGGAGGAGGCCGAGGGAACAAAGGTGTTTATGGTATGCAGAAATTTGTCGCTATGAGATCAGGGCAGGGCTGAAGCGGCGGGCCGTGGGTTGGGTTCGGATTGCCGCAGTATAGCTCGGTTGTGCGTGTCTCGTGGCAGTGGCAGCGCGAGCGGGACGTAGTAGCAGGTGCAAGCAGTTGGCAGGTAACTTAGGCGTGGCAGGCAGAGCGGGAGTGGGCCGAGGCACATGCCGGCTGCTTTTGCTCAGGTTGCCCAAATTCTTGCTCTGGAATTTGCGAAAAATGGCCACAAGGGAATATCCCGGAGCCACCATCTCCAGAGTCTCCCCCCGACTCCAGAGGGCCCCCCCCATCCCCAGTCTCCAGACCAGCAAACTCCCCCCATTTGACAACAGGATGATCACACCGGTACCCCATTCATTGATAGCCATGATCGTCCAGTTGAACTCAGCAGGCGCTGCATACAGCTGCGTGTGGTGCAAAGCAGCGCTGAAGGTAGCCCCGGTCATGCTCGATGCTCGATGCTCAATGCTCAATGCTCTGCTCACTCATCCGCCCACCCGTCCGTTGCTCCTCATCGCCCCGCGGATACATCCGCTCGGCCGCCCGTGCTCTGTATAGCTAATTTCTCTCCATTGACGCTCACGTGCTTCTCGGCGGCGCCGGGGCCTTCGTGGTCACATGTACGGCACCATCAACGTGAGCTGACCGGATCGTGAACGACACATAGCCCTCCAAACAGCGTTCATTGTGCCGTCTCTACCTGATCTATACATTCATCTCCTAAGGATTCTCCTGCGCAAACTTGACGCCCTTGTTGATGTTGCCCTTGAGGTCCTTGAGGCACACGTCCAACAGACCCTGCTCGTATTCGGTGACCTTGCCGACCGGGTGGATCTTCTCCACGCCGTTGGGGCCGAGCTCGACGTTGCTGGCAAAGTACTCGACGCCCTGGTCCTTGTACAGCGGGCTGTCGACGAACGATGGCTCAATCACACCCTTCTCGCCCTGCGCAGCCTTGAGCAGAGACTCGGTGAAGCGGGCACCGGCCATGGCCATGGAGAGGGTGGCAGATCCTGCGCCGTCCTTGGCCTTGACAACCTCGTCACCACCGAACTGCACACGGTTGACGTAGCTGTCGCGTTCCGAGCCCTCGAGGTTGTGGCCAGCCTGGGACAGGATGGGTACAATGGTGGCGCCGGAGTGGCCACCGACCACCAAGATGGCCTCGTTGGCAGGGTCGGTGCTCTTGAGCTCCGAGATGAAGCGCGAGGCGCGCACCACGTCGAGAGTGGTCACACCGAACAGGCGCTTGGGATCGTAGACACCCTTGCTCTTGAAAACCTCGGCGGTGATGGGCACAGTCGAGTTGACCTGAGTGCTACTGTTAGCGATCGAATCTAGAGTTGTAGTGCAAGGGAAGATAGTACCGGGTTGGCGATGATGAGAATGTTAGCCTTAGGGCAGTGCTCGGCGCAAGCCTTGGCCAAGTCGCGGACGATCGAGGCGTTGGTGTTGAAGAGATCTACCCAATTGTCAATACACTCCCTTCCCTCCATCGAATTGCAGTCCGTTCGTACCATCACGCGTCATGCCGGGCTTGCGGGGGACACCAGCGGGGATGACGACGATCTCGGCGCCAGTCAAGCAGGCCTTGATGCCGGCAGCATCAGGAGCATAGCCGGTGACCTTTTCATACGTCAATGGATGGTTACCGATCCAACATCGTGTATGCCCACCTTGCTCTTGGTGTTGATGTGCGAGACATCGGCAGCGACACCTAAACACAAACACATTAGACTGCGGCGAAGGTCATGACAGCGACAGTAATTTCCATACCAGGGGCGCCACGGATATCGTAGAGAGCCAGGTCGGTGACTCTAGGGTTGAGCTTCAGCAGCAGCGACAGAGGCTGGCCAATGCCGCCGGTAGCACCGAGGACCGCGACCTTGGAGTCCTGATTGCGGCAATGTCAGCTCCAAATAGTCTCGAATTGACAGCTCCATCGACTGCAAAAGATTGCGGAGGGGACGGTAACGCACGAGTCTGGCGGTGGTGGAGAAGGCGCGGCGGCCGAGGATGCTGGAGGCTGTGCGGGCAGCGTACATTGTGGCGGACGAAGGCGATTGAATCGGATATTAGGAAGAAACAGGTGGCAATGAGAGATGGGGTGATGATGGCTTGGAGGAGTAGTGAAACTTTTTCCGGCGCTGTTGCGGTCGAGCTCAAGGGAGGTTGAGGCCGTTCCGAGGCATCCCGCGACCGTCTTTCCCCCCAATCCCGGGCCGCGGAGACAGATCACGTGTTTCCTCGCTCTGGCGACAAGTTTGAGCTCTATGGTTATCGACACATTGTTGATACTAATTTCAGTTTGCAGATGTAGTGCATTGCATTCTCAGCCCTTCTAGCTACACGTAGAGTATTACCGTAGTCCCAGCTTAGCCAAAATTACCCAATTAGTTTATCTATCGAGTTGGGGTATAGTGCCCTTCCGCCAAAAAGCGCCATTGCACAACTCCCGTGGGAATCCCACCCATCCATCCCTGAAGCCAGCCATGAGGCAGTGATCCGAAGGGGTATATGTACTGTATCTGCCCAAACCGGAAAAGAAAGAGAACCCCCAAAAATTGCTAAAGTTGTGTACAGGTTGACGGGGGATGGTGAAGTGGCTGGTCCGGGCGGCTGATCAGCCGCCAAGCCGAACCATCACGTGTGGTGTCGGAACGCTGGCGCGATCAGCCGCGTCGCCCACCAGATCTTCGCCGCATGATCCACCCTTCGTGCATTATTCGCCGTTCCCCCTTTCACCATCTGCGCCCGCCTGACGCTCGAATGGGTCGGCTGCCTCGAGTCACGCCTGGGTGCTGCGTTGCGCGCCGTACTCCGCGCCTGGAGGCATGTACATAAATCCTCCCAGCGATTGGCTGATCGAGGGGATTCTCTGATCGCGCATCGGATACTGCGCACTCGGGTCCATGTACCCCGTGTTCAAATCCCAGGACGAGCGCCCCGTGGACATGTCAGCCGGGTAGCTGCCGGCGGACTGATGCCATGAGACGGGCTGTTGCATCGACGAGCCAACTGGCGGCATAGACATCGTGACCTGAGAAGGCAGTGTTGTGGGCGCCATGGGAGGGGCGGAGAATTGTGGCATCCTCGCACTCATCGTGGTCGGCGGCTGGGGCGACACAGTGTGCCGGTTCATGATCATAGGCGAACCCGATGCGCTGGCGGATCCCGCGATCTGCGGAGGCATATTGCCAGCGGCGGATCCATAAGAAGCAGACTGCGAGAATCGAAGATCAGCTTAAATGTCACTCAGTAGCTGCAAAGATAAAAACTCACGTATTTTCCGATGATCTTCTTGAGGGCATGAGCCAGAATCCTCCATGGGAAGACCTTGACGTCCTTTTCGATGTTGCGGGGTTTGGGGCTGGGGAAACCCATGATCGTCTTGAAGAATTCCTCGCAGTCGGGTCTGGTCTTGGAGACGGTCGCGGGCCGGAATCCCTCCAAGTTCCGCCTGATACGGTTCTTCTCTTCAACAGTGAAGCGGACCGCAACAAGCGATTCCAGCAGCTGAATGGTGTCCACGCTGGTAATATAACACGCGCTCTTTTCCTTCCACCAGATACAGTTGACATAGATGTTGCCTGGAGCACGGGCGTGATCCTCCGGTGTCACCGGCTCAAACAGGGCGGTGATGGTGCTGCCGGTCTGGCTGCGCCTGAATCTGACCAGACGACGCTGGGTCTGTACTTCATCCGGCGACCAGTTCTCGGCCATGGAATTCAGATCTCCCTCGAGCTTCAAGATCGCTTTGCTGTTCGACGGATAGAGCGCATACGGATTGAATGTTCCGGTCATACCATGAGGTCCACCATGATCCGGGAGCGTGGACGTCCTCACCAGAGTTGGCGCGCTCGTGGTGCTTGTGGTACCAGGAACATACGATGCCAAGCTCGTGGAGATGCCAGGCCGCTCCTGAATATACTGCTCGTAATTCGGTCCCGGAGCGAGCTGCGCAGCGGTCGTCTGGGGGCTCTGTCCGAATCTGGGGGTCATCTGAGTGTACTGAGACGAACGAGGAGGCGTGTGGCCGTATGCGTAGTTGATGGGCTGTTGAGTCGCTGAATATGGGGAGAGCGCATTGGAGGACATGGGCGAAGACGTAACGTTATCGAAATCCCCAGCCCTTAGACCTTGGGTGACTAGGCGCTTTTCCGGGGACTGCTCAAGCTGGTCCGGCGACAATTTCCTCTTGCGGGACGCGTTGTCTGCAGGGGAACCTAAATGTGGAGATGGCATATAAGCCGATGCGTCGGTATAGCTGAAGTGTCCGACAGGGATGCTCGATCCCGAGCCGTCGTTAGGGTCGAGATACAGAGGGACTTGTGTGCTGGCAGACCCGGTTTGCTCGAATGCCGGAATGGTGACCGAGAGTGCGAAATTTCCTGGGCCACCACTGACCTTTGACATGGACCCAGAACACCGCCGGGAGCCGAACACAACGGTCGGGAAAGGGCCGGTGTTTTCGAAGTCGTCGTTAGCGTTAAGATAGACGAAGAATTTGCGACCCGAGGAGCCAGAAGAAGGTTGAAAGTCAACAACCTCGGGGCGGGAAACGAAGGGGTATGAAGGGTTCTGCTGGGAGTAGCCATCGTGCGCGTGGTAATGGTCGCTGGGCATGAGACCCTCACTAGGCAGAGCAGATGAGACCTGCGCATGGTTGCTTAGATACTGCGGGTCGTATGCAGAAGGGGGGAATGTGGAATAGGCTGCGGCCTGATTTGATCGCGTGGTGGCGCTGTTGTAGTCTGAACCGGGTGATCGTCAGTCATGCGTCGTGAGAGAGAGACAGGGGAGTCGAGCGCATCCGGCAGTATCCGAATGGCGCGTGACTTTGGCATCGGGAGAACTTACCGTATATGCCACCATCGTGATGAGACTTGTCGTAGCCGGACATTGATATAAGACCCTCGTACGGGGTTCCACCTCCTGATACAGTCTCTGGGGGAATACCAGATTCCTCGTCAACAATGATGGGGGTTCTAATATGCTCAACCTTGCTGTCGTGTCAGTTGGCAAGCGGTAAGATTGAGACCCTCAAGCTAGTACTCACCATAGAGAACCGTCTGGTGCAGCAGCTGGATTAGAGGGAAAAGTCACGCGACTGACGGACTGCAGAATCGATCTGAGCTGTCTGTGACGCGCCGAAGTCCAGGATCTTTGAACGGTGAAAGTATTGGCTTTCAATTGTATCTCCAACAAAGATTAGACGTGCAAGGGACAAAGCCTGTAACACGGATAGGTAGGAGCGATTGTTCACTGCTGGAGTCGTGTTAGTCTGGGGAAGGTATGTCGTCGGATGAGAGAAGGCCTGTTCGGCGAGAATGTCCTTTCTGCAATCCTTTCTGCGTAGCAGACGCAGTGATGCAGAAAGATAGGAGGAGGTTATGGGGTGGGGAACAAGAGCAGAGACACGTACGTGAGATAGGACGGGGAAATCAGAGCTCCATCTGCTGTACGGCGGCTTTGAATCGAGGAGTGAGATTAGTACAGACAGAAGTGTGGCGTTCCAGAAAGACCAGAGACGATGGGAGAGGTATTATGTATGAATAGCAAGAGTCTTTTGCTGGTTGAACGGGCCGTGGAGGGATTGGCGCGGGGACAGAGGAGTTGACAGGTGACAGGTCGGACAGTGAGACAGACCAGCGGAGGATATACCAGCAGCGAAGCTCGCGTACGAAGTGGGTCGTTGGTGGCGATAGTTCCTGGAAGCCGGAAGAGCAGCGAAGACGTACGGCTTCTGAGTCAATCGGCGGCAGGGATGTTTCACGGCGGTCTTAGATCGGATCACTGGTCAAGAGAGTGGAACCTGGAGGAGAGCTGGAGGCCAACGGGGCAACTAAGTAGCGAGGGTCGCGGTAGTGATGCCAGTAGGGAGCGTGGGAAGAGAGTCCTGAAGGCGAGGGAGAAGGTGGGCGCCGGAGAGATGGGAGTGGTCCAGAAAGGTCGAAGAGTCGGAGAGCTCTCTGAGAAGAAGGGAGTTGGGAGGCGAGGTGAAGATGTAGTGTGGATGGCGGCGTGGGCAGGCAGAGAGCATGGGGCATGGACATGGGCATGGGCATAGACGGCGTGGCAGCAGGGCAAGCGCTGGCGGGCAGCACTGGCGAATCGATAACCAGCGCACCGGCTCTGGCGTCACTGGCCGGCTTGTTCTGGTAAAGATAAAAACGGCGGATCCATTGGAAGACGAGCACCACCCTTCCCTTCGCCTGGGAGGCGAAGAGGCGACGAGGCGAGGGCCCGGGAGCATGGGCTGGGCCTGCCGGGGCGTGCTGGGCATGGCGTAAGTGAGAAGTGGAGGGGGCTGTAGAGTTCGACAGGCCACCGCTCGCCCGCTCGCCCACTCTTCCGCATTCGGCAGCGGCGGCCATGTGGTAGGCCGGTGTGAATAGCTCGAAACGTTGGCAGGCCACAAACGGCGCGCGGCGGGCGAAGCGCACATCCGGCCAATGGGAGGGAGGGACGGGCGCCAGGACGGATACGATTGGGTCGGGCGGGAAGGAAGGGCAGCGCCGTGAGCAGCAGCGGCGCAGATGGCGGCGGCGACGAGCAGTAGAGCCATCCAGCACCACCACCACACCACGCAGGAGGCAGCGGCGGCGGTGCTGGTGGTGGTGGTGCCAGGTGATGATGATGGGCGTGCGGGAGGGTTGCGCTCAGGGCAGAGGGAGCCCGGGCCACTGGGACAGAGGGAGTGGGAGTGTAGGGATGCAGATGCGATTATTTGCGGCTGCGTCCCGGCAGGCCAGCATAGGGCAAAGGCGCAAAAGGCGGCTCGCACAGACCGGGACACCACGGCCACTAAGCGCAAATCATGGGCGACCGCTCCTCCCACTCCCCGTACTGCTGGGGCCACCCAGGCGCAAAAAAGCGCGGCAGCAAGCGATGGCAAAAAAAGGCAATAAGGGCGCATGACGGATGGTGGATGCAGCACCGGGCACGATGGAACGAGCGAACAAGGGAACCGCCAGTGCAAGCTCCCAGCCCAAGCCACTGCCAGTAGTGAAGCCCGGTGCCAGGCGCCGGATGCCCAGTGCCCAGTGCCCAGTCTGGTGCCCATGGTCCAAGCCCATGGTGTGAAAAGCGTTGATAAAACCGTTTAGCCGTCGAAACGCTAAGTCGGGGCATGGCGTCAATCCATGCCTTGCGCATATTACCTCGCTGACGATTACTCGCTGCTCATAGCCGTGCCCTTGCTGCCATCGGCGCTGCCGCCGCCACTGATGATTATTGTACTGATCGTTCGTCCGAAGCGGAGCTTCCAACGTACCCGCTCCGAGGCGGACCCATGGTGTGGTGTGGTGAAGGTCAGGGACTCGAGGAGCAAATTGCACAGCTGTCGCCCGACAGACCGATCGAATCGAGACCGCACTCCACGTGCACCATGTCCAAATTGGTGTCTGGGATAATGGTTTGGCCATGGTGTGGCTTAGGGTCCCCTCCGTGGTTAATATGGCGTCTTGGAGCGGAGTGCAGGAGGCCGCATGGAAAAGGTACCGTCGCTCTGTCATCTCTGCGCTAGCTCCTCCGCTTCGTGCCCTGCGCGCTGGCGACGATCGACGGCGACAGGTAACACGATGCTAACGATGCTGGATCCCGTTGCCCTTGCCGCCATTGGCCAGTAATGCGCTGCGTCTGTGTGCGTTTGAAGCATAGTTGCGCTCACGAGTGATCACTCATTCTTCTCGTCCGCCGCAGCCACAGCCGAAATGGAAGCAAACTTTGGCTGGTTCACTGCTACAGAACACAACCACTACAATCTAGAGATGCATGTAGCCATGATAGCAGGGCCTGGCTTACCCAAGCATGGTGCACACAAGGCCAAAGAGCAGGGTTGGGACTGTGTGTGCAGTGCGTGCAGGTCTGTGGGGCTTGGACGTCTGTTGGTGTGCAAAGATCAGGCCACCCGGCGGACGATAGTCTAGAGAGGGCGACGCGCAATGCCTTACGGCACATAAACCAGCAAAATCGCGGCCCCGGCGGTGGCTTGAGAAATATCCGCGCGTGTGGCTGCAAGGCGGGCAAGAGCACACTCTGGGGGATTGCGTCGAGGATTTGCGCGTGGCCGAGGCACTGACCGATCCGCGCAGACAGAGTCATGGACAGGCGGTCTGCACAGGACGAACTCACGGCTGCGCACCTTCGAGCGCAGATCTCTCAGGCACCGAGACTGTGCGCCATTGCACGGAAAAGATATGATGAAAATAGTAGGAGAGTGGAGTGACGGCAGTGGTGGATGACCGCTACCCGCCCGCCCGCGGGGCTCTTTTCAAGGGAGTTTCCCGAGGCCTAAAAGCTTGCTGGGGCTTGCAGAAGCTTTGCACATCGCCGCGTAGATCCCGCGACGATCCGCTATTTTGGCTGAATCTTGCGCTGCATCCGCGACCGCAACCCTTGGAAGGAGGCCACTTCCACGATAAACTGTTGGATGATTTGCGCAGCGGTGGATACGCGCTTGCCGTGGTGGACGAGGGAGAAACGCCTGTATGCAATGGAGTGAGCCGAGCGCGGCCGAGCGTATCCCGCGCTGACCACCCTGGCCACGACAGCAGGTGTCTCTCGGCCTGGCGAAGGACCGGGCCTTTGCTGTTCCTGCATGTGGATCTGCATGCAAAGACACATGTTGACTTTCGCGGTCCAACAGAGTGACGCTCGGTGCTTGGGCCGGGATATCGGATCAACAACAAATCCTCTCGTATCACTATTTCGATCGTCGCAAATAGCTGCGCGGCCCCTACTCATCAAGTGCCCAGTGTCCAGGCCGACGCCGCGGCGTCGATTTGCTGGGTCGCGATCGACGGAGCCGGGCGTTCCCTCAGATCCCCCAGCAGAGCCAGATTGGGTGTTTGCTGGTAACGCACTAGTCCCGATCAGGCGGCTAATGGCCCGTTTTCGGCCGCCCATGAGCTCGCTGCCACTTCCAGCAGCAGTTGCAGCAGAGCAAGCATTGCCCCCCGCAGCCAGGCAGATTTATGCTGTCCTCCGCGGCGCTGCGCTGCACTGAATGCGAAAACGATTCCGGCATTATGGCATCAGAGGCTGACGACGCCTCGCAAACCCAACCTTGTCGCCGCGCCCGTGCTGCACCCCGTCCTCAAGCCTATTCACGACTCTGGCTGCAGCTCAAATTAGATGAGGATTGCAATTGAATCCCATTCCGGTCCAATAACGAAATTTCATGTCCACCCCCCTTTTCAACTCGCATCCTTCCCGCCTGTCCACCCCCCGTCCGCTACCGCCGCCACCGCCGCTACTGTATTGGTACTCGTCCGCGTGCCCATCCATCATCCATCGTCTGTCGTGCCGTCAGGCCCACGTTGTAATCACGCCATGCTCGCTCCACCCACGTCGTCCACCGGGCGAGATTACAATCCTGTAATCCACACCGGTCGGATGGAAGCTTAACAGAAAATTCTAACAGCAGGCGAACACCGTACTGGAAGCCGCCACAGGTCGCGAGCACGGGCGGGAAGGGGAGCGCGCGCGCGTGCGTAAGTGGCGGACTCATTCTCTCACGAACATCGTTGGTATCATCTATCTACCGTTGCGAACCCGCGTGCCGCCATTAATCAAACGAAGTCGCAACGGCGAAGGTGGAGGTGATCGTTTCGCTGAGCTCGCAGCTGTTCATCGTATTGCCCGCGCCGCTGTCGGCCGATCTCTGCCCCCCCACACGTGCCCACCAGCGCTCGCCGGCACGCTCTGCGTTGACGATTGCTGTCAGCAACTGCTTGACCCACATCTAACGCCCTTGCTCAACTACATACGCAGGCTCCAGGTGTTTGTCTCGTCTGCTCGTCTGCCTTGACGACTAAAGACGTGCCGCCGACCAATTGCGTGAAAAACTGTCAGGACTCAGATCAGGTGTCCTTGCTAGTATTGCTTATTCCACCGTCGCTGCTATCCTCTGTGTCTGCTTCCAGAGCTCGGAGAACCGTGGAGCTGCCCTGCTCCATAAGCCATTTGTAGCTGCGGCAAAGTGCATCGGTCTAGATAGTGTCAGCATGCGAAAGAAGTGCCCGATAGTTTGTGGCTGTCTCACTGTGTAGGTCTTGCCTCCCAGGTTCTCAACTTCTTGCGCGATTCGCTGCCACTTCTCCGTCTCCTGTGCTTTCTCAATATTGATTTTGGCTTGTATCAGCCGAACTGAGTCTCTGCCTTGAACCAAGACAAATTTGGTCTTCAGGCGCTGATAGCGATTTGGTAGGGTGGATCTAGATTTGGGGCGTACGCCACCCAATTCTTCATACTTGGAAGCGATTGCATCCCAGTCCTCGCCTGCCTAGCTTCTTCGTCAGTCGCTCAGAAAAACAAAGTTGCGAGTTGCGCATACGTCTCGCAGGTCCAGCAGTGCCTTATCCGCTACTATACACTGCTCGTAGCTCTGCGGCACTGGTTGTTTGGCCACCCTGGTCTTCTCCCGAGTCTAATTGGTCGTCAGTCCCGTTCTCCCATTGCGTTGTCAAGCCCATATCAATCATACTACCTTCTTGCGTCGGCGGCCTTTGGATTTCGTTACTTGAACGTCGGACTCGCCATCAGCCTCATCGACGCTGCTTGCTTCTGCGCTGCCAGCGGGAATGTCTGTAGGTACAGGCGATGATGATATGCTCTGTCTGCGTTGCGTTTCCCATTCGTCGTCCGACGGCGCTTTCCGTTTCCTGGTGGTAGGCTGGAGAAACATTCGTTCTTGATCAGTAGCGGACGCCCCTTTGTTCAATTGCGAATGTTTCGCTCGAGTAGGACTGACGGGAATCGGCGAAGAGTCATCCTCGTCACTCTCAAAGATCAACTGGATGGAAACAGTTACACTTCCAAGGTTCTTCACTCGAGGCTTTGACCAAACTCACAGATGACAAGACCTTCTTTCGCCTTGGCTTGGCCATTGAAGCGAAATTAAGAGAATCTATACCCAATAGCTCTTTTACTTACGAGATCAAAAGTCCGAAAGTGGTGATACAGCTTCACGTGAGGGAATCTCAGCAAGCACGAAAATACGTCGAGTAGGAAGCAAGCGATAAGCATGTGAAAGTGTGCGCAATAGGCGGAGGCCTCTGTAGTCTTCTCAACGAAAGGCTGCCATAGGCTTCGATGAATGTATTTACGACATTGCTCCGTCTTCGCACAACCACGGCCTAAGCGACTGTTCAGATCGGTACAACAATTGATCATTTACATGGCCAGTCAGTAAACATAGCTACTTTCAGTGGACCTACGATGCACTAGTAGCTGAGGTAGTAGTCGCTGTATTGACACACTTGCAAAACATGCAAACACACGACATGACGTATCTCATGACTCACCCAGCAGCTCATTTCCGCCGTTTTGTGAGTCATGCCAAAATTTCCCCTCTCACAGTCTTTACTCTGTGAAGCTTCAGGCACAGCTTCTTTTTTTTCCTCTTTTAACCGCTTCACACCAAATACTACTGCTTGACACTGTACTGCTCTGCTGCTACGACACTGGTCGATACTGGCCACAAAGAACAAAAGCTAATACTTCTATAGGTCATACCTTGCCAGACATCAGACAAGCACAATGTCTGAGCAGGAGAAGCCTTTGGACGTCGAAGTCCAAAATGTACAAAAGAAGGAGAGAGGTATGCCGCCCTCCGGTCAATTGACTTGCATCTTCTGACATCACACAACTTTCAGAGATCGAGAACAACGAAAACAATGGTGACGCTGTGAAGCCTTCGGGGGAAAAGGCCCCGACCTCAGACGTCACCGCCAGCAATGGCAAAAAAGATATTGCGAGAAACCAGAACAACATCAAGTCGACGTACGACCTGCCAGAAAGCAACGACCCTGAGGAAATCCGCCGTCAAGTTGAATTTTATTTCTCGGACGCGAATTTGCCCATGGACAAGTTTCTCCTGCAGGCGACCGGTGGAAGCGAGAATAAACCCTTTTCGCTGAAGGAACTTCACACATTCAAGCGTATGGCGCATTTTCAGCCATACAGTGCTGTTGTGGAAGCAGTCAAGCAGAGCAAGCTCTTGGACATCAATTCCAAGGATGAGGTCTCTCGCAAGACTCCCTTGAGCGAAGAGTACAGCGACGAAGCTCACAAAAATCGTCGCATTTACGAAGAAAAGGCTATGCCTCGTAGCATTTATGCTAAAGGCTTTGGAGCCGAGGACGAAAAGACGCAGACCAAGGTTGAAGAGTTTTTCGCTCCTTACGGCGAAGTTGTTTCTGTCCGCCTGCGCCGTAACGAAGACAAGACATTCAAGGGCAGCGCCACCATTGAGTTCGCGGACGAAGATACCGCCGCCAAGTTCCTCGCTTTGGAGACAAAGCCGCTGTGGGAGGGCAAGACCAAGCTTCAATTCGAGACCAAGAAGGCATGGGCCGAGGAGAAGTCCGATTACAATCGGTCTTCCAAAAATCCCAAGCACATCAACGGCAGGGGCGATAAGTATCCTGACAGGAAGAACAAGCAGCGGGGCGACCGGTACAAGCCACACGACAAGTATACGCCGCAGCGTTCTTCCAAGAGGCGCCGCGACCATTCTGAAGATCGTGGCGACCGCCGTCACAAGTCTGAAAGGTCGGACAAGGGTGACAAGGAGAATGCTGTTGAGCCCGAGGCAAAGAAGGCCAAAGCTACCGAGGAGTCTGCTGAATAGCGTCTGGATTCTCAGGGTATTCGGCAGCACACCTCTCCTTCATGCATGGAAAGGATCATGAACGACAAAAGTATCCAGATGGCGCCCGGCGTTGGTGAGCGAAGAGGTTGATGATTCCCCGGTATTCGGATGGGAGATACCTCTTTTGAATTTGATGTGCATATGGATCGGGCGAGTGGGACATATGGCGAGGCCCAGTCTAAGACTACATCCACAGCGTTTTTTAACTTTCAGAATAGACACATGATTGTCTATCTCCCATACTGTATCCCTGAATGAGTGTCTGTGATGCTCATAACGTGCCTGTCCTCTCGCCCTTGTACTCGTTACACGTTTGCTTTGACTAGACTCTATTCCGGACCAATCTATACTACTACTACAAACCACGCATCAACTCTGCCAATGTAACAGGCTTCCTCACCGCATTCGAATAGCCTTCATGAAAGCTAACCCAGACCCTCCGCTCCTTGGACAGCGACTCAGCCCTCCTCTTCACATGACGGACTTCTCCCTCACCATCCCCGCGCTCATTACCGATCGTTTCATTAGCAATGACACGTCCGAAAAAGTCCCTCTTGCTCAACTTCTGCCTCGCCTCGTCTTTAGGCAGAGCCTGCTGCTGTCCTTCGAGAGCGACATCATGCTCCAAATCTAGCTCTGCTTCCCCTCCCTGTCTCCTCTTCCGAGCAGACATGTCGATCCGTCGTTCCTCGGCGGCGCACTCCTGCACCAGCACTTGACGCACCCCGTACCTGTTTCCTGGGGCCGAGACGCCGCCCACGTCATTGCCGAAGCCCTTGGGCGCGGTTTCGTAGACGCCGTATTCGTCTACCGGCAGGCTGAGGCGGTAGACCCATCCGCCGGATTGTTTCCCGGCCGCAGAGGCGGGCGCAGTGTTGAATGAGTTTTCCACGCGGTGGCGCGCGAAGCGGAGGCCTGTGGCTACCAGTGCTCTCACAGATCGATCGACAAGTGCCTTTTCAGATGCTTTGCGAACAGACGCCGTGGTTTTGTTGTCGAATTTGCCGCCGCCGGTACCCGCGGATGATGTGATCAGGACCGGATTGACGGACGGACTCATCATGCGAAGAAGGTAAGGGACGAATTCAGAGGCCATAGACTCCGGACGGGGATATAGTCGCGTCAATGGTAGAGAGAGGCCATCGTGTAGTGACTGCAAAAGAGCAGAGTTCTGCTTCTGTCTCTCATGGGCCGCAAACGATGCTTGAGGCGTGGAGAAAGCATGCACATCCTCTTCAGATCCATCTTTGTTGACGTCTACCATGGCGGAAGCTTTCGAGTATGACGAGCTACTGTCAGATGCATATCGAGCTCGCGTCGCCGACGAAGTAGCGAACAAATGATGGAATCCAAGGATGGGCGAGGAAAGGTAGGGTGCTAACTCCCACTCTGATGAACCATAGACCGCAGAAGATAGCTGGTCATGGAAATGCAGCCAGTCGTATGCTTGACTCGGCTTCGTGAGGAAGGTGTCATCTTGAAAAGGTTGAGATGGGTATTGTGAGAACAGGTCGGTCATTATTCTGTCGGTCTCGCCGTGACCGTCGACCAGTGTACGAAGATGTGTCGAAGAGGCGCATTTGATGGCTTCGTTGACGCTCTTGACACTGACATATGCTTCACCAATCGTCGAAGTCGGCAGTTTGAACGTCGCCGGTGTCGCAGTGGCGGGTCTCGATAATCCGGCTCCTTCCATAAAGACTCTGTCAACGATTTCTCGTGATCCACCTCGGCCGAGGCCTCTGATTGCGCCGTTTGCTGAGGGATCTGCAAGGTGTGTCTGCAGCCATAGCTTTGTCAGTCGGGGGACATCCGAAGCAGTGACCGATGCGGCTAAATTACGAAGGCGTCGAGCCACCCACTCGCCCATCACGAGGACAGATCTAATGTCGCCATCTCCAGCACCAGCGCCAGCGCCGCCTTCTTTCTTGCTGGCTGTGCCCCAACAACCCTCACATAGGCGTCTCACGGCGTCTCCATCTGCTCCGATACCTTCTCGCTCGAATATGGCCTGAACTCTGTTCGCAACGTTGTTGAGAGCGGGCCTTCCGCAGTGAATGATCTCCACGAGTTGACTTGTTCGAAGCAGACGCAAAGCAGGATGATAGGCGTCGTTACAGATCATGATCAAGGGACGCAACATGCGGAAAGTGTCATCCTTCTTCTTCCGCGCGTTATTCGAGTTCTGAATACCTTGGACCGCGTTTCGGGCGTTGCGCTGGTCGAGCAGAATCAAGTCGATCAGAGCTTTCACAAAACCGCCCTCTCCGCCTCCTCCTGAGCCAGAGACCACACCATCTACTTCGTCCACAATCACGCAGATCGGCTTTGCGACCTTCTTGACCCCGGAAGCACTGTCAGAGGCTGACCTGACGTTTTCGGTGCCCAGCATATCTTTGATTCGACCTTTCACGACATCCTTTGAGCGCTCGTCACTGGCGTTGATCTCGGTGACCTCATAGCCTGCCTGTCTTGCACAAACGTGTGCGAGAGTCGTCTTGCCTAGTCCTGGCGGCCCAGTCAGAAGGAGAACTTTGCGATGTTCCTTCTGCTCGGAATCGCCTTGATACTGCTTCCTGTGAGCATAAGCTCGCCTGGCAGATCCCGGGAAAACAATCTGGTCCCAAGCTTTGAGCCAATGCATGACAGTGCGATGAGTTCGGTCATCTCCTACAAGGTCCGTAAATTTCCGAGCACGATACTTTTCTGTCCACATAAGAGTGGCGGCGGAGCGCTCTTTGGTAGCATGGACGTTTGAGTCGGTAGGCGCAGCCAGGACTGCTGCTTGTCGAGTTTCTTCCGCTGTGGCGATTTCAGCGTCCGCTTGCTCCAACAGAGTATTGATTTCGATCCCAAAGTAGCTTCTGCGGGCTTTTCCCGCCACGGTCTCCGATCGGGCTGCAGCCAAGTCTTGATATGAGGTCGGCGTTCGAGATGTCCGCCGACGAAGCCGGATTGGCTGCCCCGTGGTGGTCCTGGCAATCCACGGTGATGAGACGGAGTTTAAGGCTGCTGTCGCCGACGCAGCTGGAAGGGAAATCGAGTTGCTGGTCTTCTGGAGAAGACTGGCTCCTAGCAAGGGTGCCGCGGACAGAGCCTGAAATCCTGAGGATTGCCGGATCTCTGAGAGCTCGCTGACTGGGTCTAGTGGGACGTTTTCTTTGCCTGAGAGATCGATCTGTTTCCGAATCACTGGACGCCGGTCGGTGAGGTCGTCTTCGTCGTCCGACTCCGCGAAGAACAGTCCTTGGCCATTAGCCGCCGGCTCATGTGGTTTAGCCAGCTTGAGAGGGCTGTGGGAGCCATTGACCGAGCGCTTCCGCTTCCTAGGAGAGTCTACCCGAGGAGAAGAACTCGGTGGATACGCCACTGGCGAAGATATGAAAGGCATAGCTCAACCGAGGAGATTCCAGAAGTTATCAGCAGGCAAGGAGGTCAAGGCATAGTACCCCGAGTTGTCGATGAAAGCGATTGTCGAATATCTGCTTGGTCTGGTGGTGGAGACGAGGTGGAAGACGCGCCGTGAGCAACGCGCGACGCGCATTCGGACTAGCGCGAGTCGGGGCTAAATTGGTGGATTTGAGCATTAGAGCGGGCAGGTGCAAGCGGGGTCAGACGACGGCGCGGAACTGTCACTCGTTGCTGCTCACTTTCCCCCAGTCGATCTCCAGCCTCCTCGTTCCATATCCTCGTCGCAACCCCCTTTGCTTGCGCCAGCAGCTCTGTCGAGCTTTCCATCCGCTTTCCTCCTCTCGATCTTGGACAGCGGAGCTTGTCCTGTTATCTGCCTCATCGTTGTTGCATCGTTTTCTCAACTTTACTTGGAGACTGGCGCACAATACCACACCGAAACACGCGCTTCCCCTCAATCCCCAACCGTCGTGTTAAGAGGTCGCAGGAGATCCATGCTGGTCTAAGGATGAGCGTTCTGCATGCCGACTGAACCCGCAACAAACACGTTGCAGAGCCATGCGCGCTCCCCTTCGCTTCGCCTGCTTGCTCGAATTTCCCAGTACGAACTTTTGTCGCGCATGTGGGCTGAAAAGTCCGCGGCTCACGACCACCTGCGCCGAGCACTGCCTGTAGTCTACTCGCGCGACTTTGCCTACGAGAACAGTGTGCCCATGATCCTGGATGGCGGTGTAGACAACATCGCCGACTTCAAGGCCAAGGACTTTTCAGAGTAAGTCATCGCTCGTCTCGCACCATTCGCGGTTCGGTGATGCTCGTCACCCACCTTCCCCGGCTTTTAACGGTCGGTCCCAAGGTTCACGAAACATGGTGCTGATTATCCTTGAACAGACTCATCTCCGGTCCCACGGTTGACGTGTTTGTGGGCAGCAGCAAACGACGCTGGACTTTGCACCGCAATCTACTCTGTCACCATTCATCGTTCTTCGAAGCGGAACTCATGGGGAGCGAAGTTCCCAAAGTGAAGCGCATGAGCGAGCAGCAGAAACTGGAGTTGCTAGGCGAGGATCCTGCTGGCTTTGAGCTGTTTGTAAAGTGGCTCTATCAAGGTCGCCTCGACGATACTTCGGAGCTTTCCGATGAGGAGAAGTATGACTATGCCGTAGCCTGTCACAAGCTCTACCGGCTCTGCGAGAGGCTCGATATGCCGGAGCTGAAAAACTTGTCCATCGACCAGTACCGGACGAGTCTGTTCGAAGCACAACTAGTACCAGACGCGGATGAGATTAACGAGATCTACAAAATGTCCTCGCCAGGGTCCCCGTTTCGCGCGCTCATGACCAAGATTGCCGCTCGACAGATCATGGATCCTGACAGCGACAAGGATGCTGAGAGCTATCGTGCATGCTTTCAGGACAATCCTGACTTTGCTGTGGAAATGATCAACGCAATCAAGACCGGCACCGGGGGTGTGCTGTTCCAAGACCCCACCGAAGGCGGCGAATGCGAGTATCACGATCACACGAATGGGGCAGGCTGCAATCTGAGGCCGCGGCGGAGGCAAAAAGGTAAGCCCGCCGCTTTCATTATGCAGAAATATCACCTAGTCGCTTCCTCATCCAATAACACTTGTCAAAGGTATGAGCTCAAATGATGGTAGCAAAACAAAACAAACCTCCGAAACCGCGTCTGCCGGAGGAAAACCTGGCGCAGATGCTCAAAGCACTGCCAACAACATCGACGGACTCGAGCGTGGGCGATTGGCTGTCGGACACGACACTCGTGTCGCCGACAGAGGAACGGTTCCCGGAGGTGCCGCCACCGACTCCAGCGAAGCCGTCAACGCAAGTCAAAGCGATGCAAATGGAACTGGTGATATCGGCGGCCATGGGAGCCATGGACACGATACTGGAAGCAGATCGAGCCCGGGACGCGGCTCTGGACAAGCGGGGCAAACAGGTTCCACCGGAGAAGACGGCAGCCCGACCAAGCGAAAACCCGCTAAACTACGTCGCCGCTCTCCGTCTGCGGCAAGAACACGGTCGGCGGAAGAGTCGGGATCTGTTTGAAGGTCTGGACAGCTGAAGTTGATTTGGGAGGCGGTTTGCGTGGCGTTGTATTGGATCATTGGGGCTGTAATGGACCGGCGGTTCGAAGATACCCTCTGTCTACACATTTTGTCTAATTGGATGGCAACATCGGGATCTTGAAAGTAATCAGAAGCTAGCAAGCAATGTACAATTATCTACACCACGATCTCTGAAGTTATTCTCCGGCGCCGAGGCGTTCCTTCATGCCTGGCTGTGAAGTACAGGCACGGTGGAATCATTCAGCCGGCGACTGTCTGAGAGTTTGTTGGATCCCTGAGATCTGCCCCGCAGTGGAAGGTGGGTAAGGGGAGCGCGGAGGTTGTTAAGCACCGAGAGCGCCGCAACGTCCCGAATCCACCGACGTGTGATTCTAGCTCGGTCAAACATGCCTACCGTACGCCTCATCCATCCTGTGAACAATTTACAGAAGAAGACATGCATTAAAGCGCAAGATGACTAAACGCCGAAATGCTCATCTCGGATGAATTCCCCACGCCGGTGGCAAATCAGTGACAGTGGATCGTGAAGCTTTGTGGGCGTCCTCGTCAAGAGACAGACCACACTATGGCGCCGCTGGCAGTACATAAAAGGGCGCTTCTTTCGCTTCAATCCGGATGCACCATCACTTGATTCATTCAAAGCCGCATTTTATCTCCTCCACCACCTCGGACACAATCCCCATCAAATATACACAGATCCTCATCAACTACACACAGACACAATGGTTCAGCCACTTCTTCTCCATGCCGCCGGCGCGGTAAGTTGAGCGATCGCTTGAGCCTGAATATAGCACTGACGCTTTATGCAGGGACCGAACCCATGGAAGGTGATTTTGCTACTGGAAGAGCTGCAGCTGCCCTACGAGGTCAAGCACTGGACCTTTCCAGAGCTCAAGCAGGCCGAGTTCGGCAAGCTGTCCGTCAACGGACGTGCACCCGTCATCCAGGATCCAAACACTGGCGTCAGACTCTGGGAGACTGGTGCCATCATTGAATATCTCATTGACACGTACGACAAATCTCACAGCTTGACATACACTACCAGCCCGGAGACATGGCATCTAAAGCAGTGGCTTTACTTCCAGACCACTACCCAAGGACCGTGAGTTTTCTGCTGTCTTCTATTCATATCGTGATCCGCGTGGAATCTGACGTGGGATGAATAGGTATTTCGGCCAGAAGTTCTGGTTCACGCACTTCCACCCGGAGAAGATTCAGTCGGCGGTTGACAGATATGCTCGTGAGGTCGACCGAGTGGTCATGGTGATCGACAGCCATCTGCAGCAGACAGGTGGTCAGTATCTTGTGGGGGACAAGTACACCTACGCCGACTTGGCTTTCATCACGTGGTTCGAAATCAGTCCACGCGCGATGCAGAACCCGAATTTGTTCGAGGATTGGGCACCCAAGTATCCGGCTTTCTCGGCGTGGTGGAAGCGAATTAGTGGCAGGCCAGTCACGGTCAAGGTTTTGCAGTCCATGAGGGGGCTTCTCACTCAGCAGCAGAAGGACCAGGCCCTGCCGCCGAAGTAAGCAGTAGGGGAACCGCGAGTGGCTGTGGAGCAAGATCGGAACAACATAGGCGGAGGAGCTGAGAGTCGTTCCTTAGACATCTGTTGGAATACTAATGCTTTTGGCGGGCCTCTACCGTAGACATCTGAAAGGAAAAGTGCCCGACGAAGTGCCCGACGAAGTGCCCGACGAAGTGGCCGACGAAGTGGCCGACAAAGTGCCTGACGAAGAGCCCGACAAAGTGCCTGACGAAGAGTCCGACAAAGTGCCTGACGAAGAGCCCGACAAAGTGCCTGACGAAGAGCCTGACAACGTGCCCGACGAAGTGCCCGACGAAGTGCCCGACGAAGTGCCCGACGAAGTGCCCGACGAAAAGCCTGATCCAGTGTCTAACGAAATGCCTGACGAAGTGCCTGAGAACGTGTCCGACGAAGTGCCTGATGAAGTGCCCGACGAAGTGCCCGACGACGTCGAGTCATCATTCTCAGTGATGCCAAGACTCCGCGAGTCAGCGGTCTAGATTATTTCCGGTGCTAACGGGACTCGGCACCGTCGGGACCACGTCTCCCACCTGTTTGTCGCGCCTCACCTCGCTCCCGTTCCCCTTCATTCCCGTCGTTCGTTGCGATCTGCTTATTGCTCGCTGCTGATGCTTCGGCCTGTCCGGCTGTCCGGCACATTTTCGCTCGTCTCGTTTGGCCGACGTGTGACAAGGCGAGGCCCCAAGTGCCAATTGCCAACCAACACAGGCCCGGCACGCTGGCGCGAACGCATGGTCGTTGCCGCATGATCCACCGCCCATCTCCACGCGCCCGGGTGACGGACCTGCGATGTCGCTTCCCGTCCTCAGTAATGCTGCATCCGTAGCAAATAACCACCATCACCAATCCGTCTTCACTCCCGCCAGGCTGGCTTCACCCTCGCCCGCTCCGGCCAGCCTCGCTCAGTCTGATGGCCGCCTCACTCCGGTCACCACGTCACCCGCCACTGTGGGCTCACCTACTGGCGCCACCAATACCGCCAGCAGCAATACCCCCGATGGCGGCTACAGCAAACCCAAGCAGAAGCGCAACAAGCCGACACTGAGCTGCGAAGAATGCGTCGAACGCAAGACGAAGGTGACCAAAGCTCCACTCCCGAATGCTCTATCTTCCATGCTGACTCTTGCCATTTATAGTGTGACCGCGGTCGGCCAAAGTGCTTGTCTTGCGTGAAACGCCAATCCGATTGTCACTACACGCATATTGCGAACTTGATCGCGTCGGCAAAGTTGGTCTTACTACCGTTACAACTCGGACCTGGAGCGCTGACCTTCTCCAGGAACAATGATGCGGCCAAGGCGCGATATGTGACCAAGCCTTCGATAAAGGCTCGCAAGACCAACCACACTCCCTCATTCGCCGATCTGGACCCGAATAAAACAGTAAGGGGATCTACATTAACGACTGCATCTCTGCCTTGCTGACAGCGTGACTCCAGCCCGAGGCGAGCTCGAAACCACGCGATGTTTCCCGCCGCAAAAGCCAACCAGGTTCCACTGCATCGCCCTATTTCGCATCGTCCTTGCCCTTCTCAAGATCCACTCCCTCGAGCATATTTGGTGTCGGTGCGCAACATCCGTTCTCCAATTACTGGACCTGTGCGGTGGGTTGAAATACTCCTTGGCGAACATTCGCAGTCGTGCTGACATGACCAGGGTGGCATTGCCGAGGTGGTAGGAGTCCTCCCGAGCAAGGAACAGGCCGACATGTGAGCATGTGAATAATCTCAAAGAGCACGAATTCTAACGTTATGCAGTTTGATTGCCAAATATTTCGAGGTGATCGATCCAGTCTACCCCTTCATCCACCGCCGCACCTTCTTTGGCAACTATGACCGCTTTTGGGCACAGCCTCAGGCCATCAAGAACAACTCCGAAGCCGATCTCCTGGCCCTCCACTATGCCATGTACGCCCTTGGCACCCAGTTCATGCCTTTCCCGACCTACGCCGAGCGCACCTCGTCCGCGGAGTTTTACGCCTCAGCTGCCAATCAAGCTCTCCGAATTTACTCCTACCTCAATCGCGCGTCACTGCGCTCGCTCGCCGCAATGATCTTATTGACCTACTTTCTAATGAATGATAACCACGCCAGTGATGCCTACGCCTGGTCAGGAATATTGCTACGCCAAGCTTATGCCTTGCGGCTGCATCGCGATCCCGACCTGATCGACCTGGATGTCTCTCAAGTCGAGAAACAGGCGCGCCGCAAACTGTGGCAGGCTGTGTTTTTCCAAGACACTTTTCTTACCGTATTGCTGAAGCTACCACCGACAGCCACACATAGCGATGTGCAAGTCGATTTACTGATGGATGAGGCCAGTCTAAGAGCAGATGGCCACGATACCGACGTGATGTTCCAGTCGCGCGTCGAAAATCTAATGTCTATCTCCGTAATAGCCCCTCCTACGGACCCAATCCCGGCCCATCAACCCACAGATTCGTCTCAGCATACTGTTCCACCAGCTGTGGACAGAGCCGATGTCGAATACGTGCGATCAATGTGGAAGCTGGGCCACCTTGTCCAGGAGAGCATATCGAGTCCAATGTCTCTTTCTCTGCCGCTGGTATCCAGTCCGCGGCAAAAGACGAGCTTGATCTCTAATTTCCGAGCCTTATACAGGACCTTCTCGCCCTCCTTGACCAATCTCGAATTTTCCGGGTTGCAAGCGGAAGTGACTACCAACCCCCGGGGCGTGCGTCAGAATTTGTTTCTGACGAGCAACTTTTTCCATTGTCTCATGATTCTGCAAGCAAGCGAGAATGTCGAGGCAGGCGTCGAATGCAACATTCGCGGCTCACTGGAGGCTTCTCATGAGGCCATCTGCAGCTTCTTCAAGCTCGTGCGTTTCTTTGAGACAGATGCGACGGTGTGGTGGGTGTTCCAGCACCGCGCATTCGAAGAAGCAGTAAGCACCTTGCCTTTTTCCGTCCATCACACAGCCACTGACAGACCGACAGTTGACCATCACGCGTCTGCTCTCCCTTCAGCCAGTCGCATCGCCAGACAGCGCAGTCAACGTCAACGACGCACTGTACGCAAAGTGCAAGACAGACGTCACATCGATGATCGAGCTGGTGAAGAACAGCACACGTGGAAACCTCGATATGCAAAAGTCTCGTCTCGCCGCGCTGGAAGAGGCGTTTGAGCGTTGCGCTGTCTGAGCAGGATTATGTAAACTTGATCAGCGACGGTGTCAGGGTGTCCGGTAGAACTTGAGATATGTTTTCTTGGATACATACACGATGAGATGGGGTCACGACAACACTGTCATATGTAGTCGATTAGCAAAGGGCACGATATCGTACCGAATGACATGTTAGTTCACGACAAGAGTCTACCACTGTTTCGCTGCAACCCACTCTGTCGCGTCTTGGAGAGTGCATATTGCAGTAATCCCTTTGCATTTTCGCTCAAATCATAGCGCGAGTCATTAACAGGTATTAACTTGGGGTATGATTATAGTACAACGCCTTATTCCCCCCTCCCTTCCCAATCCACTCATATCCATGGCCCTCTCCATGGGACGGGCAGATATGCGTACACAGACGTGTCTCTCATTGCAGAAGTAGATATCACTCATCCTCTCGATCAACTCCGCACAGCTCCCCATCCATCTATTGCCCAAGAAGAGAAAGAGGCAACTACGCCGCCTCAACCATCATGCCACCGCCCAGGGCCGCCGGCGCCGCAGTCGACGGACCACGTCTATGCGACGACGCGCCAAAGGAGCGGGCAGTAGCAGGCGAATCGACGAGGGCGGCGATACTGGCCGCCGCCGAGCCGGGGAAAGGAGAAGCCGAGGCTGCGTGGTCGGCAGAGGCGTTGACGCCGTCTACGAGGGCGAGGAAGTCGCGCACTCTGCCCACGCGCAGCTGGGACATGCCTGCTGCTGCCGTGGAGGTTGCGACTGCTGGATCTGGGGCGGCAAAAGTCGGTGTCTCGCTTTCTACTGCTGCGACTAGACCGGGGAGCAGCGAGTCGATTTGCTCGTCTGATACCCCTGTGCAGAGGCAGATTACGCGTCTGTAGAGCCGTTCGGTGTCTTGGGAGCGGGAGCGGAGGGTGCGGCTCTCGTTTGCTAGGATCGTGTTGTTCCGCTCGAGAGCACGGGCGACGGCTTGAAGCTGGGATGCGGTCATTGATTGCAGTGCATTTGAATCGAGATCTGCTGGAGCAGAGGAGCGAGCAACGTTGCCTGATGCTTCCAAGATTCGAGACAGGTTGTTGATCTTCTTCTCGCGCTCTTCGCGAGCTTTGACCCGCTCCTGCAGCTCTGTGAAACGCTGTTGCTCTACGGTCTGCTGAGAAGACAGCTCCTGTATCTGCGTCGTCAATGCATCGATTTGGGCGATTTTCTGCGCCAAGAGAGTCTTATGATTCTGAAGATTCGTCTGAAGTAGGCTCGTAAGTGCTATAATCACATCAGCAATGCTACTTCATTGTACAATCTCTTGAGCTTACATGATATCACGTCTTGGTTCTGCTCTTCGATAACATTTCCACTGCTCGCCATCGAAATGTCGCCGTCAGCATTCGGAGGCTGAGATTGTCGATCCGTTGTCTGACTTGCCGAGGGCGCCTGGTTCAGAGAGTGGGAGAAGGACATCATGTCATTGTTGACTCCTTCCCCTTCAGCATTGACACCGATGCCGAAATCGAGAGCGGAGACGCCCTTGTGATTCGCCAGCTTCGGATCAGCTCGGATTTCAAGCAGTTGCTGGATGATGGATCGATTTCCGATCCGAGCAACAAGATTCAGCGCAGTATTGCCACCCTTGTCCTGGGCATTGACTATGGTCGATAGGAACTTCATCAAGTTCATAGGCCCTTTCGAGCTCTGAACCGCACCAACGCCTCCCGTTTCCTCAGGGTTCGCGCTTAGGGACGAATTGTGATTTGCGGAACGCACGAGGAACTCGAGAAGTGCCTCGAGGTAATACTTCGAACTCGGAGCACGGCCCTTGATCCCGCAAGCCACAGCAATGTGATGGAGTATCGTCCTTCCCTGAGCGTCTCTCGCT
This sequence comes from Dothideomycetidae sp. 11243, assembly GCA_000836255.1. Classification (NCBI taxonomy): domain Eukaryota; kingdom Fungi; phylum Ascomycota; class Dothideomycetes; species Dothideomycetidae sp. 11243. The sequence continues at coordinate 1,812,498 of DF938582.1, forward strand.
TCGATGAGCGGACCGAGAAGCTCCAGAAGATGAGCGAAACATGAATGCTCCGAACAGTTGTTAACCAGCACGGCCGATATCAAGGCAGATTGGCCCGCGGCATTACCACGCCACATATTTGCGCCTTTCTGTAAGAGAAGTCTGACCAGAGGTATCCTGGCAAGCGTGGCTGCCCAATGAAGGGCCGTGTTAGCAGAGGCATCAAGAGGAAGATCGTAATCTTCAGGGTTAAGTTGAGTAAGGGCTGGATGTGAAGCATAGTCTATCCTTGACTGGTCAGCAAACAGATCCAACAGCAACGTCCGCTTATCGTCTCCCTCCGGAGTGTCTGGCGTAGGGAGAGGAGGCATTGTGATAGGCGGACCGTCAAAGTTCGGATCCGGGTAAACACCGTGTTGCTGGTATACGAAGGATTCGTTGAGTTCCGTCACTCCCGAACCCTCCATTGGCAGAGACGGCTGGGGCATATGGACGTTCTCGCTGGTCCGCATTCTCTTTCGCGGGGGCTCGTCCCCTCTGAATTGTTGAGAGCTGGCACCGTATCCAGAGTCGACCGACATGTCGCCATTAAAGCTGTTCTCAGAGATCATGCTTTGCTGACTTGGAGGAGGAATTGGCCCCAGATGCTGCGAGGAGCGGTTCAGATTGCTTGATGATGGCCCTCTCGTGACTCCAGGTCGAGGTGCTGGAGAGTTAAGCCTGGCGGCCTTTTCCATGGCTGACAGTGCCACGGACGACATGGGTGATATATTGGAAAAGAAAGTGCCCGTCTGCGTAGGATTTCCATTCCTTTGTTCCGCAGCAGTGTTGTAGAAACGCTTCCTATTGGCGGCCATGGCTTGTTCCTTGGTGGGCGTGTCCTGGTTCTGGGCGGCGGCAGTGGATCCATCGTTGCCGCGGTCATGCTCGAGCAAGGGCATCAGAAGTCCTTCAACACCATACTGGCGGCAGAATTCTCGACCGCGATCGTAATTGATCCATGTGCCCTGGTATTTGCCGTAGCCGCCTTGTACTTTTTCGTGCTTGCCGGTCAGGATTTCCTTCTCTAACACTTTGGTTCGTTTGCCTTTATCGATGCCCGCGACTTTAAGGATCTGCGTCGCATTAAGCCAGCCGTCTGCTCTTCGGCGCATGCAAGCGACGCCATTGACTTCCATCTCGTATACTTTCACGCCGGAATATACAGCCTAGATGTGGTATTAGCGCTGACATTCGCCATGTTGACGGTGAGATGATACGTACCGTGTAGATCTGGGGCTTGTCGAATCTATTCGAAACGCCGCCAGGCTGTGAGTTCGAGTCGTTGAAGTTGCGAAAAGGAGAGGTGCCGGAATGAGAGCCATTCTGCGGCATGTGGTTTGATAGCGCTTGTTGGGCGCCGGACTGTGAATTGGAGTGCGGCGGCGACGTAAAGGAAGCCATATTGGGACCTCCGTTGAAAGACATGTGCGCACTCGAGTCTCCAAGATATTTGATGGGCGAATTAGCGCCAGGAAACGATTGTGCCGCGGGCGGCTGCGACATGGGGTGGATCAGGAAGGAGGGGCAGCCAGCCAGGAAGGAAGGCGGAGAGTGCGACGAGGGACGACGGGATGGGATGGCGCTGAAGTTGCAAACTCGTTATGACATTCCAGAAATGCGCATCAGACCGTTCGGACGGCGGCAGCGGTGGTTCATGCGCCGAGGGAAGATAGAAAGAGGCTCGACAGGGTTTCCGGTGCAGCGGGATCAGCAAATGAGGTGGTGGAAAGTGGAGTGGAGTCAATTGTCGCCAGCGAGGAAAACGACGTGTTGCGTGTCGCGACTTAAGCGCGTCCCCTTTCGGCCCAAGACAATTGAGGATTGGACTGGACCCCCGCTAAGCCACAATTTAGCACAAGCCACAGAGCCACAGTTTTAGAACCTCTAATCTTCTCTGCATATAGCATATAAGCATCACGTTCCTTCTAGCCCTACCACTGACAATACACATGCAATGTAGCTGCGTGCGCCGGCTCGCTAGGCACACGTCCAATACTCCTAATACAGCCGACCAATTCCCCTCCAGAAACCACAACACAATCGTCCGGAGCTTACTGCGCGCACTCCTAAGAGAAGCATCCTACCTTCCAGACCGCAATGCCCGTTCCTGGATTCCACAGCACATCACAAGGCGATTCAAGGACAATAGCCTGGACAAAGATGCCCGCCACGCACCACTACTCGAGTCGCGCTGGGAGGCACAGCTCACTCAATGCCGCAAGACGCTTCTCCAGTTGCGCACGGCCAACATAGGCGACAAGAACGCCATCGAGCGCGTCCTGCACCACACCTACGCCCGCACCGGCCGCCGACGACGAGACCTCATGGCACCCCTGATGAAGACCCAACTCCCATTCAGTCAAACCCCTCTGGATGAGCCGACGCTCAGCCCCCTGGTCCTGGCACTGCTGCAGTCGCAAATGAAACACCACCCGCCCGAAGCGGCGCGCAAGAATCCAAAGACAATGAGCGGTCTGAAACCAGACACCGGCGCAAAGACGATTTGGATGAAGCCTAAGCGCGAAAAGGCGTTACGGAAACAGGTCGGAGTCAGTCGCGGCGCGCTGTTGGATATGCTCCAGGTCCCGCTGCCAGATAGCGAATTTGCATTTCTGCGGCAGGTCAGCATGGACAGGACGCAGGTCGAAGCGGTGCCGCGGCCTCGTGCGCGGATTTCGGGCGAGTATGTCGCGGATGAGTTCTTCCTCCGTCGCGATTCGGAGGGTGGACTGGAGACAAAGTTCCGTGCGCGGCATATCTCTCGTCGCTTCATGCAGCGGCGGTACGCGCTGGCGTTCTCGCAATGTCCTAGTGTGGAGTATGACAAGGAACGAGAGGCGTGGAATGTCACCTGGGGCTCTCAGATCCTGCGGGAGGCTGCTGTGCGCCGCTCTACCAGCGCTGGCATGGAGTCACTCGACTGATGATGTCGAGATCGGCATGTATATAATTACATTATAGATAAAGACCCCTTCGCTGGCGACAGATGTAAAGAATCACAAGAGTCTTAATAATCTAGAGATCAATATCAGAATCGAAACTCCACATTGTATGGAAACCTTCTAGCATTCCCTCTAGTGAACACCGTTGACGCCGTTCACTCCATTCGTACCACCAATAGAAGCGCCCTTCTTGATAGCATATGTGCGACGGTACTTCTCATCAATGTGTTCAAGATAGTACGCACCCTCCGCAATACCAGCCAGATCTCCAGACGGCGTATAGTCCTTTGCGCCATACGCAGCTTCACGGAATGTTCTTGCCTGCAAGGGTGTCCGTCAATCGCCTATCGCGGACAACCAGTCGAGCACTTACCTCGTCATACTCAGCCGGGGACGCGAGATGGCGCTTATCCAGCCGGGCGAATATGTCCAGCTTTTCAATCATTGGAGTGATATCGCCGACGACTTGCATCGTGTAGAGAGAGCTGGCAATGCCGCTGCCGTAGCTGAATAGTCCGATCGTTTTGCCTTGGAGTGTCTCCGAGCCGATCGAGCACAACAGACTGATCAGCGAGCAGAAGACCGATGCAGTATACATGTTTCCGCAACGGGTCGGGGCGGCAATCGATGCTGCGACTCGCGAGTCGTATCGTGCACGAGAGAGCTTCACGAAAGCTGTCTCGAGCGGTTTGGATGCTATAGACTCCTTGGGAGAGAAACTCCGCAGCTCGTTCGGGATGCTGCTGAACATTGCATTGGACTGGTCTGCCACAAAGTCGTCGTACAGAAGACGTCCATAAGACTTGCTCACTAGTTTGCAATTGGGAGTGTGGAATGCCATATAATCAAAGACATCAACCAGACTGTCTCTCGGCCGCGCAAGCACTGCAGTAGCTTCGGGATAGCGAGTTTTGTCAGATGCAAGCTTGGCCGTGGCCTTACGGAGTTCGCCGTAACAGCCATCCAGTGCAGAGAGGTAGCAGGATATAGAATGATGACCATCGACCAGAGGGTACTCAGACTTGAAGTCTGGCTTGTAGAAGTCGAAGGCATGGGTCATGTAAGTACCCCTCAGTCCTGGCACCGCGACGATCGGAGCATTTGGGCCGACGAGAATAGCGACAGCACCAGCACCGCCAGTAGGGCGCGCAGACGGGTCGCGGTAGATTGCAATATCGGAGGCGACGACAACAGCATCACGGCCATCCCACGAGCGTGACTCAACCCAATTGATAGCGTTGAAGAGAGCACTGGTACCCCCGTAGCAAGCATTGACGGTGTCGACTCCCTCGAGAGATGTGTTTCCGGGGAACAGCTGGGTCAACACTGACTTGACTGACTTTGCTTTGTCGATCGGGGACTCTGTGCCGACCTCCAAACGCCCTATGGAGGCTGGGTCGATGGAATATTTCCGCAAGAGAGATGAGACCACGGTCAGGGCAAGTGAACATACATCTTGAAACGTCATTTATGTGTGCTGTGGTGGTCAATTGCAACTGTAGCCTACCTTCACGATCGGTGCAGTAATTCATGGACGTAAGGCCAAGTCCAATAGTGTACTTGCCGGCCGTGACGCCTTGATGAGCTTCATACTGTGCTTGGTCGAGAGTCTACCAGAGCATAAGCTTTAGTGCCAGTGCAGAGACGAGCAACTCACCTGGCGCGGCACATAAATCTCTATGGCCTTGATTCCGACTTGTTGCGGATATGACGGTGACATGGCTGCGGACGTGGAAACAAAAACCAGAAGATTGAGGATTGTAAGCGCGATGGAGAAGAGTGATAGAAGGGAAGCACGCAGCAAAAGGCTTTAACTTACCTTTCTGCCCGCCAAATCGAGCGCTCACCTGATCATGATACGATTATGTTCTAAAAAGGAGTCCGCCGGAATGCGCATAGGCAACAGCCGACAGTGCAAAGAGATTCGAAATCGTACGATGGCGGAGGTGGAGTTACTTCCCTCTCGCTCCGCGTCCACTCAGAACATCCCAATTGCCGACCACAACCACCAATGCCTAATCTTCTCCATACATATATGTCTATCGCCCCACTATCAGCTGCTGCGGTCAGCAAGCGCTACCTCTTCGTCTGTGTTCAATCTCACGGGAACACATGATATTCGCGAAGGGCACAAAACACACGTCTGGCCTCAGCTGACAGCTCATCTGGCACATACTGGAGGGTCATCACGACCGAGGCAATGTATGCACGCGCAGCTTTGGTTCTCTCATCTCATGTGTCCATAAAGATACATCTCATTTTTCAAGCGTGTGGACAGCACCTTGTGTCACTAAAGAGCTGCTCACATCTCACGCATGTCTGTTGATTTCTGCTGCTGCGCCATAATCTCCGAGTTCTTCGCTCCAAACCACTGGGGACGCAATGCAGCATGAGCCTCCTCAATCTCCGTGTAGCGATCTTCGACAGTCAAGATGATTCGTCCATTCCAACGCCCGGGCGACGACGTCTTTGCAGGGTCGTCCTTGCCGTACGCTGCTACAGCATGCGGTTGTTGAGCTACAGCAGAGTAAACAACTGCCAGGCCTACATGATAAGCACTGGAAATTGGAAGCCCTGCAGCTTGAACCATAGCTGCGATATCTCTGGGAAGAAGCTTGGACATGGTAGTCCCAGGCGCCACACCATTGATTGTCATGCCGTACATACCTGCCATGGGACGGAGCCCTCGAATCAGACCTATGAGCTGCCAATTGTTAGCCAGATCCTGTCCACATTCTTTAACCACTCACGCCCAGCTTTGTCGCACTGTATACCGGCAGACTCTGCTCGGGACAGTAGCCTAGAATGCTAGTGGTTACCACAAGGCTGCTGGCCGTCTTTTGTTTCCGGCTCTGACGAACTGCGAGCTTCGCGAAATTCAATACCGAGCGGAAATTGACATCGACCACAAGGTGCTGCGGCTCCGCGAGCTTTCCATTCTCGTCTAGAACATCATCAAAGTATCCTGGATCCTGCGAGACACCAGCGTTGGCGACTGCAATATCAATGTGCTCAAAGGACAGGAAGATATCGCGCAAGCTCTCCCAGTCTGTCACATCGCAGTATCTGTAGCTTATCGATCCTGAGGGCTCGCCTTGCAGTGGGCTTGGTCCAGTAGTCTTCCCAGGGACTTCAAAGATGTCAAAGTAGTCGTCGATGGGCACGATATCGAGCACAGTGACATTCGCCCCTCTGTGGGCGAAGATGCGAGCCGCCGCGAGGCCAATACCGGACGCACCACCTGAGAGAATTAACTGCTTGGCCCGTGACACGTTGTTATGCGGGCGCACCAGTGAGGACGACGACCTTGCCGCTCAAGTCGGGAATGTCCTCAAGACTGATTTGGAGGTCGGACATGTCTGCTAGGCTTCAGGTGAGATGTATGAGGAGCCAACGTATTGTTTTCGACACGTTTCTAGTCTGGGCCATTGTGCATGGCTGAAGAGCCCAGAGCGGCGACACAGCATATGAGCCAATGAGACCAAGACAACATGCTCACCGTCAATGCTCCAATTAAATGCTTGATCAGATGAGGCGACCATGTTGGAAATTACACAGAGCACGTTCATTGGCCGGTTCTGAAGGTTGAAAATGGAAGCTTCGCACGGATGGTACTTAACTTTCCTGCTTATCCACTGTCTGAGCGCGAGACGTGCCCACTTACCCGATCGTCTCTTATAGCTGTAGTTGAAGCAACTCCATGAATAGCAAAGATGATTCTTCTGGTCCGTTCCTCAGATCGCGCGGTCGAAATGCCGGCAAGAAACGAGCGCCGGTCCCCTGAACGCCGTGCGGGGCGGCGTTTTCGATCCCACCTTCCGACTTCGGCATCATCGACGTCAATCCTGATGAATGTTTGACATGCGCATTGCTAGCGTTACGCCCTGCGAAAGAATATATATACCATTTTGGCGCCCTACCATATACATTCTTCCTAGTTGACGACAGCGCCCTATGCCATATTCTTCGCATTGTTGACCTGAAATAAAAGCATCCAGAAAGTGGCATCGAGCATATATAAGTTCATGCCCGCACCTCTCCACGACTCAATCCTATAGTCAATTGCTTCATTGACATCTGTAACCTGTTCCAAACCACAACTCCAACATGACCGAATCAAAGCCCACAATCACGCACGCCACGCGCGAAGGCAGGTTCCCCCTTCTCCCACTCTACACCTCCCCTAACCGCAAAAGACGTCCCGCACATCCTGTCCCTAATCCACGAACTCGCCGCCTACGAACACGCCACATCCTCCGTGCAAGCCACGGTCGACTCCCTCACCGCAACCCTTCGCTTCGCGCCCACTCCGACCTCCAAACCAACAGGACAAGGCTACGCCTCCACACTCCTCCTGCGCATCCCGTCTTCCGAAGGGAGCGTCTCCTCCGCCGCTAACGGGCACGACTACGCCTCCCCTACCGGACAAGTAGTCGGCATGGCGCTGTACTTCACCAACTACAGCACCTGGACTGGCGCTCCGGGGGTGTATCTGGAGGACTTGTTCGTGCGGCCGGAGTACCGCGGTAGAGGGTATGGGACCGCCCTGATCCGTGCGCTGGCGCTCGAGGCGAGGAGTATTGGTGGCAAGCGGCTGGAGTGGAGTTGTCTCCGGTGGAACGAGCCTAGTCTCAAGTTTTATAGATCGTTGGGCGCGGTGGAGAAGTCGGATTGGACGGTTTTGAGGGCTGATGGAGAGGCTTTTGAGCGCTTGGCTGATGCTGCAGCAGGAGGAGTGGGAGAGTGATAAATTGTGGCGTACACATAGGTGGTAGGTGGTACATTGAGTCTGGGGCGCTTTTACTACATACATGTACAGTAACATGTCTCTGCTCTACCTTCTCCGCAGATACCAATTATGTGCCAACTCGTACGTCTGCTCGCCGTAAGGAGCAGGAACCTCTGCCAGCCCTGGCCTTGCCACTGGATGCCGCAGGTATACTGCCGAGCAGATCCGATGGCTGACCTCAAGGTATCGCGGGATGAATGCGAATGCCGACATGAACTCTCGCGGCTGCCATGGTGTGGCGTATGGCTTGCTGGCATCCTGCACATCTGCCTCCGCCACACGATCCAGCGCCTCTCGCAAGAGCGCAGCATCGCGCGAGGGCAAGATGTCTTCCTCTTCATCTGCGGCAGGCGACTCTGTATTCTCCGCCTTGGCTTCCCCATCCGAAGCTGCAGTCTCTGTCGCAGCCGCTTTTGCAGTTGAGCCAACCAGGGTCTCTAAAGTTGCCTGCAAGTCTGCGACAGTATCTGACACGGGCATCTCGCCATCCTCAGTCTTCACTGTATCTCCACCCCGTATTCTTGACATCGTAGTTCGCACTGTGCGGGTGAATGCGCGCATGGCTCGCTTCTGCTTGCCAGAGAGCTTAGTCTTCTCCTTAGGGTCGGCCAGAATATCCTTTGCTTGCTGAATTAGCAACTTCAGCGTCTTTCTGTGATCTTCGTTCGACGATTGCTCTGTCTCTAACGACTCCTCCGTGCTTCCCGCCTCCTCTTGTGCTTCTTGGTTCTCATCCACAGACTCTTCCTCTACCACCTCCTCACTCTCGGCCGGCAGCGCAGCTACGTCGTCATCGGCAAATGCATAAGCACCTTGTCGAGTATTTGGGCTGTTCTTGTCGTACTTTCTGGCACCTGTCGCATACATGACCCTCTCCGGATCCACAGAAAACATATCCCCCGGGTTGAGCAAGTAGCCAGGGTGTCGCATCTAAGAACGTCAGAGAACGGCACAACACTGATTACCTCCGTAACGCACCTTCTTGCCGTTGACCTTGACAGCGCCATGCACGACGAATTGCCTCGCTTGTAGCGCGCTACTTGCGAATAGCGCCCGCCACACTGCCGTATCCAGCCTCCGCTCCATCGGCCAATAAGTCATGTGCATGTACGGCGTACGTTTACCAGCATCTTCTGATCCAGCAGTATAGCCCTCGATTCCAGATCCACGGCCCGCACTCTGCATCGTACCGTCGCTGCCTGCCAATTTGCGGTAGTCCATAGGCACGACTGCGGGCAGACGTCGGTCAAACATAAGCTGCCACTTCTGCTCCCGCACCTGATTGCCGTGAAAGCCGCGCGTCAGTGATTTAGCCTGCCATTTCTGTTGGAAGAAGGTCTGGAAGGTGGTGCTGGGATCGCGCATCTTGGCCAACGCATAGAGAGTCCATTTCGACCAATCCTGCCGTATTTTCTACACTCGTCGTTAGCACTGGATGTACACATTTGCGGAATCAGTCACTGACTGGGCGCTTGAGGTTGTGGAAACGCTTGCGCGCCATTGTGTCGGGTGAGGTTGATGATATGAGGGCCGGTGAGCTATCCAGAAATTATTTGGTCAAGCAAAAGCTGCGGCGTGCCAAGACACACCGGGATGGCAGCTTCACGACCACGACAGAGATGCATGGTCCAATAAATCAGTCACAACTTATAACATTTTATTTTTTAGGATATCTCGATTGAAGCGCTAAGTTATATTCGCTGCATGGTCTCTAATGGAGACGGACAGTATGAGTCCACGGAATGAGAAAGCATAGTGACACTGAGGTTTCTCGAATACCAAAGCTGCATAGTGATTTGGGAATGCTCTCGCTTTACGCTGACAATGAACTTCGAATTCAATTGTTCTCTAGCCTTGCTTGCCTGACCCACAAGAATACGCTTGTTGATGCAGAACTCAATATGTTGACTACAGTACCTTCTTGTAACCATCACATACTCCATGTAGAGTTTGCAGAGGGTCTACGAGTCGGGATCGTTATGGCTGGAGTGTGAAAACATGCCTTGCCACAGACACGCAGTCCAGGTAGTAGTCTTCCATGACGAAGTGGGTCATGCCTTTGTGGCGGGATCCGTTTGACTGTTTTCATAGTCATATGGCTGCGCCTGCGCTCGATGAGAACCGCAATAAATGGCTTGGCTCAGCTCTGAGCTTGATACACGATTTGAGGTGATTAACCGATCGATGAAAGTATCTATACTTTGGAAGACTGTCATGCCTCGATACTGTAAGACCGAAGACGATGTTGCATTTGACGAGAGACTCCTCAAGAGGGTTGCGACGAAGAAACGGTCGAGTCCATAGCTACCTCGGTATCAGTGCTGGGTCTGTCCAGTTCCGTGATCTGCCTCTCCAATTCCCGTATGCGCATCTTCAACATCTGATTCTCGCGCTGTAGCATGTGTGTCTCGGCCTGATAGAAGGCTCCTTCCTCACGCACACCGCCAGCTGTCCATTCCTCATGGCTGCGCGTGGTAGACAAGGGCCGCAGAGATGGAGAGGAAGCATTGCTTGCAAAGCTGCCTGGAACCTGACCGCCCCTTGAGGAGTGTCTGGAAAGAGAGGTCGGTCTCTGCAGTGGAGAGCGCGGCGAGTGATACGAAGGAGACCTCGAATCGCGTATCGCTGACTCCGAGGCTAGCGGAGCAGTGGGATCGGGCAGTGCAGATGTCGCATTATGTGCCGCATCATTGGAAATCGGATTGTGATTCGAGTGCTCAGTCTGCAGGGCAGCTAGCTGATCCTGTTGGTCCTTGATCATGTGCAGCAACCGATTGACTTGCGCCTCTTGCTCCGATTCCAGCTGCTGATGGATCAGACCGAGGCTCGGGGTGCGCTGACGATTCGGATCTGTGGGATTCATAAGAGGACTCCGTGGCTGGCTCGAGGACAAGAGCATTTGCGGGCTGTACGGTCCGTGTGATTCCAGCGCAGAGGTGCCATTTTCGTGCAGACTTAGGCTCGCCATGTTGCTGGATCGTCGGCGTTCTGGCGACATGTCTGACAGGGCACAGATGATGGAAAAGAAGCAATCTTGGCGGGAGCACAGGATGCAGGATGGAGGTCAGAGGGGAAGGCGGGGAGGCATGGTGTTCAGGGCAATCAAGGTACAACAGCGGTGACAGACGGGGTGCAACGGCCCCCACAACCCCGAAGCAAGCAGCTCGATTCCGATTGGCCGTTACCATTGCTATGGCCGCTGATCAGAGGTTGTGCATCGATGGCCCATATCACAATGTTCTATATTACAATGTTCTAAGCAACACCGGATGGTTGGACTTAGGCTTATCTATTGCCGAATGGTATTGAATCGAGTCTAAGATTACCAAAATTACTGTCTCGCAGGACCAAGACCCGAGAAAGGGTGTCCCCAACTAACGAGCAGCTGACCACAATGGGAGACAAGTTTGTCAACTTGGATACCAAGTCGCACTCCGCTATCAGGAAGCCCTTGCGTACACTCTGAGTCGAAGGATAGGCAAGTCAAATACCCAAGCGTTGAAACTGGAGATCATCTGAAAGTAGTGATAGCCATTGTATAGCGAACTTCAAGTAATCCTACATAATTCATCGAGTTCATATATATCATGAATATTATACAAGTCGACACTCACCACACACTATCCTCATGAAATACTCTTCATGGCCGCCTAAGTAACGCGCAACGCAACTAGTCAACTCTGAATGTAATCCCCCACTCAGATTTTATCCTCTTTTCCTCGGCGATGAACCTTGCCACATCTTCATTTCCTAGTATGCTCACCCAAGTCACCAAATGCAGTCCCCGCTGCCCTGAAAATACACCGCCACTGCTGGTCAAGCCATATCCATCCAATCTCTCTGCTGACCAAATAGGCAATCCAAGCCGTTGGAAAGGAGGCAGCAGCACAGATTCTGATTCATGATCTAAGCCGCAGAGGCGATCAAATGTGCAAGTGAACCGCCTCAGACCTTCACTCCAGTGAGTCGAGAGTTCTTTCTGCTCCGTCCATTGCATGTGCTCTGGACAGTCCGGGTTTGGTAGGGGTGGGTGGAAAATAGGCCCCACTCTAGCCCACGAGGTAGATGGCATGACTCGCGGATTTCGATCCATGTGCTCCAAGGCCATCAGGATCAGGCTGTGTTCTGCGATTTGAGTACCCATCAAGTCCGCATCGAAGCAGTAAGACGCTGCCTCGATGTCGTAATTGAGCTCTGCAAAGTCGTACACGTCGGGGATGCTCAAACTATTGAGTTGAGCGATCTGAGCATCGTCCCAGTTCTTGAGAACACCGTGAGTCAACGCCCTCCTTAGGTCGTTGACGAACTGGAGTCGCCAGAATGCGCGGAGAACGGCCTGCTCCTCGAGCCAGGTGGGAAGGCCAACGTCCCGCCTGGGCACTGGAACAGAGGGCGGGTTGCCGTTGCAGATCCCTGACATGTCCAAGTCTTTGTCACTGTAATCAGGGTCCTCAGCACAGCGTGGACGCAATTGTCGGAATCGTTGGAGGTGAGTATTGAGACAGTCCATAGTGAGAAATGTGATACGCCGGAAGCTGGCAAGAATCCCGCGGACTGTAGCACAATCACACTCTTTAGGCAGCCGCGCAGGGGAGAATATCTCTTGCTCATGCATAAACCATTCGTGGCCTTCGTAAACTTGGGCGCCAATATTGTTAATGATCGTTTTATGACCTCCCCGACAGCAGCCGTGAGTGATCGAGTCGTTGGTAACAAGACGCCGAAGGTCTCCCAAATTATTGACGGGCAAACATCCTTCACGAATGTAAGCAATGATTCGTATTGTAGTCTTCGTATCCTTGTCGATATACGTAGAATCTAGACATCTGTTCAAGATCTTCGGCCCAAATTGGCCGAAAAGCCGCCACGCGCTAGGCGAAGCAACAAGCAGATTGGCAAGAGTGTCCAGTTCCGAGATCTGATGTACTATGTTGAGAAGAATTTCGAGTGGCAGCGTATCCATAGTGTTCGTGGTGCTGGAGATTGAGTCAGACACTTTCAAGATTTTGCAAGTGTAAAGACCGAGATGTCAAAGTAGAGCTGTGGCTCGGGTGCTGGATTTGGACGGGATGAAGAGTGCCGCCCGGAACTGCCCTTTTGAATCAATAGATGTGCATGATCTCAATGAACCTTTGAACGAACTTTGCGGCCAGGATTCTCTGCGCATAATGTTATATGCAAAATTTCAAATGAGTCTACCAGGCCGCCATCGTCGTGAGTCAATTCTGTGGGGAGTCGAAAGCGTTCATGATGTTGGTCGTTTCAGATGGAACTCATAGCGATGGTTCTTTTCCACGAATTCTCTTCGCAAATCTCGACAAGTCTTGCACAATATACGGAGTCCTGAGGGATTGACCGAAGCTCGACTTGCTGGTCATTGACTAATCCAGCCCTTGCCCGCATCGCGCCTTCATCAGTATTGAATGTCCGTGCTCTAGCAGCGACGAGCTTCGATGAGAATTCCGTGTGCTCGCCACGCCGACATCAGCGCGTGTCCATCAGGATTCCCGTCGGCACGGAGCCCATAAAGACAAATGGGGCTTACGAGTTTGGCACTAGCACGGGAGCGGCTCGAACCTTGGAACGCGGCACGACTCGCGACTCTCGACTCACGACTCAACAGCTGTCGTGTTTCACTGTTTCGCTGTTTCGCTGTTTCACTGCCCTCTTTTCGCTCACCCGACCCTTTCGAAGCTCCGCCGCACTGGCCCTTCTCTTCCTTTCCACACTCTCTCTATCCCTGAGCTCGCGTCTTGGCTCTTCAACATCCTTCGTTTTGGTACGGGGACTGATCCCGGCACGCCTGACGGTGGCCTGGACCTCACCCTGGCCCTGACCCTGGCAATGGCCCTGGCCCTGGCCTGGCCCGCCGGCTTGAAATTGTCTTGGACCATCAAGATCAGGTAGCTTTGACCTTGCCATTGGCCCCCAGCCCTGCCTGCTTCTCTCGTGGCGCAAACACTTGCGCTTGATAGTGATGGAATCAGCTCCATCTCAAGATCAGGGGTTGACACGATAGGGCAGACATGAGGACATCGATAACACTGCGGCCTGGTTGCATCGCTTCGCAGGGTGCAAAGTGTAGGTCGGAGCTCGGAGCTATTTCTTGCCCCTCTTGCTTCTTCAAGAGCAGGTGCACGCCGTTGTGTGTCGACTTCGGGGCCATCCGCTGTGCAGCCCACGACAGCAGCCCACGACAGCAGCCAACGACGGTACCTGATGATCCCACGCCACGAGTTCGAGTCGCCGATCGTTGGGCGCGTCGATCAAATGGCTCATGTTATTTTTGAATTTGCTCGGTGGCTGCCACGCTGCAGTGGTCCGGCCACATGGCGACCGAGAGCCGAATGGGTTCACTCAGAAGAAATGGTGCCGCCCGAGGCTTAGTTTATTGCATGCTGGCTCGTCGCACCAGGCAAGAGTGGGCCCCTCCACCTGTCGGAAACGTCCGCCATGGGCTTTCGCATCCACTAAACTTGCACTTCGCACTACCGAGTCGATGCTTTTCCCCGGCCATAAGTTTCAGTCGACTCTACGAGTCGAGGAGAAAATTCCTGCGCCACCGCAAGGCTTTTCGTTCTGCCCCGATTCTGTTTCACTACTTCTATCCTGGAAGCCCTATGCTCATCCTCCCGGTCCGGCACTGTGCCTGCTGATGTGGTAGCGCCTCCGCCTCTTCCGTAATCGTAATTTCCTCCTCCCCCCGCGCAAGTACGCTTGTCCATCCCACCATCTCCTTCGAGCATTCACGCGCTGCATTACTGAGCCTCTGCACATTTTCTCCTCTTCTTCCTTACTCTCCCAGCATGGCCTGCAGCCTACACAATCATCCGACCGTCACCTTCAGCTCACCACACTACTCGAGGTTCGCGAATGCGAATGCGAATGACTATATCTGAGTTGTGCTCATTCTGCCGCTCGCCCCGCGGTCGGCCTCTACGGAGGTCTGATCAAGCACTCGGATGACGAATTCTATGGTGTGAAAATGTCATTCTTTCACTTGTTCGGCCGGCCCAAAATCGATGGCCCACGACAAGATGCTCTGCATACGGCCAACCTACAGCACAAAGCAGTAAATACCACCGACCATAGACACAAGGCTGCCAAGCTTGAGAAGTTGGTCCCTGTAGGTATCGAAGTGTCGTCTCGATCACGAACTCCAGCACGAGCAAAGCAAGCAGCGAGCGTGGTCCCAAAGGTTTCGCAAAATGCCACTTACGCCAAAGACTATGACGCCTCACATCCTCCGCCTTTTAAAGAGATTTTTCACCTGTCAGTCCGAGTAGCTCCAGCTCATACCTGTCTCTTCGGCAAAGCAAACGCAGCGGCATCGTCCAAACCAAGCAGTTCCTCGACACTGACGGCGGAAAAGAATGTGGATCAAGTGATAGACAAGCGTGCCAGCCGGATAGCGCCGTCTCACGGAACACCAGAGCTCTTACGCAAGATCTTTGCACTCACCAAGAATGGATACATCCTCCAATTTGCGGATCGAGGCGCCTCTGACCGCATGCCTGAGCGTGTGCAAAAACTAACGCTCGACACTGTCGCCATCGCGTCGGATCTTGTCCCTGGCCGTCCCTATACGGTCTTGGTAGCAGAGTCCACTAATCTTGGAGATCTTGGTCGGCCGGACCATTCGTCGTTCCGCTCCAAGTTAGGCATTAAACATGGTACGCAGAAGCGCGCTATTCCAAACACTGTCATTGTGCTTGATACCTCGACCCAATTGGAGGAGTGGTTGTTTTCCATCCGCAAAGAAATTCAGAGACTAGACAAATCCGGAGGATCGCAGACACAATCTCCGCTTCACAAGCACACCTCTACACAGAACGAATACGAAGGGGCAGGCCGAGATCAAAATAGAGACCAAATGCCGACCACGCCGAGAGAGTCCGTCCACGACTCTTCTGTAGATAATCGCACCGACAGTCCACGTACAGAAGTCATTCAGCCGTCAGAGAAAACTCCCATCCGTACGAGCCTGCCTTCTGGGAATAAGGCCTTTGCTCAACTGCATAAGCCCCTCCCCGAGCTCAACGACGTATCGATGTCCCGTGACAAGCAATACGGATCAATCTTTAAATCGTATGCTGAAAAGGGTCAGGCGCCGAATGTGACCTCACCCACATTCACCACGTCCCCAAAATCAACAAGGTCCTCTGCTTCGCAAATTCATAGATCAACGGGCTTGCGTCAAAGCAATATGACCGCACTTCCTCATGACTCAAGCCATACCGCTCGTCAGACGTTGTCGCTCAAAGAGGAGCCTGGCTCACCGACACGAAAGGACAGTCTGGCCAATGACAATGGGAGAAATTATTTCCAAGAACAGGGCGCGAGTCAAGCCGCGAGGATACGGAAGCGTGCTTCACATCATGGACCAGTAGCACATGTTGAAAGACCAGCACTACGGACAGTGAACAGTATGGGTCGACTGCGAGCTCCACAGAACACTCTTCAGGAGGCAGACCCAATGCCAGCCTTGATTCCCAGCAGATACTATGGCGACACCGATTTGTCGCAGTCCGTCGTGAACGATCAAGATGCCACTCGCCTCGAAAATGATGAATACCACGCATTCCATCAGGAATTATCTATGGATCCCCCAGATGGGACCGACGAGTATCACGCCTTTCAGCACTCGTTGTCAGTAAATCCAAACGAGAACAGGCGCCCCCTGACAGGCAAGAAGCATCGCATCTCCGTACTACCCAGTCCATCAGCAAAACAGGCCAGTTCTGGCGAAGCACTATCCTCGCCTACGAAATTTCAACATGATATGATCACTTCTTCACATGAATCAGCCAGGCCTCATTCTTCGAAATCCACTGCCCCTTCCTTTGGTCGATTCCCATTCAAGCTCCGCGGTGCCGTGCCTTCTGCGCCGGATAATATAGTAGTGGAGGCTCAGAGGGAAGATTCTCATGAACATCTCGACCCTAATACACGGCGGCGCCTGCACCGTCCTACGACCATGGAGGTCCGCACGACCAGCGTACCGCCGCAGATACATAGTGCAAACCCCAATCGACCAGCCCTGCATATGTCTCGCTCCGAGCACGGACTGAAGGACCGCGCAAGGATCCCAGCCCCACTGCATCTGTCTGCGATCCCGTCACATCAAGACATGGACGATGCTGATGACGACGACGAAGAGGAGGGCGAAATGCTTTTCTTCCAGACCAACAACGTCGACGCCGCCCCCCGTAAGGGTTCCGTGCCGAGCTGGACTCAGGTCCCGCCCAGTCCTGGCCGCCTTCCATCATCGGAACTGGCGCTGCCCGCAATCGCGTTCTCGCCCCCTGTGCCTCCGCCTGTTGCGCCGTTGCCACGACCGCCAACGATGGCATCCACCGGCAGATTTTGAACGGACTGACTCGCTCACTTGGCGCTTTCATCCTTGTAAAGGGGCGCTTACTCTTCTTCGCGGCTTGTATGTGCATTATATGGAAAAGGCCCGGGCTCACGCCTATTCGCTACGCGGTCTGACGGCTTCCCTTCAATGCTCACTTTTTCTTTCCTGTCTCTCGTGGCTTATGGTTCTTCCACGGCAAGGATTTGGATAGCGGATTTTTCATGGACTTATAGACTGGGGCTTTTTCTTTTCTTTCACTTTCTCTCATACCTTTGGTCCTCGTTTGGAAGAGAGAGCTACGTTGGATTGTTCTTTCCTGTACAATCTTTTGGTCACGAATGTCACGAATATCTGACTCTGCTTTCGTCTTCACTCTGGCACCAGTGTGATCGTGTCTTTGAACTGTGTGATGGTACACGGCGCGTGCCTCTCTTTCGAGATTGTCTTCAACTACCTAGACCGGGTATGACGCCCTCGTATGAAGTTTATGTACAGTTCCCATCATCACTAATCTATCCAGCAATCCGCTGCCTCATACCACCAATACTATAGTAGCATACCCCAAGCCCTCAGACAAGCCGAAGGCGACCTACGTCTCCGCCTCAATCTGATCCAGCACCTCTGCCCTCTGACGCAACAGCTCCGCCGTCACCGCCCCAGAGTGCCCGCGATGACTCGACGAGGAGAAACTGCTCCCCGCGCTGCTACTGGCGATACTCTCGCCGCTCTCGCTACGGTACTGCAGCGCCATGCGCGGCGGGGCGGGGACGACGTGTTGTCTTCGGCGCGGACTCTGGTTTGCGGACGATAATGAGTGCTGGCTGCTACGTGGGAAGACGCCGCCGTTACTCGGGCTGCCCATCAGGAGCAGGGCGTCCATGGCTTCTTGCTCTGCTTGTGCGGTTTGGGTCTGCGTGCGGACTGTCGCCGATTTGCGGTCTGCTCGGGGGGTGGTTGGTTGGGCGGTCGTTGATTGTGAGGCTGATCTGTGGTGGGGAGGGGTGGGTGGTGATGCGAGACGCGCTGCTGGGGCGAGACTGTGGGTGTGGCTTGGTTGTCTTTGGTGGGAATAGACGGAGTCGTGAATGGGTTGACGTTTGGGTGGTGGTGACATTGATTCATCAGAGGATGCCCGCTCTAGTCTGGATATTGGCAGAGGTGCACTCCTGATCTGGTGGTCTTGGTAGGGTGCATCGTGGCTTGGGTACTGGTCTACGAGCGCCCGACTCGGGAACCCTGCGGATCTCGGGGAAGTGAGCTGTTGTCGTCTACTGCTCGCGGAACGAGGTGAGATGACTGTCCGGGGAGAGATGGCTGCGGCCGCGAGTCGTTCGACTTGATCGATGTTGTGATGCTCCCAGCCATGCTGGACCTTTGCCATTGCGTATGTGAGTCGTTCCTTCAGATTGGTGGCCGCCTGGTGAGACGTCAGTATGGGCCTCGCGACAAGACAACCCCGATGACCAATGCCTACCTCGCTCACTCTACTACCTGTCGACCCCACGCTAACGGCGCGGCCTGACGCATCTGCAGGACGTCTCGACGCGTCGACTGGACTGCGGGGCTCGAAGTACTTGATCTGACCACTAGCCATCCTCTTGTGTCCATTGAGGGGTGTTGAGACAGTCATGGGACTTGTTGCTGCGCTCCGATTGCCTGACGCGTGTGGCTGGTTCTCTGGCGTGCGCATTCTCCAGCCCGACTGGACGAGATCTGGTGGTGGTGGTTTCGATGCGAAATGTGCAGAATGCAAGGGCTTCGAAGGGGAAGTGGGCGAGGTAGCAGCAGTGTCGGCAGTGGCTTGAGAAGTGGTGTCGCTGGAGGCAGCCATAACACTGCGGGCGGTGCTGATCGAGCCCAGCGATTCCTGCGAGCCCGGCGCGTTTTGGGGGAAGGTGGGATATGATCTGAAGGTTGCCATGTCGCTGTGTAGCATAATTGACGGCGACAAGATCTCGAGAGCGGGCACACGAGCGCGTTGTGTGGGCTGAGGCCAGTTATGCAGTCTGGCGCGCTGCGAGCGGGTTCCGGGCGCGTGCAAGATATGACGACACCCGGGCCGAGAGAGTCGGAGACAAAGAGAGAGAGAGTTGCGGCAAAAACAATGCGGCGCAAAATGGATCTGCGCGCCGTGCAAAATGTGCCGAGAAAGACTCCTGGTCCGAGATGAGAGCAGCGTGTAGTCAATCCGAATTTTCGGCCCACGAGACGGTAGAATAGCAGCAGATTCGGGTTGAAGGGGTTGAAAGGACGGTGAAGCGTGCGGCGATGAGCGATGGGAATAAGAGTGATTGGGGGGAGCGATGGATTTGGCTGCTCTCCCGCCCGTTTTCGCTCGCGGTACAGTACACTATTCTGCGCTGTGTCGCGTGGACTGCGGACGGCGGGCGACGGAGACAGAACAGAAGCGCGATACGGGCAACAGTCAATTAGAACCACGGCGTCATTCTCGCCTTGCTGATCAGGCGCGACACATACGATCTCACCGTCTTCGCTCGCGTCCAGCAGCAGGGTGAGCTCTTGCATGCATCCACTTGCACACGTGATCGCGTCTTGAACGCGCGTCGGCCGCGTTCCACTTTCTACTGTCGCGGCTCGTGCCGATAACTTATCGACACACCGCCAGTGTTGTTCTCTTGCATCACCACTCGGGATCCTTTCTTGCTACACAAGAGTTGTCTTTGGACATGTTCCGACACCCTTAGGACGGGCGAAGACTCCACATTCCGTCCATATTGGAGACTTCATCCCGATGCCAGCTTATTCTTCTGATCTTGTTGAGCTGCAAACGAAATAGAGAATGTGACTTAGCAAAGTTAGAAATTGTTCTAGCTTAGCAGAAATCTGCCATCGCTCACTCCAATGCTTGATCTAAAGGCCGCAAACGTGTATCTCTCAACACTAGGGCATCAGTGTAGGTCTTAATTATTACAGCATTTTGGTAATTAATATGCCCCGCACTGCTCGTCGGGGAATCATGTCAAACTTTACCCCACACTCAGCGCGATTGATCTTCAACCCCAATTCTTGGCATGTAACTTTTCCGACAGAAAAAAAGTCGCCGCCGGCAAAGCCATGGACAGCTCAGTTATGTCTGTCTGACAACCCACTTCTAGCTTAGCAAATCCGTCACCATGGCGGAGCAGCAGGCACATAGGCCTCACAGGCCTACCAAAGAGAAGAAGAAGCCCAACAATTCTGGCCCAAATCCAAAGGCTTTCGCATTCTCTACGCCGGGAAGGTATGCGAAGCAAGCTGCGCGGGCTCATGATGTAAGCATTTTCGCTGCTTTGATGGCTTGATTCCATGCACTTATGCTTGTGGTATCTGACATCGCTCAGATCAAGGAAAAACGGCTCCATGTCCCCCTCGTCGATCGCCTGCCAGAGGAGGCACCGCCAATCATCGTCGCGGTCGTTGGTCCTCCCGGTGTGGGCAAGACCACCTTGATCAAATCCCTCATTCGCCGATACACCAAGCAGACCCTCTCTCATCCTACCGGTCCGTTGACTGTCGTAACCTCGAAGAGGCGGAGGCTCACCTTCATGGAATGCCCTGCAGACTCCCTGGCAAGTATGATCGACATTGCTAAGGTGGTCGATATCGTCCTACTCATGATTGACGGCAACTACGGGTTCGAAATGGAGACCATGGAATTTCTAAATGTCCTGTCCGCTACTGGCATGCCGGGCAACGTCTTCGGGATCCTGAGCCATCTCGATCTGTTTAAGAAGCCGGAAACACTAAAGGCGCAAAAGAAGCGTCTGAAGCACAGGTTCTGGAGTGAATTGTATCAAGGAGCAAAACTGTTCTATCTTTCAGGGGTGGTTAACGGCAGATACCCGGACCGTGAAGTCCTCAACATATCACGCTTCCTCTCCGTGATGAAGAACCCCCGGCCGCTGGTGTGGAGAAACAGCCACCCGTACTGTCTCGCAGATCGTTTCCTCGACGTCACACCACCAACAGAGATCGAGAAGAACTCCAAGTGCGACAGAAGCATTGCGCTCTATGGCTACTTGCGAGGCACTAATCTCCCAGCCCGTAATGCTCGTGTCCATATCCCAGGTGTCGGGGATCTGAACGTTGCTGACGTAGAAGCGCTACCGGATCCATGTCCCACACCTTTCCTGCAACAAGCTGTGGCAAAAGTGACTGGAAAGACCGGCAGAAAAAGACTCGGAGACAAACAAAAACTCATATTCGCACCCATGTCGGATGTAGGAGGCGTGCTTGTGGACAAAGATGCCGTCTATGTCGACGTCAAGAGCACGACCTTTGATCCCGAGAACGACACCGAGAGAGGTCTTGGTGAGCAGATGGTTGTGGATCTCGGATCTGGTCAGAGGGTACTTGGGCACACAGACGAAGGACTGCAGCTCTTCGGTGGAGGGGCAAAAGTAAACACGATTGACGACGGACGCAAGCACGCAAGGACTATAGGCCGTGTGGTTGACCATGGCCTTCCTGAAGATGAAGGGTTTGTCAGCGCCAGTTCTGATGAGGACGAAGGCGACGACGGCGAGCTCGTGGAAGCTCCACTCACCGCCCGAGACGTCACTCCGGACGCCGATGCAGGCGACATTGCCTTTGCTGACAGTGACTCGGACCTTGGGTCCTTGTCAGGTGACGATAGAGACTCCGCCGAGGAGGGCGCTGAAGCTTCCGACGAGGACCGTCTTGAGGACGAAGATGACGACGATGAAGAAGGCACTTTGAGATGGAAGAGCGATCTTATCTCTAAAGCCGTCCGAAGTCACAGCAAGACCCGACCCTTCAGAGTTGTAGACTTTGCGCGGATGCTCTACGACAATATGCTCTCCGCTGCGGAGGTATTGCGCCGCTGGAAAGGCGAAGTCGATGAGGACGAGGAGGACATTGAAGAGGACGATGATGCAGAAGAAGAATTCTTTGGACGTGCTAAACCCCAAAGAGATGAACAGACATCCAAGAATTTGACAGCTGAAAGGAAACAACAGCTGGAAGAGAAATGGAGCGATCTAGACAACATCGAGGCTCTACGGAAACGCTTTGCCTCTGCCAGCTTGTCTAAAGCAGACGGTCAGCATAATGATGAAGCATCTGACGACGAATTCCATGGAGTATCGGATGATGACGAAGGGGACGGTGCTTTCGAAGATCTCGAGACGGGAGAAGTGCATGGCCCTTCTAAAGAGGGAACGACCACTTCGAACGACGAGCCTGGCATAGAAGAAGAACGAGCACAGAATGCAAGGAAGAAAGAAGAACTCAAGCTTAGATTTGAGGAAGAAGATAGAGAAGGATTTCTCAACGACAAAGCCAACAATCGACGAGAAGCTGGAGAGGAAGACTTTGGCGAGGACGATTGGTATGATGCTCAGAAAGCAAAGATTCAGAAGCAACTCGATATCAACCGCGCCGAGTTTGAGAAGATGGACGAGATATCTCGCGTACAGGTCGAGGGTTACAAGGCGGGAACCTATGTCAAGATCACCCTGGAAAAGGTCCCCTGCGAGTTTGCCACCAATTTCAACCCTCGCTACCCTATTCTGATCGGCGGTCTCACTGCGACTGAAGACCGCTTCGGCTTCGTGCAAGTACGCATCAAGCGCCATCGATGGCACAAGAAAATCCTCAAGACCAATGATCCTCTCATCTTCTCTTTGGGCTGGCGTCGCTTCCAGACCATGCCGCTTTACAGCATTTCGGATTCCCGTACACGAAACCGTATGCTGAAGTACACCCCGGAGCACATGCACTGCTTCGGTACCTTCTATGGTCCCCTGATCGCTCCTAATACCGGCTTCTGCTGCGTCCAGTCTTTCAGCAACACTAACCCGGGGTTCCGCATTGCTGCCACCGGTGTGGTCCTCAATGTCGACGAATCTGTCGAGATTGTGAAGAAGCTCAAGCTGACCGGTCATCCTTACAAGATCTTCAAGAACACCGCTTTCGTGAAGGACATGTTCACTTCCGGACTGGAGATTGCTAAATTCGAAGGCGCGAGCATCAAGACTGTCTCCGGTATTCGCGGTCAGATCAAGAAAGCTCTCAGCAAACCGGACGGCTGCTATCGTGCGACCTTTGAGGACAAAATCCTCATGTCTGACATTATCTTCCTGCGAGCTTGGTACGGCATCCGTCCTCACCATTTCTACCATCCTGTCACAAACCTTCTCGATGCTCCACCAGTCAAAGCCATTGATGCCGCAGACGAAGACACGACTGATCCCGGCTGGACCGGCATGCGCACGACAGGCCAACTCCGCGCCGCTCACGCCCTGCCAACTCCAAAGGAAGCCAACAGCGCCTACCGGCCCATCGAGCGACAAGAGCGGCACTTCAATCCGCTGCGCATCCCCCGCGCCGTCCGCGCCGACCTCCCCTTCAAATCCCAAGTCGCGCAAATGGCGCCCCGCAGCGACAAGAAAGCAGGCTACCTGCAGCAGCGACAAGCCGTCATCGTGACGGACAAGCAGGAACGCGCCCAACGCGCGCTGATCGAGCAGCTGCGCACCATCCGCAATGAAAAGGACGAGAAGCGCCGGGGCAAGAAGGAGGAGTCGCGGCAGGTGCATCGTGAGAAGAAAGCGGCCGAGGCGGAGAGGAGGAAGAATCATGAGAAGGAGGAGAGGGATCGGTACTGGCAGAAGGAGGGGAAGAAGAGAAAGGGCCGGGACGGTGAAGGTGGCGGCGGCGGCGGTGGTGGTCGTGGTGGAAAAAGGGCTAGGAATTAGATGGGCAATGTCCTCATATATCGGCACTACCTTAGTCTATAGAAGACTCAATATCAGTATCATCAGTGTACATAACTAGTCGGCAATGACGTAAGTGAAGACAGACATCCTGTAAATGAGACTATCCGTATTCATACAATATGCTTCAAAACTTCCGATTCGTATTGACATTACACATCTGACAAAACAAACTTCTATCACGCCCGAGCAATGCTTTACTGGTTGATCCGTTCTCCCATTCTCACAATGCTTATGCTTTTCCCCCCAATGTTCGAAATGATTTGCAAAAGAAATACTTTCCCATCCCTTCACATATTCGCAAGCTCCTGATCAATCTGCGAGTCCAAGAACGCCCTCTTCTCCGAGCTCAGCTGGCATTGCAGCCTCTGCTCCGTCAGCGCTTTCAGTTGTTTCTTGGTAACACTGTCCAAGTCCACTTCACGCAGACATTGCTGGATCGCAGACGTGATCTCGGCATCGCTGGGTCCTGTCGTCTGGTATCCGTGCAAGCCGAGCGACATGTGCGATGCTGGGCGCGAGAGTTGGCCCTGCGACGGATAGTGACCCAGCGGCGAGCGAGCGCGGTTGATGCCACCGGCCATGTACTGGCCGGTGGGCGATGGGAGATTAGTGAGGTCCGGCATGGACTGGAAAGTCTGCGAGTTGTGACGGGAATATTGCGCTTGGGGCCCATAGTGATCAGACATTCCGCCCATGGACATGAGACGTGTCTGCTCTGCTGCCACCTGTCGGTCGCCGTATCCCTGTGTAAGGTGGGAATAGGTCGACGTTCTGTTCAATGCGCCAAACGGCGAAGGGGATTGTGGAGGTCTGAAATGCATGTTGGACTGAGGCATGCCGGTGAGTACAGTAGAAGCAGGCTTGATAGAGCTGTAGGTGCTGTGCATATCGTCCATTTCGTAGCCATCAGTATAGCCCATGGGTTCCTTTTCTTGAGGTGGAGCGCCGCGCCGTCCTGGTAGGTTGTTGGACACAGCATAGTCGTCCCATCGTTGCAAAGGAATGCTTCGAGGGTCAAATCCTTCTTCGTCTTCGGCCACGACCTTCTTGTTGCCCTTCTCACCAATGACTATACGAGTGTTACCCCACGAGAAGTCGTCCTGCTTCCAGAAAGAGTAGATAGGCAGGACGAAAGAATAGATGGGGAAGGCAAGGATGTAGATGATCATCCAACCAATGTGTTGCCATTGCCTCTTGATGATGAAGATAAGCGCTTGTAAACCGTACACCGCAGCCAACATGACGATCGAAATCAGCGGGAATTGACCAGAGTGGCTAGCGACGCGGTAAATGAGGTATACGAGATACACACAAGTAGCCGGCAGAATGATCGTTCCAAATAGATCAATAAAGACGACGAATCGCATTGAGAAACAACAGAATCCGCACAGATCTTTGAGAAAGACCAATTCCGCCAAGTTGTGGATAGTAGAGTTGATCCAGCGACGTCTCTGAGAGAGCAAGACTGACCACGTCTCTGGAGCAGCGGTCAGGGCGTATGCGTCGGGGATAAATTTGTAAGACATGTGAGGGAAGTGTTTGGTCATCAAGGTCGTAAGATATCTGTCCTCACCGAGCGAGAGCAGATTCTTCTTGTGCAATGTGTCAACGTTGCAATCCGAGTACTCTCTAATGACTTGGTCGGAGATGATGAGAGGCTTCCCCTTATCAGCCGTCCGGAGGCGATACATGCAGAAACTAGAAGAAGATTTAGTAGGCTGGAAACGAGCGAGTCGATTTGCATGACTTACCATCCGGGCAAGCAAGTGACACTGCCGAACAAGCTTTCGAACGACTTGGCGAGATGATGCGAGATGTAATATTCATAGACCTGGATCATAGTCCACCATGATCGTTCTTCGTTCTCCAGACTGGTTTCACCGCAGATACCGGCTATCTTCGCATCATTGGCGCACGAAGCTACCAGTCTGTTCAACGAGTCCTCTTTGACCATGGTATCAGCGTCGACCATGAGCAAGTATTCGTAAAGCTCGGGATCAACGCCGATAATGTTATTGATCTGGTGAAACATTTCAAGCTCGAGTGGAGACATTGGAGACCGGTGATGCACACGATTGAGGAAACTCATGAGCAGAATCTGAGAGTCACGTTTGCCGCGATTCCCAGGTTTGGATTTGCTCTGCTCAGACTCCTTTCCGACCTTAACAACGACGAGGTACGGGACAACATTGCCTTCAAATTCGTAAAGACCAGAATACACCTTGCCGTAGTTTAGCTGTTCGGCCCCTTGACCTACAGATTTGAATGGCAGCGCAGGGGGATCGATCTTCGGGTCAACGCCCAAGATGTCCAGAACAATCTTAGGTGTAGGTCTGTCGTTGCCACCACCCACGATCATGCCGTCGCAGATGACACAAATCAATTTCCGCTTGTTGTCGTAAGCCAATGCTGTCAGTGAATCCAAGCCCTTTCGGAGGTGATCTTCACCCTCCGTGTATGCGGGAACCTGACAAATGACAAATTTGTCTTGCATTGCCGGACGACGTTTCGAGCCCAGTTGCAAAGCTGCCAAGAACTTTGTTAAAATGACCGTGCAGAGTATGACACTGAAAGTCAGCAACAAGTAGTTGTTGACTTGACAGCGAGGAGTATCCCTAAAGTCGGTTCGGCCGGCGTAGAACGCGTTTAGCATGCAGTCCATGGCTGTATTGCGGAAGGTACTATTGGCCAAAGTAGCCCACTGACTTGTGACATCCAGGCCAGCGTTGCTCTCGAAGAGATCCTCGATATCTTTGCCCAGGAAATTGTAGCCAGGGAAGTCGTCCAAAATGGTTTTTGTGTGGAAATAATCGGTCAGATCGAATATCTTGTTGTCAATGATGACCCACATATGCTGTGGCGTTCCTTGTCCTTGAGCCTTGACTTCTTTAGTGGTATATACTAGATCACCTTTCCTGTACTTCTGCATCGCGGGCCAGAAAACATTTGGATACCAGTCGATGTTAGCGAGGGCAGAGCTCTGATATGGTGACTTGGGACCCGAAACATGTTGTCCTTCTGCGCCCAAAGTAGAGTTCGACTGCAGGACAATGCTGTCGTCGCTGACCAATCCAACGCAGGCGTCCACCAAAGGAGGCATTATATACTCCGTCACATCTGTGCCGGCAAAGGGAGTCATGAGATCGGAGGTGGTTTGCACATTGGAGACATCCGAGTGTTGGGTCCGCCAAAACTTCGAGAGATCGTAGACGGCGCCCATATGACTGACATACCAATCGTCGGTGCCTGTGTGTTCGGATACTTCTTTGGTATTCCAGGCTTTGTCGTAGTTTGGACACAGTAAGCGTCCAAATTCGATGATATAGAACACGATCAGTGCGTTGAAAAAGACGATGATCATGATGAGGACCAGCTTTTCTCTCCAGGCCATGCGCACATCAGGACGTTTCATGCGCCCTACAAACTTCAAAACGAAGGATGGGATCCACCCTGTGAGCAGCCAAACGAAAGCAACCCAGACGCGCCTTCCAAATGTAATGGGAACTTCCTGGATCTTCATAGGATCGTTGTATTCAAGGTCCTCTCCATAGTAAGTGATGGCGTTGCGCTTGTCATCACCTTTAGTGCCTAGCCCATAATCACCCATAGTTTGGCTCATCATGGTCCGTGCTTGAGTGGGCGCAAGCGATCTGGCTCCTAGTTGACTTTGACCGGCCATCGACTGTGACCTGTCAAGCAGATTGGCCGAGCTGCCATTCTGGTCCGCGAAGGGCGATTGAAGAAACCCATCTTCTATATGAGGAGTCTGGCCACCGTAAGGATTGTCCATCATCCCGAGCATACCAGAGTTGTCTTGGTCGACCGGCTTGATGTCCAGCATGGATTCAGCTTCCCACCAGGCGCCTTCACGAATCCAAACTCTTTCCGATCCTATAACAACTTCGCCATTGGACCATCCTCTTTGCATAATCCAATTCTCGACACCATCGCGGCCAGGTTGACATCCTAGCGGAGCGTAGCGATCCACAAATTCGTTGAGATCAAAGTCGGCTGTATAGTCTAGGTGTTTGTTGCGATGATTGGCCCACTCAGGCAGTCTCCATGCCCGTATCTGACTAGACACCGAGCCAGCAGACCATGGCAGGGTGGCCGCACTCGACGTGACGAGAGTAGCAGGAGAATCATCCGTGGGATGCAGAGACAGATGGAACCACAAGCGACTGCTGCCGAGTAGATCAGGCAGACTGAAGCGACCAGTCTTTCCAAGCAGAATCCCTTGCCCATCGACGGGATAGAGTAGCTTGCGCAGGAACGATTCCGAATCAAGCTCGCTGCCAACTTTTTCAAGGACTCCCTCCCTCCTGTCGAATGCCATCTCCTTGTCTCTAGACGTTGTCCCACCGAAGATACCAAGCTCATACTCGTTCTCGGAGACAGCCACATTCATCTCGCGGGAGACCGAAGATCCCGCCGGTGTAACAGGAACACCATCCTCTTTCATTTCTGCATTGATACCGGTGGTGTCGTCGAAGATGGCGCGCATCGCAACTGCCCGGCACAATGAAGACGATGGTATTTCGACAACTGTAATGCTCACAGAATCGCCTTCGTCAGAGGTGGGTGGTGTATTGGCACCGGACCGGCCTTCTTCACTGGACGAAGAGGAACCCACGAATCGGCCGTTGCGAATCTCGCTGCGGATGGCCTCGTTTGCTTTGGAAATGACCCAATCGACAGTAGCTTCGTACATGGCTCCCATTAAAATCTCACGATCTGCAGTATCGCACTTCTTGATCAGAACATCGGGATCCAAGTCCAGGAGACCTCCGATGTCTTCGCATACGGCCGTGAGCTCATCTTCTTCGATCAGAAACCCCAGAGCATCCCCAAGCTTTAGTATCGAAGCAAGAACAGTCAGAAGGTTGCGCATAGAAGCGCCTTTTATGCCAATGGCCTTGAGCGACTCTCTGAAGTCCTCAGCAGCCGCGGCATCGTCTGCGCTTGGCAAAAAGGAAGGAGGGTCATAGGTCTCTGTTTTCTTCAGAAGCGCATAATTTGAAGGCTCGCAGAGCTCCAGCAGCTCTCGCTCAGTGCCCGTCGCTCCCTTCAGCAAGTAGTAGAAAACATCGAAAGCTCTATAGCCTCTCTGTGCAGGAATATTTGTCAATCCGGCTCTTGTGTCGAGACCATCAGTCGAGAGTGCGATCGAAGCGCCAGTCAGATCCCCAGTCAAAGCAAGTGTAAATGTGGCCGAAAGGGCGGAGTAGCGTGGTAAGGAGGCATTCTTAGGCGTGACGCATGTGAAGAAAGGACGAAGACCGTTCAAAGCGGTGTAGAAGGTTCCCGGTACGGATACCGGTACGGCAGAGGCAAACGGAGCCAAAAGCGAGGGAGAAGCCTCGTGGAGGGATCTAGTCACGTCAGCAGAGCCCAGAATTTGTCCTTTATGAGGGATCTGAATACCCCAAGATGATACAGCCATCCTCGGCTCTCCTCCGCGCGTGCTCCCAAGCTCGTCTAGCGAGCTCGAGATCAACAGTGCCACCTATTCTTCCATCCGGCCCAGGATTCAGAGCAGTAACCCACGTGTTAACCGCTATGCTCGTGGAGGATTCGAGAGGATATGGCTGGCTCTGAGCAAACGAAGTGTGCAGGGCGTTCAGCAAGGTTGTCGTGGAGAGTTGAGCAGAAGGCTGTGTGGGACGGAGTGTCGAGTGCGCAGAGTAGACCGACATGCGGTTCTGGTGACCGGCCATGATGGGATATAGGTGCCCCGAGGGCAGCAAAACCTGTGAAAGCAGTAAGGCTTGATGGGCTGTAAGCGCCTGGAAACAGTCGTGATGTTGTGAAGCGCGAGATTGCTTAGGCGTAGAGTGTACAACGGCCCCGACGTCTCCTGAAGATTTCGCTAGGCCGCTGGTCGACGCAGCACGCGTCCAGAAAACAAAGATCCGAGCGAGTGATTGAAGATTGAGCGATGTGTGTTGATTATGGAGAACCGGGAGAATGGAGGAGGACGCACAACGAAGGGCAGTGCTGATGAGCAGCAAGGGTGGAAGTGTTCACGGCGAGAAGATTGATGAGAAGCAACAAATGACAATTGCTGCTCATGCACGACGCACTGCGCACAGCAGACAGTCGGAGTTGGTCCCTGTGTTTTCGTTTTGCTGTGGGCCCCCCGTGTCCACCGCCCGCTGATTGGGGCCGCCTCCCTTCCGCCGGGCCAAGGCTTGCCACCCAAGCATCCATGATTTAGACTCGACCTCCACTTCGAGAAGGGCAAGAACTACACGGCGGGCCGCCCTGAAACCAGGATTCGTCTCCCTGTCAATCCGAACCCCACCATGGCGCCCTGTCGTGTCAACGATCTGCTTCCGCTGCGGTTGGACATTTTGAATTTTGCATGACTGTGTTGAAGTACCGTAAGGTAGAGAGGTGCAGACAGATATACTCTGAGCCTGGAGTCGATGCTGTTGCATTTACTTACGGCTGGGTGGCGGATAGATCGGCTCGTAAACAACAATCCTTGCCGAGTATCAAAAGGCGTCGTCGATCCGGCGCCAAACCCAGGTCCAACTCCTCTGCTTGTGCTCGGGTCAGGAACAAAGCGACCCAGTGGACAGCTCACACTTGCTCGACCGCGCTGAATGAACAAATGCTTGAGCTCACTTTCATGCCATATCGTCATCAAGAAAAAATCCTTCATGAGCAAGCTGTCCGTGCTTCGCCTCGAACCGCACTGCCTGCCCGAATCGTATTCTACCAAAATAAACTACGGATCGGCGTGTGGCTTGGGGCCCATCCGAATCCAAGAATCCCGAACCCCTCCAATATTTTTGAAGATTACGCAACTCCACACTCGTATCCGATCGTGCTGACCCATTGCTGTCTTGTGTTTCTTGCTGATTTTTGTCTATATTGCACGGCTTCTTCTTTAGCGCGTGCTAAAAAGAGACATGATTTTAGTGGTCATTGTTAGGCGTGCCGAATCCCATGGCTCGGTGGAGTTGGGCTTAGTATTTGGTATTGTTTACGTCTGGTGGTTGTGGGCTTCGGTTGTGCATAAATGTCGTGTTGGTGGCGCTGTAGTCTGGTTGGCCTGGCATGGGGTTGCAGGAAGACCACTAGAGGGCAGGACGCGCTCTTTCGTATCCGTGGCGCGCATCGCTCACACATGCTGCGGGTGCGTTGCCCCGTTTCTCTCGTTTCTCTCTTCCTGCGCCTGTTGGGCCGTGGGGCGCGGTGGTGTTGTGGGTGGGTTTCGGGGTCCTGGGTTCCTGTGAGGGGGCCCGGAGCCACTGGTATTTCGGACCAGCCGGGCCATTCACGCGCCAAACTGACTGCTGGTAGTCGCGTGGAAGTACGGACAGAGCCCGTCAATTGCCCTCTCAGGCCGTCCCTCACGCCGCAGGGGCCACGGACCACACCCTTTCTGTCTGCTAACCTCGCCCGTCTCCGGATGGCATTTTTGCTACCATACTCCCTTTTCCATCAACACCACCTACCGCAACCATCTCAGTTGAAGTCTCAAGCACCATCCGCTGGTCTGCTTGTTACTTCACTGGCCCGCGGGTTCCTTACTGGTTGTCCTTCGTTTGGCCTGGTCATCTTGATAATAGCACGCGTTCCGTTCGCTAGGATTCCTCCCTACGGGTGATTGTTTTGGCCCTCCCCACGCTGTCCGACAAACACATTCGCTAGACCTGGACCGCACTGCTCGAGTGGTTTCGCGTGACCTGTCCTACCAGCTCTCCTTTCAAAAAAACAGGCTCGCTGATTCTAATACCACCAAGTCGGGAACCGCGGCCATCATGGCCAGCGCACCTCAGCACGCACAGGCGTCCCTGCCTGCTCTGCCCACTTACATGCAAAATGAGAAAGACTTCGCATCTCACCTCGCCAGCCGCTTTCACGTTTCCGAGCCCACAGCTCGTCTGTCGTCGCAGGCCATAATTAATATCAACACCTTCACAACTTCCAGCCACGGACCAAATGGCGCTAAAGAGGGTAGCGCCATGGGCGCTGCCGAAGAGCTTGCTTCGAGAGTCTGGACGCGGTTAGGTGCCAGGCAGGAAGACCAGGCAGTCGTCTTCCTCGGTGAGTCTGGATCAGGAAAAACAACAATTCGCGCACATCTGCTCGCCTCGCTTCTCGGCTATACTTCGACGCCGTTGTCCAAGAAGCTGTCTTATGCCTCATTCGTCTTCGACGCGTTTACCACCACCAAGTCCGCTACGACTCTGACGGCATCAAAGGCCGGCCTCTTTTTTGAATTACAATATGACACATCCGCAACAATGCACCCCACGCTCATTGGCGGCAAGCTTCTTGATCACAGACTCGAAAGGAGCCGCGTTGCTACCATACCGGCAGGCGAGAGATCTTTCCACGTCCTTTACTATCTACTTGCAGGGACGAGTGCGGCTGAGAAAGAGCATTTGGGACTGAATTTGGCTGGTGTTGGCGGTACCGCGGGCAACCGTCAGTCCATGGTCAGCAGCAAAAGGTGGCGATACCTTGGCCACCCTAGTCAACTTAAAGTCGGCATCGATGACGCTGAAGCTTTCACTCACATGAAAACGGCGCTCAGGAAGCTGGAGTTCCCCCGCGAAGATATTGCGCGGATGTGCGAACTCCTTGCTGCTATTTTGCACATCGGTCAGCTTGAATTCACCGTGACACAGTCGACCACTCCCGCTCCTGATGAGAGTGGCGGATATTCTCATGAAGGTGGAGAAGATGTTACGACAGTGAAGAACAAGGATACACTGGACATAGTGGCCGCTTTCCTTGGAGTCAGCGAAAAAGCATTGGAAGAATCTCTCGGATATCGCACCAAACACTTGAACAGGGAGCGTGTCACGGTCATGCTAGATCCGAAGGGCGCACGTGATAATGCTGACGAGCTCGCTCGTACCCTGTACTCCCTTCTCGTGGCATTCGTCGTTGAGAGAATCAACCAGAAGATCTGCGCAGTCGAGGATACCATCGGCAATACCGTCTCTATCGTTGACTTTCCAGGTTTCGCAGCAAGCTCTTCCACCGGCTCGACACTCGACCAGCTCCTCAACAATGCTGCTACTGAATCACTATATCACTTCTGTCTCCAAAGCTTTTTCGAGCGCAAATCCGATCTGCTGGAAACCGAAGAAGTCCAAGTGCCTGCTTCTAGTTATTTCGACAACTCAGATGCCGTGAAGTGTCTGTTGAAGCCGGGCAACGGTCTTTTGAGTATCCTGGACGATCAGATGCGACGAGGAAAGAGTGATCTTCAATTCCTCGAAAGTATACGCAAGCGCTTCGATGGAAAGAATCCAGCAATCGATGTAGGCAGTGCTACTTCCGTCGTTCCAGGCAGCAACTTTGCAACTCGCAACGCTTCTGCAGCTTTCACTGTCAAGCACTTCGCTGGCGAAGTCGACTATCCTGTCGAGGGCTTACTGGAAGCCAATGGAGATGTCATCTCTGGGGATCTCATGAATCTCATGAATTCCACGACCAACACTTTCATTAGTGAACTTTTTGGTCAGGATGCACTAAACAAGGTGACACATCCAAAGGAACGATCTGCCATCGTTCAAGCATCGGTATCTTCCAAGCCTTCCAGGATGCCCTCCATGGCTAAGCGACGGGGTGATCGACCCCGCCTAATTGGTCGTCGTGGAGCGGACGACGACGAGGACGGTTTCGATACCTCCGATCGCGTCGTGTCTCGTTCTGGTAAGCAGGATGGTTGGCAAAATCATGGAGCTGCCGCCCAGTTCATGGCAAGCTTGGAAGCCATCAACAAGTCTCTCACTGCACAGTCGACAAACCCCTATTTTGTCTTCTGCATCAAACCCAATGACCGCCGCATAGCCAACCAATTTGACAGTCGATGTGTGGCCGCGCAGCTCCAAACTTTGGGTGTGGTCGAGATCTCACAGCGACTGCGCAACGCCGACTTTAGCATCTTCCTTCCGTTCACCGAGTTCCTGGGTCTGGCCGAGGGTGAGACTGTCATCATTGGGAGCGATAGAGAGAAGGCCGAATCGATCATCGAAGAAAAAAGCTGGCCAGGTAATGAGGCTCGGGTCGGTACTACAGGCGTCTTTCTTAGCGAGCGATGTTGGCGACAGGTCGCCAAGATCGGTGATCTTGGTCCCGCACCCTTCGTGGACGAGTCGCCTTACATCGATGCAAACGGCATGCCTTATACGGACGCGAAGTCGAATCTCCTCTCCCCTCACGCGGCTTCCCCAGGCTTCTACAGCGACGAGAAACCTGCGAGTTACTTTGGCAGTCGCGAAGTCGACGCTAAATCCGATGCCGGTGGCTCCGCTTTCCATTCCGGCGACATGTTCCGCAATTTGGAGACTCGACAAGAGCTCGCCGTCAAGGGCAACGACAGTAAGATGGCTGCCATCGAAGAGCTTCCGAAGAGCGGCAGCCGGAAGAGGTGGCTTGCTGTCGTGTGGCTAATCACATGGTGGGTGCCGGACTTTCTCATCCGACTTGTGGGCCGAATGCCTCGGAAGGATGTACGGACGGCGTGGCGAGAGAAACTGGCCATCAACATGCTCATCTGGTTCAGCTGTCTGCTTGTTGTCTTCGTCATGGTTGGCTTTCCAATGCTTATCTGTCCAACCCAGCACGTTTTTTCATCCCAAGAACTCACCACTCACAATGGCAAGGACGGCGCTAGTGCGTATACCTCTATTCGTGGCGTGGTACTTGATCTCGGTTCTTTCATCCCAAGCCACTACCCAGGCGCGTCAATCATTCCGCAATCAGCGCTGCTCAAATACGCTGGTAAGGATGCTACTAATCTCTTTCCGGTCCAAGTGTCTGCCCTTTGTCAGACTACATCCGGCAATGGTACAATTGATCCTGCGGTTCAACTCAATTATCTCTCGAGCAACTATACCGGCCTCTCGGCGGTCACGTCCAAGAGCGACCCGAATGCACAATACCACGACTTCCGATGGTGGACCAATGACTCACGACCAGCTTGGTTCGGGGAGCATATGCTTGAAATGAAATCGAATTTCTACAAAGGAAATGTTGGCTACTCGCCAGGATACCTGAAGACTCTCAGTTCGACCGGAAACTCGATATCCTACGTCGATGGCAAAGTGTACGACTTCACCGAGTAC
Source organism: Dothideomycetidae sp. 11243 (assembly GCA_000836255.1). NCBI lineage: Eukaryota > Fungi > Ascomycota > Dothideomycetes > Dothideomycetidae sp. 11243. The sequence goes on from DF938582.1 coordinate 1,847,444, forward strand.
ATTGCAGGTGGTCGTGCTACGAAATATCCCGACGGAGTCGTGGCACCTGCCCCTGGCCCGGACACGAATTTCATGGACGATGATTTGATCCAGATTTTCCAACAGAAACCTGGACAGGATGTCACGGCAGACTTTGATCGCCTTTATCCTTTGAATTCAGTGGCTCGATCGAGGGCACTCACATGTATGAACAATTTATTTTACGTCGGCCAGCTGGACACCAGGCGATCCGTCAAATGTGAATTCGCAACATATTTCCTGCTAGCGATTTCTCTGCTGTTGGTATCAGTCATTGGCTTCAAGTTCTTTGCTGCGCTACAATTTGGAAGGAAAAATATGCCAGAAAATCTGGACAAGTTCGTCATCTGCACAGTCCCTGCATACACTGAGGACGAAGACTCTTTGCGCCGCGCTATCGATTCTGCTGCCAGGATGAGGTACGATGACAAACGCAAACTGCTATTCATCGTCTGTGACGGTATGATTATCGGTCAGGGTAACGATAGGCCCACCCCACGCATCGTTCTCGATATTCTTGGGGTTCCTGACACTGTCGATCCGGAGCCTCTGTCATTCGAATCGCTCGGAGAAGGCCAAAAGCAGCACAATATGGGCAAGATCTACTCCGGCTTGTACGAAGTTCAAGGTCATATTGTTCCCTTCCTCGTCGTAGTGAAGGTTGGCAAGCCGTCCGAAGTTTCTCGGCCGGGCAACCGTGGCAAGCGCGATTCGCAAATGATCCTCATGCGCTTTTTGAACAGGGTACACTACAATCTGCCCATGACGCCCATGGAATTGGAGATGCACCATCATATCCGAAACATCATCGGCGTCAATCCGACATTCTACGAATTCCTCCTACAAATTGACGCTGATACAGTAGTGGCTCCTGATTCCGCTACACGCATGATTGCAGCGTTCTTGCATGATACGCGGCTGATTGGCGTGTGTGGAGAGACTGCGCTCACCAATGCCAAGTCTTCTTTGACGACTATGATGCAAGTATACGAATACTACATCTCGCACAATCTGACAAAGGCGTTCGAATCTCTCTTTGGATCTGTTACCTGCCTTCCTGGTTGTTTCTCGATGTACAGGGTCCGAGCCGCAGACACTGGCAAGCCTCTCTTCGTGTCGAAGGAGGTGGTGCACGACTACTCCGAAATTCGCGTCGATACCTTGCATATGAAGAACTTGCTGCACCTCGGCGAAGATCGATACTTGACAACTCTGCTGATGAAGCACCATTCCAAGTACAAGACCAAGTACATCTTCCGAGCTCATGCATGGACTATCGCACCCGACAGCTGGACGGTTTTCCTGTCGCAGCGTCGCAGATGGATCAACAGTACGGTGCACAACTTGATCGAATTGATGCCGTTGGGTCAACTTTGCGGATTCTGCTGCTTTTCGATGCGCTTCGTCGTTTTCTTGGATCTCTTGTCGACCATTGTCCAGCCCGTCATTGTTGGATATATTGTCTACCTGATTGTTCGCATTGCCCGCGACCCGTCGGTCGTACCAGTCACGGCTTTCATTTTGCTCGGCGCCATCTACGGTCTGCAGGCCATCATTTTTATCCTTCGCCGCAAGTGGGAAATGATCGGGTGGATGATCATCTATATCTTGGCCACTCCGGTCTTCGCTATGGCACTTCCATTGTATGCCTTCTGGCACATGGACGACTTCTCCTGGGGTAACACTCGTCTTGTTACCGGCGAGAAGGGTCAACAGATTGTGGTCTCGGACGAGGGCAAGTTTGATCCGAACAGCATTCCTCGCAAGAAATGGGAGGACTACCAGGCTGAGCTCTGGGATGCTCAGACGCAAAGGGATGACCAGTCAGTCGTGTCTGGGGTTACCTACGCGAGCAAATCGTACCACCCCGGCACTGGCAGTGTGTACGAGATGCCAGCTACTCGCTCGATGACACAGCTCAGCGTACCATTCCTGCCTCACAGCGCCAGCCGACAGAGCCTGTCGCCGAGCGAGTCTGGCATGATCAGACAGTCGAGTGCAATGGATCTCGACATGTCACAGATGATGGGAATGCCGTCGGACGACCAGTTGTTGGCCGAAATCAGGGACATTTTGTCTGTCGCGGATCTGATGACAATCACGAAGAAGGGCGTCAAGAATGAGCTGGAGAGGAGGTTCGGCATGAACTTGGATCCCAAGCGAGCATATATTGGCAGCGCTGTGGAAGCTGTGCTGAGCGGTAATCTATAGACGGGTCGAGTATGAGACGGAAGTACTTGCATGGCATGCGAGTGGCGTTTTGTAGATTATAGTGTGGCAGAAAAGTGATGATGAATCTATGGTATTTGCACTTGTATTGCCTGAGTGTTGGTTTCTCCTTATGGACGGTGCCGGTGGAGCTTGAGTTTTAGTGAAAGTCGATTGTGAAATTGATCGGTTGACGTCAAGGTCGAAGCTTTCGTTGACATCCCTCGAGCTTCGACACCGACAATTTTATCTTGCACTTGACCTTATACCCACAGCAATCAGCCACCTGTCGCCAGTCATGTCTGGAGGCTGGAACACGATCGAATCAGACGCAGTTCGTACCGCTCTATTGGAGAATCTCTCTCTGCAGCAGTGCAGTCAACTGACAAACATGCCTTAACACAGGGCGTCTTCACGTCTCTCCTCTCCACGTTGGGCATCCCAGACGTGCAGTGCGAAGAACTCCTCTCGCTCGACGCCGACACCCTCTCCTCCATATCCGCACAAGGCGTGATCTTCCTCTTCAAATACCCGACGAGCGAGCCCCATTCCTCCACTCCGCGCGACGGGTCCTTCGACCACGCGGCATCACAGCCCGATGCCTCAGGCCAGAGCAAAGTGTGGTTCGCACGGCAGACGATCCAGAACGCATGCGGGACACAAGCGCTACTGGGCGTGGTGCTGAACACGACGACCACGCCGAGCAGCAGCACACTAGGCGAGTTCAAGGACTTCACGGCGGGCTTTGACGCCGAACTGCGCGGCGAGGCGCTGAGTAACTCGACACCCATACGCGATGCGCATAACAGCTTTGCGCGCGCGTCGCCGTTCGTGTCGGACGAGACGCGTGCGGCAACAGGCGACGACGATGTGTTCCACTTCATCGCGTATGTCCCCGTTGCGGGGAGGTTGTATGAGATCGATGGACTGCAGCCGGCGCCGATTGACCATGGAGCGTGCGAAGAGGGGGCGTTTGCGAAGGATGTCATACCTGTGCTGCAGAGACGGATCGAGAGGTACCCCGCGCATGAGATTAGGTTTAATTTGCTCGCAGTGTGTCCTGATTTGAGGATACGGGCGAGAGAGCTGGGGGATCAGGAGTGGCTTTATCGCGAGGAGGAGAAGAGACGGGCGTGGCGGTGGGAGAATGCGTTGCGGAAACATAACTTTGTCGGATTCGTGGGGGAGCTGGCGAAGGGCGTGGTCAAGCAGAAGGTCGAGAAGGGCGAGTACGAGAAGTGGGTCGAAGAGGCGAAGGAGCGGACGAGCAAGAAGAGAGAGGAGGCGCGGTCAAAGGGCCAAGGAGGTGACGAGATGGATGTCGAGTGAGGACGCTTGTAACAGTAGTGTACACCATTACATTGGTACAGGAAAAAGAGCTCTATAGACCAGGCAATATCTCACAACTTGCTCTGAGCTCCTTCTTCGTCTTCGTCTATGACGACCACCAGCTTGCCGAATTGCGAGCCCTTCTTCATATCCTCGAAGAGACCATCGATGGCAGCGATGTCATGCAGACCCTTGAAGGACCTCGAAACAACGGGGACGATGCGCTTGTCGGCCACGAAGCGCACCATGTCGGCAAACTCCTTTCGTGAGCCCATAGTCGAGCCACGAAGTTCGATATTCTTGAGCACGGCGCTCATGAGGAAGGGCATCTTCGGTCCAACCGTCATGCCGTATGAGACAATGGTACCACCATGCTAGACAACCACATCAGCATACGTCCTGCAACGCAAGAAACCGAACCACTCACCCTGACCAGCTTCGCCGCCTTATCAACGACATCCCCGCCCGCGCCATCGATGATAGCGTCAACAAGCGGCCTCTCCTTCGGCAGCATAGCAAGTAACTTCTTCTCCCAGCCCTGCTCACGATAATTCACCCCACCCTTCGCACCCAGCTCGACGGCCTTACGAATCTTCTCCTCCGACCCAGACGTAACATACACATTCGCCCCCTTTGCGACGGCAAAACTCAGCGCCAAAAGCGCCACTCCGCCCCCGATGCCAGTGACGAGAACGTTTCTGCCGGGCAGCGCGTTGCGGCTCTTTGTCGCGACAGCGCGCCACGCCGTCAGCCCCGTGAGCGGCAGCGCAGCCGCCTGCACTGCATCTAGATGCTGGGGCGCGGCTTCGAGCTCGGTGTGCGGCACCACGATGCGCTGCGCTAGCGTGCCCGAGGCGTAGTGCTTCGTCCCGCCGAGGATCCGGTAGCCTTTGGGGTCTTCGGGACCTTCTTCGTCCGTGGCCCAGCCTAGGCCTGGGTTGAGGATTACTCGACGGCCTTTCCATTTTGTGGCGCTGGGGGAGGAGCCGGTGGCGATTACGGTGCCGCAGCCGTCTGCTAGCAGGGGGACGCCGAACGTCGTGCCTGGGTAGAGGTGTTGCCGTATGAAGAGATCGCGGTGGTTCAGCGCTGCGGCGAGGATGTGCACTTCTACGTCGTCGGGACCGAGTTGAGGGGTCGTGATGTCGATTGTTTCGAGTGGGTAGTAGACCTCGCCTGGCTTGCCGGAGACTTGGCGAATGGCGATTGCTTTTGGCATTGTGTTTGATAGTTGTCGAGTGAAATTGGATGGCAGGCCGTATTCGACAAAGAAGGTAATGTGGTTTTATATCCAAGCTTCTATCGACTGCTGGACGTCGAGCTCCCCACAATTTCTGGAGTGGCAAAGCCGAGGCAGAGAGATGGTTGAGTTCCGCACGTCCGTTGGAGTTCGTTTCCTTCATCCGGCATCGCATATCTTTCTCAGTCCATGCTTCGATGTATTCTCAGTGGGAGCTCATATCAGTGATACAATCTGCTCGTGTCCTCATACCTTACACTGCTTATTAATCCTCCGAGAGTCATCATCAATGGCGAGAACGGACAACCCCTCGCCTCCCCCGCTCCTGCTTGTCGTACAAAAAGTCCGACCAGCTCGTGGCCAATTTATGCAATTACCCGTGTCTTGTGTCTCTCAAGGTTGTACATCTATTGCTCATTCCTCGCTCAGCGTGGCTGCCAATCTAGATTGTGCGCCGGTAGGTCCCGGGGAATAGCGACTCGGGTACTCCTTGCCTTTCCGCATTCCTTCTGCACCGCTTTGTTTTCATGAACCAAAATTATATAAGGGAAGCTTCTGAATCTCGAATTTGTTTGTCTATTGCAGGATACACATGTTCTACAGAGGCATCATGCAATTCGCACTGCTACTTCTATCCTGTCTCACGGCTGTCCTTGCTGCACCTCGTGCCACATCCACAGCGCACCCATTGTTGGGACGGCATCCATACGTAATAGACCAGCATCAGCAAGTCCTCGCCACTGGCACATCACAAACGACCGCTCGACCTCACGTCATCATTCCGCGTGCAAAGACTCGACCTTGCACGACGCGATGCATCCCTGGAACTCATGAGTGTCTGACGAGCTGCTATACCCCACATCCGACCCCGACCCCGCCCTCAAGGCACCAGCAACACGGGTTCGCGAGTCCTTTGACGACTTTGAGCAGATGTCCACCCTTCCATCGTGTAAAAACGCCAAATATCTCGCCCGATGCGCAGGGCGTCGACGAGATGGAAGGCCAGAAAGCAATCCCGGACCCATTGGCTGCATATGCTGGACTGCTGGCGGAGCGATATGCTGCAGCCCACAAAGTCCATTCGAAGCTTGGTTATGAGGAGCAGATCGATCACGACGTGGAACGTGACGATGAAAGCAAAGTCGGGCATCCAGCGAGTGTAGATGAGGTGTTGTCATTTTGTGCTCGGGCACTCCGGATTGGAGATCTGTTGGAGACTATGATCACTGGCCATCCAGCGAAGAAGCGAAAGCGGTCTTGATGTCTTCGGATTTCTTTGCGTGTATTCCTGATTGAGGTTTCTGCATCGGCTCTTGCATTGGCGAGGAGAAACGCGGCTGGATTTCTTTTTTGGTTAAGCATGCCGCATCTCTTGATAGCGATGCATTTCAGTTGTTTGCACCATAAATTAGAGGCGTTTATTTCGTTTATTTGCTTCGAATTCGTCAAGTCCATTCTTGTAGGAAGCGCTCGTTCGGAGTGTCCTCTAAATGTCGTGCTTTATGTACCATCCTTAATCGCCATCGAATAGTCCGGAAGCAGCCGGATGCCGTATGAGCGCGCTAGGGCAATCACTTTCAACCAATGATCTTGCCTTCAGGCAGCCGGTTGCGATACGAGTGCGAAGGTGACTTTTGCTCGACAAACATCCGCTTCATCCCAATGAACATGGCAATAAACGGGAAGAAAAGAACGTAGACGAGAGCGTTCGAGAGGCGCTCCAGCCAGGACTGATTTTTTTGATCCATTTTTGTGTGAGCTCTGGTGGCAAATGTGATCGTGAGTGTCTTGCTTGAGAGGGAGGAGAATGGAATAATGTCGGAACTGAGGAGATGGACATAAATTTATGAGACCAATGCTGGTGATGTCACGCGGCTCGGGGCGGGATGAGGCGGCTGACTAAGGGTTGGATTCCCAACACCAGGAACACCGCGGCGATCCGCATTCCTGTGCCAGGAACACTGCGGAAAGGGCTATGCTCGTTTCTGGGTCGTCATCTGGAGTCTCAGCCTCACTTAGCGTTGCGCAGGCGACATGTGTGCGGCGTGGCAAATGGAACATGGGAACGTGACAGATCGATTACCGTATTCCGGTGATCGATTGGCTGCGCTATACTACAGTCAAATTATGCAACACATATGTACATCTGAACCCGCTCCGGCTCCCAGCACCAAATCAATACCATCACCAAGGCTCCGTCCTCATCTGCACCCTCTCGGCAGGATACCGCTCCCCCCTCTCCTCCCTCTCATCCCTTCTCGGATCCGCCCCCGTATCGCCCCTCCTCACCCGTCCAACCGCAGTCCGCCATCCGAACTTTGCAATCGCCCAAATCAGCCCTATACCCGCGCCGGCCAGAATCCCTGGAGGCGCGAGCACAAACCCAATACCGCCTGTGACTGTCCCGAACGCGGTGCCGGCTACTGCTGCCGTCGCCGCGCCGACTGCTGCGTACTTTGCATACCGGACTAGACGCCAGAATGCGAAGACGAATATGTAGCGTAGCGTGCGGAGGAAGTATCGCGCTTTGCGTTGTGTAGGGCCTGGGTTGTGTTTGGGATCGAGGAGGTAGGCCGCGTTGCGCCGCGTGGACTGGATCGCGTTGGAGAGCTTCTCCGTGCGCGGAGACGAGTGCACGTCGCTTGATATCTGCCCTGCGGACGCCATTGTGTGCGGATGGACTCGACTGAGGTGAATAGTAATAATGCTGTCCTTCGGTGGTGACGTCGTGAGCGAAAGTGAAGTCGAATCGCAAACATGACTCGCGTGAGGTGGCGTTTGACAGGACGGGAGAACGGCGGGTTTCAGGGCCGACGCCGAGCTGCTCGTCTCAGGCACCAGCCACTCGTCTTTAGATGTGCTTCTACCCCTTCGCCACTCCTCCTGCGACTCCGACAACTGTACTATCAGAAGTAGCTCAACATGCTGTTCTCGCTGCTGGCCAGCGCACTCCTGCTCCCGGCCTCGTTCGCCGCGCCCAGCCGACCTCTGGCGAGCGACCCTCTCCCAGTGATAATCTGGCACGGCCTGGGCGACCGCTTCGACAACGACGGCCTCGCCGACGTCGCGGACATAATCCGAGAAGTCCACCCAGGCACCTACGTGCACATCATTGGCCTAGCCTCAGACGGCAGCAGCGACCAACGCGCCTCCTTCTTCGGCAACGTGACCGCACAATCAGACCAAGTCTGCGCCTCGCTATCCGCCGACCCTCTACTCGCGGCGAGTCGTGGCCGCGTCGACGCTCTCGGCTTCTCCCAAGGAGGCCTGTTTCTGCGCGGACTGGTCCAGCGCTGTCCTGGCATTGCAGTGCGGAGTCTCGTCACCTTCGGCAGCCCGCATAACGGCATCGCGGCCCTGCCGGCTTGTCGCCCTTGGGATCTGCTGTGCAAGGGCGCAGAGGGCGCGTTGCAGGGGAACAAGTGGTCCGACTGGGTGCAGGGAAACGTCGTGCCAGCGCAGTACTACCGCGAAGTCGATGAGGTCACGGGCCTAGGCGGCGAAGAGTACCTCAACCGCTCTGGCTGGCTCGCGGATCTGAACAACGAGCGCGACGTCAAGAACGGCGAGTATCGTGCCAGACTTGCGAATTTGGAGAACTTTGTCATGTATTTGTTTGAAGAGGATACGACCGTGCTCCCCAAGGAGACGAGCTGGTTCGCTGATGTCAATCTTACTTCTGGCGAGGTCACGCCGCTCAAGGACAGGTTGTTGTATACCAATGATTGGTTGGGTCTGAGGACGCTCGACGAGCGTGGTGGACTGATGTATCGTACCGTCGAAAAGGCAAAGCACATGCAGCTGAGTGAGGCGCTGCTGCGCCAGGCGTTCGGCGACTTCTTCGGGCACGAGAATCGCAAGACAGCACTCCCGAAAACGGCAGTGTCGGGAGAATCAAAGTGGCAGCATGCATTGTTCGCTGGAGGGGATTGGTAGTTGTTCTATCTGTACATTCTATGTAATTTTACAAAACCGAGTCATTAATCATCCGTCTAAGATTTTCAGCATCTCAGCAATACTGCGGCATTTCTCCCTCTCTTTGCCCTTCTCCTGACCACGTCTCTTCTCTTCCGCGTCAATCGCAAGCCAATCCTTCCAGCTCACGCTGCGTATCCCTCGCTTGTCTACTTCCTGTTTGACAGCCTCCCATCCTGCCTTTGTCTCTTCACCGGATCCAAGGAACGGAACGCCATTGGCCCAGTCCTGCTGTATCGCATCTGCACTGGCGAAAGCGTCATCCATCGTGCTCGCGATGACTCCTGTCGGACCGCGCTTCACCCATCCGGCAGTGTACATGCCCGGCACAGTGCCTGCGGTGAGGTCTCCGGGACCGTTGTTGGGGTTCAGCACCCGTCCTGCGCGGTCGTTTGGAATAATGCCAAGCTTGTCATCGAATGGTACGCCGAGGGCTGAGAGACCTTCCAAGGGCGCTGATTTGTATCCAACTGATCGGAACGCCAGGCCGGTTGAGAAAGTGACGTCTTCTGCGCCGGGATCGACTTTCACTCTTTGGCGCTTGTACGTCTCGGCGTTGGAGAGATCGGCATCAGATGGTAGAGGGTCTAGCATCATCTTCTGGAATCGCACACTACCGAGGCTATCGTGATTGGTGCCGGGTGTGAACGCGGTAGGATTCAGGAAGAACTGCAGTGACCATTGCTTGCTCGTCGTAACATCCGGAGTAGCGGAACCTTTGATCATGACCTCTGACGAACGTCTGATCAGACGAGGTAGCTTCTTGATGTTCTCCGGTAGAAGATCCCGTATATTCTGCTCAAAGTGCACGCCATCAAGGTTCATCAATTCTCGTAGCTCTTTGGTCGTAAACGCAGCTTGTAATGGCCCGCGTCTGCCTACCACTTTCACGTTCCTTACTCGGCTGCGACTGAGTGCTTCTATGGCTTCTTCGGTAATGTCGGTGTTTCGAAGTTGGTCCAATGGGGACAGCAGGATGCGGGCAACATCCATGGCCACGTTACCCTGACCGATGATTACGGCATCCTCGCTGCTGTCGAGATCAGGCGACAGACCGGCATATTCCGGCAGGCCGTTATACCAGCCTACAAAGGCCCTGGCTGAGTAAATGCCTTTCAAGTTCTCGCCAGCAATACCCAATTGTCGATCCTTTGAAGCGCCGTAGGCGAACAAAAGTGCATCGTAGTGCGGAGATATCGCCGCGAGTGGCAATTGCGAGGGCGAGTCTCCTATGTGGACATTGCCGATATAGGTGAACGATGGACTGCTTGCTACCTCGCTGAATGTGTCTATGCAGTTCTGAAAAAGAAATCAGCCCATGGACTGGAATGCATTCTGCTAAATGATTGTAACACACCTTGACTTCGGGATGGTCTGGAGCAACGCCGAAACGAACAAGACCATAAGGCGTGGGCAGCATTTCATACATGTCAATTCTGGCATCCGTCAGGCGCTGTTGCAGCCTATGTGCAGCGTAGAAACCGGCTGGACCAGAGCCGATAATGCCGACTCGCGGTGGTCTTCTAGTGGCGCTGGTGCTATAATTTGCTCCGATGTATTTTCGCTGAAGTCCATGATGCGGACGCTGGGACGCAGCCCAAGACGAGCGCAGACTGCGCCGACAGGCGGTACAGACAAAGTTCATCTATGGTCGTATCCTGTTACAGTAATTAACTGTGCATGGCCTTCGACTTATCGATGGTCGTTGACACGTCAAAAACGAATCCCCGGTCCGGACCGAAAAGCCCCGCAAAGACAGAGGCGAAAGGCGCCTCGATTCGCTGGTGGCGGGTTGCTCCATCAACCCCAGACGGAAACGCTGGAAGTAAATATCCCACCCGTCTCGCCCCCTCCACCTCGGATGGTCAGGCACATCGCTCGTTACATCTCATCTCTGGCAGATTCCCATTCTTTCTCAAACTCTACACGGTCATTCCAGACTTGAAGCGCGCATCCTCACCAGTCGCCCGTCATGGCGCCAGGCGCGCCATACATGTACACCTCTCCGCCCCTGAGCGGCTCGACCCTCGACTTCAACCCGCGCGCCTACAGCGAGGCCACCTACGCCGCCTCGTTGGAGAAGCAGTCGCCGCGACTGCAGCAGCAGGGCCCGCTCCTCGACCTCAACAGGCACCCGGACTCGTGGATGATGGCTCCGCCCAAGCTCGGAGACGCAAGCCTTCTGCCTGCCAACATGCGGAAGAAGGTTGTGTCCACTCGCTGGGTCCAATTCGCTTTCCGCATCTTGCAAATGATCGCTGCGCTTGGTCTGTTCGTGTGCATGGCAAGCATCAAGGGTGCTGGCCAGACGCAGGGATGGATCATGAGGATTCCTGTAAGCGTCGGATGAGCATATCTTGTATCTGGTACACACTGACATGTTTCTCCAGCCTGCCTATGATGCAATGCTGAACGTGTACGCAATCTACCATCTAGCTCGTCCTGCACACAGTCGTCCCGCGGGCTCGGCTGCCAGCTACCACTTTTTCGCTTTTGCCATGGACGGCGCGCTCATTCCATTCTATGTTTATATTGCCTTTTATTCTTACTCCAACTACATGCAAGTCCCTGGCACCGACGGGCGGTGGACAACCTTCTTCACGGCACCCGATGCGGCTACTATTGTGCTCAAGTGCTCGTGGCTGGGATCTGTGACTCTCGGCGGGCTTCACTTGATCAGCGTCGTCCTCGACTTCGTGCTTCTGATCTGGTTCCGCAAAATTGCAAACGCGCCACCGGATTCGAACCCTCTTGATGTGGCTGCCAGGATGCGGAACAAGCACAGGTACAAGAACAGCGAATCGTCAACGTCAACTTTCTCCCTCGAGGACAAGAAGATGTACCGCGCCAGCACGCATTCTTACAATTCAAATGCCTCGATCCCGCAGGGCTACTCGATTCCCGAACCTCAAAACCGCCAGGTACCTTTCTTACGCAGTCGCGTAGAGGCGAATCAGGTCTATTCACCTCACACCGTCGAGTCGGCCCGGTTGGCGCGAGCGAATCCTAAGAGCCCTGGCGCCTTCTCATTCCAGTCAAAGTCTACTCGTGCATCCATTGCAGAGGCAGAAAACGACAAGCACAGCCCCTTCGCCGGACACAGCTTCCCCTTCCCACCAGGCCAGGACCGCGCTTCATTCAACGCATCCCGACCTGGATCCCGCGACCGCCCGCTGACATCCTCCGGACCTCAGACTGCTCAGGATCCTCGCGATGCAAGACAAGCGCAGACACAGTCATTGCTTCGTGAGAATTGGACTGTCTACGATGACGATGCATCAGACCTGGGTACGCCACGACGTGGCAATTCTCCAGCACCAACCGTCCCAGCCAAGAATGGAAACACTCATCTCGGCCCGTACGACGCGGTGGACAAGGAGAACACGGGTGGTATACGGCGTATGCTGACCACCAGCTCGTCGGTGTATTCAGACGAAGGTGCCGCGCCCATAGCAAACGACTCGCCCGCTCGTAATCAGAAATATTACAGCGGCCTCGCCGTGGCGCAGCAGGCTATCAGGTACCATGGCGGTAGCCCTGTGGCGCAGAGTCCGGAGCCGATGGGCAAGACGAACGGCAACAGGGTCGTTAGCAGGTCGGGAGTGGAGTTGGCAGATGGCAAGGTCTATGATGAGCCGAGACAGAGGAACGTTAGCGGAAAGGCTGCGGAGGAGGGCCGTGGTGGCAGCGGCTGGGAGCGTAGGATGCGCTGATTTCCTTTGTTCAGTGTTGCATCTAGTACAGCTTAGCATAGCGTGCTCCTTGAGCAATTGTATCATTTTCGTCTAACTTTGACCGGATGATGGTAGAAGTGAAGGAGTCGTTGAGTGCCGGGTGTGCGGTGGGGAAACTGCCAGACCCACGTCATGCCTTCGTCCGTCCAAGTGCTCCAATTCAGCGATTCGGGACATTGCACTCCTACAACTGACCAGAACTGTACCAAAGTCGGATCGTATTTTCATCCGAGCGACACGATTCCATAAATAGAATGATAGACAGATAAAACCTAGGTTCGACCACGCAGACCATGGGTCCGCGCGTTATCTTCCAACAAAGCCGCGGGCAACTCACTCGCCACCAACGGCTATTCTCAACCACGACAGCCCGCCATGCCGACTTCACACATGCAGTCATTGGTGGAGGCGTCGTCGGTCTAGCCATCGCGCGACGTCTCCAGCAGCGAGACGGCGCATCGACTGTGCTGATCGAGCGACATGGCGCAGTCGGCACCGAGACCAGCAGTCGCAACAGCGAAGTATGATCCATATCTACCATTCCCTTCCTCATCCTGACATCGTCCACAGGTCATCCACGCAGGTCTCTACTACGGCCCCTCCTCCCTCAAAGCCCAACTCTGCGTCAAAGGCAAAGCCCTACTCTACTCGCTTTGCGAAGCCAACTCCATCCCCCACAAGCGGATAGGCAAGCTGATCGTAGCACAAAACGCCGCCCAGCGCGAAGCCCTCGAGGGCCTGCACCGCACCGCGCAAACCCTATCCATCCCGACAGAGTTCCTCACCGCAGAAGAAGTCCGCCGGCGCGAACCCGCCGTCCGCGCCGAAGCGGGCGCGCTATGGTCCCCCTCGACAGGAATAGTCGACAGCCACGCGCTAATGTCGCACCTGCACGAGGCCTTCACCACAGCCGGAGGGGACACGGCGCTGCACAGCAGTCTCGACAGCGCCTCGCACAACGGAAGCGAGTGGACGCTCTCCATAAAGTCCGCGGACGAGCTCGCCACCGTGACGAGCGAGACGCTCATCAACGCCGCAGGTCTAGCAGCCATCCCGCTCTCCAACTCTCTCCTGCCGAAAGAGCGACACATCACCCCCCACTACGCAAAGGGGACGTACTGGACCTACCCCCGCCGCGAACCCAGAGTCAGCACACTGATCTACCCCGCGCCCGTCCCCGGCCACGGCGGTCTAGGCACGCACCTCACCCTCGACCTACAGGGCCAAGTGCGCTTCGGCCCAGATGTGCAGTGGACGTCCGACCCGGCAGACCTCACGCCGCGAGACGATGATCCGGCGCACCGCGCGGCCGCGCTGGACGAGGTCAGGGCGTATTTGCCTTCTGTCGAGGCGGAGGCGCTACAGGTGGATTATTGCGGGATCAGGCCTAAGCTTGCTGGACCGAAGGAGGGGGGTGGGGATTTTTATATAAGAAGAGAAGAAGGGCTGCCGGGGTTTGTGAATCTCTTGGGGATTGAGAGTCCGGGTCTCACGTCTAGTTTGGCGATTGCGGAGTATGTGCATGATTTGTTGTATAGGTGACGGAGATGTGAGGAATGGAGAAGACAGTGCAGCCATATTACGAGTAAGATCTACTTAAGAGCTGAAAATGCTGTGATCACGACCATTGCTATGCTGAGAGTCCTTTCTACTCGTCTCCTTCGTCCTCCTCTACTGTTGCGTTACGGTGGTGCGCGACACCTGGCTGAACGATCTCGGTGCCAGTCGCGGTGGCGTCGGCCTCGGCGTCGGCCTGCGCATCGTCGTCCTCCTCGCCGCTGTCCTCGACTTCCTCCGCCTCGACGTGTCCATGAATCATACCTCCAGCTCCCTTCTTCCTCTCCAGACGTGCCTGCTTCTTGGCCTTCTTCGCCGCCTTGTTTGCTTTTTTCGCCTCCTTGGTCTCCTGCCAGGCCCAGACGGGACGGAAACTGTCAAAGAAGCCGACATCCTCAAACAAATTGGGGTACAGCCAAAGCCCAGGCGGAGCAGCGAACATGGTGATGATGAATAGTATAAGACGGAAGATGGCCATGGCAAAGAATAGACCAAGCACACCCATGGCGGCCATGGAGAGGTACCACACACCGACACGCATCTTGTACGGCCACACCGGGAAGAAAACCACCGCGAGAATAAGAGCAAGAGCACCTGCAGCGTACAGCTTGGTCTTGAGCTGGGAGCCCTCGTACAGCCACACGTAGTACATGTCGTCGTGCGCTTCCTGTTGATCTGGTCAGCCCAAGCATTGCCACCCACTTTCGCATCATGCACTCACCTGGTGCTGTTCCACCTTCACCGACCAGAGTCCCTTGACTCGCTTCTTAGGTCCGTGATTGTGTCCCTCGTGCGGATCTGTCTTGCTGACCCTCAGCGCGAGAAGCGACATTGGCAGCATCTTGAAGGTGTTCTCCGCCGTGACCCGGTCATTGACGTCTGGAAGAAGCTGATTCTTGCCTCGTGCCTTCTGATATGCCGGGCTCAGCAGCGCACGGATGGCGCGCTTGACGCGGAACATGTCCTTGCGATCGTTGTTCAGCAGACATGTCCGCGGCTTGAGGTCTTGAGATTTGAGAAAGTTCGCGACCGCGAGGGCCTCGGGCTTGGGAGGTCCCGCACTGCCATTGAGAGGAATCTGCTGCGCTTGCGGCGACTGAGGAGACTGAGGTGACTGTGGAGACTGTGGCGACTGCGGTGATTGGGGAGTTTGTGGCTGCTGCGGAGCTTGCCCATGTTGCTGTGGTGGCTGCTGTCCCTGCTGTTGCATTTGCTGTTGCATCTGCTGCTGACGCATCTGCTGGGCTCTGATATGCTCGACATACTGCGGCACACTCATGCCCGCTTTTTGAGCTTCCTCCGTGATCTGGCGCTGGATCTGGGCGATTTGCTCCTGCGTCGGAGGCGCCATCCCAGGCGGAACCTGGAACTGCAGCTGAAATGGCGCCTGCTGCCCCTGTTGCTGTTGCTGCTGTTGTTCAGCCATTGTGCTAGAGAATTAGACAGGCCAGAGAAGCGGAAGTGATAGCAATCCTCAAAAAGTGCAGAGGTTGCGGTGCAATTATTAGATAAATAGTGTTGCAAGCTGGTCTTCGGCGGGCCGCAGCCTCTCGCTTTCGCTTTCGTGTCACATTCACATCAGGCTGGCTGATGCGCAGCCCGGTCCCTGCCAAGGCCGCGACAACTCCCCGACGTTCAGCCGGCCGCCCGCGCACTCTCCGCACCAAATTGAAGCTTTTCAACATCGAAGTTGGAAATTTTCGAGATCCAGATCGCAACCTCATCGACAAACTTATATCTTCAAAGAGGATAGACTACCTTGCGCACTAGCCATGCGTGAGTATCGTCCCTTTGAACAGCGGCCATTCGCGCCAGGCTAATTCGTTCGTGTGCAGCTCCCAAATTCGATCCCAATGAGGTCAAGGTGATCCACCTCCGCGCCACTGGTGGTGAGGTTGGTGCCTCGTCCGCTCTGGCCCCCAAAATCGGTCCTCTCGGTCTGTCGCCGAAGAAGGTCGGTGAAGATATCGCCAAGGCCACTGGTGACTGGGTCAGTATTGCAGAATTGGATGAGAGTATCAGCACAAATTTCTAACAAATACTAGAAAGGTCTCCGTGTCACTGTCAGGCTCACCATCCAAAACCGTCAAGCCGCCGTGTCCGTCGTTCCATCGGCTTCGTCGCTGGTCATCAAGGCCCTCAAGGAGCCTCCCCGTGACCGCAAGAAGGAGAAGAACATCAAGCACACCAAGTCGATCCCTCTGGACGAGATCATCGAGATTGCGCGCAAGATGAAGCACAAGTCGATGGCCAAGAGCCTCCAGGGTACCGTCAAGGAGATTCTCGGCACTGCCTTCAGCACTGGCTGCCAGGTTGACGGCCGGAGTCCTAAGGCCATCAGTGACGACATTGAGGCCGGCGAGATCGAGAGTGAGTGCTATCATGGCTTATGTGAATCGTACCCGTATGCTGACATGACCTGCAGTTCCCGAGGAGTAAATATTCGATACCAAAAACGCGATGCTGCAATGCATAACGATTTCTTTTCCTGTTCTCGTCTCTGTCTCTCATGTGTCGTGCTGTTCGAACCCCTTTGCCAACACTCTGCTTTATACCTCCTCTCACGGATGGACTATGGTATATGGCTATTTTGGTGCAAAGGAGATGATAGTCTTCTCGACGGACCTCCTACTCACCGCGGTGTCTTTGTCCTGTTGGGCTGTGGACATGGTGGTCCATCTTTAACGGTCCACAATCATAGTGATATTGAAATGTCTTTGTACATGTTTGGGCGCGATTGGTCCACTACGATGGCTGCATGGCATCTCAACGCCTGAATGGTAGAGCTTAGCGGTAAGCTCTCAAGATCATATAACAATGCAAATTTACCTGAGTTTCTTATATTCTCAATCGCTCTTGCTCCGTGTGACACTCTACGAACATTCGAGAGGACGCTGCTCTTGACTGTACGGCTGAATGCTCGACAAGAGCTCACCGGCCTCAACTTATTCCGCACGTCAGGACCTATCCAACCAAAAATGTTCAATCCCGGCAGCAGCCTTTCCGCATCACTCAATCGTAGAACGCGCTTTGTACACCGGATAGCTTCACTTCAGGTTGTGCACCCGGACAATGCAGGCACGCACGCCTCTGTCACGAGAGCAATGGACACGACAGCGACCATCGCCTTGCATCCTGGCCACAATGCAGCCACAACATCGCTCCAGCTCAGCCCCAGGCGAGCACCTTTCGTCCAACCAGATCCCGCCATCGAGATCCCGCCATCGAGATCTCGCCACCGAGCTGGCTCTCGCCACCGAGCTCATCGCGAGCAGAAGTGAAACATCAGCACCACTCGAGACCACAGCGATCGAGGCCGCGTCCATCATCTCTCGCACAAGGCCGGCGAGACACTGGAGGTCGGAAGTATCCGCTCGCCAGACGGGACGGATCACTCCGAGGGAAGTGAGACAAGCACGACTGCTCCAGACGGCACGAGTATGAATGGCGATCACACAGAGAGCAGGAACGAGGCGGCAGCGGGCTATGAGGCGTCATCAGTAGACTAGACGATAGCTCCGGCGACCAGCATCGAGGCCGCCACCATCTGCAGGGCCGCGTGACTTTCCGGTAGCGCGGGGATATGCTCGCAAATGACGGAGCTGGAGAGACATTTTAGTTGGCTTAAAGAGGCGCTATAGGGTAGCATGACGCTAGATGCTAGCTCACGAGCAGCGCTTAGAGATGATGCTTTACTAGACGTTTGAAGCCGCTCGGAAAGTTCGCCAGCCGGCCACCGGTCTCAGCCGCCGTGGCAAAACTTTCGACTTGCAATAGAAGCTTGGAGAACATCACACATTCATCGATTAGTATTTCGAGGGTGCAGACCGTCAGATAGCAGGAATGAGCGCATAAGAATTGTTCTTTTGTGTGGTGGATAGTAGTACGGAAGATCCCGTTGAGGCGGAAAAAATATCGGGACCTTGCACTGGCGCAGTACGCCCGTACACGCGTACTGGGACTGCGTGCATTTTTCCCTGTGGTGACCCATCGGTGGTCATGCGCACGCCTCGTGCTCGTGTTCGATATAAGCAGGACTCGTGGACCCGAAGGAGTATTCTGCAGCGTAGAAGCCGTGTGTATAGCACAAGTTCAGCCTGTAGTTATTATTGTCATGGTCCAGTAGTACGACGAGCACAGGACGTGGAAGCGGGAGCGGGAGGAGCGGGACGTGACGGGCGGACAGGACGGCCCAGCGGCTATTCGCACCAAAGGGCTGAAAAGTGCTTGTTTCGACTGCAGGGATCTTTGATGCAGCCATGGATACGTTTAACAAATCTTTTTGACTAGCGTGGTGCCTCGTGGGGAACAACTGTGGTCGTGGGATCTCTGTGCGCTGCCCAATCTTTGCTTATCCGATTATGGTATTTGCTCCTTACGGCGATTGTCACGCGAGAGAGAGCTCGGTGCTGTTCCCCAGCTCAGTAGTTATGACTCGCTATACAGGCTGCGGAAAGATCGTATGGTTGCGGGCGCTTCCTTGCGAAAAGTGACCCGCGATCCAGGTCATGCGTCAGATCAAGATGCACCCGCTGGCACTGCAGCAGTGGCAAGCTGCGGCAATACTGCGAGCGCGTAGAGCCTAGACAACATTTGGAGCAAATGAAGAATGCCAGCTCATATTGTCCAATATTCCGGATTCGATTCGACAATTAATGAACTCGAAACGCCCATCTAATTGTCGAATCAGCGTGTTTCAAAATGCGCAAGTCCACCCATGTCCGAGCAGCAAAGACCACGGAGGGGCGTCATTTCCATGTTAAAGCCAGAATTTCTGCTTGTGTGCAGTGATGGACACGAAACGGGTGTAAGTAGCGAGCGGAGGCTCCCGTCTCCGCAACAGGCGAGAGCAAGCTCATTGCAGATCTTCTCTGCTTGTGCAAAAGTAGCCGCTGTGTGGTATTTGATATCATCTGCAGAAAATATCTGCTTTATGGACGAGCCCGCAATTGACTACACTTGCGTCGATCCACTCCTCTTGGACCTATCAAGGCCGCATGTAGAAAAGACTGGGCGGCTGGGCGCCGTTGAGGACGATGCACGTCATCACCATCCGCTACAGGATCTCGTGCGTCTTTATGCTATCAGATACGACAGGATGGGGAAGGGCCATTGCTTGTTCCGTTGGGTTTTGTCCTGTGCCTCCATTGCGTGGTAGAGAGACAAAAATGTGCATGATCGTAGTGCCCGGGCAGGCTTGCGCAGAACTCAGCACAGGGCCGGATCAGAGATATCGTCATGACCAGGCAGAGGGTAGTGCACGCAAAAATAGCATCTTTTGTCGGCAGCAGTCGCACCACACCGACAAGGGTCGACACGGCAAGGCGTCACCGTACAGCACAGTAATTTATCGCCACATCTGAAATCGTCGCACTCGTCCTGATCAAATACGGAGACCGCAAGGCGTCGCACCCCGGTGGGCCTCGACAGGGGTTGCACGTCCCAGACTTATCGTAGAATACAATCAGCAGACGCAGCGGCCCACGCAGGTGCAGTAGCGCACAATTCTGATCGTGGGGCTGCCATGCCCAACAATGCGCGATGTCGGCTGATTCATCATGACTGAAATGCCGATGCCTCCAAAGCCCGATGTGGTGGAGAAATCGGCAGGATTTGGTTTCAACAATCCTGACGGAGCTCAATAATCGATGGGTCACGGCGATGCTCGGAGAGGGCCTTTGGCGGGGCGGACGCCTTGGTCGTGTCGACAATGTGATCCGCCCGACCAGATCTTGACTGCTTGTGTGTCACCCCCCTTTGAGCGCTGTCGTGGTTGATCGGATCGCCGACGAGGCAGAACAGACAGGTAGCGAGCATGACTCGATATGTGGCGTGGAGTGGCGTGGACACCGCAGAACCTGTGCTGGGGCTGGTGGCATGCTGTGCACAGCGTCGCGATTGGTGGCGGAGCGACGACTGCTGCCCCGCGCCGTCGAGGCTTGCACTCGCCGACCTCGATCAGCGCACATTTTCTTCCACCCCTCCAGGGTCTTCTTGCCTTCTGCGGTACTCATACAGTGTACGATCGCCATCATAGCGCACTCGTCAGCGATTGCGCATGTTCGGAAGCATCTCGGAATGCCGCGCTCGCCATGCCCTACGCTACAGGCGCTGCGGGTCTCAAGCCACGTAGGACTCGCCCACTGTGCGCGCCAGCCGACTGCTGTCACCCCCAAAGACAGAGACTCGCCCCTCTGATGCCACAAATAGCATCAGGAGGATTGTGCAGACACGGCCGGGGCACCTGCATCCTGCGCGGCGCTTTGCGAGGGCGGTCGAGCACGGGAACTGCTCGCCGGAAGCCAGTACCGTGGCATGGCAGATGCATGTATGCCTGCATGCATGAACCGCCAGTGCGGAGGGTCTTGGTCTGGACAGGGGTCACCCCTGTACCGTGCTACGACGGATTGGGCACTTGGCCGCGCTGGGTGGCACATCCATCGACCTGCGAACCACGCGCAGGAGCCCGACAGATCGGTATCGCAAACTCTGTTATTTTCATCCACGCTGGCGCTGGCTGGCTCAACCCTGACATTCAGAAGATCCGGATATAAGCGCAGAGTAGTCATTGCCTGAAGATCACGCCCCGCACGGAGTGGTCGCAGCTATCGTGCCGCAAGCCTTGGGCGTGCAATCAACAATATGCCTGGACGCTGTTGAATCGAATGGGATGCCCTTGTCATACGCTTCAGGGATATCTGACAGCATTGGTAAGGCTACGTGCGTGCTGCGGAGCCGGTTCCCGTCTTTACTATGGTCCCACATTCGGTCAGACCGTGTTGTGACGAAAGTGCGGCTCGACTTGCATCTCTAGAGTCCAAGCTGCATGATAGAGCGCCGCCAGAGTTGCCTAAAATGCATCTCATCGACGACTCGACCTTGCTCCATTCGGGGGTAGGGTAGGCCCCCTTGAGTCCCGCTTGGGAATGACAATCTCTGGGAAGCTATCCCATTGCAGTCCACAAAGCAGCTCGGCGACCTAGGGGGCAGGGATACGCCGGCCCTCTAGGGTTTAGCGTACCACACAATTTCAAATCAGTCTAGCCAAAGTCCAGTTTGGGTCTGATCAGCTTGCCGAGTCAAGCCCGGGGACACGCCTTCCCCCAATGCACGCAGCTTCTCCTGCAGCAAAAGCGGAACGCTGGCATTCGCGACTGAACCCACCCGCTTACAAGGCCCATCGACGAGGGGGGCTAAAATTGGCATTGCTGCAACACGTCACGCGCTGGCTGGTCAAAGAATGTTCCAAGTCTGGTTTTGCAATACTGGAATGTAAGCATGCCAGTAAATCGACCATTTTTCTTTTTGTGACCGAGGCTTGAGGAGGAAACCCAAACGAGTCTGTCGGGGCAATGGACTTACCCTTGCTGGAAGCTTCGCAGTGATTGAAGACGTCACGAGATGTGCCTCCTCTCCGAGAACGCATGAATCAGGCGACCAGTGGCTACGGCGCGAAGATCCCGGACGAAGATCCCGGGCAAGCTAAGGTCGATCCGCACGGGTTGACAGACAACGTCAACTTGGGCTGCCCCGAGCCAAACCCTGTGGGAACGCGCCTCAGGGAGCGGTACCACCAATCAGCCACATCACCCCCCATCCAAGCTCCAGACGGCGTCCCCTCCGAGGCTTGCGGGCCGCTCCTGATACGCGTCCGGGTCGCTCGACTGGCGCCCGCCGCCGTCGGGGGGCGGTAGAAGCGGCCACGGCCTCGTTGGCGGCTCAGGCTTATGCATGTTCGTGCACCCGTAAGCGTGGCTCCGGTACGCCCGCTGGACGCTACTGCGGGCGCGCGAGACGGAGAAACCAGGCTGCCACGAGAGTGTGGACCGATTAGTCTTTGGAGAGCAGCGAACTAGGACAAACGCGACGACTCTGCTGATGGGTCGATGTCGAAGCACTCGGCAAGGCCGGGCGCACCCAGCTCGAGATGGTCTAGCGGCGCATGCTCAAGCTCCACCTCAGCGCGCACCCTCACCCAGCCAGATCCGAAGCCCTGTACATTCGGGCGAGCAGGAAAATCAAATCTCTGCATTGGGCGAGGTCATTTCTCATTCAGCAGGCCCAACACACGTATCTCGTGGCCGGTGAGCACAAATCGAACGGCTCATTATTGAAGCATGAAACGTCTCTCCCTCACTCACGAGACAGAGGAGATGGCAACGGTATTCCAGGTACAAGTGCAACGGGCGACAAAATGAGAGTCAGCAGATGCCAAAATGGACGGGAAGCGGAACAGAGCGTGTGGGCAGTGCGGCGGCGGCGAGCGGTACGCACACCACGTGTTTAGGCGTGCCCGAGCGCGGTGGTGGCGTCCCGGAGGTGCTACATTATTGACGAGGAATGAGAAGAAACCAGGCTGGAAAAAGGAAAGGAGGCACTCGGCCTGACGTCGCTCTCCCTTGCCTCTACCAGCGTCGGCAGCAGTGACTGCGAGTAGCGACATCTCTTGAGCGCAATGGAAAGCGGCTGGACAATAGTGGCTGGAGAGGAGGTGGGCGTCGGAGGCCGAGCTGTGAAGGCGGCTGGCTTGAGGACGGGCATTGCGGGACGAGATCATGGTACCGTATGGGGCGAGGGTGAAGATGGGCCCGGAGAGGCCTTTCCCCAAACCCAGTCTAGACAGCATCCCAGGACCCACGCTTCTGTCGCCAGCACCATCCACACCCGAGTCCACATTGCCCATCCCTGCCCGTCTGCGGCACACACCACCCCCCGGCGCCGAATCCTCGGGCGATACTGTCTGTCGCCCCCGATCTCATGGTCCCCAGACCTGCGTGTATGCCACCAATCCTCGAGTCGCTGTCCAGATGGATCCCATGTGAAAGAAGGGCGGGCAATAACCACATGAGCAAAGGGAGCAGGCAATTGCCCCATTCGCGGAGCACGTCGTCCAAAGGAACACAAGCTGTACTGTTTCCATTCCTCGCCACTAGGCGTGTGTCCACGTCCTCTCGTCCTCACAAAACATCCCCTATCCCCCTCGTGCTCTCTTGTCTCTCCTTCTCCTACTCCACTATTGCTTGTATACACACAGGTGCCGCACAGCACGGATCACAGTGGCCAGAAGCAGCAGCAGCGCGCCAGAAGGTCGTTAAGCTTTCCACAAAAAGCCCCCGAGCACTGACTTTCGTCACCACACCACGACACCACCATCCCCTCCTGCCCCCCCCACTCCCAAAAAAGGACCAGAAGGAACAGCCCTCGATCTTGCGCATCCGCATCCGCACCCAAGACGCAGGAGCACGCACGGAAACTCTAGGCGCGGAAGCAGAAGGCGTCCTCGGACGGACGATCACGGACATCACCCGCCATCCCGCTGCCATCTTGGGACCTCATCCGTCGCGCATCAGAGGATCCAGAGCCCCAGACATAAGGGCCCAGCACCT
Organism: Dothideomycetidae sp. 11243; assembly: GCA_000836255.1. NCBI lineage: Eukaryota > Fungi > Ascomycota > Dothideomycetes > Dothideomycetidae sp. 11243. The sequence continues at coordinate 1,870,891 of DF938582.1, forward strand.
CCTGTCTCCTCGATCCGTCCTCATTGCTCGCTTCTGTCATCTCCTCTGGGCCACGTCTTGCCCTATGCTGCTGAGCCGTTGTAACGTCTTTGGAGCTACAGCCCCGATTGTCAATTGAACAAAGCCGTTGTGTGCAAAACATCACCTCCTGGGAACTATCGGCCGGCAGTCTCAGACCGTGTGTCTTCCCAGCTCGGACCTCATCCACCGCTCACGCCTGTCAAGCGTCAATCTCTCGCCCTCCCCTGCATCCCAAGACGGTCATCGACCACCGTTTCCGCCGGTACTGATCAGGACAATAACAAATTTAAACCTCCAAGCAACGTCCCCTCGAACGTCCGACCCAGGACTACATAAACACCGCCGGTTTCCAACTGTCTGGCAGCTGAGAACATCTGTACCTGCTTCCTTATAACGCCCTCGCCTCAACTGTGACCACCTACCAGTCGAAACGTACTCCACCTCTATACCTCTATACCACTTCACTACCTTGTACGTCTCCATAAGCCTACCATTGCCATTGCCGCCACGCCTAACCATCGTCGACAGCTCACATCAACCACAACAATGCCTGCTCACAAGAGAGGTCCCTGGTCCCAGGCTGAGGACCAGTTCCTCCTTAGCCTCGTCCACACTCAGGGCGCCCACAACTGGGTCCGCATCTCCTCGATGATGCAGACTCGCTCCCCCAAGCAATGCCGCGAGCGCTACCACCAGAACCTCAAGCCTAACCTCAACCACGACCCCATCACCCCCGAGGAGGGCGCTCTCATTGAGCAGATGGTTGCTGAGATGGGCAAGCGCTGGGCCGAGATCGCCCGCCGCCTCCGTGGACGCTCCGACAACGCCGTCAAGAACTGGTGGAATGGCGGCCAGAACCGCCGCAGGCGCAACCAGCAGCGCCGCGCTGAGATGGAGGCCCGCCAGCAGGGCCAAGTCAACCCCATGATGGCTCAGGCCAACGGCATGCAGGACCAGGCCATGTACTACAACCAGGCGATGCCCCAGCGCACCTACTACGAGCAGCAATTGCCTGCCATCTACCAGCAGCAAGCCCACATTCCCCCCAGCATCATGGTGCCTCACATGTCCGCTCCTCCCATGTCGCGGGGTGGTCGCTACGAGACTCCTCTGCCTTCTCCCTCTGCCTACTCTCAACTCTCGAACGAGGCTCCTTCTATGATCTCGGATGGCTCATCCGCCGGCAGCGCTCGCTCCCCTTACCCCATCAACTCGCCCGTCGACCTCCCCCCTCTCAGCCACCAGCAGAAGTCTGCGGGTATGCAGCACAGGTTGAACGTCCCCGGCTACACCCCGACCGAAGAGGACTACAATGTCCCTACTCAGATTCACATCGGTCACGATGGCATGAAGCGCCCTCAGATGCTGCAGGAGGGATTCAACCCTTACCCGATGCAGGGCTACAGGAACTCAAACGAATTTGCTGCACCTCAGCTCCAGTATGGCCAGCACACTTCGCCCCTGCCCCACATCTACGCGCAGCTCGACCAACAGCACCAGCAGCAGCACACCCCGACCAGCATGTCCTACCACAACCAGCCCATGTCTGCTACTGTCTCGCATCACCAGCTGCAACTCCCCGGCTTCTCAGATATGAAGCAGGGCCAAGAGATGCGCTCGCCACATGGCTCGATCGATCCCTCGCTCGAGTCCAAGGCTTCAGAGCGGGACCAGTCCGAGTCGCCGAAGCAGCAGCAGCCCATGCGCCTGTCGTCGATGATCAACGCTTAGGTGCTGACGATCATTTCATATCTGGAGTACAGGGCCGAATTTCTTCTATCTTGGCTACTTTTTGGGAATTACTGGGGGTCTCAGCGTGGCGTTTCCGGTCTGGGTTTTGGGGCAGGTCTTGGGGGCTTGGAAGACAAAGAACGGCTATCTGGTGCAGACCATGGATTGAGACCACCACTTCGATCGCTGCTGTTGCTTTTTTCTTATTGTGCATATACCCACATGCGCAGCGCAATCGCTTGGTATCAGTAACAAGAATACTACCACATCTTCACAATCGAAACACTCGTTTGCGATCATGCATATCCCGCGCTTCATCCTGTGCTTCATGTGTGTGGATAGCCTCCTATCTCGTGCATCTGTGCCGTCTTTCGCATGGCTGCATGGGCTGCTGACCACGCTTTGAGACACTGAGCATCTCACGCCGAAAGCTTCCGGCCCGCCGCCCAGCTTGTCACTTGTCAATCGCAAGTCGTTGGCGCATCATCCGTGGGTCAGCGCGCGCACCAGCGCAAGCGTGAGCGGCAGCCGAGACTGGGGGTGGATGGGCGGGAGCTCGACCTCGATTCCTTGCAGCTACGCAACTCTCTCCCCCACTCGTCCATCCGTCCACCATCCTCGCAGCAGAGAACCCACCCCCCTCCTTAGCACATCCCAGCAGGCCCGCACTGGACCGTGGTCCTGGGTTCGAGGATCGACCGCCTTTTGCACGGATTTATTTTTGCCTCGCCCAATGCAGGCGCGTGGGGCTCCGTGGTCTGCCGGATCGGGCGCCTTCTCGTCTGGCGCAAGTGCACCCAGTGGTCGGGTCGGCAGTCCTTTCTGTGGACCTCTTCTCTGGCCTCTACGTTTCTCGCTTCCGCCACCTTTCACACAAGGCCGCACGCCCACACGAGTTCAGGCCCGTCGCTATCGAGCCTCGGCGCAAAAGGTCGAATGGCGCCTTCACCGATTGCGCAAACTACCTTTTGCGCCTACTTGCCTTCCCCCCGATGACGATCCCCCGAGTGATCCATGGCTTGCGTTGACGCCCGTCAATTGCAATTGCACTTCTGCACGCCCAGTCTCCGAGTCTCCGACCCCGAGAGCTCGAGGCTCGGCAGTCGCTGGCTGAAGCTCTAGGCCCTGCTCCCCCCCGTGAAAGCAACGACTCTGGAGAAGTGCCGTTGCGACGGCCGCGCGGTGAGGACGCTCGCAACGCTGCTGGTATTCTGCGTAGGACAGGTACGGCTGGCTGGACGGGAGGCAGCGTTTGATTGCGTTGCCATCAGTCGCCCGCCCGCCCTGAGCTCTCGTCGGTGTGCCGTCCGTGGTTCTCAGCGTCTTCCTGTTGCGGACGACGTGGCGGGTTGCCCGGTGGCTGGTATGGCGGGTATAACTGTCACATCGAATTTGCGAAACCGACTATCGATGGTAAGGAAAAACACTGCTGTCTCTGGGACCTGGGCTCTCCAAAACACCACATTTTCTTTCCATCTTGTCTTCTGAACCATCGGTGTCTTACGGCCACCTGGAGTGCAATAATAGAATTCAATGCCGCCCGTTGAGGTCTCTGGCCACTTGCTGCAGAGGCGCTTACGCTACGAAGGATGAGCTCGCGGCTTCCCGGGCAACTCGCTCACCCCGGGAGACACCGGCATTGATCTAAGATTGATGACAAGTATCTCATTGAGAGTCTCACAGGCCGGAAAGGTACAGATGCAAAGATGTGTGTGTCATGATCCAGGTACTGTGCCTGTGCCTGACCCCAGATATCAACGAAGCAACCCGTCGACGATGTGTCGGTCTGTCATGCTTATCCAGAAGAACCCGTGCGTTCCTCGACGGCCGCAGACGTCTTACCTGCGCGGGAGCGGTATACCGCCTACGTGTTGCAAACAGCGCAACTGCCTGAAAACCGCACATGGGTGGGGGAAATCGATTCGTTGCTCTTCCGCTCAGCGGTCACAACAGCCCGCAAGACTTTTGGCTATAGGCAAAGATGTCGACCGGTGGGTGGTCTAGAAATACTCTGATCTACTTCATGAAAGTGAAAGGACAGTTGCCTTGTTTCGCTCACTCGGATCAGCCGGCTAGAATCCTCGCTCGAGCTCTGCGCAGCAGCTGATCACACAGTGGCACCGACCGCAACGCAGGGCGACGGACGGTCTATCCTCTTCGCAGGTGATCCGCACGAGCAGTTACAGGCTGTCATCGGCGGTGATCACGATGAGCAGGTCACGCACACAGCGCGACATTTACATGGATATCTGCTCGATGAATGACATCGCGCTGCAGAGGCCAGGATCGTCAGATGCACTGCATGAAAGGTAAGAGCATCCAGAGCATAGGTCTTTCTTCTTGCTTCCTCCTGTCGATCATATCCTTGCCCTTCGTCTTCCGCGCTGCATTCCCACTGCATCCGAGCTGGAGCGCCAGCGCGGCCCAGTATCTAAGAATAGGCTTTGAGCAAAAGGAAAAGCAGGCGGCGTTTCTGTGCGCATGCATCATGCAGCCGGAAAGTCCCTCCGTTGTGACAAATTTAGCTACAGCGAGACTTTCACTGTGGCGGCAGGAAGACCGGCGTGGACATTGCCCGACCTGCAGATGGGTCACACCACCCTCAATGCCCATCCAGACGGGCCGATTCACGTCAGCAGCATTGGGTGCAGGCGAGGTGCGTAGTGGCACACCCCGATCACCTCCAGGCCGCGTCGGCAGGAAGCAGGAAGATGTGCTGGCACTGCTGCCCGACCCTCCCTTCTCTCCCGAGCGCGGCGACCACCAGATCGGGCAACGATTGAGCACTGAGGCAGGATTGGGCCCAAGAGAGTGGCGACGCACATCCTGCTTCTCGAGCGTTCGCCAATCCCCCAACGCTTTGTCACGCAGAAGCCGATCGTGACGTGCACGCGCATGACCCTCGACCGTGTCTGCAACCACAAGAAGCAAGACTGGTACGATCTGGCAAACGCCCTGGAGGAGGAGGGGGGCAGGCAAGCGTTGGGGACATCAGCAGCAGCAGCGGCGCCTGGGCATACACGCAACGGCAGCGCGTTCTACACGCGTAGAAAGAAGCCGGAGGGCACAACGGTATACGCTACATCCGCGCACGCAAGGGGCGGCTGGCACAGGAGCTGACTCCGTCACCTCTGCGTAGCAGCGGTAACGGGGATGGGCATGATAATGCAGATCAAAAACAAGAGGCAAAGTCATGGCTCCAAGTGCTCATCTCTCGCACCGTTGGCGGTGATTTGCTCGTCGTGGCCGTTGCGAAGACAGAGAAGTGCGCGTATAGACCTATTCTCGACTGACGAGTGAAGATCGGGGACCGAAACCATCATTTGTTGGAAATACTCCCTATCCCTGTCTGCGACACCGAACAGGTCAGTGATGTGGTTCTGTGTTTCGTGTGCTTGCGTTGTGTTGTGTGGCCGACGTCGGTGGTTGTGAGTAGCTTTTATGACCCCCTGGTCGCGCGTATCTGTTTTTAGAAACGGCCCCGAACCACTTGGTCGTGGGGAAAGGGGGCAGCACAGGTTTTTCGAGTGCTTTTGGGTCACGGGACGGGCTGGCTCCAGGAGGGAGGTGGCGGAGTGCAGTCGTGGTGTTTGCGAGGGGAATGCTAGGGAATTGGACTGGGAGAAATGGGAGGAATGGTTGAGGGCAGAGTGGTGATTTGATGTGAAGTGCTGCAATCTGCGGTCTTGGATGTGGAATGATGAGCTCGGCCACTTTGGAGTGGTGAGTCTTGCTTTTACGCTTGAAGTTGTACATTCAAGGGGGCCTGGATCAGATGTGAATTAAGTCTATGGTAGGTATCGAAGAGCATGCGGTTCTCTGTCTACTTGTCTCGTCTTGAAGGTCGGAAGCGGCTCTTTTCGAGGTATGGTATGCATTCACTTTATACGGCTTCAGAGTTCTATGTTAGGGTGATTGGTCTCAATTTACCTGACCACTACTGCGTCTGCTGATGTTGCGATCGACCTCATTTCTTGCTTTCTACAATAGTGATTGCGATCAAAATCAAGACGTGACGTCGGAAACTCGCGATGTACAGAACTTCCGGATTGGGTGCAAGTGTGTGGGGACAGCTGCACTTCACTTCAATCACCGCCGGCGATTCTCGTCGCCTGGTGACGACAACATTGTATTGACTTGGCAGCATCTTTGGCAAAAGAACCACATTCGACTACAATCAGTATCGCACTTGATATCCTGAACAGCAAAACAACAGATCGAGCATAATCATATCGCATTGCAGTCCATAAGTTCAATATATCTTGTCCATTACTGCTGCTTCACGCCCGACCGCATCGAAACAAACCCCGCCAGCACATGCACACCGCACAGAAGATGGCATCCAGAGTCCTCAGCGTATCCGACCTGCCCACGGTCCAACAGCTCTACGCCTCCCACGTCCTAGAACGCACTTCCACGCTCCCATCAGCACTGCAAACCCAGTCCTCGCCACCCCGCACTTCAGCATTCAACACCACCATCTCGCTAATAAAGCACAACATAACCAAGCTGCGCGTGACGGCCATCGTCAACGCAGCAAACACCTCCCTCCTGGGCGGCGGCGGCGTCGACGGCGCGATCCACGCCGCCGCCGGACCGGCTCTGCTACGCGAGTGCCGCGACTTGGACGGCTGCGACACCGGCGATGCGAAAATCACAGGTGGCGCGAATTTGCCTGCTTCGCACGTCATTCACGCCGTCGGACCTGTGTATGGCGTCGAGCGACGCAGAGAGGCGGGGAGGGAGGAGCGGTTGCTCGCGCGGTGCTATACTCGCTCGCTGGAATTGGCGAGTGAGGTGGGCAGTGGCCAGGACGTGAGTATTGCTTTCTCTGGGTTGAGTACTGGCGTGTATGGGTATCCGAAACCGATGGCGGCGCGGGTGGCGATTGCTACGGTTTTGAAGTGGTTGCTTGAGCGGAGGGAGAAGAAGGAATCGACGGTGCAGCATGTCTGCTTTGTCTGCTTTGAGCAAGCGGATTATGATGCTTACATCAAGTACCTTCCGTGAGTGGAGCCATTTCGAGAGGATGGGGTCCTTGCTGATGATTTACAGACAGTTCTGTCCGCCTGAAGACGATGGCGAGGAGGACAAGGCAGAAGGTGAGGCGGAGGCAAAAGATCAGTCTATGCATGAGGAAGATGGTGCTGATACTGAGCAAAAGCTCCCTGATTTGCCGGATGCTCCGACAGAGGAGCCCACCTCGCAGGATCAGCACCAGGCGAAGAAGGCGAAGAAGAGTCACGACGGCGATGATGCGTAATATGTCGGGGGCAGGGAGTCGATGAGACGCTCATGATCGTAAGGACACCACCAAAGCCGCGCTATTGGAGACGGAACAGATACCATATCGGTCCACAGGCACATCTAACAAGCAAGCACTGAGACTTAGTAAAGTAGATACAGATTAATTACGAAAACGGTCTCGTCCCAGTGACTGACCAGGGAAGACTCAACGTCCCTGCAATGCCAGGGACATTTGTGTGACGAAATATATCGGATACACGTCTGAAAGCTTTCTGAGCCCAGTCCTGCTGTAGCCTTACTATCGTCTGTGGTATTGCTTGTGATCTCGATCCCAAAAATCCACGCTTAGCTCGAGTAATGATAATACAGCCTGCACCTTCACTCCAGCGGCTCCAAGTCTGCAGGATCGGCCTCTGCTCCCGCTGGTCGTAGCGCAGCGAGTAGCGGATCACTGGCAAGCACGGCGCCGAGATCGTCCTCATCGTCGCGCTCCCGGTTCTCATCGGCGAGTCTCTGGTCCTCGTCACGAGTCCTGTCGTCCACCAGCTTGGCCGCCAAGTGCAGCGTCGTAGCTGCGATGGAGCGGTGCGCGTGGGCCACGTGCTGTGACCAGTCTGTTAGGTCTTTCTGGTTGAGGGGGAGGTGTTGTTTGCCTAGCACGAAGCATGTGCCGCCTGTATTTGAGCATGACGGGGAGGTGCAGTGGAAGAATTCGCGCAGTTGGTGCTCGAGTGAGCGGCGGCGTTCTTCTACCCAGTGGTATACTGGTGTCGAGTTCTGGCGAACGAGAGATGGTCTGCGGTCTTCGGTGCGGGATTGCTGTGAGTCGATTGCGGCGCGGTTGTCGGTGTCATCGTCGTCTTCTTCATCCTCGTCATCCGAATTCATGCCGGGTGCGGAGGCGATGTTGCGCGCGTCGTGGTAGTCGGATACGTAGTGGGATATTATGTCCATTGTCGGCCGGACTTCTGTGCCGTTCTCTTCCGCGCCACCGTCATCGTCAGTCATGGCTGACTCGTCTGCTTGGTCCGCGTCTGTCTGGTCCATGGACACGTCCTGATCCGAATCGGTGGATCTATCGCCTTCGCTCTCGTTGCCCATGGACAAATGGAGGATAGTCCAGTCGTTCATGTTCTCCATGGCAAACTCGTGCTCCTGCTCACCACCCATGTCCTTGTCCATCCACTTCTCGGCCAATGTGCCGTCGCTGCGCCAGAAGCGCAGGGTGGCATGGCGGGTCGCAAAGTGTGCATCTTGGCCGCTGTGAGAGGTATGCAGCCTGATCTCGGTCTGTTCTCGGAGCAAAACATCCTGAAACTTGTGGTAGCCCGGGCGGCGGGTTGAGGTGGTGGTCGAGACCAGCTCGCTGTCCAAATATATCCGATGCCGCACTGCCCACGCGGGCCGCTCATTCAGTGCTTCGTCCAACAGACCCGATGCGAGCGCGGATCTGACCAGCGCCGTGGGGACCTCCATCACCGAGTCCAACTCATCGCCCGACGTGATGGCTACGTCGTCCTGATTTGGTATCAAAAGGTGCTTCACCGACAGACTGCTATTATTCCTGCTGGCAGACGGCCGAGATGTCGCGCTGACGGCGCTGCTGTTCCGCGTGAGGTCCGGGCGCAGACGCTTTGATCTTGAGGTGCGCGAGGCTAGCGATGTCGCGCTGGGCTGCTTGCGCAGGCGTTTGGCGGGCTGGGAGCGCACGGCGAGAGACGAGGCATTCGGAGATGTGTTGTTGCTGCCGTGCGTCTCGGGCCGGGCGGATGAGTCGCCCATGATGTGGTCGTTCTCGTCGCCGCCGTGGTCGGGGCAATGGTGAGGTGTCACGCCGTGAGTGTCGGGGTGTGTGGACGCTGCTAGTGTGGATCGTGGTTGCGACGAGGTCTCAGCATCTCAGACTTTTGCAGCTTTTGCAGGCCTGTCTCCCCGCTTCGAGGATGTGTGTCTCTGGGATCTCTGGGCGTCTGTCGCGACGTGAGGATGGCGGGCCTCAGCCGCAACTCTAAAGTGAGTGTGGCGTGTCGCTTGGTGTCGTCTGGTGTCTCTTTCATATCGCGGGCGCGAGATCATTGGCTGGATCTGCCTGCATTCGCCTGCACTCGCCCGCGATTCCCTGTTCGTCCTACGCAAGCACGACACACTCGAACCGTAATTCCGCCGGACACTGCGATCATCCCATCTTTCTCTTTCAGCCATCCACCCCCATCCAACGCCCGCGGTGCGAGCCGCGCCCGTGAAAGCTTCCACCACTTTGCTCCCTCCTCACAACCACAAGACAGAGCAACTTCCTCCAACCCATCGCCCGTCTTCTGTCGCCCGCCTGGCGCGTCTACACCCTCGCTTTGCTCTCGGTCTCGTCCTTGACATGGCTCTGCAGCTCCCCAGATAGAGCGCTCGTCCTACAGCGCCCGTCTTGGGTCGTTTGCAAAACCCCACACACACATGGAGACCGTAGCGTCCTCTGTACCCGCGGAAGATCAGGCCGCGGTTGACGACTATCCCGATCCTCGAGACTTCTACGCTTCCTACCATCATGACCACAGTCTGGCTGCCGGAGCTTACTCGGAGCCCCGTTCGATACAACTCTTGACTGCTCCTCCAACCTCCATAACCGCCCCCGACTTGTACTTGGTCAGATCTCGTTCCGCCGAGCGCTCGCCTACTAGAAGACACCATCGGCGCGCCTCGAGCCCATCCAAGCTGCAAGTTCCCGCTTCTTTTGCCGCCGAATCAATAGTGGATCCTCAATCGGCATCGCGACCTGCTCAAAAGAATATCAAAGACCTGGTCAATCGCTTCAACAAGGATGCCGATCGCGGAGAGCGCCCGCTTGTCCCACCAACCTTGAAAGACAAGCACAAGAGAACCGAGGAGCAAAGAGCTGCACGTTTGATGAAGCCGCGTTCCCCAGTCAAGATGAGATATCCTGTACAATCACAGTCGCAGCATGCTCGAGATCATATCCACATGCCGTCGCACGTGCGCATGCATCTGCTTGAGACTGCCGAAGATCTCTATCAGTCAGCGTCTTACGATAAACATCTTGCCTCGTTAAAAGCCAGCAGTCCACCTAAGCGCAAAATGCATCAGCCTGCACTTCCGGCCCTCGCTCACACTGGGAACGGTGCCCGAGATTTTGATGATGCTAGCGTGCCGCCGCCCAACCACGTGAGGAGAGGATCAGATGGCAGCATTATGAAGAGCCCGGCCTATATGCATCATGCTGCGCCACCACATGAATCTCTGTTCTTTCCACAACACGCAAATTCCTCAAGCGGAAGCGAGAGCTCCTTCAGACATTCTCGATCGCATAGCGACCAGCCATACGTTCGCCACGATTCTCATCAGTGGCCTTCCGCTCCTCAGCACGATTTGAAGCACCTTTCGATCCCTCATTCTTCGCCGTTCATCGCCATCCCGAGTATCACCTCGAATCCGGTGCCATCGCAACAAGGTTCGTATTCCCGACAGGACTTCCAAGCCTCTCCAGAGCGAGGCGCTAGGACTCCTGCCAACAAATACCATAAATCCACTCGCGAAACAACTTCGCACATGCTTCACTCGCCTGGCCGCAAGCAGGACTCTAGATTACCACAATCTCCCGCGAGATTGACAAAGACACCTGCCGCCATACCGTCACCGCCACCGCAGCGGTCACCACCGCCGCGGAATTCTCGGCCGCGACAACCAGTGACTCTGGCAACTACTGCCGCATCACGAGCTCGGGCAACGGAGCGCTTTAACAAGCAGGAGAAACCCGTCCAGGCCGAGCCTGTGAAACAGAGACAACGCCGCAGAATACCGGAACTTGGTCGTGTTGACTTCGCAGAGCGTCGGGCCAGGATCGAGAAGGCTCTGAGCCAGAACCTTGATGACAAGTCCGATTTCGACAGTCGAAGTAGCAGGAACTCGTCGCGCCGCAGATCGAGTGTGGCAAGCACACTTGACAGGCCTATCGAAAAATCTGATGAGGATGGCATGAGATCGATTAGCGTGCCGGCACTTGACCAAGTGGTGGAGAATCCGCTGTCTCCTCTATTTGATCAACCACGGAGTACCAAGCCGATTGTGGTAGATGCTGCGGAAGACACGGAATTCGAAGAGGACGCCCCGGTTGAGCTACCTGAGAAAGCATATCAAACGTCATCGTGGCTTGCCCTGGATTCGGAGCCTAGTTCCATCCAAGCAACCCCAGTAGACCACTCGATACCTTTGCAAACAGACGAACCCCGACTCAATGCACATAACGCAGCTGGCCGCCCTACTGGCCCAGCTAGCAGTTCTGAACTTAATGCCGAAATCATGGGTGTTCATTCCAACCTTGAAGGGGACATCGAGTGTCACGCAAGACCGGTGGCAAGCCCGCAGAAAGTGGAAGTTGCTTCCACAACAGACATGCGCACTCCCGCTATTGAGGGCAGTGAAGTTACACAGTACGGCCGGTCAAATGACGAACCTGCGTCTGATGAGGACGCTGCTCTTTACAGACCGCGCACTCCTATCGACCAGTCCCTGCTGCAAACTTCGCCCGAGAGTTCAGACCTAACCCCTCGTCACTTCAACGACCTAGACGAAGTGACCCCTCAGAAGCTGCACGATCTCTCTCGCCGTCCCAGCGACACTCCCGAAAAGTTCATGCAAAGGGCTATTCAGGAGTATGAGCACAGCGGTCGCATAGATCCGGAGCTCTTGCATCAACTTGAGCGAAGCGGTATCATCAATGCTGGTCCAGATGGGAGGGCTAGCTCTGACGTAGCGACCATCAGGGTTCTTCTGGATCGCTTCTCTTTCCGTCCTCAGCCGAGAGTAACAACAGATGATGAGGCAGTCTTCTCTCCTGCGAAGTACGTCAGAAATAGTGCAGAGTATGTTCCTCCCCATGGCCAAATTGCCAGTGGCAGCAGCGCTCACTCGCGAGAGGATACATACGCCAGTGGGTCAGACGGCGCTTCAAGATCATTCACGGAATGGCGCGATGATCGATCTTCTTCCATCAGTAGTAATGACTCTGCTCGAAGACTTTACCATGATCTGCTGTCACGGGTACCGACCGACAGCCATGGCAAATACGATGGGAGGCTCGCAAGCACAGGCCAGGCGACACCGCTGAAGGACAATCACCGATCAGTGGAATCGAATCCAAGATACAGTAGTGGTGTGCCTTCACTCCAGCCTGAGCCACCATCGCCGCCTTCTTCGACGCTCAAGCGAGTCTCTGACTACTCGTTTTCACTCCCCGAGATCGAAGTTGGTGGTTCATTCCGCACTGGACTTGGACTGGACATGGGCTCTCCGTTTGAGGAGCGAGCCAGCCAGCACCCGGCCACGCCTCCTCCTCGACCGAGCATCGACTTGTTCGACGCCAGACGCGAGAAGGGCGACACTCTTGCGCTTCGTACCGAGGCTGTGTATCCGCCCAAGCTGCAAAGGAGAGCGAGTGAGCCATCCAGCCCGCAATCAAGGTCCAATGCAGCTCAGTCTATTTTGATCGGCGCAGAGACTTTGCGACCGTCGCAAGAATCGCAAAGGGCAGGCTCAATGTCAAATCCTACGTCCCATCTCTCATCCTTCTCTCAGATGTCTCTCGATGCTTCGTCCACGGACTATAGCTCACCAACGCCACTGGACGAGCAAGCAGCACCTACCGAGCTTCAACGACGGCTACTGAAGAGACGCAACATCATCAAGGAGCTAGTAGACACCGAATACTCCTACCACCAGGACATCAAAATCATCGAAGACATCTACAAGGCAACCTGTGGCGACATACTATCGTCTGAAGACAAGAAGGTCCTTTTTGGTAATGCCGATCAGATTGAGATTCTCTCACTTGAGTTCTATGACTCGATCCGACGTGCTGTCTCCCCTTTTTATGTCGTTCAGAAGTCCACTCGCTGGACGACCAAGCGTGCCAGCTATACGACCGCGAGTAGCACGGAAAAGGACCCTTCTAGCGTCACTGAATCGTGTGATGAAGACACGGATAAATTGACTGCGGTCGGTGCGGTCTTCGAGCGATATTTGGCTAGAATGGAACGCGTATACGGCGCTTATGTCAAGAACCACGAAGCGGCAAACAAACGGCTTGTAGTGCTGCAGGCTGACAAAGGTGTTACCATGTGGTTGAAGGCATGTCACAGCAACGCCAGTGACATCACGTCAGCTTGGGACCTGGACTCCCTACTCGTCAAACCAGTCCAACGATTTCTCAAATATCCGCTTCTGCTGCAGCAACTCCTCTCGATCACGCCCGAGGATCATCCGGATCACGCAGCACTTCGTAGAGCTACCGAGGAATCTACAAGCATATCACAACGCATCAATGAAGCGAAGAAGCGGGCCGACCTTGTGGAATCAATTGTGAATCGAAAACGCAAGGACTCTGAACTGCGATCCGGACTAGCCAAAGCCTTTGGTCTTCGCTCAGAGAAGGTCAAAGAGCGAATCGGAATCAAGAACGATTATCAAGACCCGATATTTGAGGAACTGTCCATGAAGTTTGGCGGTCACTACGTGCGGCTACAAGTCGTCATGCGCGACGTCCAAGCGTCTCTGACCGAGGTCGACCGCACAGTGGAGAGATTCAATGCTTTTGCTCAAGCGTTAGAGCAATTCATGGAGCTAGGCATAAATCTCTATCCTGACATCGAAGCCAAATGGCGAAGACTTATTGGGGCCGTCAGGCAATTGACGGGCGAATCACTCCCAGAACATAAAGAGCAGGTCAAGAAAAGAATAATTGAGCCTATGGTCACCGCGCTCAAGCTACACGAAGGCCCACAGAATGTCATGGCGAAACGGAAGAAGAGGATCATTGACTATGTCCGGTGCCGTCAAATGGAAAAAGCTGGCCAGAAGCCGGACAAAAAGACGGCGGAAGGTTCAGAGCTATACATAGCGCTCAACGACCAACTGAAGATCGATCTCCCAAAGTTGTATGAGCTGACAGCCTTGCTGATCCAAAGATGCTTGGCGTGTCACCATCAGATCCAGCTAGCATGGCTATGGACCTGGGAGATGAAGCTACGACCAGTGCTCGATGACTTTCCAGAATCCATGGAGCAGATCCTTCCAGAGTTCCACGAGCAGTACGATCTGGTTGACACTCAGGTGTATAGCCTTGGTCTGTGCAATGGCACGTTGCTAGCCGATGCAGCGATGTTCCTGTCGCCGCAGACATCCTTCACCGAGGAAGGGTCCGGGTTCTCTCGCCCTCGTGCGGGTAGCAGTCGCACGCACTCGATAGGAAGCGAATATTCGGGTGCTCTGTATGCCCCGGATCTCCAACGTGGGCACAGCATGGCATCCTTAGGCTATGACTCGCATTCGCAGAGCAATCTGCACTCCAATGCCAGCCTTCAGACTTTTCAGCGCAGCCGGTCGTCGTCGCAAATTAGCGCCATGGGCAGGCCTCGTACCACCTCAGTGGGCCCAAGCGCTCAGCCCCTCCCACATGTGCCTTCTCAGGTGAACGCTCCCACCTTCTCTCCCTCACCTTCACTGCGGCCCAACGACTCTGCCTATCTCTCCAACACACCAGCTTACAAAAGCTCATACAATCGATTGTCCGCTGAAGTGGCAAGCAAGCGTTCTCCGCGTCCGGAAAGTGGGAGTTCATCGTTTTCGCAGCATAACACTCACACACGAACCAGTGGAATTTATTCATCCGCGATGCCAATGGCTGACGGTAATGGCTCGGCCGTTCAACCTGACGCGGCAGCGGTCTCGAGGAGATGCCCTGCTGGACAGAAGGTGCTGTTCGTCTGCGCTTCTCTCTACGACTTCCCTCTGGACCGCGTCCACATGGAGTGTGGCATCCCGTACCACAGCTATGTTCAAGGCGAGATTTTTGACGTCATCGCTCACAAAGGAGAACTGTGGCTAGCCAAGAACCAGGATGATGCTGAAGGCTTGCTCGGGTGGATTTGGGAGCAGCACTTTGTCGAGATTGAACGGCCGTAGGTTCACTTGACACTCCCAACCCAAACCCAGTGAAAGGCATCAGCGGTGCGAAGCTGCACTGGTCAGAAACAAAGCTGCTGCTGGTGCCACCATCACGATGTCATTTCTACAACACACCGTGCCCTTCAGAACTAATTGCTTACCGCAGGGTTGATAGCTTCGCGCACGAAGATTACCGAGCAGAGTTCCGTGCAAAAGCGAACGACAGTCATGCTGGACACGGAGGTTTCGTTGGAAGGAGGTTTTCCTTTCCGGGCGACGAGAGACTCGCACGCAGGGGTTTCGTCAGAGGTCTCCTTGTAGTTATGCGCAACATGATTGCCAAGAACTTCAAAGAATACTCGGCTAACGGACACCCATCGGAAGGTTTGCCAGGTTTCGGCAGGATCCCCTGCATCAACTTGAGGAGCGACGAGAACATCAACGCCATGTTCAAGAAGTATCACCGACGTGCCAGTCTGCGCTACTACGGCCCTGTCCGTCTTTGGAAATGCAGACAGGTGAGCACTTGGATCGGAGGTGGAGCTGGAGGATCCACCGACGCTGTCGCCACTGGAAAGCATTCGAAGAAGTAACGGCGCATCCGGTTTCTGACCGAAGCCACCTTGGAGAGTCCCTTTGCCCAACGACATTGTACTATTTTCACGATATTCAGAGGTGGCCATCTGAGCCTTTGAATGACTTTTCCGGTAACTGGGAAGGGCGGCTAGGGGGTCTTTACAGGCTGGCATCACGGGAGCTCGTATATCATGGGGGCTTCATCACATCAGGGAAATCTGGC
This sequence comes from Dothideomycetidae sp. 11243, assembly GCA_000836255.1. Classification (NCBI taxonomy): domain Eukaryota; kingdom Fungi; phylum Ascomycota; class Dothideomycetes; species Dothideomycetidae sp. 11243. The sequence goes on from DF938582.1 coordinate 1,886,639, forward strand.
CGGGAGGGGGATATGAAGGAAAAAAATCCCCCGATTTTGCTTTTATGTATAATTAACCAACTATGCCACCTTACGAGGGAGAGGCCAGATTTTTTGCCGAAAAATCGAATCACGAATCTTTGATGACTTGAGCTCCTCAAGTGAGAATTTGTTCTGTTTGAAAAGTCGCGGTGAATGAGTGAGTGATGTCTTTTTGCCGTGTCGTCCGCGTGGCTGGGTATGTTTCCTCCGTGAGACACGCTAATACCAGCACGCGGCGTGGATATACCATGGCGACCGAGTCACGTCTGCATTAGCGTGTACGACCACAGGTGACACAAGAGGTCGAATCAACTTTTCTCCCATTTTCATGTGACGCTCGACGCTAGATACAGTGCAAAATAGAGAGACCCTATCACTCCCGCCTCGGAGCAAGCAAACGACACTAGCCGCGTACAGGGTACTCATCAAAAAATGAATAATGTATCGTGTTCCCCTTTTTGTTTGACATGAACGACGAGAGGCCCGTCAACACTTGCGCGAGCCCGGCGAAAAGCAACGCGGCGCGCATCCCCACCTCCTTCTCTCTTTGAGTCTAGGCAACGAAACAAGGTACAGAGAACTTTAGTACACCGAGCAGCCGCCCTGGCCGCGACGCAGGGCATCCGCGAACAGCGCCTTCATTGCGTCGTAGTGGAACAAGATGCCGCCGAGCACGGCAATGTGCCAGATATTGTGCGAGCCGCCGACGTAGTCGAATGCGCCGGGACACCAGCGCTCGGGCAGCTTTGCGGCGTAGAGGCAGGCGCCGGCGAGGTAGACCATGACCGAGCGGGTGATGGGGGCGTAGAAGTAGACTGCCCATGCGGGGCCGCGGGTCAGCATCAGCTGGGCGACGGGGAAGAAGCCGGTCGCGGCTAGGGAGACGAAGAAGCCTACGCGTAGCCATTGCATGTCTGCCCGATTGAAGGTCGGGTGCCAGGGGGCGATTGTGCCGGCTATGCCGAGGACGAAGGTCAATGCCATGTATGTCCAGCGAGACACGGGCTCGCAGTAGAAGGCCGTGTACTCGGTGGTCATGATGGATGCGGCGACCAGCAGGGAGATGCCGGTGTAGTCGACGCAAGCGAAGCGCTCCATTGTCGTCTGAGAAGAGATGGAGGACATGGTGTGCCACATGGTCGAGCAGAACAGGCACTTTGCCGCCGCGAAGAAGAAGACGGCGGCAATGAATATGTCTGATTTTGTGTGCTGGGCAAAGTGCTCCGTCATGGGGTAGAAGTAGAAGGCGATGGTCAACATCAACAAAAGGCCGAGGAAATGCGACCAGATGTTGACAGTCTCGTTACTGAATGATGTGAAGCAGGACTTGATGCACGCAGAGGCTGAAGAATTGAAGCGATACCCCTTCAAAATATGCGGATTCACCTTCCATGGATCGGGCAGATCGGCATATGCAATGAGACCGTGTTCCTTTGCGCGTTTCAGCGCATGCTCGACGCGGCCCTTGAGAGCGGCCTTGGCCAGCCGTGCCTTCTCTAGACCTTCGTCCATCAACTCGGCGGCGCGACTTGCACCATCGTCAAGATGCTTCTTTCCGGAGGTGAGGAAGTCGGAGGCCACTTGGGACAGACCGCTACTGTGGAGCTCATATGCGCGTGTTTCGAAATCATGAAGCATTGACTCCATAAGACGCACGCCTTCGCGAGCCTTGGCCTCCATTGTTTGTTTGCGAGCGAGAGCATCCCGGTAGCCCTCTTCCAGTGTCTCGACAAACACCCGGGCACGCCGCCAGCCAGCGTCTATCATCTCGTCCGAGACTTTGGCGCACGAATCGTGAACAGTGCGGAGTGTCTCGTAGGCGCGCTCGATTCCAGAGTCGACATTGCCATATTGATCCAGGAACTCAAGGCGCCGGCCCAACTCAGCCACGAAGCGGTCGACAAGGACCTGGATGTCGTCCGTGTCCACCGACCATGTGCGGGGTTGGTAGGATGAGTGACGCCGCCGCCGTCGCAGGCTGCTGGAGGCTATGTTGAGTGAGCTCCATGAGGACCGTGAGAGTGTAGGCTCTTCGAATGATGTGGTCGCCGTCGCTGTGGCGGTCGAAGTCGCTGTGCAAGTCATGATTGGTTTGAGTGTGCAGCTTTCCAGCTAGCAGCACGATACAAGAAGAAGTGGGAAGAGCGAACAACCTCGGCGAGAGGGACCTTTAAGGCAGTGGGGAGACAAGGATCACCGCATTGCGGCCTAGACAGGGCAGGGTGGTAGATCAAGCGGCTGGGCGGGCGGCCTTGAGAGGCTGTCAGGCGAAGCGAGCCTTGCGTTTGATTGTTTTCTGGGGCTGCGGGGAGGACCAAAGAGTGCTGGGAGGTATGCGGCGAAGGCAATGGTGCGAAGAAGAAGAGGTTTCTTGAAGTCGAGAGTGATATATCGCGAGTCGGCAAAATAAGTGGGTAACGCCTCGTCATCAGAGATCCCGCGGCAACCAGGGACGGAGGAGGGGTGAGAGCGTGGGTTAGTGGTGGGCAGTGATGGGCAGTGATGGGCAGTGATGGACATGGCTCGATTGTTCCACTGGGATTTAATCTCGCCTGTCCAGTTCCGTCAAACGCCAAAACGCCCGAAAACGCCACCCATCGACCCAAGGAAAGGCCAGCGCTGGTTGCACGTGCGTCACCGGTTGAAAGTCCGAATTTTGTCTTTGGAACCGTGAACCGCGCACCGCGAACCGCAGCAGCTCAAAGTTTCTCAACCTCCGCATAGACGCTTATGTAATACACATCTCCGGCTTCACCTCTAACTAACCTCGTTCAGTGCATCACGCATAGGCTTGTAGCTCTAGAAGGGCATCCGAGCACCACCAGGAGACCTTCAATATGGACACCTCTAGCATCACAGACCCGTTGCTCCACGATGTCCTCTCAATCGCCCAGCGCACCCGTGCCCATTGCATTGATATGCTGCAATTCCTCTCCGAGCACACGCAAACAACCACCGAGCCGAACAAGGACGATGCGCAGACATTAGCCCGGCAGCAGAAGACGCTCTCAGCACTACTTTCTCTACTACGAGGCCAACACCGCGCCGCCGTCTACTCAGTGCGCGACACAAAATCACTCACGGCATCGGCCAAATCAGAGATCGACAGCCTGCATCTGCAATTGCAAAACCTGTTCTACGAGCAACGACACCTGCGCGGCGAGATCCAGGCTCGCGAGGACTATCCCCACAAATACACGCGTCTGTCGCTGATCGACGCGGACGAGTTTCTCGCTCAGCGGGAAGACTTGGCTGATGCAAGTGAGCACGACCTGATGATGGCGCGCATCAAGGACGAGCATGAGCAGCGGCGCCGGCTTGAGAAGGAGCGGCTGGCACTGCAGAAGAAGAAAGCAGAGTTGGTGAAGCAGAATCAGAAGCAGAAGGACGAATTGGACAAGCTCGACAAGGAGATGGAGACCTGGTTGGACGGACGGATCAAGGTTGACAAGATGTTCGAGGAACGACTGAAGAAGGAAGATGTCATGCAAGGCATTGAGTCATGAGCACGGTCTATTCGATGTTTCTAAGTTTTCCGGAATTCGACATCAACTCGCTTCCCCTTCACACGCGCGTTGAACCACTCGAATATCTCGATCTTGTCGCGCACACAGCTCGCCCCTCCTAGCGCTCCAACCTCGACTATGGCGGCGCCTGCGGCATACAGCTCGGTCATGGCCAAGTTGCGCGCAATGCACTGCCTGCTTCCGACGCTGAAGGGGATCAAGTCGCGATTCATCTTCTCTAGCTGGGTATCCGAAGCAGTCGACCAGCGATCTGGATCAAATCGGAAGGGATCGGTGAAGACGGCGGGATTGTGATGCAGGGTATGCATCTGAACCGACACGAGAGTCCCTGCGGGGAGAAAGTACGCCCGCTGGCTATACTTATTCGACGGGGTCGATTCGATATACGTAAAGTCATTGGCCGGCTCATAATCCCACCCGCCTTCTGGCACTACGCGTGGCAATCGCGCGGTATTGGCCATGCTGAGCCGTAGTGCCTCCTTGACGCAGCCTTGGAAAAATGGCAGAGTGGCAGGGTCGACGCTGGGAGATTGGCTTTTAGCTTTGCGAAGCTCGTCTTTGAGACGATCATAGCTGTAGGCAAGTCAGCTACTGTGTCATCAAATATAAAAGACGTGAAAAGACGTACATCGCTGGCTGGCGGGCCAGATTCCAGCATAAGATGGTTAGATTCATTCCCACCGTGTCTACGCCGGCAAAGATGATATCTTTGCACTGCGCTACTACCTCGTCATTCGACAAGCCTCGCTCCAGCAACCGGCCTTGATATGTCATGTCGTCGTCATGGGATGCCACGACAAGATCTCTGACAAATTTGTCCACACGCTCAAAGCTGCGAGCGATTTCAGGCGGGTCGAATGCCCATTGGGAAAAGGTGCTGAGGGGAACGAATACCCATGAAGGCAGATAGAAGAAGCGTCCGACCGCGACAAAGGCGTCCACGAAAGCACCCACGGCGAGCTCTCCAGCACACTCGCTGGAACCGCCATAGCTTGAGCCAAACGAGTAGGCGGTCACCATATCAAGCGAGATGGCACGGCATGCACTAAGCAAGTCGATTGACCCGCCGTGCACCAGTGCATGCTGTCTTTCGCGCAGTAGACGGCCCACTCCATCCTTTATGGCATCTTGCAAGGCGGTCTCGCGCTCACGAATGGTGCGAGTGGCGAACATGCCAGTCACAGCACGAGACCAGATCGAGCGGTGGGTCTTGTCCACACCGGAGAATATGGTCGGATGGCCATCGATGTCGAAATTCGAGTAGCATTCTGCCTTGTCCATGCCCCCGCTTGCGACGTATATTGGAGCCAGAGCGGAGCCATCAGCCAGAAGAACCTCATTGGGACCGATGCGGATGATGGGGGAGTTGTATGCCCGGAACTGGGCGGTGTACAACGACGGCTCATAGCCCGCCCACGAAGCGTACAGTCCAGGGAGTCGAGTGACGCGCCATAGCAGCGGACCGGGAATGGAGCGCAGCGGGGAGAAGACCAAGCGCTGAATGAGATTGAAAAAGGCAATGGCGGCTAGCAGAACAACCACTGCCGGGATGATACTATCGCCGGCCACCACGCTAAGCAATAGATCGGAGAAAACCATTGGTGGGGAACGAGAAGGAAGAGAAAGAGGGAACCTATTACTTCAAATCGCCACGCCAAAGGATATAAGTCAAACGAATGATAGTGGGAGATTTGCCGTCAGCAGATGTAAGCTGACCTATTTCATGACGCTATCTTGGTACGCTGGTCCCATACAGCGATCGATAGACGACGAGTTGGAGGTGCGGGGCAGGCCGTCCCCGCGCGAGCATCGATGAGCAGGGGCATTGGCATGAGTAATTAACCTATTACATTGGTCCGGCCATTATCTGCTTGAGATATGTCTAGATGCTCTTTGATCGTGGCATAGGCATTCATTAGTATGGCAGCACGTCGCATTGGTCTCAAATGGCACCGGTAGTCTCGATCCACTTCTCCTCCCCTCCCCCCCTTGATGCTTGTTTTCCCTCGGAGTGGATAGTGTGGACGCCCCCGCGCCGTTGGAAAGAGGAGAAAGGCCCAAACAAGAAAAAGAAGCAAGAAGCAAAGCAAGACGGCCCTGGGATTGAAAAGAGGCAGACAGGAAGGCCATGTTCACCCTCTTTCTCTCCATCGACGATCGGGCTGATTTTCCTTCGATTCTCTTGTCAGGCCATCAAGCTAGCACCAGCACCAAAGCTCTTGCTTGTCTCTCTCCAGCCACACCCGCATCGCAAGCTCCAGCTTGCTTCAGCCTCCAGCCTTCACCAGCACCTGCACCTCCACAACTCCGCTACTCCCTCGCTCCTCATCCGTACGTCATTGCTCAATAATAGCTGCACACGAAGGCCCTCTTCGTTCCTCTTGTCTCTCGCTAGATCCTTGCTCTGTCTTTGCTGGATAGAGCCTCTTCCACACCGTAGCCCTCGTCGCCAAAACTAGAGACTAGCGACATGCAGTCGCTTTAAACCCCAGTCGCGATGCCTGGCCGCTTTGCCGAACCTGCAGACCCGCACGTGCGCGAAGCTCTCTATCTTCCCGCAAAGTCGTACGCCGACGCCATCTCTGCCCCTGCCATCGACAGCGGCTCTGACATCGACGAGGACCTAATCAAAGAGACGCCTCCCCGTGCAAACAGCGACGGCAGTGCTACTCGCTCCCTCGGTGAGATCCTCGACGAAGACGAAGACCATCACGGCTTCCATCGCCCGACCACTCCGACCCCAGTCACTCGCAAGCCCGTCCCAGGCAAGTCTTACGCCGACGCAGCTTCCAACCCACCACCAAATCACCGTCGATCACCCAGCGACCACAGTGTCGACCGCGAGGGTGAGCGTCGCTCAACCAGTACCGAGGGCTCCCAGCGATCGCCTCTGCGTCACATCCGCCAGCGCATCCCCTCGGCCACCCTGAACGGCGGCACTCGCCGAGAAATCAGCGACAGCATGTCCACAAACTCGGCTTCTAACGGCATCGTGTACGAAAAGTTCGATGGCAAACATGGCGAGGGCTTGACCACTGTCAAGCCCAATGGGAAGCTCGATACCACGGCTCCGATCGATAAGACCGCGTCCGAGAAGAAGAAGAAGCAACACCAGCAGCTCACTCGCAGATACACCCAGGAAGACCTTGTTAGTGGGAGGAAGGCCGGCGAGAGCTGGGGGCAATCTCCGTATGTTGTCGCGACTTGTGCGTGATAAGAAGCCACTGACTCTGCTGAACAGCATCCGCTGGGCTCCTCTCAATATTCCCCTGCAGCGCCGCCTCCAGACTTTGATGGTCCTGATCCACACCTTATCAATCGCCATTTTCGTCACCGTCTTCTTCTTGCTGTGCTCCATTCCCATCCTCTGGCCCCTCATTGTGCCATACTTGATCTACATCCTCTTCTCCAACGCCGCCTCATCAGGCAACCTCACTTACCGCTCAAATTTCCTCCGATCGCTGCCCATATGGTCTCTCTTCGCATCTTACTTCCCCGCTCGGCTTCATCGCACAGCAAAACTGCCTCCGACTCGTAAATATGTCTTTGGATATCACCCTCACGGCATTATTTCACATGGCGCCTTCGCCGCTTTCGCCACCGAGGCCCTCGGCTTCTCCCAGTTGTTCCCCGGCATCACCAACACTCTTCTAACATTGGAGTCGAACTTTCGCATTCCTCTTTACCGCGACTATGCCTTACGCATGGGCCTCGGCAGTGTCTCCCGCGAGTCGTGCGAGAACATCTTGAAAAAGGGCGGTCCCAACGGAGAAGGCATGGGCCGAGCCATCACCATCGTGGTCGGCGGTGCCGCCGAATCTCTCGATGCTCAGCCCAACAGTATGAAGCTGATCCTGCGCCGCCGTAAGGGCTTTGTCAAGCTAGCCATCCGCGCCGGCGCCGACCTCGTCCCGGTCCTGGCTTTTGGCGAAAACGAATTATACGAGCAAGTCCAGTCACACGAGCACCCTCGCATCCACAAGTGCCAGATGTTCGTCAAGAAAGTCCTCGGCTTCACCATTCCGTTGTTCCACGCTCGAGGCATCTTCAACTACGACGTCGGTCTGCTGCCCTATCGTCGTCCTGTCAACATCGTCGTCGGCCAGCCCATCCACGTCGAGCAGCAGAAGAACCCCGACCCGGCTTATCTGGAGCAGATCCACCAGCGATACATGGATGAATTGGTCGGGATCTTCGACGAGTGGAAGGACAAGTTCGCCACTGGCACAAAGGCGCTGGAGATTGATGAGTGAATTTCAAAGTGGTAGAAAACCCGGCGCTTTCGCTCAAGAGATGTAAGCTGGCACGAGAGGAATTCGTGCCGCGTGGTTGGCGTATTGTACTCAGTCTTTAGAAGCACAAAAACGATGTAATTCAAAACGAACCAGACGTACTATTCTATCACTTCAATTGTTTTTCATGTGAAAATGAGATTCATAGGTGCTGTGTATATATGTTTCATCGCCAACGTACACACAATGTACGCACTAATCAAGACGGCAAGACCCGTGATGAGAGAGAGAGGTATAAAAGGCAAGTGCGAAAAAGCAGCAGGGGCAAAACAAATGAAAAATGTCATCTCCGTGTCTCGTCCTGTCCGCCTCATTATTACCACTTTCGAACAAAGAAGGCAAAGCTTTGCGCGCGAGGGATATCAGGGGAAAAAAGCTTCAAGAAAGACTTCGACAATCATGCTAGGAGTAGAGACCAGCAGCTTGTCTTCAGAGCTCCTCCACAAATTTGGTCTCGCGGACCGGACTGCGCGATTTCCCGTCCAGACCGACAGTGCTGCTCTGACGGGCGGCTTCCTTCTCGGCGCGCAGACCGACCAGGCCCTTGAAGGCAGGCACATCCGGTCCATCGCTGCTTAGCGAGGACACGGAGGAGCTGATGCTGTTTGAGCGGCCGGTCTTCTTGATCTTGTGGTGCTCTCCGTGGCGCACGAAGCTCGTCTCTGACGGGCTCGTTATGGCAGAGGCCTCGACCGCGGACACGGCTTGCATCTCGGGCTCGGTGGGTGCGACTGTCGCGCTTGTCATGCTGGATGACTGGGCCTTGGACGTCGTCGAGTCGCCGCGGCCGCGTCCCTGGCGACGAGTCTTGTCTTTGACCAGCACGTTGTGATGCGATTGCTGCTGCTGGGACGGCGGCGATGCAGCTGCCACTGGCTCACGTGCTTCTGGTGCGGGCTTGGAGCCGCGGCGCAGCTTCGTCAACAATTTGCTAATGCGTCGAGGGGAGCGTGCGTCAGGCGAAGCCTTACTCGCTCCCTCGTCGGCAGAAAGGTTGTTGGCGCGTGGAATGTCAAGTGCTGCCGGAACCGTAGCCGGGACTGTAGCCGTAGCGGTCTTGTTGATCGCATCATCGATCCTTTCGTGGGTTTCTTCTGCCTCCGGACCTTTAACCTCCGTCGCGTTAGGAGCCACGGCAGCAGGGATATCACTTTCGGCGACAACGTCGAGAGCTTCTGGTGCAGGCTTGTTGATTGCCCCATCAGTTCCAAAGTGTACATCCTCCAGCTGTGTGGGTGCAGTGTCGGTATGATTAGCAGGATCGTATGCGCCTGCATTGAAAAGTGGTTGAGAAACAGGTTCTTCGACTGCGCGATCGCTCTCGGCGTGAGTTTCTGTTGCCTCGGGAATAGCGATTTCGGCAGGATGAGCAGGTGTCACTGCCACTGCCTTCGCTACTGCCTTGTGAGTATCTTCGTCCTCGCTGTCGGAAGATTCGATCTGCGTGACATGGCGTTCGAGACTTGGCCGCAGCACCGACTCGCCAGTAGCCGATCTCGATACGATGGGCTCGATAGGCTCGAGGTCTTCCTCCGCCTGCATGAATTCTTCGTCGTCATCGCTTTCGGAATCCTCGATTGCCTCTACGGGCTCCGCAGCGGGCGGTGCGGCTGTAGTTTCGACGGCGTCTTTGCTTTCTTCTTCCTTCTTTGCTTCTTCCACGACTTCTGGGCCAGCAACGCCGGCCACGGCAGCCGAGCCAGCGATAGCAGTCGAGCCCGCAACGGCAGTCGGAACAATTGCAGTCTCCCTCTTGCCATCTCTAGACTGTCGTTTCTCTTTGGCAGCCCGTTTCTCTTCGGCCTTGCGCTCTTTCTCCGCTTCCTTTTGCATTCTGGCGGCATTCTTCTGTTGCTCCTTCTCCTGCTTAGCAGCTGCCTTCTCCTCCTCTGAATTCGATGTCAGCATGTCAAATAGCACTCTGTCGAAGCCACACGTACGCTTGGACTGCCTTTGAAGTTCCTTTGCCTCCTGTTTGTTCTGCTTGTCTCGTATCTCCTGGCGCTTTTTCTCTTCGATAGCTAGTCGAATCTCTTCGTCCTTGGCACGACGCTTCTCTGCATTCTCGGTGATTTCGTCCAGCGTCGGCTTCAACCTTGCCGCGGCAATGGCCTCGATTTCGCTTTGCTCCATGTATCTGCCACCTCCGATGTTTGCCTTACCAAAGTTTTCCGTCCGCTTTTCGCTGTCGCGCATGGCCTTTTCACGGGCCTTGGCTTCCCATTCCTCCATCATGGCTGGAGAAACCTTGCCAGTTTCGGCGAAGACCTTTGCGTCGATACCCTTCATCTGAGCTTGAACCTTCTTTTCTGCGGCAACAAGTAGAGCTGCTCTGTCGGTCTGGCGTTTCTTCTGGTCAACTGCGTCGAGCTCTTTGGAGAACTGTGACATCTGGGTCCGAATGCGCCTTGAAGTCTTCTCATCGTCAGAGTCAGACAAATTGCCTTCGCTGTTCGCCCTTCTCCTCGTGCTGTTCCTGATGGATAGCCTCTGCCTAGGAGACTTCAGCGGATAGCCGTAATGCGCTCTGTACCTAGCAGCTCCATCAGGATCCATCTTAGCCAGGCGCTCTTCTGCCAACTTATGGGCAGCCTCCTGGAGATGGATGTACTGCATTGCTTGTTGCCTGATGTCGGGCGGAGCCTGGACCGAGTTGCGTTCAACAGCGGCGGTGGCAGCAGTGGCGCCGGCATGGGAAGCGTTGTCGACTCTACGCTGCTCCGCCAGGTTGTACATGCCCTTCGCCATCGATACGGCAGAGGCGCGGAGTGCATCCTGATGCTTCTTCTCCTGGACCTCAATATCTACGGGTGGATGATCAGTCCACATTTCCCGCGAGATCTTGTCGCTTATGTGACGAATACGTGATTGCTCCATGGCTGGTGAGTCCATGACGTCGTCGTTCCGGGCTTTGGTCGAGGGACGGTTAGCTACAGTGGCAGCGTTCAGCGCGTTATGTGCGCTATTGGCAGCATCGGGGTACTTGGGCGGCGGAGGGGCAGGCGCGGAGCCAGATCTGGCGCGGCTGACCGACTTTGTCGCCGCGAGAAGAGCTTTGTTTCTGATGTCCGGGTTCTGGACCTGAGGACGGGCTGCGGCGGCGTTGCTCCTCTTGAAGGCTTGAGATGCGGCGGTATTGCCTTCGGCACTAGCCTCTGGCATCCAAAGATCTAGCTTGCCACCATCTCTATGTGCGAGAAGAGCAGCCTTGGAGCCTGCAGCGCTCGCATCCGGCTGCCAAAGCGGGGCCATCTTGTAATCCTTGGCGAGCAGAGCAGCCTTGCCTGCGGCGGAGGATGGATCGGGCTTCCAGTGCTCAAATTGCTTGTGGTTGCCGGCAGCAAGTAGTGCTGCACCAGAGGATTGGCTTGTGTTGACACCGCCGGTAGAGGGATAGCTGGGTAAGTCTTCGGCTCGTGCGTGCTTGAGAGACATGGCTGCGCCTAGGGAATGGTTAGTATGGAGTCGCGATGTTTGTACAACGGACGATTCGGAAGCTTACTCTTGGATGACAATTTGTTGTCGCTATCTAAAATGCTGGACGCATCTTCCGTGGGTGCCCTCTGCTGGCGCGAGGGACTCGTTGCATAGAGCGCTGCGGTGGAGGCCTGCTCCTGTAGCTTGGTGTCGCGATGTACGGAGGGGTCCGGACAGGGAGTGGAAGTGGGAGTGGCCATGGCGATGCAGACGCTGAATGAAGTGGTGAGGGGGGGAGATGATTATGGCCACAGCATACGTGTAGTGAATGTAGCAATCAGTCGGTGAGTGGTAGTAGGTAATAGGAGCTCGTTTGGTCCTTTGGTGGCTTCAGAAAATGGGAGGAGAGAGGGGCAGCATGGGTGCTGGCTCCGGCCGGGTGTTGTGTGATGGGTTGATGGGTTGATGGGTGCGACCGGACGTCGATCCAGGCCAGGCGCCCCCAGCGTCATGAGAAGGCCCCAACGACGTCATCGCCCGAGTTTTGTCGCACGAATTAGTGGATTGTGGATGAACGCGCGCGCGGCAAAACACATGTTCTACGGGCTGGGTTTCGGAGTGTGGTGCACAATAATGTGTAGAAAGCGGTGCCATCATAACATATAGTATAGAATAGAGAGTGATCAGGTGAATATGACAGAAAGGGGACCCTCAGCACGATCACGCAGCACACCTCGGTCAATTCCCTCGAAAAGCTTATTCGCATGTGTGTTTTGGACCGCAATATATATCTAGCTTCACTGCGGTGTGTTTTCGTGATTCTTTTTCCAAACAAGGCCAAGGGATTAGATGTCCTGTCGAAAGAGTGGAGAGAAGAGTATGCATATAATTAAGGAAGAGACTTTGTGATAGTAGGCCATAACCGTCCGCAATCTCTCTGCTTGTGTAACAAAATAGTTGGCCAAGTGAGACCCCACGTTGCACAGAGCACTATCAACTTCATAACCAGTTCATGGAAACATGCAGTGACTAGTTGCTCTCTTCCCGTCGGTACATACATATTCCTATACCGCAAGTAATGGCTACATCTACCCAGAGAGGGATCATCAAGTTCGACAACATCGTCAACTTCCGCGATGTGGGCGAGTATACCAATGCCGTATCCGGAGCCAGGTGATATCAGTCCCGTATCCTTTCTATATACCGCGTATCTGACACCCACTACTCCAGCTACATGAAGCCACACATGCTCTACCGCAGCGCAAGGCCAGACCAAGCCTCCGTCTACGACCTCAACACCCTCGAGCTCTCCCTACGCATCCAGACCATTCTCGACCTTCGCACACCGTACATACTCCTCATCCACTCCCCTGCCATCCCCAAACCACTAATGCCCCCAAAAGCACAGAACACACCTCCCTCCCCTCCAACCCCCACGCCCCATCATCAGCAATCTCCACCTCGCGCATCAACCTAACCGGTCTCCTCTTCCGCCTCCGGCTAATCTCCCACCTCCCCCTCCTCTCAACGCTACACCTCCTCTACCTCCTCCTAACGCGCCAACGCATCGCCGCGATCCGCGTCTTAGCCTCAGTCATGGGCCCCAGGGGCCTAGCAGGCATGGCGCGCGACACGCTGCGCGGCAGCTGGGCCGAGATGCGCATGGCTTTTTCGCTGTTCGCGAGGCCCGAGTCCTGGCCTCTGCTTGTGCATTGTACACAGGGCAAGGATCGGACGGGGCTGCTTGTGTTGCTGCTTTGTCGCCTTGTGGGTGTGCCGGTTGAGGCGTGTGAGAGGGATTATAGGCTGAGTCAGGGGGAGCTCGAGTCGGGGCGTGATGAGCGGCTGGAGGAGAGTCGCAGGTATGGACTGCCTGAGGCTTTTGTTGATTGTGAGGAGGGATGGGTGGAGAGCGTGGTGCAGTATGTTGACCGCGAATGGGGAGGGGTGGAGCAGTATCTACTCTGGTGTGGCGTGACTGAGGACCAGGTACGCTCTGTCAAGGATATACTAACAATCACAGAATAATGAGCGGAGGCAAGCCTTCTAATCTGTCGATTGCGATGACATATGCCCGTGATATTTGACCGACTGAACGAGTACATTATGACCATCCAATCCTTCACAGATCCTCCCATCTCCCTGCCTCATATCCTTTCATATAGCGTATGCCATATTCTTGTCTATGCCTTGTTGACCGGGAATTTGCTCTTCTGGGCTTCCTGAGCCGTGGCCAGCGCACCAGCAAGGGCGAATTGTCCCTTGATACCCTCGATGCGGTGAGTCGAGTTGATGTTCTTGACCAACGTGATCTGGTAGCAGGTAGCAGAGCCCTGGCGTGAAATGATAGTCGAGTAAGAAAGGAAGTACTCCCAGATCTGTACCATAATGAATCAGTCAAATGAGAACACACACCGGAACGAAGTGATCGAAACTCACCCTGAACCAGCGTTTGCCGTACTTAGCCTCAACCTTGTCGCGGTTCGCCATCCAATTACGGTACCATCGCCACAAAGTCGCGCTGTAGTGCACACCGATGGTGTCAATTTGCTTGATCTCAAAGCCCGAGCCTTCGAGGCGGTCCACAACGAAGCCGAGCGGGGTGCTGGCGTCCGCGCCGGGGAAGATATACTTGTTCATGAACAAACCCCAGATCAGATCCTCGTACTGCCAGGGCTTACGCAAGCCGGCGATCTGCAGGAAGAAGACACCATCGTCCTCGAGCATGTTGTAGACCTGGGAGCAGAACTTGCTGAAATGACGAACACCCACGTGCTCGGCCATTTCCAAACAGGTAATCTTGTCATAGCCACCCTCGGGAACGGGAATATCGCGGTAGTCCATGCAGAGAATCTTGCTCTGCTCCTCAGGAACACCAACCTTGCGCAGTCCATTGTTTCCCCATGCGGTCTGGTTGCGGCCAAGAGTGACACCAGTGACTTTGGCTCCAAAATTGGCAGACGCAAACTTGGCTAGTGTACCCCAGCCGCAGCCGATATCGAGCATCTTCTCGCCAGCCTTGAGGCCAATCTTCTCGCAGACAATGGCAAGCTTGTTGTCCTGCAGCTGTTCGAGGCTTTCTTCCTTGTTGATGTCGGAAATGATGCCGGAGGTGTAGATCATCCTTGGTCCGAGGAACCATCCGTAGAAATCATCTCCGCGATCGTAGTGGTCACGGACCTGCTCCTCGTCCTGGGATCGAGTGTGCATGATCACTTCGGGAAGCATGCCAGTCAGGAAGAACCAGAAAAGGCTGATGGTGAAGCGGAAGCTGGCCCAGTCGTGACGATACTCCATGACCTCGAGCGCATCGCCATTGAAGCTGACATGGCCATCAAAGTAAAGCTCGTGGAAAGTCTCCATGGGAATCTTTGCGCGACCATGGTACTTGGCCTTGTCCGCTTCGCGGTGGAAAGTCAGGTAGTGCTCAATGGGAGCGCCAGGGAAGTGTGCTTTCTCGTTCTTGCGCGGGGACATAGAGCTAGCGACGGTCCAGAAGGTGAGCAAGATGGGAAGACTGGTGAAGATGGCGAAGAAGATGGTCGTCTTGAGGCCACCGCCGACCTTCCAAGAGAACCACCAAGGAACAATGCCGAGCAGCAAGAACAAGATCTTGTTATTGAAGGTGTCGCTTCCCGGGCCATCGGCCGGCAGGGGAGCATTCTTGATTGCAGGATACTGTCATGCTATGAGCAAGAGATCGATCACGCGCGTGGTTGCAAAGGCCACGTACCGAAGTGGTGCGGACGCCATAGCTGCGAGTCTCCGGAGCAGGACTGGGAGCGGCAGGGGTCTCAATAAAGTCGAACGAGTCCTCGGACGTCGTCGACGGAGCTTTGACAGCTTCAGCCATTGTTACAGATATCAATGGCACAGATGGATGGCAGTCTGAGTAGCTTTTGGAAAGCTCGAGGAATTTCGGTCTTTTCTCGAGCTGGGAGGGGGGGGCGCACCACGGGCCAAGCCCAAGCCCGACGCGAGCGGGGGGTGGGCACCGTGGGGGGCGACCCGCACGTGGAAAAGCCGCGGCGACCCTTCCAGCCCCCCTGGTCGCGTTCTCGCTAAGCGTCTTTCTCACCATTTGCGCTCCTGTTGAGCCTAGCGGCCCATATCTTCATGCATGGATCAGCGATAGACCGTCTCCACCATCCACAGAACCATCCGATGCCACATCTCCTCCGCCTGACTGGATTATCGCGCTTTCCACGACATTCTGTCTGGCGTCTCGTGCCTCGTCGTCGATTTGCTGCATCGTTGTAATAAATTCCTTTTGCAGCATGATGAGCCAGTCCTCAAGCACCGCTTCGCTCATACGACCTTGCTGCGCCTGCACAAGCTGCTCACGGACGCGCAGGATAAGTGTTCGTCTTCTGGCGTGGATGATGGCCGGGGATGCTTTTTTGTGCTGTTGCGCGCGTCGGTCTAGATCTACCGCAACTTGCTCTGCCGTCTCGAGCACATCGGCTGGGAATGGTAATGCCTTTGCCAGCAGGAGGCCATAGTGCTCCGCTTTTTCGACGCCCTCGGAGACTTGGTAAGACATGGCTAGTATGCCCTGCTGACTGGTATCGACCAAAAGGTGCATGCTTGTCACCCCAGCGCGTTCCGACATGATGCGCGCCAGGTCGCGAAAGTGGGTGGCGAACCAAGTGTATGCTCTGCTGCGGACCAGCGCTTCAGCGATGGCGAGTGATATTGCTAGACCGTCCCGCGAGCTCGTGCCTCGTCCAAGCTCGTCGATGATCACTAGGCTGTCCCTTTCAACAGCGTTCAGAATGTAAGCTATCTCTCTCATCTCAGCGGAGAATGTTGAAACATTGGCTTCGATCAAATCATCCGTCGAAACCCGTGCGAGCAACTGCTTTATGATTGGTACTGTTGCCTGACGGGCCGGCACAAAACATCCAAGTTGTGCTATGACAGCGATCAGAGCGACAGAACGGATATATGTACTCTTTCCGCTCATATTGCATCCTGTGACAATCTGGAAGCGACGGGTCTGCGTGGCATACACATCATTGGGCACAAATTTGGCGTCTTGGATGACCTCCCTGAGTGGATGACGGGCGTCTCTGACCGCTAAGGCATCGCCAATTCTTGGTCGAACGTAGTCGCGAGTCGTCACAAGATTTGCGAACGCCAACAGCATATCTAACATTGCAATGGCTTCAGAGATCTTGAACAGTCGCGGCGTATGCTCGCAAAGCTGCTCAATGACATTTCGAATCACCTGGTCGCTCATCAACAGCACTTCGGTGTGAGAGTCCGCTATTTTTGCGTTGTGCTTCTTCAAATCCAAAGTCTGACACTCGATGTTCTTCTTTTTCCGAATTACATTGATGAAGACAGCTGGTAGACTTCGGTCTTCCAGCTCAGAGACTGGGAGGCGAATATAGTGCTGTCGAGATCGATCATAGCACACTTCCAGAGGCAAGTTGTGTTCGGATCCGAGCCCAGCAACATGATCGAAGGCATCTTCGGTGGACTCCTTGTAAGTAGCGCGTGCCACATCTAGCAACCCATTGTAGCCCTGCTTCACAGCGTATACGCGTTGATTTCGGAGGTCGACGGCCTTTGATGCATATATTGTGTCTTCATTGATACATTCATCAATCAATTCCTTGATCTGCGCGACTTGTCGGTGTTTGCAGAGTTTGTAGATGGTACGGAGCATGTGGCTCCGGGCTCCAGAGAGTGTGACAGCGATAGGCTCGACTTTCGTGACGAAAACCTTCAATGCGAGTACATTGTTAACATTCTGTTCTGTGATTTTCAATGTTAGATTCGCCGGATTCATGATCAGATCAGTCAATATTCGATCGGTATCTAGGAACCCTTTCATACAGTTCTGCAGGCCGAAAAACATCTCTTCATTTGTGGTGAGCTCTTCTAAAGCAGCGTATCGTTGCTGCAATGTTTCTGGGTCGGTCAGTGGTTGCAGGATATTGCTGCGGAGTAGGCGAGATCCCATGCGGGTAGCGGTCTTGTCCAAAAGTCCGAATAGGCAGTCTTTGGATTTGGAGTTGTTGAGGTTTTGTATCAATTCCAGAGAGCGCATAGTGGCAGAATCAATCATCATCGACCCTTCGGAGGCTTCATAACGTATTGGGAGTGAATGGGCTGCAATTGTCGTACTGAGCCCAGTCTCGACATGTTTCAGCACCTGTGGTAATCATTAGCTGACCTGGTATAGATTTCCATAATCTAGTCATACAGCCGAAAAGCAGCAGACAGCGTAATAATTCCCGCCGATACCAATCTTCAGCGAGTCAAAGTCTTCTGGGAAGGCCAGATTCTCCAGATATTCCATCCCAATGGCCTCCGACCAGAATCTGCGGTCCAGAACCACCATCTCGGTCCTGAGTTGTTCTCCTTGCTCATGAATCATTGACACGAGTTTTGAGGTAGGATTGACAGCAGTGTTTGCGACGAGTATTTGAGTAGGACTGTAGACTTCTAGCTTCTGCATTGTCCGAACGTAAGTCTGGCTGTCAGAGATCTGGCACAGAATGCCTTCCGCTCTATCGAGATTGATGAATGCGAGGCCGACTGTTGGTGAGATACCTCGAGACTCTGTGACAGCACAGATGATCCTTTCGTACTCAATACCAAGAGTAGACACACCTGTTCGCGGACGTGCTGTGCCGGGTCTCGTAGATGATCGCTGTCGCCAGCCAGTCCGTTAAGCAGTGGAGTCGTACTCGTAGGAGGTGTATCTGTAGCTCGAGGAAGTCATCGCACTAGGTGCTAGAGAGCCGTGACGTCGCATCGCTACAGGCATCTGGTATATTGCCTATCAATGGTCAGTAGAACTTAGCAGCGAGGAAGCCTGAAGCCTTGACCGACTATAAAGCAAAAGACAGCGGTACCTCGAGGCGGGTGCGTAGGGCGCTAAATACTGGAACATTGTAGTGCAAATACCCATCTAAGCACTTATCTTACTCCTCGATCTACTGCTACAATTGGACGATTGACTCTCTTTATTACTGGCAGCATGCTTTGATTACGAGCTCAATCTAAAGCGCCATTCTCACAATCATAACGAACAACGCCACAGCGACACGCAACGCAATTTTTCAGACTAGCGAAGAAGGAGATCGCAAGGACAACAAGAGAGCGACGACAAGAGCACGGCATGATGCATGTGCGGTCTCGTTGTAAGAAGAATATTGACGCGGAACAGAAAGCTATAGGCGGAGAGGCAAAGGACCGGAATGGTTGCAGCTCGAAGACCGCAGTACGTCGAGTTCGCAGAATTTTAGCTGCGTACCTCGTACTGTCAAAAGTGGTCTATAAAATGATGAGAATTGCACAGGTTTTGTCGGAATATCGAGTTGTCGTCATCATGTGAAATGTCGCCAAGCAAACTTTGGGCATTTCTCTTCGGACACGATCCTATTGTATCTTAAACCCCTTCCACAGCGGGCTAGTCTTATGGTAATTTATGAATTGTTCTGGATTTAACTTCGCATATTGCTGCAGCTAATACCTTTTGCAATAGATTCCATCAGACCATGGCAAGGTTATCCGGTCTTCAGAGGGATGTTCTATTGCTATATCGAAAATGTCTACGAGCCGCAAGACTGAAGCCGGAGGTAAGTGGCAGACAACAATCGATTGTTCGCCCTTGCTGGAACTGAAGATGTTCGCCGCGGCTGACAAGCACGATGCAGGAGACGAGACACAATTTCGTTGCATTTGCAAGGTGAATACTGCACATAGCATGAGCGATTCTGTGCTAACGCGCCAACAGGGACGAATTCCGCGAGCATGAACACATTAGCAAGAAAGACTTCGCAACCATAGAATTCTTGCTCCGAAAAGGTCAACGACAACTAGAAATGTATGAGTCGCCTGGTATCCGAAACATTTTCCATTAAGCATGTCAGCCGATAGAGGCATCGTAATAATCTAAGGCTGTCAAATAATCGCCATGTCCTTGGCTCATGATGGACAGCACCACTCTGGTGGCATTCTTTGCACAGTCAAACGCAATGTCAAACGCAATGGCGACCGAATGGCGAACACTGGCTTCTTGCTTGCACGTCTGGATTACGCCGCTCCAGATATCACCCCCAGATAGGAGAACGCCAATGAGTAGAATAAGTAAAGCCTTCACCACCGGCCTTCCCGTTCATGTTCGCACGTTCCTAGCGGATGGGAAGGACGACTTGCTTCGCGGACGGCAAGGTGAGCAGCTGACCAAGCCAGATTGGTTAAGGCTCGTGACCACGAATCGTGATGTCTGGTGAAGCGGCTCCTCACCTATATCCGGAACTGCTTGCTACCAGCATGGAGGCGTCTACTTTCTCGACGGCAGTCGCCATGCAGCACATAGCCGTCAATAACAGGATCTTCATCTTCATGGGCACCAAATGTGCATTGTCGATTGCATTAAAGACGATCCAACGACAAAGATAGGGGGCAGGGCGCAAAAGTATGGTATCAGCATCACCAGTACTGTCGAATTTACTGGCTGTAAATCCCTCTGATCACAAAATTTGCATATATGTCACGACGAATACATGACCCACTAGGTACGCCTAATCCTGGGATCCCGAGATTAGTCCGAGTCCTTGGCGCCGATCGGGGTTCCAGCACTTTATCATGTCGACAGTCGCTGAGATATTTCTCCTTATCCGAGTCGGACAAATACAAAAACCCGAACGAGCGAACGCGAAAGACTCGGATCGGCATTCTGTTGCGTGCTTCCTGACACAGTCGCTGTGGAGACGTCTGGAAGATGCTGCGGGGAGCTTCTGGCAACTTCTGGAAGTGCGCAGAAATATCCGGTGGGCGCCATATGGCTTCGCGAAGCCTCCACGACCATCCGTTGATGAGCAATACAGACGGCGACCGTACGTGTTCACTGCTGCCTTAGGAGGGCTGGAGGGGTATAAATATGTCCTGAGAATCTCTGTTTGGTCCACTTCTTTTCATTCAACAAATGCCTTGTATCCGCTCTCAGTCACCAAAAGTCTGCCGAGTTTCAAAGACAGTTCCAGTCTACATCAACACCTCTCGCAACATGTCTTTCTTCCCTCGCTTCGCACCTGGAGATTTCACTCCACTGTTCCGCCTCCTGGACGATTTCGCCAGCAATCAGGTCACTCGAGGTAGTCAGCCCGGTTGCTCCAGAGGCAGCTACGCCGGCTGTTCTCGAGGTAAACCCGCAGGCTGCTCGAGACCTTCATTCCGCTCCTTCCAGCCACGCTTCGATGTGAAGGAGGTCAATGACGCGTACGAGCTCGAAGGTGAACTTCCTGGCATCGACCAGAAGGACATCGAGATCGAGTTCACCGAGCCTCAGACTCTATCCATCCGTGGACACTCTGAGCGTACTCGCGAAACCGGCACGCAGCCCCAGCACGCAGCCGTCGAAGGCGAAGCCGAACAGGCTAAAATCACCCAAGATGGCGCCGAAAGCCCCAACTACCAGCAACCTTCGGTCGAAGAGGACAGCGACTGGACCATGGCAGGCGGCAACCCTGACGCCGAACCAACCACCACCGAGGGAGCTGTGACTCCCCACACCGTCACCGAGAAGCAGCCCGAGCAATCCGAACAGACCGAGGAACAGCACAAGCAGCGCTACTGGGTCTCGGAGCGCTCGACCGGCGAATTCAGGCGCACTTTCAATTTCCCGGTCAGGATCGATCAGGACAACGTCACTGCCAGCCTGAAGAATGGCGTCTTGTCCATCCACGTGCCCAAGGCACCGGCTCCAGTCAGCAGGAAGATCAACATCGAGTAGAAAGATCTTGCATATACCAATCATTCTGGGACGTATAAAGGCATGAGATATGATCTTTGCTTTTTTGCATAGCCGGATGGGAATTTTAGTGCATAGATGGGGAAATAGGGATTTTCTTGTACTGTAGCCTACACACCAACACCTTAATATTACAATCACGCTCGTTAACATTTTTGAGCCATCTTCATTGCAGTGACTTGTGACGTGATCCTGTAACGTGCCGTCCTATTCACCTACCACCCTAATGGGACAGAAGCATCTTTCATAGGAGAAAACTTTTTGATCGCCGCGAGAATATAAGATCAATCCGGAACTTTTTATTTCATAATGGACTGTCAATTTCCCACTTACCAGGGAGGCCACAGCTCCGGCAGACAAACACCGAGCCTCCAGAAATAGTCTCTGTGCGCAAACAGCAGCTGCCACAGCCGATAGCGAATCGGCAATCCGAACCCCGTGCGGGCGAGAAATGCCGCAGCAGGCAAGTGCTGACTCTGGAGGTCCTCCTCAGTAGCGTAGGCAAGCGCTGCGGTGACACTCGAGTCCTGTCCAGCGCTGCATTCGGGGTCGGTATCTCCGTCACACCGGACGAGGTCGAAAATGTCGTGTGGCAGCGAAGTTTTGTTTATGAAGATCTCGCCCGCGTGTGGAACGTAGCCCCATTCTGTAGGTGGCAATAGAGGGACCGGGTCGTTGCGATGAGTGACTCGTCTGTACGTCGGCATCGATGAATTGTTGGAATCAAGGTCCCCCGAGCCAAAGCGGCGGTCCAAGTAGTCCGCAAGCGCAGCGTTGCCAATTCTGGGTTCTCCGAATGTGGTCACAGTCGTGTTCCATCCCTGATTCACAAATTCCAGTCCTGCCAGAGCGGCGACGGCGCCTCCCAGACTGTGACCGACTAATGTAATCTTGTAGTCTGGATAGGTGAGACGTAGAGATTGCACATGAGGAAACACTATTTCCTGTGCTGCTGTCCAGCTCCTGAAGAAGCCTAGGTGGACGGTGCAATTTTCGCATTTTGGGGCATCCTCTGCGGATCCATTGCTTGCCGGATAGGGAAGGTACTCTTGTGGCACCGTCGCAAGGTCGAGAACAGTGTTTGCAATACTATAGGTGCCTCTGAATGCGACTATGATCCTCGGTGCGGCGGGAGCATGTGACAAGGCGATATAGCCGCACGAGTCGGTAAAAAGTGGACCGCTATTCCATGTTGTGACCAGTTCGAAAGATGGAAAAGCAGAGCATCTGCTGAGGCAATTGAAGGGCTTCGAGATACCAGTATTGGCCGTACCAACACAATAGCTTATGTCGACAATACGCGAGAGCTCCTCGAGGTCGGCATACAACTGTGGCGACACATGGCGCCGCGTAGTCTGGGTCTGGCGGAGCGGTATCTGGTCGCTGCAGTCGGCGAACGCCAAGAGGTGCAAGACGGCGGTGAGCAGGCAGAGTAAGCGCATGGCTCGCCTCTGCTATTGGCGCTGTCACATAGCGTTACAGCTGGGGAGGAGCAGGGGCTGAATGAAGTCAGCCATCATAGAGGCGACGGCAGACCAAGGAATAACACAGTAATCGGTCTCGGGCGGGCCGTTGGCTGGCAGGTGACGTGAATGGCGGTGCCAGCTCAATTCGGTCGGGCACACGACACGCCTGGACAGTCAGCAATTTTTCGGCAGAGTCGGGCTCTGGTTCGGTTGAGTTGCAGACTTGCCCTTGGCCCTCTTGGCCCGCTTGGCCCTGGGTCAGCGGGTCGCTCCTCCTCCTTCCGCCGGGCGTTTGCCCCCCCGGAGGACCTGTCCTGGATCTCACCCAACTCTGCGCCTTCCGCATGTTCCAAACAATAATTGATGACGCAGTGCTTGCAGCGAGTGTGTTGAAAGTGGCACACGATCTCAGCCTCTTGTGATCGGCATGCACTAACTTCTACCCAGCACTTGAACCAGGCCAGCAGCGCCGCCTTTTGCATGCAGATTCTTCTGTCACCGTTGTAGTCAACTATTCCTGGCCTAATTGGTTGCTGCTGTCGGCCCCCACTTCCGCCGCACGTCCGTCCGCAGAGCCACGAAAGCCGCGCACGCCTGAATGGTCAATTGATCGGGATCAACACGGCCCGCCATCAACATTATTCTTGTCTACCCGAAGCCGAATTTCCGTCTGGTCCCTTGGTGACGCAGCATACCCACCTGTAAAGAGGCATACACACCCTCACCACCGCCGCTGCGACTTTTGTTCAATCATCAAACCCCTCGTCCGTCTTCGCGACACACTGGTTACACCCTCTCAATCGCCTTCAGTGACGCCTCGATTCTCACACACACACTTTCTTTTGATTGTCCGACGTATCAACAGCTGCCTCCTAACGCGTTCTCTTACCATGGACAAGTGTGTTGTTCCAATACTGTAAAGCATATTCGTCGACAATGGATGCACACCAAACCCCATCACAACCTCTGGAACCTCCTGCGCAAGACCACAAGGATCATGTTGCCTTCACACCACAGCGTCCGCCGCCGGGCTCAGACTCGGCGAGCATGACCGCCCTCCCTCAACCACCACTATCGTCAACCACCTCAACGACCGAGAAGCTAGCACTACCAGATGGGCCACCGTCGTTAGAATACACTGTTTTTATCCGCAAGCGATTTATCTACCTCATTGGCTTCTGGTTCCTCGTCATAATGGACAGCGTCTTCATGCCCATTGGCCTCTACTTCGGTCTCCAATATGGCACCGACCTCAGTGACAACACTGTCTTCTCAATTGTCACTGCTGCCCTCGGCGGTGTAAGCATTATCGAATACGTTCTACGATTTCACCGGCTCTGGAAGAAAGGCTCGACGTGCCGAGTAATAGGAGGACGAAGATGGTACCTGGATTTCTTCCACTGGGTATTTTCCGGCATGTGGATGGTGGTCATGGTGGAACTGATAGTGGGCACAATTCCAACAAACCCACCTATCCGGCTGCTGGCCATGCCGCCCACGAGTCTACTATACGTCTTCGGCACGCAGATGACAATCTTCGAGATGATGCGTTTGCTCCACATACCGAGTCCCGTCCGCGTCTCAAGCCAGCCTCGCGGTAGTACGCTTCGGCCTGGCGTGTACAGCCTGATCGAAGATATCGTCGCGGTGGACGGCAGCGGTGGCACGGAATTCAGAGAGCGCCTTGACAGGCGCTATCGCTCCAGTCATGTGTTTCGCAGTATGCTCGAGCGACTGTCGGTCTTCTGGGCTATCGGCGCATTGGTGTCAGCAGTGGTAATGACGTCAATCATTTTCACTATCGACCCCGAAATCGCTTATACGCTCGGGTGGTCGGTCCCTTTTGTATTAGCTGCAAAGGGCGCGATCTTTACGTGGATATATGTGCGGTACATGCTCCGCAGAGAAAAAGAAACCTGGTCCACGCAAGGCAGGGTATGATGATATGATGGGGTTGCATAGGAGCGTTGGCCTTTTTTTCCTTTTGATAATGTACAATTACTCTTGCATAGAATAATTACATTTTCTACTTTCTTTTCTTGATTCGGAAGACTAATGAGAGAACGGAAGAGTACGACCGGGCACATGGTGGACATTGGTACGAGAAGGTGCACGTTCGGAATGTCAAACGGATTGTCAATAATTGATTTTCGTACAACGATGTACATATTTGCAACGCTTTACATCCATGAATAATGACTGAATGCGAAAATGACTGCAATCTCGCATCTATCCTCCCCCTTCGTTTCGGCCTACTAAAACTATAAGAAATCACGTGCTCACGAGAGAGCCATGGCCTTCTTAATCTCGGCAATAGCCAGAGCAGGATTCAAGCCCTTGGGGCACGTCCTCGAGCAGTTCAGGATGGTGTGGCAACGGTACACACTCATGCTGTTGTTGAGGGCGTCCTTGCGGGCGGCGGTGTGCTCGTCACGCGAGTCGTTGATCCAGCGGTAAGACTGCAGCAGAACGGCGGGGCCGAGGTACTCCTCGCTGTTCCACCAGTACGACGGGCAGGAAGTGCTGCAGCATGCGCAGAGAATGCACTCGTACAGACCGTCGAGCTTCTTGCGGTCGGCCTTTGACTGGCGGAATTCGCGACCCTGGACAAATAGTTAGATTTGACACGGTGATGGAATTTGGGTTGGATACTTACATCTGGAGCCGGGGTATCGCGCTGGAGATATGGCTTGATGGACTTGTACTGCTTGTAGAAGTGGGTCATGTCGGGCACCAGATCCTTGACGACGTAGGTGTGCGGAAGAGGGTAGATGCGAGACTCCTTTGTCGTCTCGGTAGGAATGCGGCACAAGCAGGCCAGGGTGTTGACACCATCAATGTTCATGGCGCAGCTACCGCAGATGCCCTCTCTGCAGCTCCTCCTGAATGTCAAGGTCGGGTCCACCTCATTCTTGATTCTGATCAGAGCATCCAACATCATGGGGCCAGTCTTGTTCAGGTCGAGCGTGTACGACTGCATGCGCGGCTTGGATGTCGGCTCATCTGGGTTCCAGCGATAGATGTGGAAAGTCTTGATTTTGGCCTCCTTTTCGGGTGCGGGCTCCTTGACGGTGCTTGTTTTGCTGTCGGGAACGACGCCACGGTTGGGCGAAGGCACTTCGGTCGCAGTGGCCATGGCCCTGCGAAATACCGAGGGAGCTGCCCGCGGGGCGGCGAAGCGCGAAGCAGCGATCCTGAGAGATGCCATGATGGATTGAGGGGAGATGTCGACGATGGTGGTGGTGGCAAGAAGCGCGAAACGTGAAGCTGAAGTGGTAACCAAGTGGATAGGGAAATCGATGATGAGCACCGAGGGAGTCGCGAGCCAATCACAGCCCGGCTATTGCGCGTCGGCCTGCAGCAACGAATTACGATCGGATCTCGCCCACATACCGCCGTCCGTTCCCGTCGCCCCTCCACATGTCAACCCGCCTACCGCCGAGGTTGCAGTCTAGATGCAGCCTAGTTCATCCACGACATATTCAATTCTACACCAAATGATACTACAATTTGAAGCATACGCCGTTGGCGATATTGTCCGTTCAGATTGTGCATTGGGGGGGTGGTTCATTCAACTCAATGTATAACACTACAAGAATATGAAGATATCTTTATCGAATGGTCGTTTTCTCTAGCTTCTCAACTGCACATGATCCCGTCTCGAGTCATGTCCTCGACTTCTAAACGAGCAATCAATTTGATCCTGGATTGGGACAGTACTCTGACCAAGAAAGATACTTTACATCTTGTCGCAAAGATAGGTTATGGCAAGCATGGCCTACCTCTAAATCAATCCACTCCATATCCACCACCAGCCATACCATGGGATGCAGTCGGCGCGAAATATATGGACAAATACAATGCCCATAACGAGCAATATCGACCAATCGCGGAATGTAGACGAAGTCTCTTGGA
The DNA here is from genome assembly GCA_000836255.1 of Dothideomycetidae sp. 11243. NCBI lineage: Eukaryota > Fungi > Ascomycota > Dothideomycetes > Dothideomycetidae sp. 11243. Next base: position 1,913,049 of record DF938582.1, read on the forward strand.
AGAACGCTCTTGGCTCGCCAGCCTCAGGCCTGTTGAGATCTTTGGGGCACGATGTGCGGAGGAAACTGAGGTCTTCCGTGGCGTGCTAAGTAAGGATATACAACATGCTGCCACGTGTGCTGTGAAAGACGGAGAGGTTTGCCTGCGGCCGGGTTGGGCAGAGCTCGCGAACTACGCGCTCGACAAGGGATTTTTCGGCATATTGAGCGTCAATTGGAGCGCAACTTTCATCAGACATGTCATGCTGGCGGCGCTCACGCAGAATGAGAACCAAGACCTCCGTGGCAGATTGAGCGGCTTTGCACGGGACGGTCTTCGCATCGATGCAAACGAGATCCAAGGTATCGACCAAGCCGGAGGAAGCTCGGGACGTCTGAGCAGCACAGATGATTCTGGCGATATTCGCACGAGCGCCGATAAATTGCAGAGGATGCCGCCTCGATGTAGAATGCTCAACGATGGCAAGCGACCCGACCTTGATTTCAGTGGTCCCCTTGTGGTGTATTGTGGAGACTCTGACACAGACTTGGAATGTTTGCTGGCGGCAGATGTGGGCATTTGCCTGCAAGACAACCATATGAGTTCTGGGCAGAGCGCTCTCGCTTCAACACTGAAGAGGTTGCAGATTGATTCGCGGCCCATTGAGGATCTCCAAGCCAGCGGCCTGCTCGGAGCTCGCCTTTGGACCGCGCGTGACTTTCACCAAATCCACCAAGCGTTGAAACGAATCGGGTGATCTTCATGAATGCAAGGAACTGATGAGCCACGCAAGCTATCTTCTTTATTCCACATACAGAACACAAAAGACAGGAAAATGCCACAATATGCTTGCACGTGGCGATGGTGATCCTTCGCATAGCCAACAACATCAGCGCAGCAGCCGGTGTATGGCTGGCCAGCAGTGCATCAAGCAAGCCCCACATCGAGTCGAAAGTCTGCTTGTGAATGCTAATTGGGAGTTCCGTCCAAATCTCGAAACTCTACAGAGTAGTCGTAGGGTGCGATCATGTCAATCCGATGTAGCTTGTCTCGAAGCACGCGGAGTGCCATCCGTTGTGACCTCCCGTATTACCTCGCCTTTATCCGAGGGCTTGTCTTTGATGCTTCTGTACTCTGATTACAGATCAATAGGCTGAACAGCAGACTGATAGGCAGACTTTCTCTTGTTACTCACGGTGTCGTATGAAATTAGCCACTTGCTCATCAGTCAATTGGCTCGTGTCCGTGTTGGTGGCTAGAGACCACTGAGTCAGTCATAATGAATTGGAGCAATGCTGTTCGACCAATATCTGGACTTCGCTCTTTGGGCCCGGTACAGACAAGACGAGTACGACAGCTCAAACAAGGAGGAAGGCCAAGTTGAGAGGCTAACAACAGACCAACCTTCAGCTTCGGCCCCACTGTTTTGGGAGCTTTCGGTGCTTGGCTGCGGTTCGCTCTGCAGGGCCGAAGGGATGAGAGACTTAACGACGTCCATGTTGGCTAAGTCATCAGACTGTGGTGTAACAGAACAAAATCTACAGCATGAGAACGAAATCAAAGTGGAAATTGGAAAGACTGAAACTTATATACCCACCTGTCATTAAGGCCGGCAACCATGACATACTGGCATGAAGAATGGGCGAATCGAGCCAGGCAAGCAAGCAAGCAAGCAGAGGAAAACCGGCCTTTGGGCGTACCTCGCTCGGCAGTGCCTGGCCCAATCGGGAAGCTGGAGCGGCGATCACGAGTCATTTTGCTGCAGAGGCTAAACTCCGCAATGCCCGACGACATCTCCTTGTCGTGCCTCTGCACAACTTCAGGAAACCGCCATACCATGATTCTCAACAGTCTCGATGGCAACGCAGCAACACATTCGCCATGTACGCGTCTTGACCTCTGTCACCAATGCCTGGCTACAAAAATGACACTGCCATGTTTGTTGATTCTGACATGGTCTCAGTAGGCGTCAATCGCGTTACGATGTTATGCGTTGCTATGGATCTTTCCTCCTCTCTCGCCCGTAAACAATGGCTTTCTGTCCAAGCCTGGCTCTAGACGCCGCACTTGAGGAGATTTGTGCAACGTGAGATGACTCTCATGACCGTGCTCTGTGACTGGTGCGACACCTGGCTTCCGTGGCGACGGTGATGTCAAGTTCTTCGCGTTCTCACTTTCTTCTGGTCCTCTCTCTCTCTCTCTCTCCACCTTTGCACCAGCATCGCCTGCCTTTACCTCTTCTCTGCTGCCTTCGATCAAGCTTAGACCTGCAGAGTCTTCGAAGATCTAGAGTTACACTGACAAAATCCAACTCGTCGCTTCAGAGCACGACTGCACATTCATTCTCACCTCGTCCAGCGCCTCGCGCCTGTCAGCGCCACGTCACTTTCAAGACCTGAATTTCCAAAAGGTAAGGCACACGAGTGACTGCAGTGTTATGTTCGATGGAAGGTTGTGAAGGAGCACAAATTAGCAGACGTGGAGTACTAACCTGGTGTCTAATTCCACAGACTAGCAAACCTCGCAATACGAAGGCATCGACACCACCCAATTCAGGACTGCTACTATGAGCTCCGAAGAAATGTCGACCGCGTTGTCGCTAATCAATTCTGCAAATTCCGAGGTGCCAGTCACTGACGACCTCGTCCTTGCTGACGCGCATTTGCACAGCATCGTCTCCAGCGAGCAAAAGGAGTTGTTGACCAAAATCAAGCAAGTCCTGGTGGATAGTCGCTTCTGGCACGATACGGATCCAACCTTCGGGCCACTAGCGCAGAATTACCTGGAGATCCGCGAGATTGAAGGAGACACAGATCTGTGGAGCGGCGCCACTTGCAGCCAGGTTCGCAAGATCTTGGACATAATTACAGGAGTCAACCAAATGCCGGAAGGCCACAAGGTCATGAGAGTCTTCCTGACCGGCTTCAAGAACGGCTTGGAGATAGAGCCATGTCACAGGAACCTTGCAGTCGAGCCCAGCTATCTCTTATCCGCATTGCGAAAGGCGGTCAATTGCAATGTCGTCCTGATCGATAGATGCTCTGCGCTGACCAAGGAGATCTCCAGGCTTGTCCATACTGGGAGTGCGGCTGGGAGTGGGATTAGCATTATCGACGGACTGGTCTCCAACGTTGCGACATCTAGTCAACTCTGGAGCGATGCGGCACGACAAATGGAAGAAGAGCTGACCAAAGTCGAGGAGAAGCACAAGCGCAGCATCGAGAGGGCGAGAGAGCGGTTCGACAGCGTTGGTTCCGGCTTCCTGGAGGAAAATTCCAGACTGCGAGAAATCGTCTCCAAGAAAGACGACGAGATCAATCGAATCAAAGCTGTATCGGCAGCAACAGATCTCGTCCGAAGTGGTGAGATGATAGAGGGGATGCAAAAAGACTACGAGATTGAGAAGCTCAAGGTCGACGCGGACAAGGTGGCCAAGTCGCACGAAGTGCAATTACGAGATGCGCAAAGAACCATCAACGCGCTCGAGACGAGCACCGATGCGCTGAACGTCGCAAAGCGAAGCTTGAGAAATGATCTGGAGGCAGCGATCGCGAGCAGGGACCACGCATTCCAGATCATCAGCCTCGCAAACGGCTATTTGATATCCTATGACTCTGGCCGGACTGGATCTGTCCCGGATGACTCAGCTAGAGGTGCTAACATATTGGATCTTGCGGACAAAGCAATCAAACTTGGCCGATGGGAACAGAGGCTCAATGTTCTCTCACGTCAGATGAATGCTGAAGGAGAGACCAATCGTCTGGCGCACGCGGAGAATACCAGGCACATGGAACAGCAACAGAGAGAGGTGGAGGAGCGTGAGAAGAGATTGGACGCTTATGAGGCGGATATTTATGAGCGCGCCGCAATCGTGAGGCTGACGCCAGATGAATTGGCTCGATGGGGAAATTTGGCAAAGGCCGAGCGGGATTTCAGAAAACGCAACAATCGCTTGAGGCAGTTGGAAATGCAGATGGAGCTGCATTTGCAGACCGAACGCGGACCACTTCTCCCGTACGAGGACGTTGACATGACTGACTATGCCGATACTGGCACCGACTCTACCGACGCCAGCACCGACTCTGCTAGCTCCATCGCCGACCCCGCTGCCGAGACTGGAGCATGAGAAGTCTGGCCGTTCTCAAGAGCCTCGACATCGTCTTCGCGTGCCAGTCGGGGGAAGAAGGATTGTAATGAGGGCCGATGGTAAGGAAGAAAGGTTCAAGTGGTTCGGTGGAGTTTTTGGAAGTCACAGGACATGACCCGTAGATTGAAAGGGAGAAATCATAAACGCGGTAGTTGCCGACATTGAAGATCCTTCTCTCTCGCCCATGAGTTTAGTCTACCATGAGTTTAGTCTACATGAATATCAAGTAAAGAGTTTCACTGCCTTTGGTCCTCTGATCTCTGCCCTCCGCTTTCGCTTCGTAAGATTTGGCCCACCGTGTCAAAAGTCTGGCGGAACCCCACAGCGGGATCGAGGAATTTCGACCACTTTGACGACGAGCAGAACAGCCTTCCCTCGCACCCCTCATCAACTTCATATCGAACCGCCACAATGCCGTCCGAAGTCTCAGACATCAAGCGCTTTCTCGAGATCTCGCGGAGGAAGGATGCCTCCTGTACGTTCTTTTGGACCGCATTCCCTCCGGCCTCACACTAACCCATCCGGTCAACAGCTGCGAGGATCAAGAAGAGCCCCGCCTCGCACACCATCAAGTTCAAGGTCCGCTGCAAGCGTCACCTGTACACCTTGACCCTCAAGGACAAGGACTCGGACAAGGCCGACAAGCTGAAGCAGTCCCTTCCCCCTGGTATGTACAAGGCGGAGAGACGTGCGCGCGAGAAAGAACTGGTATACTGACGGATTGCGCAGGGCTCACTATCGTCGATGTTCCCAAGAAGAACCTCAAGGGCAAGCGTGTCGCCAAATAGGCGCGTGCACGAGTGAAAGACCAGCGAGCGATCTGAGGCAGAATGGGAATTGGGCTGTGACGGAATTCGACGAGCACGAACTGCACGCTTCGATGATGGAGGCCACACGGAATGCTTCATGGAGCGGCTAGGGACATCCCCAGTACAATCGCAGAGGCTTGAGTCTGCGCATCTTTACAGGTGCGAAGAATGAATGGTCTCATCAATAACGTCAAAATGCTCAAACATTCTCCGATACTGCAAATTGTTCGCGAACTTTGACTCTGGTAGTGATCAAATCGCCTTGAGGGATCACATCCTCGATTCATAAAAATCACCAAGTCGATTTATGTGCTGCGCGTGCCTAATTGCCAAAGCGAGCATAGAATCCGTGGCTTGTGAAGCTTGTGACATGGCATGCTTGGCAAAAGTCAAGGACCGCCGCAATAGTCGACCTCCTTGCTGTCCTCGTCCCATTGCTCTCATGTATCGACAATAATTAAGGGAGAAGCAAAATCGTTGTTCTTGGAGCGTCGAACAACCGTCGACGTCCTCCAATTGCGCTAGCCCAATTGCTACGTATTCTGCCGACGAGTCGCAGCAGCTCCACTCACTGCTTCCACTTCGATGTTCCCAGCGCGGTAACAAACCCTCGCAAACGCGCACTTGCGCGTGTCTCCGGCCGCGTAGCTGGACCACATTTCAGCCATGTCGGGAGAATCACAGGCATGGTCATCGTCCGGAAGATCACGATTCCAACAAGGTGTCAGTAATGGCCAAGCTGTGACGGAGAAGATAGGCGGCATGTTCGACAGCAATCGCAAAAGCTCGTTACCCATGTACAAAGACAAGCCATATGCATATCCCGGCTCTACGCGGCGGGCACCATGGTTCCGCCGTAAACCAATCCTGGCTGTGGTCTTTGTCTTCACATTCGTTGTCCTCTACTGGTCAGGCATCTTTTCGTCCTCCTCCTCATCGTCAAGCACAGCCACACCGGGCACAAAGAAGGGCTCGTCTGTCAAGGGGAGGAAAGGCAAGATCGACTGGCTGGAGCGGAGAGATGCGGTCAGGGATGTCATGAAAGAGTCTTGGGCGGGCTATGAGAAATACGCTTGGGGCTACGATGAGTACCACCCAATCTCGAAGAATGGGAGGCAGATGGTGACCAATGGCATGGGCTGGATCATTGTGGACGCTCTGGATACGCTCATCATCATGAACATGACCACTGAGCTAGCTCACGCCAGAGAGTGGGTATCTGCCACTTTGAGCTACGATGTCAACCACGATGTCAACACTTTCGAGACGACCATTCGGATGCTGGGAGGCTTGTTATCAGCGCATTACCTGAGTACGGACTTTCCAAACATGGCGCCTGTCAAGGACAAGCTGAGCGATGACCTGTATCTTGAGAAGGCGACAGATCTGGCCGATCGGCTGTTGGGCGCATACAACTCGTCCAGTGGCGTTCCTTTCGCCAGTGTCAGGTTACACGACAGGCAGGGATTACCCAGCCACGATGACGGTGGAGCTAGCAGCACCGCGGAGGCCACGACATTGCAGCTTGAGATGAAGTATATGTCCAAGCTCACAGGCGAGACAGCGTACTGGGAGACGGCAGAGCACGTGATGAAGGTTGTGGACGATAATGGGGCGAAAGCTGGCCTGGTGCCAATTTTCATTTACGCCGACCGTGGCGCATTTAGAGGGAATAATATCAGACTGGGCAGTCGAGGCGACTCGTACTATGGTCAGTCCAGATAAGGAGTGCAGATTTGTTGAGACCGACCTGACTCGAGACAGAATATTTAATCAAACAGTACCTCCAGACCTCACAACAGGAACCCGTCTACCTCGACATGTGGGACGAGGCATTAGCGGGAGTGCAAAAGTACTTAATCACATACTCGTACCCAAGCAACTTCACCGTGCTTGCCGAGCGTCCTGAGGGTCTTGAGAACGGTCTCTCGCCAAAAATGGACCATCTCGTGTGCTTCATGCCAGGAACCATCGCCCTAGGCGCAACAATGGGCCAAACCTTAGCCTCAGCCTCATCAAAGGGGACATGGAAGCGCAAGCACGATCAAGAAATGACACTTGCACGCGAGCTAATGAAGACATGCTGGGGCATGTACAAAGCGACATCGACCGGTCTAGCGCCTGAAATCGCACACTTCAATCTCCCCGCAAAGCAACAGATGATGTCCGACTTCCCCGTCGACGCGCAGCCCACGGGTCCGGGCGACGCCGAATTCCAGGACCCAGACGGCCAATGGCGCAAGGATTTCGTCCTCAAACCCGCCGATCTGCACAACCTGCAGCGGCCGGAGACGGTCGAGAGCCTGTTCTACATGTGGCGCATCACGGGCGACGAGATCTACCGCCACTGGGGCTGGGAAATGTTCGAGGCCTTCCGCACGCATGGAAAAGTCGCCGGTGACGCGGGGTATGCTTCGATCGCGAATGTGAACGAAGTCCCTGTGCGGTTCAGGGATAATATGGAGAGTTTCTGGCTTGTGCGTGCTCCGTTCTGTCCTTTGTCATTTTTGAACATACAACTAATATGTTTCTAGGCCGAGACGCTAAAGTACTTCTACCTCCTGTTCGGACCGGACGATGTGCTGCCGCTGGATAAAGTCGTGTTCAATACCGAAGCGCATCCATTCCCGCGCTTCGAGCTGGGGAAGCTGTTCAAGACGGGCTGGACGAGGAAGCCCCGTGATGCAGAGGGGAACATCATGCCTACTACACAGATTGTCGAGGTTCTGCGGAAGGACCAGGAGACTAAGGGAGATGGAAAGGTTTCTGAGACGGCGGACAAGACGACGTCAAAGGCTTAGTGTGACTTGTGGTGTGTACTCAATAACAGCATGGCGGACAAGGAGTCTAGCTATTTCAGATAGTCTGATCATATCGGACAGTGACGAAATGATGCAAAAAGTCAAAAGTAATCGTCATTTCATTACTACACCCTGTCGACAGGTCCTTCGATCCGAAGGATCATAGCCACGAGGTCGATTAGAATTTATGACGCTCATGGCGCCGACCACTCAATCACAGTACTGTTGAGATGTGACCATTTGCCCTGGATGGTCCTCCCGATGGGCACTTCCATAGTCGGCTGCGGGGGCATTGACGACGACGGGCATGCGGCAGTTGGTGATCCAACCCCTTGCGGGTCCACCAAACGCAGGGATCGGTGACTCTTCGGCGGCTGATTGCCCAGCCGGTGACGTCGTGGGGGCGCAGAAGGTGAAACGGGAGAGCAAGCGGCAGAGGCAGCAAGCTCGTTGCTGAGAGTGATATTGTCCATGTCACTGCGCAAGATGCGTACCTGGTCCTTGAAGATGCGCCACAACTTATACTGGTCGAGCTCATCGAACTCTCTCCGGAGCCGGAGGTCATGAGGGTTGAGGGCGGCGTAGAGTGCTTGCGACGCAGGGCTCCGGGAATAGGGTACGCGAGAGCTGCTGGATACGGACGAGTGGTCAGATTCGACCTTGTCGATACTCTCGCGTGCGATAGCTAGCATAGTAGCGACAAAGGCCTCCTGCATATACGCAAACGAAAAGTCGTTTGTGATTGCAGCCATGGCCGGACAAAGACGTTCGGGGAAATCGATCTTGACATGCTTTGACTCTTTGGACAGGATCTTACGCCGCCAGAATTCAGCATACAGAGTTCGCTCGTGCTAAACTTGGTGTCAGCAGCGGCACAATGGCCAAGAAACAGCACAAGATAGCACTTACAGTGTCAGGCTGGGGAAAGAGGAAGAGCCTGTCGAAGCGACTGGGTCTCTTGGTGAGACCTGGGTCCAGACGGTCGAGAAAGTTTGTGGTGGCAACCATGAGGAGGCCATCGTTGTTGTCGAGGCCATCCAACTCATTCAGGAAATAGCTCCTGGTTGACGGGTTGACAATGGTCTCGATATCTTCAAAGATCAAGAGGCAAGGGCTGCAGCTCCGGGCAAAGTCGAAGATGTCACTGATGTTCCAGGTGTAGGGCGCGGACTTGACGTAGAGGCATGGAAGAGGTGGAGTTCGTTGATGCAGGGCGTGCATCAGAGCCTTGAGAGTGACAGTCTTGCCATTACCTGGGGGACCATGGAAGATGACGCCGCGCTTCCAGGGGACCCCAATCTCCTTGTAGACGTCTTCACTGTCGAAGAACTTTGAGGGCAGGTCGATCAATTCCTTCTTCATTGTCTCGTCAAGAATGACCTTCTCCCAGGAGGCTTTCTTGATGGACTCGAAAAGAGCGTCGTCCTGCCTCCAGTACATATCATAGACCCAGACCACCTGGGTGTGAGCACTCGCCCATGAGCCGATGGCGGCGATCAAGTGGTCGGTCACTTTAGGAGTGTGGGCGGCGGATTCGCCAGGACCGGGCTCCTTGAGGAGGTACTGGACTCCCTCGACGACATAGAGGATGTAGTACTCGGTCTTCCAATGCAAGGTGTATTTGGCGAAGAACGTGGTCTGGCCGATTCCGGCAGTGCCTGACTTGCCATAAGCCGGGACCCAACCTCGCCAGCTGGCCACGGGATCAGTCGACGTGTCGAGCTCTGCGGAAGCATGGCCGGCGGCGGCGAAGGCGAGGATGTTGCAATTGCTGATGGGGATGGCGGTGACTGCGAGCTCTGGGAAACGCTGTTTTAGGACTCCCTGGTAAACGATATCGTGGTCGGCAACGGGGCCCGCGGTGAGCTTGTGGTACTGGTCGAATAGCTGCTGTTCGGGCGCCTCCTCTATGATTGCAAAAGGCTCCATGGTCGTGATGATTTCTCTTTTCTCTTACCAGGTACTGTACTTGCCTAGTGGTACCTAGCTGTCTGGTGCCTGGCGATAAGGAGAGGTCGCTGGAGAGGGTGAGGCAGTGGGCTGAGCGTGGAGGTGGGCGAGCTGCAGTTGCAGTTGCCCATTACGGACCCCGCACGAGGCTGTGCAGTTGCCGCCTCAGCTGTTCCTTGCCTTCTGTTTCCTCTACTTCTACTCTGTCGCGTGACCGGACTTCCACTGGCCATGTATGTACAAAGCAAAAGGACACAGACACAGCACAAGAATACCTTGATGCCAGTTGCATCGTATGTATATGCCGGGAAGTCGTGTGGCTACCCCGCCGGTGACATGCTCAGCCCTATTCACGACATAGGCCCACACCTACCGTACCACACTCCCAATTGCAGATAGACAAGCCGCTGTACAGCAAGGGCTTGAGACGAGACGGCTATAATTGGGACAAAGCACGGCGAGCTGGCTGTCGCAAGAGCCTGTCTTACGGCCTGCGCCTGCGCCCGCGTCTGCCCACGCGTCCTCTGCTCCTGCCTCGGCGCGCATGGCGTCTTGTATGTGCGACATGCCAAGCTCACAGGAGGGAGCAGCCAGCTACTTCTGTTTATATTGCGATGGTCCTTGGTGGGCCGATCACATCGAAATGGTTGAGATCCGTGCGAGGGGGATGATCAAAGCGGTTGTGACGAAATCTTCCGACTGCCGTGCTGCGTTCAGATACCCCTCCATGTCACTTTCACTCTGCGCAAAAGTAGTTCAATTTCCCACCTCCTCCCGCTTTACAAGGGCGAGACACGGCAGACGGTGCAGCTCGATATATTGCCTGTGACGGGCCCGTGACGAGCGAGCAAGCAGTGGGGCGATAGAAGGGCCACTGAAGGGCTACTGGAGGGCTGGGCGCGCCTGGATCATCTCGGGCCGCCCGCGGATCGCCGCCACCGGGCGCTAGCAGGGATGCGTCGCTGGTGATTGGGCGGTGCCTGGCAGGGCAGAAGTCAGAGACAGTCTTGCTTTTTGGCCCCCCGGACTTGGACAGAACCACCCTGTTTTTCCATCCCCAAATGCGTCGGTGCTTTGCCTGCTTTGCGACCTTTCGGGGGGGCTATCTGGCGATAGAGCGCCACTGCCAGGCCGCGTCGGTGCTGGTGGCAAGCGCGACAAGGGCACAGGCGATAGGCGTGGCGCAAGTGACTCGGCGAGAGTGATGGACCGCGAGGACGAGACCTCCACGCGGCCGGCAATGGCAATTGCATTTGCAGTGAAAGGCCTGCCGTCGACCATCAGACCACACATCAAAACACCACACGCGCAATCAGCCTCCACACGCAATACCGCTAAGCTATCATCAATTGGCCCGGCTCCTCTCTTCACTACTACTTCTGGCCCCAGACCAGCTTTGTGTCCTGCCGTCTGTGATTAATACCGGCGTCCACGCTCCACGTTCCTGCCTCCGCCAATCCCAATCTCAGTCCAATCCCAACCTAACCTCACAATCCTTCGCCTGCTCGACCATTTCCCCTTATCTGGCTCTGGGCCCCGGCAGTCAGTCGGTCTGTCTCGACGCAAGACATCAGGCCACTGCCATATCACACCCGTCCACTGCTCGACCGCCCGTTGCAACGCTACCCGCACCGGCATCACTACTCTTTAGGAAGGCCGCAGCATCCTGCTTCTTGCCCGTTGCTGTCATCCGTTTTCCACGTTCGGCACTCAAACGTCACCTGGGCCTCGCTGGTTGCTATTTCTTCTTCATAGACCCTTCCGCCTACCGATCCACCGCCCAGCAACCCACCGCCCTCGCCGCCCCGACAGCGTCGTCGTCGTCGTCGTAACAGTCAATCGACACTCCTCGCTTCCCTGCACATCATGCACCCCTCTCTCAGCGAAAAGTCGTCCTTTGGGGTGATCATGGAGTCCGTCGAGACCTCAGAAGAGAAGGGACACGCCAATGCCAACCCAAATGTCTTCGATACACCCAAGTCGTCCATCTCCCCCGATGAATCCGATGACCACCTCCCACGCTTCCCTACGAGACCTTGCCCGGCTGCCAAGGGTGCTTCCTTTGGCAATCTCAGGGTCGACACCTCCGTCGTCAACGACTCAGACCTGGAGAAAGGCATGCTGTCGGCACCTCAATCTGCCCGGGATAGCTCCAACTCACCACTCTACGGGCCCTGCCGCGAATACAGCGTTGGTGGCCGAGTCAAGGAATGCTCCATGTGGCCTTCGCGGCAGACTCTCAAGACGAGGGCCAAACAAGACAAGACTCAGCGCCGCGGAAGCACCTGCTTTGGTCTCAGCAAGAAATGGGGTGGTTTGACCCGCAAACAGCGCCTCTGGATCCGCGTTCTGCTGGTCCTGGTCGTCGTCGCCCTCGGCGTTGGTGTCGCCGTTGGCATCAGCCGCGCCGTCGGTGGAGGTGTCTACACCAAGGGTGGCTCCAAGCAGATTCCCGGCAGCAGCTAAGCGGTAGCTTGGCCACACCTACACATACTCGGCACTTGAACGGCCTCACTCTGTTTATGGCCAAAAGCATCCATTCAAAATCATAGCGACGGCGTTGCACGGAAAGGGGACTCGGTTTGCACGACTTGATTTCTTCTCTTTGTCTATATCATCACTGCAGCTTGCCTCCGAGCAGGCAGGCCGCAGAGCGGGAGCCTTGTCACGGATATGGCGAGGCTGGTTTGGGAATCGCGGACCAACCACATATGGTGGCTATCCGTAGGAACGGAGTGCAGATTCAGCATCGAGGCGACGACTGAGCGGCGTTCTGTCAGTGGCGTTGCATATAGCTCATTGTTCGAATTGAACAGACCATTGCGGTCAACCTGGCACATTTCAGCCACTTTGTTTCGTCATTTCCCATTGCCGTACAGCCTTACGCTCTTGTGATCGTAGCCTTGGTGAGTCCAGACAACCTCACTCCCCACCAGCGCCAAAGACATCGAACCGCACGACCTCGGGTTCCAGCGTCTCGGCATCAAGCAGCACCACCTCACCCGTAGTCTTGAACGACGGTAATGCAACGACCCTACAAGCCCGTCCGTTCCCGTCCTCGACGACACAAGTCTCGAAGCCGGGCTGGTTCCCCGCGACGAAGATGTGCGGACAATTTTTGATGACGAACGCGTCTGCGGACTGGAAGGGGTAGCACCCTGGTCTTCGTTAGTACACTTGCACAATCTGAAAGATAGAGGCCGGGAGCGGAGAAGAGAGAGGGGTTAGCTTACACAGCGTGTCAGGCGCGGTCGGCGCAGCGAGGCGCCACCGCAGCATCGCCTCCATCATTGCGGCGCGCGAGTCGTCCGGTACGTAGCGCGCCATGTCCTCGACTGGTTGCCCGCCTGTTGCGAGGAAGCGCCATCCGTCGATCTCGGCTTCAAAGGGGTTCGTCACGCTGCTGAACCAGCCTACTGGTTGCGGGGTTTTGGATTTCGGTGTTGGTGCCGGAGGGGCCATGTATGCTCTGCTGCGTGGGAAGAGGGCTGCGTGGATGGGTTGTTGGGGGAGGGCGGCGTGGGCTGGATCGGAGTCGCCTGGGAGGAGAGTGACGGGGATACTGGGGAGGATACCGGCGAGCCAGTTGTCGAGCGCGTCGGTCGGTGCTGGGTTGTAGGTCGAGCTGTCGTAGCCGTACTTCCTGCCGCCTGTCTTTGTGCTGCTGTGCTTGGTGGCTAGCTCTTCACGGCTGGGTATAGGCCCACCGGCGGCGAGACTGTTGCCTACCACCACCAGTCGTGATATCAGCGCTGCATCTTCTGCGTCTTGTGCACCGCCTGCTTCGCCTAGTAGCCACTCCGACAGCAGATCTAGAGCTAATGTGTCCCCCTCTTCTCCGGTGATTCCAAGACCAGATATCAGAGCGATCTTGCCTGCCCGTGGCCGTTCTGGGAAGACTTTCTTTCCCTCGACCGCGCGCTGCCCATCATCCAGCTCCCATCGCTCCGGCTGTCGGGGAAGATTTGGAACCTTCACATCCAGTACCTCGAATTCTCCGTCTTTGTTCTCTGTCCCGAGAACAGCGACAATTGCGCCAGTGACCAGCATGACCCTACCAAGCATCTCGCCCGTAAGTCTTAACCGACCGCTCTCATCCTCAAGCATGACCTTTCTGTTTGCAAATCCCGTAGCTGCATTCTCCTCGTCGTCGTCTTCAGTGAAGAACTTCTGGTGTTGTGCGACTGGCGCGGCGATCCAGTGTTCCCGCCCAACATCCTCGAGCACATTTGGCTTGAGCGGCATCTCCATGAAGCATGTCCCAACCACCCAGCAGAGCTCTCCCTGCCGCACATCCAATACTCGGTCGGTCTTCTGTGCGGTCTCGTCGCCCAGCCGAAAGTCTGTCCAGGCATCGCTAGCGATTGCAGTCGCTGCTGGTTTGAGCAAGGTTAGGCGCGAGAAATAGAGGTCTGAAAATTGCTGCGTGTACGATCGCTGCGACGAGGGCAGATCGTATGTGAGTAAAGGGTGGTATGAAGATGCTGCTCGGGACGGGACCGTGGAGTCGGAAGGAGATGAGCTACTGAGAAGGTTAGATATGGCGTCTGCCGGGTTGTTTTCAGCATATTTACCTTGGAGGTTGCAATAAGACCTCCACTGGATCTGCCGGAGCCATACTGAAGGCCAGGGTCACCAATGGCGCAGAGTTGCTGTCGAGCTCGAGCAGTATGATTTATTGTAGATGGAGATGTTCTCAGGTACGCAAGCGCGGGCTTCGCGTCTCCACGCGCTTTCCAATTTACGCCGGAATAATGATGGGGAGCAGTCAACGAAAGGCAGCACAATTCTCCGCTTAGATGCTAAATTAGTCTGCGTACGTCTGTACAAAACATGATGTCCGCCGGGTAAACCATTAGTTGCATAGAATTAAGCATAGTCTAGTCTAGGACGCTCTCAAGTATACGCTCACTGCGCTCACACTTTGGACGGCCTGTCTGTATTGCAACAATACTATAGAATAATCAATTGCAGTCAATTGTCACCTTTGCTAAGAGGGAATAGGCCTACGACAATTCTTGGGACCCTAATTGCACTGAAAAGAAACAACCGTCGTTGAGGCGAGTGTGAAGTCACTGGCGCTTGTCGCGGCTGCGAGTGGGCCGCGCTGGCCAATTGGAGGCTTCGCAGGTCCCGGCGCAGACGACATTCCTGCAAGTCTTCACTTCGCTGCATTGCCCGCTTCTCCCACCAATGCATTCCTCCATGCGCACAAATACCCACATTCGCTCCTGGACATTCTTACGGGCGAACCCTACATCTTCAGAATAAGCACGTCTCTTGCCTGTGGAAAGCTCCCGCGAGCCACAGCGTGCATCGTATCGCACTGCACTCACAAGGGCCGCCACCGGACCTTGAGTCACTCACTTGCTTCAAAAGCACAGCCCAGAGCTGCGCTGATGAGAAGAGTGTCGCTCCGCTCATGTCGCTGCTGGTTGCAAGACGAAATTAATCCTGCTACAACGCAATCTACGCCTTGCGTTTCGTATTAGTCTACGTCACCAAGGCGCCGCCCTCCTCTCGCTACCACCGCTCATTCAAGCGCCGCCTCTAAAGTTACTACGCTTGCGTCTTGCTCGGATAGGACCACTGATCTCGCAAATGGCGGAAGTCGCCGCACGACCACCCTCCACTAGTCCTGGCTCACGTGCGCAAGCAGATGCAGTCCTCCAAGCAGCCCCGCCCCCTCCTCCGCCGACTTCTGCGCCTGCGCCCAAGAAAGCCAAAGGCAAAAAGCACGCGAACGATCAAAATGACGCAACTAGACAACTCCAAGCTAGAATTGCGCAGCTTGAGCAGGATAAGGCAGGGAAGACGGAGGAAGATGCTGAAATCGGTCGGTCCTCATGCTTGTCCCTCACGCATGTAGAAAGTTTGAATTGACCAGAAATATAGACCGAGAAGTCCGCAAGGCCAACCGGGAGATGCAGAACATGCTTCACACCATGGACAACGTCAACAACCGCGCTGATTACATCCACAAGAAGTGGACGGATCTGCTTGGCGAGCTGAAGAGAACAGAGCGCGAACATTCCAGGGCCAAGAAGCGCGCGGATCAGCTACAGAAAGAGAAAGACACGCAGCGTTCGGAATTGACAAAGGCCAACAGTGTAAAGGACAAGCTTGAGAAGCTCAGTCGTGAGCTCACCAAAGAAAACAAGCGACTTAAGGAGGACTTGCGCGATATCAAGGACACAGCTGAAGATAAGAACGAAGAGCTGCACCAACGTCTGGAACAGATGGTCGGCGACGTGGAAGATGTCATTCTCACTCGGGAATCTCCCAATCGAGTCGTCGGAGAGCTCGACGAAGACAAGGTTTTCAAGGAAAAGTTCAAATCGTTCGTCGAACAGTACGAAATGCGGGAGATACACATGGCATCTGTCCTTCGCGCACGGGAGCTGGAGGTGCACTATCATATCGCGCAGCACGACAAGTTGCGCAAAGCGCAGGACGCCGAGCTGACCAAGTCGCATCAACTCACTCGTCAAGTGTCTACCTTCTCGCAGACAGAAAACGAACTGCGTAGTCAGCTGAACATTTACGTCGAAAAATTCAAACAGGTTCGTAGCCTCCGTTACAATTTCTCTTAGCCCACACCCTTACTCACACTTCATCAGGTTGAGGATACACTAAATAACAGCAATGATCTTTTCCTGACATTCCGGAAGGAGATGGAAGAAATGTCCAAGAAGACAAAGCGACTGGAGAAGGAAAACATGCAGTTGACGCGGAAGCAGGAAGCGACCAACAAGAACATCTTCCAGATGGCCGAGGAGCGGTCTCATAGCCAAAAGGAGATCGATCGGCTGGCCAAAGAAAACGAGAAGCTGAAGAAACTCTGCCGAGCTATGCAGACGAATGGATACGGCCGTGTGGGCGGCGGTGCTGTCGAAGGCGTTGACCATTCCAACCATCCAGCTTTCAGAGACGCACCCGCAGAAGAAGATCTGGGCGAGACCGACAGCGAGTACGACGAATACAGGGACGAAAGCGAGGACTACGACGATAGTACCGAAGAGGACCCTGCCACCCCGCCTCTGAGGACGTTTGGACCAGTGCCACCACCGCCACCACCCGTTCCCACGACGGCAACGACATCATCGGGTGCTACTGCCGCCGCGGACAAGCAGGTCAACGGGGTTAACGGAGTACGGCATTGAAATTCTGCCATGTATCTCAAAAGAACACTTCAAAGTCGATATACAATCGTTTTGGTCAATAACGAGCTTTCTTTCGTTCTCTTGTGCAATATTTCTCTCATCCTACATCTACTACGGTAGATCAATGATCCGTGATGCTCTTACGTGTCAAAAACGCGCTGCTAGAACAGATCACGTCGTCTGCAACCCACCATCTCCTCCATGGTTGCCAGATCACGAAGTAACGGCTCATCGAGCCTCAGCGCAGATCAATGCCCTCTCTCCCTTCCTCTGCCTCTATTTCCAGTCCGCTGCGTCCAATCGTGTCTCGTTGATCATCGTTGTACCAACACACGCCGCCATCTCTTCTGGAGTACGTGGTGCTGTTGTTTGTCGACGGCTGTTCTCGGGTGCGATTTTGGGCCAGGATTGGGAAGTCGGGCGTGGATTAGCACCGGGGGGGGGGGGGGGGG